>OX359192.1:2402500-3110000 GCA_947172415.1 Chondrosia reniformis
ATAGATGGAAATATTGGGGGGAATATATTTTGGTGAATTGGCATTTTTCACACAAATCACCAAATTATGATCCACTAATAATTATTGCATCATAGTGACATTATCCATTGTAATGTGAGTAACCACCAAAATTAAAACCACCAATATCTAAAATCGCCAAATATTCTCCCACCAATATTTCTGGCTATATGGTATGAAATAAAATAAGTGTGAGTCTAAAGGAACTAAGTTAATCCAAATTAGTTGGGGAAGATAATGCACTGAATGAAGTATACAGGTGATTGTGGGTATGTACATATACGTACAGGTTAATAGAATCATGTTGAACCTACCTTTCATCCCATATTCTATTCCCTCTGTGGAACACATACAGGTCACCTTCCCTGCACACATCAACAGCTGTCACCTGGCCCAATGGGACGGAGAGGAGGGGCTTAGCCTCCTTTCCAGCCTTGCCATTGAGTGCCCAATCATGGGCCAGCTGAAGGTTTTTCAGTGTGTGTACCGTGATGGAGGAGGTGTCTCCATCAGTGGAGTTCTCTGTTTGTGGTGGGTGGGGAGCAGGGCTGTGGGTGGGGTCATCTGGGAGTGGCAGAGCAACCTCTGATATGGCAGGCAACTGAACTCCATAAAAGTTATTGGAATACCCAATTCCACAAATATCATTTGCAATAGTCTTGCCATCATTAGTGGTGTAATACATGATGTAAAAGTTGCACATTTCATCTGTAGTATCAGACCTAGGATGTACGTAGATATGCAGTGACAGCAAGTCAATTTCGGTTCCGCCCTTTTGCTCATTTGTGCTCCTCAGGAGACATGAGTGGGTGAGGTAAAATCCAGAATCAAATGATGAGATATTTATATCTATCTTAGACATTCAGTTCCAGATACATATATGGTAGATATTAATGATATTCATTAGACAGAGGGAAAGGGATGGATTTAGCAAAGTATTAAGGAAGAGATCAAATTACTTTGTGCATAAGAAGAAGAAAGGAAAAGAAGAAAGAAAAGACTCATGTATCTTTGTCCAAAGCTCTCTCCAGGTTTAGTTCCCCTATAGGCTTTTTTAGAGAATAGGCATAGCATGTAGGTAAATGGTATATTAGATTTTTCATGTCATACAGTGTACTTTGTTGACCCTTCACTAAACTGATCTCTTCCTTTGGTCAGACAATATATAGAGGTTTGACAATACCAAAGCATTATCACTAATGAACTACTAACCCAATGTTAACAACATGTTTATCTTCAGATGTATTATAGATACACCTAGCTGCTACATAGTCCTCCTTGTGGATGGTTGTATTACTGATGACAGGATAAAAAGCCTGTGGATCCTGGGGACTTCTGTTGCCAATAACCTCCCAAGTGCTCTCATCATGCTGTCTGGAGAACCCAGTGATCTGAGTGCAGCGACTGTGGGCGTGGACACGGTATGCAAAGGGCGTGATGGCCTGGGTGTTATCATAGCGACACGCACCTGATATATCAAATGCTAAACAATAGAAATGTACACAAATTACGTAGAACCAACGAATCTATGTGCTACGTATATATAGTACACATACATATTCTATGTATATATTGAAGAATATGAGTACAGAAGTACTGCATTTGAATGCAGATTTGTGAAAGAGGTAAAGGCTAAGGATGGTGTGCATGGTACACAGCTCACTACTCTCTCCCTGCCTAATGCTGCTACTGCCAATAATGAGATACACTCCAGCACTATACTGAGGTCTGCAATAAAGTTAAAAAGCAAAAGATTAGTTAATCATAGTTGTGGATATAGACCTACGTACGTAACAGAGTAACAGTTGTGGTTGTGATTAATTAGACCTAGCAGAGTAACAGTAGCTGTAGCAGAGTAACAGTTGTGGTTGTGATTATCTAGACCTAGCAGAGTAACAGTTGTGGTTGCGATTATCTAGACCTAACAGAGTAACAGTTGTGGTTGTGATTATCTAGGCCTAGCAGAGTAACAGTTGTGGTTGCGATTATCTAGGGTGACAAGCGTGGTTATGTACATTGTCAGCCTAACACACACTGCAGTACCTTGTCTTTGTCAAAGAGACTGTCAGTCCGGAGGTGTCACTAGAACGGTTAGGATTTCCAAAGTGCAGCTGAACAACAAGATGGCGGATACCTGCATCTTGTCCCACCCTGTACCCAACACCTGGGTGTGTAAGTGTACAGGTGTGTGTTGTACGTATGTGCATATGTGTAGGTGGGGTGAGAAAGAAACACAAACTATTAACAGAAAGACACTTGAGGATAATGCTCTATAGTAAAGGATAGACTAAAAAGGTTTAACTTGATGGACCTACCTACATATGTAAATGATTTCATTCAAATGAGTTGTGGACATACGTATTACCCTCTTAAAGTACGCATAAGTAAGTCAGAACTAAATATGGAGACCGACCTTCTGGAAGTTGCAAGCCTTCAGCATTGTTGGCCCATGCGTAGAGTATTTTTCCCGATTCTGCTTTACAGGTACCTCCCATGTTCTTGCAGTCCCAGGCCGTTCTGTCACTATAGGGCTCAGCACATCCATAAAGCAACATGTGGTGCACCATTCCGGGTGTCACAGAAGGCTCATAGCCAACTATACATAATAGCAGGTGATGTGGGGTGTGACATGTGGAGGAGAGGTGATGTGGGGTGTGACATGTGGAGGAGAGGTGATGTGGGGTGTGACATGTGGAGGAGAGGTGATGTGGGGTGTGACATGTGGAGGAGAGGTGATGTGGGGTGTGACACATGGAGGAGAGGTGATGTGGGGTGTGACATGTGGAGGAGAGGTGATGTGGGGTGTGATACATGGAGGAGAGGTGATGTGGGGTGTGACATGTGGAGGAGAGGTGATGTGGGGTGTGACATGTGGAGGAGAGGTGATGTGGGGTGTGACATGTGGAGGAGAGGTGATGTGGGGTGTGACATGTGGAGGAGAGGTGATGTGGGTGTGACATGTGGAGGAGAGGTGATGTGGGGTGTGATACATGTAGGCTGTGTCACTGAACCATTCAACAACTATTTATAAATATCAATATTATGGTGGAAATACTGTACATTTGAGAAAACCACAATTGTTACATAAACTGCACTTAAAAGTTGGTGGAGGAAAGGACTAGAATGAGGCAGCAAAAATAGAAGAGAAAGATGTGATTTTACTTGTAAATATGCAGTAGGCAACTTGGCATACTGTACAATTCACACAAAAGTACTTCTACACCGTATACATACAATTGAGTATCAAGATAGTAATGTATACAAAGTTGACAAGTAGGTGTCGGGATCTTTCTTATAGTAGTCTATTCAACTGACACATTTTACTTACTTCACAAAATGTGTCTCTGGACAATCAGAGCACATTTGTAACTTATGATACGAAGGCCACCACAAGTTGCCATTTTGAAATTGAAATACGTAGTACAATATAATATTACAAATTGAAATAGTACTATACAGATTCAATGTTTACATAGAGCTGCATACATCTGTAGTACTGAGCATACGGGTGACTTCCTAACCACATTACATTGATCATAAATACAAGGGTTCTAAATGGTGTAATTAGATTGGTTGAATTCATACAGGAAAACACTAAATAAACATGTTAAACAAGGAAACAGACAATTAGGAAACAACATTTACTGTAGCCGAGTTCAAAATGCATGACAGTGTCACTAAAGGAAAACATTACTCAAGTGCAGTCATAAGTTAGTCTATGATTCAACCATGCAGAGCATTACAAAGTTCCATTTAAGTCAAGTCTGGATTAATGTTGTAACTTGTTGTTAGTGGGAGATACCAGTTTGTACAGATATTTGGGTTAAAGAGAGAAGAACTGAAAACAAGAGGAAGAATGTTGTGAGGATCACCATCGGGATTAAAAACAAAATGGCTTCTGGGGCTTGTGATACCAAAATCGGACTACCAAAAAAGGACCCCTGCCAAAAGTGGGTCAAAGGGTGTGTTTAGATCAGAGGGGTCTGTTTTTGGGTGCAAATTTTGTGTTACAGGCTCCCAAGTTCCCATGTGGAAAAGGGGGTGTAGTTGGTTAAATACGTAGTAATAAAAATAAAATTGTGATTGTTAATGTAGTGAATTACTTTAGTTGGACATTACAAATAAGAGATTGGCCCATGTCTCCCTGGTCTTACACCGTAAACTAAGTCTACGTATGTACAGATGGCAGTAAGTTTGCAGGGTAAAGTAGTTGCTACTGTAAACAGGCAAGGACAACCCTGTCCGCTACTTCTACGCGTCATCTTAAGCTAGCACATAATATAGGTACTCAATTACCTTTCCAACACGGTCCAACTATTCGCATTACATTAACTTAGTGTACTTACAAAGACAAAATAGATACAAATCCCTACTTACCAACATACTGCTCTGTTTCTGGAAGGAGTACTGACGTACAAAGGTAATCATTAGCCTGTAGAAGAACAATAAGGAGTTAATCTCTAGTTAGGTGGACTTTTCTCCGTGTCTTACTTTTGGATGGTTACTGGTCAACATTACAGGCAACTTTGAAGCCTCATCTTCCACCGAAAGAGTTAATTTAAAGGCTAACAGTAATATTACTAACTTATTGATCATAAGTATCATTTGTCTGAGTTGAACGCGAGAAAACAAATTTACTTGATATTATTCCCTATATTTCAAGGCGTCATCGTGTCACGTGCTAAATGTATACATTACGTAAGTCCCATTAACAAAAGAAAAAAGTGCACTGCCCGGGAGTCGAACCCGGCTCGCAAGAATGGGAATCTTGCATGCTACCGCTACACCAGCAGTGCAACATTGTTCTGCAGATGCCATTGAAAAACTTATAAACCATAGAAGTCTTATGCAACTCAGCTATCATTATTGACAAAGAATAATTTTACAAAATGTACAAAAGAATTTCAATAAAACAGGGTTTGTGTGTAAGTATGCATTAAGAGACAGGGTAGATAATACCGAATGCCGGAATACCTCATTATACCCAATATTCAACATGCTTCAGTTCAGGATAATCAGAACGAAATAGTTTCTTCATGGATGGATCAACTTTAGATGCATTATATTTGAGATTGGTCTTCATATTTTTAGCTTTAACCATATATTCTGTACTGCTTTGAGGAAAAACTTTCAAGGGGACATCAAAAGGCTGTTGAAACGTTTCATGGGGACGAGTCGGCAAAGGCACTGGAACGGGCTCACGTTTATTTTGCCAAGAGGATGCTGAGACACTTTGCATTTCAGTTACGGACATGACACTATTGGTATGCTGACCTCTAGGGGGTGAGTTTGATTGGCTTACTTCTTTCTCCTGGATGTCTCCATTAGTGATGGACCCCTCAGAGCTAGAGTCACTTTCATGGGAGGATTCGTCGTTTCCTTTTGGAGACAGGTTGCTCCCATCTCCAGATTCTCTTAACCTCATTTTGGTTCCTTTTTTTAGCTGTCTCCTTTTCAGTTCACGTTGTTTTAGTCTGTAGTATCTCACGACTAGGGAGCCACAAACTATACTAACAACAACAAGTACTATAAGAGCGGCCCCAAGAATAGGAATTAGCATATATACAGAAAAATCAACATTACTATCTGTGTTAGTAAAGCTGCCAGTAGGCTTCTGAGTCGTTGGACTATGTGGAACAGCTGGAACAGATATCCTAAAAGTGACGGTCAATAAACCTGGCTGTCCTCCATACTTCAAAGTAACCACAACATCAAAACGTTCAGTTATTGATTGGGCTGTAGATTTCTGATAGCTTGGATCAAGTAAGTACACAATATTGCCTCTAGCCAGATCATTACCCGAGAATGTAACAAATTCGTTAGTACTGCGTTTAGAGGTTTTAACTAATTTAGTTATAGTACCAAACAATGGCTGGCTAATTACTTTAATGTTAATGTTCTCCAAAACATCTCTGTAATTTTCCAGCCCAAAGACTCTAAGGGGAAGCAGTAGGGTAAGATTGCTTTCACTAACAGGAAGAGCTCCAATTTCTGGAATTGCGAGAGCAGATTCTATTGTAACATTTACTAGCACTGAACTACTCTGGTTCCTGTTGATAATTTTAAGTTCAAAACTATCAGTGTGGGTTAGAACTGTGTCCTTTGGCTCATAAAGAATACCCATTCCATTCTGATCATCTATCTCGCATTGATAGAATCTTGTTACCTCTTTCATAGTGGTATTTCGTTTTATGACACCATTAAGTGGTGCTCTTATAACTTCAAACTCTGTTTCACACCTTACACCATTGGTTTCAGTGTTAAGGACCACTCTGCCCAGATGCACTGATCCTAAATCTTGCTTGTACCTTAATGCACCTGATCCTGTGAATGTTAGCACATGAGATTCTACTGAAATAGATACCACAAGAATCTTATAAAATTTGCCATCGGTGAAATTGACTTGAAAGGAATCAGCATCTAAAGGAGATGAGTAAAGAAACAGATACGGTAAACCATGTAGTTAAGGTTAGAGAAAACATATAAACTGTAATGTTTGACAAGTTATTATAAGAAGTAAAACATGAAAATGAAGCATCACTGAGGTATTCAATTAGTTAATTAGTAGCATAAAAATGGCATCAAATTATAGACTTATTTTCAGTGACAACTTCTTCCATGTTCCCCCCTCAAATATCTTACTGAAATAGTTGTGGTTAGAGTATCATACTAAGTGGCTATTCATGTACCTAGAGTAGATACTTCATGTATATATGACAATTTGCCCTCATTTATATCCTGTTGAGAAAACTTTATTAGGTTCAGTTGTCCATTCTCTGGGGGGTGAATAACTGTGAAGGATATTTCACTGGAGCTGTTATCAGCGTCAGTAACTGAAAGGACATCAGGTGCAATATTTACACTGAATCCTTCCACAACTGTCACATTCAATGTTGATTTAGCATGTACTTCAGGCTGACGATCATTGACAGGAATAATTTGAATATGAAACTGTTCCGCTACACTATACAATATCCTCTTGTCGTTGCCACTTAGTTTATAGATGTGAACTTGTATCCACAAGCTGTCCGCAAGAGTTTCAGATCCATTATGACGATAGCATGTTTTAAATGGAAATACAGTAGGTGGCGGATTTTGATGGTAAAAGTATGGGGTCACTGGGAACGACTGATTATCAGGTGATATAAACCTAAATTCTCCTGAGGATAGTGAACTGGAATTTTTATACCCAATACGTAACTCTTCCAGAGAATAGCTATTGTTCTGTTGCCAAGCTGTATATCGAATGTTACGGGCATCCAGGTTCTTTTCTGTCAGGCAAACTGATTGGTTTTCTACAACTACCAGTGGAACGTTAACTGAAAGGTTACTGTTAGGCGTCCGTCTCAAATTGATACCTATCACTAGTGTTTTGATGACTGCCATTTCTGCATATTGACACCATGCCTGAAATTCCATACTATCATATTCCTCCCATCGATCCATGTCAGTATGATGATAAATGATGCTGCCAGAATTGATGTCTTCCTGAGTAAAATTGCCTCCTGTCTGAAGTCTAGATCCATCTTTTAAGAAATGCCCATATTGGAAAGCTGAAACAACAGTATAAACAAAATGTCTATCTCTACCATCAGTAGTATATGATAATAGGTTCCGAGTTCCTACAATGCCGAAATCCTCCATGTTAACATGTAGAATATCAGACCTGTTAGAGACAACAATATAAAATGGCTTCCCAACAATATTGAGAGTTCCTTCCACAATGTTAGCTCCATCACTAACAATAAAAGGCAAAGTTACATTAAACCAACCTCTATGCATATAATAAACAGTTTTCTGGGAAATATTATACTGAGAAAATGTATATATCGGCAAGTTAGGGTATCCAACCCACGCAAAATGTCCTTTACTCAAATTTTCATTATCCAAATGTGCAAATATGTACATGATCTCTGTACTGAGCGTATCCTTATCCTCTACCACAAACTGCTCAGGATCTAACTGAACTGAGTCTCCATTCCAAAGTTCCAATGTCAAATTTTGATTCCTTAAAACAGGCCTTTCATCATTCACTGGAATTATAAATATATTCAAAGTTTTCAAATTGCTGGTCGAACCATTTGAGGTTACTTGAAAGTGTATACTGTCTTCTACAGTATCACTGCCATCGTGTACATACACAATACCAGGATTATTGCTACTTTGGAGATCAGAAAGGCTGAAAGAGGATCCAACTGCAGTACCCGTCCCCACGTAAACCAGCCTCCCATGATGAGGCCCCTCCCTTATAGCCACAGTAGCCGGCAGACCAAGATAAGCTGGATGGCTGACAGTAATGTGGTCTTCTTCAATGCGAGCCAAAAGATTCTCCTCGACAATAATGGGACGAACCACGATAGGAAGTGAAACCGGTAAGATTAAAATGTACAGCACTATTGCAGGGGCTTGATTTACACCATCGCTTGGCAAAAGCGTTATGTTATCCTTCCAACTGGCATCTACTTCTTCATTCAGATAAAATATCACATTTTCATTAACCTCCTCCTGAGAAAAACTGTTCTTCTCCCTAAAAAAGAGAAAACTTAAAAATCTTATACATTAAGCACAAATGCTATTACTTATGCCACATATTAGCCCACAGGCTGTTACTTATGCCACAAATTAGCCCATAGGCTGTTAATAATACACTTATTAATGACTAATCACCTGGTTTACAAAAGTATTAAAAAAGCTGAAGTGGAAACATGAGGTATGCAATCCTATGAAAATCATAAACAACTCAGTAGCAGTATTAATGGCTAAAGCCACCAGTGCAGGGAGAGATTCTCAGGAGTTGTTGTTTGCTTTAAAGTCTCTCTTGAGAATATATACAGCCAGAAACTACCATCAGTAGTGGCAAAACATTACTGAATTCTGAAGTGATCAGCTTTGTGGAGAACTTCCAAATAAAATGTATGGGTGTCAGTATGGCCAAAGAACTAAACTGACTATTTAATTGAATAAAATAAAGAATTTAAATTACACACTGTAAGAAAGCACCTTATATAGAGTTCCTATTTTACACGAAGAAACCGAATAAATCTCAAAATAGTGGAGTTTGAAGCAACTTTCGGTACCAGACTTAGAATACAGCTAGTGGTCATCATTGTGAGAAATTAGGGTACACATACATATATTAAATTCATACTGATAATAAAATTGTAATTGAGAATAGCCAAGAGGTCAAATTTGCAATCAAATAAAATAAACATCCTTAACAAGAAACCAGGTGCCTACCTGTCTTGGGAACGTCTATCTCTAATGGACCCAAAATATGGTCCATTAACCACACTAAACTCAACATCCTGGGGGCTTTGTTCTGAGTCTACAGCATGTAGAGTGCTCCGTCTGAGGTATACTCTGCCATACAGCATAACTTGAGCTTCAGAAATGGTATCTACGAGAGGTGGAGTGTCATCTACTGGCTGCACATGTATTTCATAGGTTAGATTTAGCTGTGAAAAGCTTCGAACAGTCACAGAAAACTGAAATTCATCCATCAGCGTGTCTGATCCATCATGATAGTAAGCTACTTGATGATTAGCAATGTCAGCCATGGTGAAACTGTCTGAATGGTTTCCTCTTACTTGAAGGACGCCATGTATCGGATTCCTATTCACTTGAAAGACATGCTCACTGATATTTACATCTTCATTTCCTTGTACAGTTGAAGACAATCTTGCCTGAGTAATGATGGCACTACCTCCTTCCTCAACGTTTAATCCACTCTCATATAACACCTTTATGATGAATCGGTTAATGGTGATGGTCAAAATTCCAGAGATTTTCCAAACACCATCAGAAATCTATGAATCAAACACACACAATGACACACACATAGGCAAATTAACCAACTACAAGAGTAGTTGGATAAAATAGGGCAACTTTAAGATCTAAAGTCGATTTTAAAGCATTGATATCATCATCATTAAACTTCCATCATATGCCTGACTTATGAGTCCTAATAAGGACGAAACAGCTGTCTATGGCTCGACCATCTTTTTGAGTGTCTAGAGGGAGACTTTGGTTCCCATCAAGTGAACTTTGGTTCCACCCATTTGCTCATTGCGCTCCTTAGGGGACATGAGTGGGCGGGGTAATATCCAGAGTTTAATGATGATAATAAAAGAGTAGTTGCTAACGTATAACACAAAAACTAGATAATAGAACAGGAAACTTATAAAACATATTAGTGTACAACATATACGCTATCACATGATATATTTGCCCTCTGCTCTTTGGCTTAGTAAAACAATTAAGTTATCTCATCTCGTTTGTTTTGATTAAGTATCAAAAATTATGTGATTATATATTTACAAAGCCTGATACTCCAGTAAGCCATCTAATGCAGCCAAGCAAATAGCATAGGTCATATAGGTGGCTACATCAGGCAGGCTACCCTGTAAATAATATTCTCCTACATATAGTTTGGGATAGACTATATAACTTACATCAAATAAAAAGTGCTCAACGATGTACCCAGTGGAGTAATAAGGGCAAGAACTGCTTCTATTATGATGGTACCACAGCCTACCAGAAAAAATGTCTGCCTGTAAGAAAGTAGAAACGGGTACACCTGGCTTCTCCTTGAAGAACAGATAGCCACAGCGTGTAAATTCGAGTTGTGAATTAAGGGTGTAATTCAAAAGTTCATCTGGGTCATCTAAGTCTTCATCGTGATAAGCCAAAACCTCGCCATTGATCACTACTTCTTCTCCTTCCCATATATTTAAATCAATCTTCCTCCATTGAACTGGACGATTATCATTTCTTAGAATAATGGTGATATTGACCACACCTGATGACCACTCCCATTCTGAAATGTTAGGATACATGTTCAAAGTGATCGGATCAGTGACATTTGAGCAGACTTCAAATTCAAATGAATCGTACCTATGTTCACTATCATCATGCTGGTACACCAGCAGCCCCGCAGTGATGTCACTCGGAGTTATAAAGAGAGATCTCGTATCTAACCTCTTACTGTCAAACAGAAGCTGGCCCTTCAATGGTAGTTCTGTGATCGTGATAAATGCGCTAAAGCCTGGTGGAGTGTAAACCTGAAAATGGTCTGGCATAATGACATGGGATTCACCCTCAGGTACAGAGAAACCGGTATTTACTATCTTAACAGATGTGAGAAAATTTTCAATCTCAACTCGTACAGGAGGGAGCGTGAAGTAGAGATTCTTCAATTTAAATGTGAAAAAGTCTCTTCTGGTGGGATTCTCTGCCTGGTGTATGTAGGCAATGTGATTGTTGTTTACATCCAGTTGTGTAAATGAAGTAACAGGATGGTTTCCCATAGTCCGATTCACAACCTGGCCATACTGTGGCCCTATAGTAATAACATATTCCAAATCCTCCAAATAAAGCCCTCCTCGAGTGTCAGTAGCTTCCAAAAGACCACTGGAGATGTGCACAGTTCCATTAACAGGTACTCGTAGTGTGTTTACAGGCTTGGTGAGCAAAGGCTTTGGTACTGGATCTATACATATAGGCACATCCACCAGTGCTGTGGTTGAGCCTAACTCAAAGTTAAGTGTGAAGCCATCTCTAAATATCTGAGCAGTGCGATTTGTAGACTTGTAGTAAAAGGCCCCCTCGTCAACTAAACGCATCTCAAATCTGTCACCATTTCTCAATTCCCTTGCATCTACTAGGAGGCTGCCATAACTGGGAAGTTCAGTTACCGTTATTAATATATCGGGCTTTCGTTCTGGATCATTTGTTTTTATCACAAAGGAATCTTCTTGAAATCGATAACCAACCTGCTTAACAGCGTCAATAAAGTAAGGACAACTTATGCCCCCACTGGCAGACAAGGACACATTAAGTGTCGGAGGGATTGCCTTCACCTTGATCTCCTACACACACATAAATCAACATGTAATAACCTAGAAATCAACATGTAATCTTTATAACTATTCATAGAGATCAGTCTCTGTATTTGCAGGCTCAGCATGTGTACAAATGTGGGGATTAGGGTCATAATTCTATATTTGAAAAGTAAAAACTCAAATACAACTGATTCACAGGACAGAAAAAATGTGATCAGTATGATGTCAGGACAGCAAGGCTGACTTGATAGTGGTATATGTATAAATGTTTATGTGTGTATGGACACCACAAGACAGGGTTGGTAAGCATTTGTATTCTCACTTTTTTAAACAAGTGTACGCCATCACTGATAGTTAAAATGTACACACGTTCCAATACATCTCCAAACTTGTGCAAAAAGATCACACTTCCATTCAAAACCTGAGCCATGGTAAACGTAGTTATCACTTGAGTAGTATTGTATGTCAGTGCAAAATACCCGTTGTCGAATCTTGTTCTTTCCACCTGAATATTAATGTCATCACCTGGTCTATCCTCATCAGTTATATTGAGGACACTGGTATCAATAATCTGGAATTTACCTTCCAAAGGTGATATGTCATTCACTGCATTCACCACTGGCTCATGATTATTCACAGGAGATATAGAAATGGATAGTGTACCTCCTATCATATTAGGTGGATGAATTCTTAATTCAGTTCTCTCAACCGTGGTTGCTTCAACATGAAAATGGATGACGTCACTATGTTCCTCGCTTCCATCATGTTGGTAGAGAAGGCTGTTGGATTGAAGGTCTTTTAAAGTAAAAGTGCCACTTAAGAGAGACTGGCTATTTAGCATCAAAACACCATAGGCTGGTGGGACTGTTATAGTGAAGTTAATACCCAATGAATGTAAGCCATCACGTTCTTGAAGCCACTGCATCAGTGAGTACGGCAGGAGGGAAAGCTACATCAAGAAGAAGAAGAATAAACAGGTAATAAACATGCTAGAAAACATTTGCAGTTGAAGTGTGGTCAGACAGATGGGATCCACAAAGTAAACAATGGTGGTTACTTCATGACCACAAGATGGCTGTAAACCACAAGTGTTTTAAAATAAATTACACAGTAACATTTAACAAGCCACAACTACATCTCACAAACCACAGTACGCACATTGGTGAGTACACATAAACCCATATTTACAAAATGGTTATAATTAGGTCTATTAATTAGAAGAAAGACTTCTAAAAATAGTAACTTTAATAGACTTAAATGTAAATTCTTCAGTATAAAGTACCTCAGACAAATGTGTACTTACATTGAGATTATGCTCGGTAATGAAAGAAGAATCTCCTTCTTGCACATTAATGGTTGCGATGCTCAAGTCAAATTGGGTGTCCTTTAAAGAATCAAGAGGAATGGATTTGACACAAAATAATATATCTGACCCTTGAACCTCATAACTGTGAACACTTAGGTTGAAATAGTCAAATGATGTAGAGTTTCCAAGAGTTTCTTCATGAATATACCTAACTCTTCTCATTCTGGTATCATGACGAGTAAATGAGTCTCCAACAGAAAGACCCATCCAGTTGTATTCCACTCCATCGGCACTTGTGAACAGCTGGAGGGAGCCATACAATGGTTCAGAAGTGAGAGTAATAACCACAAGCGGCTTCTGGTCTTCAAAGGTTGTTGTTATATTAAAATTATTTGGCTCTATAAAGCCAAACGATTGCTCTATTACACTTAGGCAATTTGCAGTAGTACTGTGTATAGCTCCTTCATAGGGACTTACATAAAAGCGATGATAGCGAAATATGAAGTTATCAGTAAAGCTCATTAGAAAGAAAAACTCTTCATTTTGTTCCCGTTTAAAATGTTGAAATGATACATTGCCATCAAATAACTGGCTTTGCCTAAACATTGTGATTGATTTACCAGGAACTTCCGTCAACTCAAACTGGCCCTGACCAATAGCTCCAGCTAACTCAAATCTGAGAGATATTGGGTCGCTATCTGGGTCATCCACACTAATAATACTCGGGAGAATAACCCTTCGAGTCCCTGCAGCGAGAAAGAGTTTACTTTTTTCTACTATAAAGGGAGCATCATTTTGTGGACTTATAACTATTGGTATTGTAAAGTTTCTTCTAACAATGGTGACATTGCTGCAAGTTACACTGAAAGACAATTTCATGGAATCCATGGTTGTTTCTGAACCATCATGGATATAGTCAACTGACTGCTCTGTTAGATCACGATAGCTGAATGTCGTAATGGTGTTCCCATCCACCTCCATATGGCCATGCTGAGGAGGTAAAATTATGGTAACTTGGCCATTTTCATGTAAAAGAGGTTCCAATTTGGCCCAAGTTTCATAGTCTTCATTGATGATATATAGAACAAATATATTTGGTTGCATCACAACTGGACTTCCTTCTGAAACTTGTAGAATCTTTGGAATCACTTGTATATATCTCCACGTTACATTAAACTGACGGAATGTACAGTTTGGAGGCATAAAAGGTTCTCTGTTACCAAAAAAAGAACACGTGACATTACTCTCTTCCACACAACAGCCCCTCCTTACATCACTTATACTGAGCATGGATGAACGCCCTGGTGTTAAGTCTATTTCATTTCCAAACATTCTAAAGTGCAAAATGCACCCAAAGAAACCAGTTGTGGTTGGTAAATCATGATAATAGCCGAGGATATCGTCTGAAAGCCCACCAATGTATATCTGGTCAAATACCTCAGGGGAAAACCCTCGTCCAAGTGAAGTTAATGAGCTGGTACTAGTTGTGTTTGTTAGTGTTGTGTAATTCGTGGCTGCTAGTTCCAGAGTTGAACTGTTAAGTGAAACAGAGAGTCCAGATCGCATTGAAACAGCAGTCTGCAATCTTTGGTGAACATAAAATAGTGTTTTGCCATTGAATCTTATTTCAGAGATAATGTCACCGTCTTTGAAGAACACGGCAAAGTATCTCGAGATGTCGGATGAATGTGACAACATGTAGAGCAGGTTACTCTGTATCCCTGGTGCTCTGTTAAACACCAGTTCCAACTGCAGCATAGACTCATTGACAGAGAAAGGAAGGTGTATAAAGGATCTCCCAGTAAAGGTTACTGCAAAATATGAAAAAAAGGCATTTACAAGTGACCACAAGTAATCAGATCCAGGACATCATGAATACTATTATGTGTTGTTAGCAAGTAAAAACTGTTGTAGACTACATAACCAGAACTGTATGTGAATACCACACTAACATACAACACTAACATACAACACTGTAAAGCTCCCATTTACCTGTCATATGATATACAAAAATTCATGCAGCAGACATTTTGTGCATATATGAACATTACGTAGATTAAGTGAATTACACAACTAAATTAGATTTACCCTAGAGATACTTGAACTATGTCTACACACGTCTGTACAAACTTGTAATCTTTATGTGATTCTCCCAAAGGCAATCAATTTTACATTTGATATGTACGTACATGTACGTACATTGTGCTGTTCAAGGGTTCAAACGTCTTATAAAACTAGTTATTTTAAGAACATTATCCACCCTACTCCTACACAATTCAAATGGCCCTATAGACTACAGAGAACATACACAATAGGTAGTCACTTGAAAAGTCAAACAAGTACGTAGGTTTTACATAAGCTACCAAAGTACAATAAGTCACTTATAGGACATATGGTCATATGTCCGTGTACTTATAGGGAAGGAGGTCACTATCGTGACAGTTTAGCCCAAGATGGACGATGGACTTGAGGTTGAAAAGTATGAATGATAAAATCCATATTACGGTAGTTCAGTGTCTCTTTCTATGTACTAAGACCACACACAGTACAAACGTGTATTATAGCTTATATACAGTTGCCTTTCTACCAAATGCTATGAAACTTGTCCAATAGTACAAGTAACTTTGCACCAGCTAAAAATTTAAATACATGTAGTTGCTAAGCAGAAAGTAGGGGACTCTAGTAGGGCCTGAAGGTGACTTTAAAGATTAATTGTGATCATTTGACACTGTACTAGGGGATTACTATTACAGTCTACGGTAAAACATAGATTAGGCTTATAGTTTCCACTGAAAGGTTAACTCGATAATGGTACGCCCTAACTTCAAACTCACCTCCTTCATATGTAGCTTCGGAGCAATACAAAACCAAACTAAACAGCCACAGAAAGATACTAATGGTCATTACTTTCTGCCTTTTCTTAGACTGGAATGATAACAATCGATTGTACACTAAATAGATTGTATCTGGTAGAGAGAAAACTTTATGGTACCGGCTGGACCATGGAAATAGACGACATTCAGGACGTCAAACCCTCTTTATACAACGCGGATCACCACGAAGGAGGGAGTCATAGCTTCTTACGCAATTACGTACATTCCACGGTAAAAGTTAATTGTACGTGCTTTACAATGACGTAATAAATCAACACAATAATAACCCTATAAGATATTCAATAATTTCCAGCTATGCTTTCTTTAACTTCAAATTTTCATATTTGGAGTGACTCTGGTACCATACGAAGAAGGGTATAGCAATACTTGGGGCAATCATCACTGAAAATATCAACCAATCAAACTACATAATGGAATTAGAATGTGTCCATCATAACAATATATTGCAAACAATGTGAATACATCTAAGACTACAAAGGGATAGTCATGGGGTATGAAGTAGTGTAAATGATTGGTAGAATGAGACCATCTAGGATTACTTGTACTCTACTTAGCGCAGAGGACAGTAGGCATATAGGATCAGACTATAGAGCATGTCCATCTAATACCAGACTGATGTGATAAACATGTAATACAAGTGTCATTGCCCTTTAATCAGTAGCAATAATGTCAGAACACTCACCACATGGGACTCATGTTTTCTAGCATATTCCGGATAAGAGGATATTACCGAGTAACCAGGAGCACTGGAATAGGACTCCTAAAAACAGACAGGGTTGGAGGTAACACAGGGAGGAATGATAGCTTCAAACAGACAGGGTTGGAGGTAACACAGGGAGGAATGATAGCTTCAACCAGACAGGGTTGGAGGTAACACAGGGAGGAATGATAGCTTCAAACAGACAGGGTTGGAGGTAACACAGGGAGGAATGATAGCTTCAAACAGACAGGGTTGGAGGTAACACAGGGAGGAATGATAGCTTCAAACAGACAAGGAGAGTGATTGAGGAAAGGCCATGCCTGTATGCAGGGTTTCGAACCCCCCCATTCACCTAGTCTGATGAAATCCAATCCTAAACTTATGCAATACTTACTCCAGTAAGTATTGCATAAGTTTAGGGTTTGATTTCATCAGACTACCGTTTGCCTAGGAGTCCTGAGTAGCAACTTATCATTAAACTGATAGCCTTAGCTGCTAGCTTCTCTTGCACAAGCCAGAAATTGGGGGGCGGCGTGCAAAACACTTCATGCATGGCGAATGAGAAAACATCACATGCTACATGTTAATCTATATGATGAGTTCCACTTTGAGAACAGAACCCCCCCCTCCAGTCTTGGAGCTGCATACGGGCTTGAAAGGCATTCATATGTACATAGACTCACAACTTTAGTGCCTTCTGAGTCAGCAATATAGCTAATCCTGGCATAAGATATGTTGTAAACTCCGTGGATAATGGGCCTCAGCACAACGGCATGGGTGACATTACTTTGGGCAGGAATTCTATCCCACCTCACGTAGTAGCGACCAGACACGTGATCAAAGTGCTCGGCGGGAAAAGAGGCATCAGACAGCTCAACTGATGTCGCAGCTCTAAGGTGAAAATAGAAGAAAAGGTTACAAATCGCTAAAACCTCTAGTATTCATCGCTACGGATGACAAGTGACATGAATATTTGTCGCTACAAGGGATCGATAAAGACTCACACATCACCAATGTTATGTAGGGTGTACAAAAAAGTCATGTCTTTTCCTTGGGCAAGTTGCTCATTCAGAATGGCCTTTGAGACAAGTAATCTAGCTCTTTCATCTCCAGCGACAACAGAAAACACAATAAATAGGCATAATCCATAGAATAAATTCTACATATAATGAAATTCATAAAGAGTATTTATTCAAAAGGCTCTCTTTCGCTGATGCGCTTACTTTTGACGACGCCATTTTCGACAACCAAAAACACGTGGGGCAAAAAGTTTATATTTCCGCTTCCGATTACAGGTTAGGAAGCATATGTTAGTTCGTCCTGTAGCAACACTGCCACCTACACAGATGGTATTACGAGTTCATCATACATTTTGCATTCATACTACACGATGTCCATCCTGAAAATCAGTTACACTCATCAATCTGCGTAGAATTTTGAAATCATTAATTGAATTGATCTTTATAATAATTATACTATGTACAATAAAAAATGCTAAGCATTAATTTGTTTTTGAATTCGTTTCAATGCTCGCTTCTCGTGAGACCTCTGTCTCATTTTAGCAATTGATTGGCCCAATAACAAACCAGCAAGAGCAAAGGCCTGCAGATAGGAATGAGAAACTGTTCAATCTTTATCTATCCTCAGAGCTCTTTACTGTTAATCTTACCTGAAATACCCAAAATTTTATTGTTTCTTGTTTTTCACTGTTGGCATCAGGATCACAGGGCATAAACATTTTCACTCCAGAAGACTGACATTTTACTCTTCGCTTAAAATGCGTACTTACACATTCTTGAGTCTACACAAACAGTAGAAGATAGAGGATCATTAAATACTACATGTTTGGCAACATTAGACTAAGCAGCCACTGAAGTAGGCTGAGTAGAGAGTGCAGAATGTAGACACAAACAGGCTATAAGTAGCAAAGACAGTTTGCGTTCAATGTCTTACTTTTTCAATCTCTAGACACCTCTTACAGTGAGTAAGGTGTTGGCACCCGCCACAATCATCTTCACGACATAAGTTTACTGATTGAACAAAAAAAAACATGTCAATACAAGAAAACACAGACTATACGATGATTAGTTTTCTCATCTCACTTACGTATTTATTTATTGTACAATATTGTTTCTATATTTATTCAACAAAATAATAAAAACACCACCACCTCTTACACATGAAAAATCTAAGATACCATTTTCCTACATGCTATATGCCTATTCTGTAAAAGAGCCTATAGGGGAACTAAACCTGAAGAGAGCTTTGGATGAGGATACAGGAGTCTTTTCTTCCTTCTTTTCCCTTCATTCATCTTCTTCGCCACTGGGTCAGACAGCCGTTTCTGGGAATTCCACCCTTCATCAGTGATCCTGGGAGTCTTTGTCTTTTCTTTATCTTGATCTTCTGTGAATCCTTGGCCTACATACTTACTATAAACAACTATCCTGCTCTATACTTACTTTTTAGACTACTAGATGAACTGTCGCTAGTGACTTGTTCAGTATCTTCAGAGGGATTGGTACCCGAATCTCCTTGCGCTGAACTACTTGTCGACGAATCTTTTTTAACAGATATACGTCGAGTCGCTTTGGTTAAACTGATAGGTATTAATCTAAAGAAAGAAGAAGGTCTGACATTCTAATAGGTAAGACAAAGTCTAAAACATAGGATGAGTACAATTAGGCTGAACACAAGTACAAAGTGGAACGCAAAAGAAATATGAATTAGGAATACTTCACTTACGACGATAAAAGAATTAAGATTAAAAACATGAGGAAGACTTTATTATTTTTCATGATTCCAACTACTGAATATCCACGATTATTCTTGGCAAAACTCTCTTTTCTTGAACAAAACAGTAAACCGAAAACCATAAGAGAGTCCTAGTCGCCATTTAATTATAACGTCATTCCTTTATTTAGTAGTAACCATAAATGGTTAACACCAGGAACTAATTAGAAAAAATATGGCCGATGTCAACGGCAAGCTTCCTCTTCTTCTTGAAGAAGCTCGAAAGTTAAAGGAATCTCTCAGACTAGACAAGGCAAAATTATCAGACACGCGACGTAAGTATAGCTCGTTGCAACTTGCTATCTGAAATATTTGCTGATTATTGTTGTGCTGTGACAAACTGCTTATTTCAATTAGATACATCACTTTGTCTGAAATTTGATAAGTAAAGTAGCTCTTAGCGACCTCTTAAATCACTTAAAAAATTAATAATGCAATATCTTAATATAATTAATTAATCCAATCAATCCTGCATCATGGATAATATACGTATCTCCTAGACACAGGCCTTGTTACGAAAGTATATAAGATCTATCTGGTCTGTATGGAAAAGACTAAGTTACTTAAAATTGTTGCTCCATCTTAACCTAGGTCCTTTGGTAGCTTTTAGAACATACGTATTAGATCAATACTAAAATAGAGAGAGAGAGAGATGGCAGGAAAAGGCCCAGGGAAGACTTATCTCACATACGTAAGTGTGGATTGTTAATTTGTGTAGTGAGGAATGTTGTGGAGGAGGTAGAACCAGTTCCAACCACTGCTCCTCTCTACTCCATGAGACAGCGGAGGATGCTGAGACACAATGGGTCGGTTGTAACCTTTGACTGGAGTCCAGACAAGCGCCATCTCATGACAGTCTGTAGGAATCCCAATTCAATAATTTGGGATGCTTTTGGTGCCCAAAAGGTATTGAAGTCAATGAACATCACTTTTCATTTCACAATGATACTAATTGGTTTAATTGAATTAATGGTTCATAACTCCTAAATACATTTTATTTGTGTGTACATTAACAAGATATTGTTTATTTATATATGGCAGGCTGAAGAGTTGAAAACATCATATAATTACAACACTTCCTGTTCCTTTGGTCCCTCCACCTCTGTTGTGGCTGTAAGGTTAGAAAGGCCATGCATTCATGACAACTTAATATCCAATTCTTCCATTAACCCTTCTTGCTCCAGGACTACAACATCCTTGTAGACTCTTGTTATTACCTTGCATACTCCTTATCCCTCTTCAGTGGAACAGCTGACAATGTGACTGTGTTTTCATTACAGTCATCAGACCTGCAATCGAAGCCTCCGAAGCCAGCCAAGCGAGTGGGACAGCATGCAAGTCCAATCCTAGACTGTACATTCTTTGGTTCTGACCATCAAGTAAGAACATGCATGGTCCAATCAGTTTACTCTGTAATGACAGCCCTGTTAATGTCTTTGAATACTGATGGCTACAAAGAGATGCAGGGGTACGCATAACCCATAGCTAAATCTTAAAGTATTTGATAGCTTTCAATAAATTAAATGGTTTAGTGGAGACTGGATTTGCCCTGTCCATGTACATAAGTCTCTTTAGGGGCTGCATATGCTAGTTGATAGTACAAGTATACGTACATGGTGCACTATATGTTTTTTCTTCAATATAATCATTTTAATTTGTTTTATGGAAATACATAGCTTTTTGTATCCACTGTGTATTGTGATTGGCTTTAGGTGCTAACTGGAAGTGCTGACAGCACTTGTGGTCTCTGGGATGTGCAGCAGAGTGAGGCAGTTAGGATATTCAAGCAACACAATGCAGAAGTACTCAGGTAATGCATCAATCCACACTTTTGTCTCTATTAGCAGAGTAACCACTCGGACATCCATTGTATTTCATACTGATGAGTCCTAATAAGGACAAATCTGTCTATGGCACGATCATCTTTTTGAGTGGCTAGGGGGAGACTCTGGTTCCCGTTAGGTGAATTTCAGTTCCCCATTAGCTCATTGAGCTCCTCAGGAGACATGAGTGGGTGGGGTAAATCCAGAGTCCACTGATGTGACATCATTCTCTTCTTCCTTCTCTTCATCACTACAATCAAGGGCTATAGCTGCGTATATGGTTTACCATTGAAGGTCTCTACCGTATGGGATGCGTTTATGTATACATATCTTATTAGCACTGAAGTAACAGCTACTTTACTTCTTACATGTAGCATTGCTCTTAAGCCAAAGGACCCCTTCACAGTGTTTGCTAGCTCTGTAAGTTTTCATGTACGTACAAGGTGACATTTTGTCCAACATTTCTTTTATAGAGATGGATATATATCTGTGTGTGAGTGGTTTTGTTTCTATAAACATTTAGAGTGCAGATGGCAGTGCTCTTCTCTGGGATCCACGGACAGGAGCCTGTGAGATGAAGTTTGAGGGACATGAAGGTCCTGTTAATCAAGTCTGTTTCTCTCCTGTTTCGGATGCTCTTGCTACTGCCAGCAGTGACGGAACAGTAAGGCTATGAACATGGCTGCATAGTGAAGCTAAATAACATGTTTCATCCCTTTGTCTGGCAGTGCCGGCTCTTTGATTTGCGGGCAGACCAGGAGATCACCATATATTCCCAGCCTAGTGTTATTCTAGGCGCTTCTAGCCTGGATTTTGCCAAAAGTGGACGAATCTTATTTGTTGGTTACAATGATAGCACTATTCACATTTGGGATACGTTAAAGGTACATACGTATGTCTCTAATGACTGTAAGAGAGCGTGACAGACAAACACTATTAGTGACCACTACTTCTTCTCATTTTGATATTCAATATTTGTATTTTGAACAATAATTTATTTTATGTGCATGTTGTAATGCTGTACATATGAACATACGTGTGTCCTTCTCTCTTACAGGAGACCCAGATAACAGTTTGGTGTGGTCACAGTGATCGGGTGACTCAAGTTAAAGTGTCACCAGATGGTACAGCTATAGGTTCTTCTAGCTGGGATAAAACCGTCCGAGTTAGTTTACTCATAGTTACTAGCGAGTGTGGTTGTTGTGATATGAGATATGAAGTTTATTGAGCAACAGCAGCATTAAATATTTGAAATAGAACGTTTCAACCCGTAGGTCTTCATCAGCAATGAATAACTTCATATCTCATCATGATTGCGGCAAATAAGCCCTATCACTGCATTGTTGTGATGTGTGTGTATTCTTTGCCTTACTTCAGATTTGGGCTTAACAGAGAACCAATCAGTTCAATTCCATTTCACTCCCTTCCTCATTGAATCATTTAATTGACAGTGTTTTACACAGTAAATATAGTCAAATATGCTCTGTTACTATATACTAAATTAATGATTTACACAATTGTTTGTTTTCATTACATTACACAATAGTAGTTTCTTATAACTACGTACACTAAACTTGAACTTGAAGTTTACATGCAGAGTGTGTTTGCACACTAGGGCTACTTGCCCCATATTGCTTTGTGCGTATGTACGGATAAGAGGTACAGTAACTGTTCTGCATGTTATTATTAAGCTGTAGACTTACATAGAATTCACACCTGTTTAAGTGTTCCTCCTCTTACTCTTACTACTTTACTGGACCATCCAGTATACATGCTAAGTGCTCCTTTTCATATTATCTTGGACTTCATTGTCCACGTAATTTACCTCTTAACAGATTCATATACGTACATCCTCTTGCTGTTACTATTTTACTTCTTAACAAAAGATCTGTCTCAGTGTCCATAATCATAATTATACTTTAGAGTGTGAGAATTGTAAGCATGTATGTACCTAATTAGGGAGGATGAGATAAATAAAACTTAGTAGCATGCCCTCGGACTCTGTATGATGAGTGACGTCATCTTCCTGTGTATTTACCATTCTTGCACAACTGTAGCCCTAACTGTAACTGTAGACAATTGAACAAAATGGCGCTGAGACTTGGTAATTTCGTAAAAAGTAAGATGTTTTCTTTATGTTTTCAGATAAATAAACTTTAATTATTAATTTCCTGTTTCCAAAGTAAGTCGCCTCTACAATTGGAGAAGACCTTTGCTAGCTCGAGCCATAGTTACAGGGTCCTCAAACTGGAATAGTACTCCATCTGAAGCCGCTGCTCCTGCTCCCAGGGCGAGCAGTATCGTACCCAAAGCCAACGCAGCGGAATTCGTGCTAACCAAAATTGATGACTTGGTGAATTGGGCTAGAACTGGCTCTCTCTGGCCAATGACTTTTGGACTGGCTTGTTGCGCAGTTGAAATGATGCACACTGCAGCCGCACGATATGACTTGGACAGGTTTGGAGTGGTCTTCAGGGCTAGTCCTGTAAGTATAAGCTTTCATAGAGCATGTTCTAGATGAATATTGATCTCTGTGTACTTGGAAAATGCATGGTATATTATGAAATTTAGCCATAGATACTCTATACACAGAGTATAGAGTGCCTATGCTTTAGCTCTGTAGTACGCACAGCAAACCTCAAATGGTTGGTACTGCCCAGTCACTCTAAATGTACTTGTCTAATAATCATACTGTCTAGAAATTTAAAATAAAGCATTTTGCTGTATTATTTCTTCATGGACTTAGTGATAGTTGTACAGTGAAATCTCCTTGGCAAACTGACTAACTGACTGACTGACTGACACACATTTCTGTCTTGTTCAATTCAGAAATTTAACTATATTAGCTAAACTGTACACCCAAAGTATCTGTACTTTAACCCTTACGTTCTCTCTTAACTGTACACCCAAAGTATCTGTACTTTAACCCTTACGTTCTCTCTTAACTGTACACCCAAAGTATCTGTACTTTAACCCTTACGTTCTCTCTTAACTGTACACCCAAAGTATCTGTACTTTAACCCTTACGTTCTCTCTTAACTGTACACCCAAAGTATCTGTACTTTAACCCTTACGTTCTCTCTTAACTGTACACCCAAAGTATCTGTACTTTAACCCTTACGTTCTCTCTTAACTGTACACCCAAAGTATCTGTACTTTAACCCTTACGTTCTCTCTTAACTGTACACCCAAAGTATCTGTACTTTAACCCTTACGTTCTCTCTTAACTGTACACCCAAAGTATCTGTACTTTAACCCTTACGTTCTCTCTTAACTGTACACCCAAAGTATCTGTACTTTAACCCTTACGTTCTCTCTTAACTGTACACCCAAAGTATCTGTACTTTAACCCTTACGTTCTCTCTTAACTGTACACCCAAAGTATCTGTACTTTAACCCTTACGTTCTCTTTTAACTGTACACCCAAAGTATCTGTACTTTAACCCTTACGTTCTCTCTTAACTGTACACCCAAAGTATCTGCACTTTAACCCTTACGTTCTCTCTTAACTGTACACCCAAAGTATCTGTACTTTAACCCTTACGTTCTCTCTTAACTGTACACCCAAAGTATCTGTACTTTAACCCTTACGTTCTCTCTTAACTGTACACCCAAAGTATCTGTACTTTAACCCTTACGTTCTCTCTTAACTGTACACCCAAAGTATCTGTACTTTAACCCTTACGTTCTCTTTTAACTGTACACCCAAAGTATCTGTACTTTAACCCTTACGTTCTCTCTTAACTGTACACCCCACGTATCTGTACTTTAACCCTTACGTTCTCTCTTAACTGTACACCCAAAGTATCTGTACTTTAACCCTTACGTTCTCTCTTAACTGTACACCCAAAGTATCTGTACTTTAACCCTTACGTTCTCTCTTAACTGTACACCCAAAGTATCTGTACTTTAACCCTTACGTTCTCTCTTAACTGTACACCCAAAGTATCTGTACTTTAACCCTTACGTTCTCTTTTAACTGTACACCCAAAGTATCTGTACTTTAACCCTTACGTTCTCTCTTAACTGTACACCCAAAGTATCTGTACTTTAACCCTTACGTTCTCTCTTAACTGTACACCCAAAGTATCTGTACTTTAACCCTTACGTTCTCTCTTAACTGTACACCCAAAGTATCTGTACTTTAACCCTCACGTTCTCTCTTAACTGTACACCCAAAGTATCTGTACTTTAACCCTTACGTTCTCTCTTAACTGTACACCCAAAGTATCTGTACTTTAACCCTTACGTTCTCTCTTAACTGTACACCCAAAGTATCTGTACTTTAACCCTTACGTTCTCTTTTAACTGTACAGCGTCAAGCTGATGTCATGATTGTAGCCGGAACACTGACCAATAAGATGGCGCCGGCTCTTAGAAAGGTGTGTACTGTCTGCTGTTGCCATTCCAACTGTGTAAATAGTCCTTTTCATTATGTGCCTTGGATACATTTAAGGGTTGGGCTAGTATCCCCAATTTATGTGAAATTTGAATGGAATGAATATGATAGGATAAGCTGGTCTGCAAACTTGACTTCATATCTGTTTATACGTAGATCACACAATAGTGGGTCTACTGCAAGTACAGTAGAACCTCGGTTATCTGAACCTCAACTAACAGACTACTCGGATTATCCGGCCTTAGATTCCTTTCCTAATTAATGTCCATCATTTAATAATAGTGTGTACGAGTTTACGACAATGGCTAGCTGTAGTGATGTCTCCTTGAAAAGGAAGCGTTGTGGTACTTTAAAGACCAAACTAACTTATTTGAACTAACCACTCGATGAAATCAACCGAAATACTACTCGTTCCTCGCTTGAAAATCTCGATCGAGGCGGCGTTTTCTTTTGCTTCACACATCCGGTCGTTTCAGTTAACCGGACACAGTCCGGTCCCGTTGGGTCCAGATAAGCAAGGGTCCACTGTAGATCCATTGCAAGTGTCAAACACCTGCCATTTTGCTACATGTCTCACTGTACTATGAATGTTCAGGTATATGACCAGATGCCAGAGCCCAGGTGGGTCATATCAATGGGAAGCTGTGCAAATGGGGGCGGCTACTACCACTACTCCTACTCTGTCGTCAGAGGCTGTGACAGAATAGTTCCAGTGGACATATATGTGCCGGGATGTCCACCAACTGCTGAGGCATTGCTTTATGGAATATTGCAATTACAGAAGAAGATCAAACGTAATAAACCCATAAAAATGTGGTACAGAAAATGAGGATTTCATCTCTAGGTTTTTGGAGTCAATGTACGTATATAATACAGTACACTATACACAGTATATGTTCAAATAATAACACACACTTTATCTTGTTATTTGTTGTAGTATAATGCTGCATTTACAACTTTTAATGAATTACGTCAGATTTGAGATTTTAGTGCTAAGCTGTGTTTGTTACATTGAAATTGGGGTTTGTACAATTATATGCATGTGAAGACAAATGATAATTAAGTGTACAATTACAAGCAGTCGTTCCTACTTGTCTTCCATCAGCAGCTCCAAAGCGCCCTCTACACTCCCTCCAGTTGCCTCCAATGCGTGTAAACAGGCTGCGTCGTCACTAATACCAAGGCTGTGAAGCTGGGCCAACTACACAATATTACAAAACAGGTCAAAATGTACTTGTAAGCACATACAAAGCACCAATCAGATTGTAGCACCTGTTGCTCATAGCGTCGTCTGGGTGTTCTCCCATGAGCTTGCCTATGTGGGTGTGGCAAGCCTGAACGGGGCGTGGCTGAGGAGGAGGTATTCACCAATGCCTGATTCAACATACTGGGGGTTATCACTCCTCTTCTAGAGGATTGTGAAATAGGGCCTGATGCTTGCGAAATTGAGGATGAGGCTGGTGTAGTAGTCCGAGATGGTGGTTGTACGACACTGGATGAGGAGGTACTTCCTCTTTGCTCCAGAGAAGCAAAGGCAGACGCAAGATCACCAGGTGTTATAACCTGTCTTTGACCTTGTCCATCAGTGACACTGGCACTGGAGCTGCTCTGATTTTGCTCATGAGCTAAGATTGCCTGAGAATGTTCATACATCTAAGTGGCAGTGAGAGAAGATAGTGCACATTGACTATCTATGTACAGTACTTTTTGGGTCGGTTGTCCAGACATTGCCATTGGTAATCGTAGAAGGTTATTGATGCATGCATGGTGATGTTATTCTAGTGGAATGTTTGTTCAAATGGTATAGTCGAGAGTTACTAATTGCAATGTCCGGTCTGGACAACCGACCCAAAAAGTACTGTAATACTGTGGCTAAGTCTACCATTTGCTGCGATTCTGCTACTTGCTCCATGAGTTCATCTCCTCTTCCTCCATTGTCACTGTCATTGTCGGACAATTCACTGTCACTAGTATCCATCTCTTCCAACTCCTGATGAAGGGTTTCCTCGAGAAGGGAAATGAAC
Organism: Chondrosia reniformis; assembly: GCA_947172415.1. Lineage (NCBI taxonomy): Eukaryota > Metazoa > Porifera > Demospongiae > Chondrillida > Chondrillidae > Chondrosia > Chondrosia reniformis. The sequence goes on from OX359192.1 coordinate 2,430,298, forward strand.
TCTTCTCGGCTATGGGGTGTTATTCCCTGATCGTTGTTGTTCACCAAAGATGTCATTAATGCTTGCCCCATTTCAATCATTTGAGGCTGGGTTGTCAAGTACCTTGGAAAAGTAAATGAAACAGATATCGGATACACATTTAACTTTATACTTTTTGGTAGAAAGGTAGCAAAGAGTGGTTAAACGAATCAAGTATAGTGTACATTTTTTTCTAACCTGGCTAAAGACTGTGGACTCTCAGGGTTCTCAAATATACCTATTGTTGGTTGAAATGGACAATAAGGAATCTTTTAGCAATTCAGAGATAGTACACTTACTTCTGTAGTTTAATAAATTCGCAAATGGAGGTGGCATGATCGTTTGGATTAAAGCTCGATTCGTTACAACATCAAAAATAACTTGTTGCACACGTTCTTCTTGCATTAAATCAACAAACTCAGGCTTAAAAACCACTGGAATAGTCGGAACAGGAACTAGAAAACATGGCAAGGGAATGTATGGTCATTCGCCCTGTTTATAACAGTAACCTCTATTGTCTTACTGATGGTGGTTGGGGGTCCCTTGTTTAAGATAAACACCGTTGCTCCGTGCTTTATTTTGTAGTCTGATAGTTTCTTCGTAGGCCTAAGGATCCTTCCAGCGTAAACGAGACCTGCGTCAGATCAATATTAAATAAATCAAGAGACAGTGTTTAGTCAGTTCTGTGCCATGTCTTACTATATTCATCTTTTAGTTCCAGTTTTTGAGAAACCTGCTTTAAAAACTCTTCAACAGTTAAAGTATCCAAGTCGCCCAAGTTCTTTAGCTCAGTCTGCTCAAACGAACCAAATTTTCTAACAAATACCACCATTTTAGCTATACACAGAAGCAACCATTCGCATTGCGTAACCTGCAAACGTTTTCGTGGCGCATCAATTCAAAATTACATAATACCAAGGCGTAAATTCATTAAATGTATTCCATGAGTAAATTTGGCAGTAATAATTTAACATGCATAATTGCACCTAGAAAGGTTGTATTACATTTTGTCCAAAAATTTATCAAGAGGAGCTACTGTCTCAGATAGACCCTTCCTCTTCCTGGTTCTGGCCACAACTTCCCCAGGCGGAGTATCAGACTTAAAGGGATCTCCTTGAAGGATTTGCCAGTGATCAAACACACACTGAGGGAAAGCTTGGCCTCCAGTGCCGGCACGCAGATCACTTGTGAAGCCTATACAAATAAATATAGCCAAAAGTTACAAGATTGCTACAATCACTTACTTTATAATATGGGACATACCAAATGATTCATTTACTGGCAGATATGCCTTGATAGCATTAATTGGAGCGCCAGGTATAGAACTATTCTCAAACACGTGTCCTCTTCTTCTGTTCAACACTCCAAAAATTCCACCAATGGCTTGCTCTGGGCACTGAATCTCAACCAGGTAGACTGGTTCCAAAATCTTTGGTGCAGCTGTCAATACACTAGCTAGAAGCACCCTCCTAGTTGTAGGAATAATTTGGCCACCTCCTCTGTGAATGGCATCAGTATGAAGAGTAACATCATGAATGTCAAATCTAACCCCTCTCATGTTTTCATCACAAAGCACACCCTAATGAAGACACAAAATTGGAAACTCAATAAACAACAATATTCCTCTCGTCTACATATATAATTTAATAGAGCTGGAATCCATCGTTTGCAAATTCTGCCTGCAGCTTGCATGTAATTGCCACAAGACAGGGAACTGGCATAGCATGGGGAGTGTTATAAGGGGATAGACAGGTGACATTCACCTGACCCAAGAAAAACACCGCAAGGACTTCATCCATTATGGGAAAGACAGCCATCTTTTTAGGACATTTTATGATGGTGTCATAATGGGAAACGAATCAGACTGACTTTCCTATAAAGTGAAGAGTGAGACTGATTGTCATAGAAAATGCTTGTGATTTACAAAGATCAAGCAAATGCTAGCTTTTACTTACAAGTACCAAACATGCATATAAAGCAGTTTGCCTTGTAATATACGTCATGCAGCAGACACACTGTTGACACTTTTGGAATCTAAAGCCACAAATAAAAAATACAATTTGCTCACTTCCTTGGAAGCCCACTGGAAACCGGCTACCACAGAGTCCTTTATCTCATTCAAATATTGCACACCCTTTGTGACATCTATCAACAAATTGGGACCGGTGCCTTCGGGACCAAAACACCAGATTTTTCTTCCATCAGTTGCATCAAAGTCATACTTTTCAGACAAATACCTCCCCCTCTCCTTGGCATCCTGCCTTGGAGTTACTTCACCCTACATTGATCAAACATGCATTCTTTACATCCAATCACTGAGTGTCATGGCTGTGACATGATATCTTCATCTTAAGCCTACCTTGTCAATATCTTCAGCTAAGCCATCAGGGAATGGCTTTGCCCTCATGAACAATCTGTTATGCTTGTTGGGGGACTTGGCCAAGCATGTGCGGTCGCTTTCCTCTGAAACAGTTTCCCTGTAAGATACAACTGGATCTGACTTTTTGAGAGGGATGCAAGCATGGTCTTCCTCAAGGTCCTTTAGACAGATTTCAAGATGAAGTTCGCCTGCACCTGCTACAATGTGCTCACCACTTTCTTCTATCAGACACTATCATAAAAGGCACTTGATTACTATCATACAAAATGACTAATAAATTCAATACTGTTTTAAATATATATGAACTTTCATTACAATAATTCTTACTTGAACCATAGGATCAGATTTTGCAAGACGTTTGAGGCCTTCAACTAGCTTGGGCAGTTCAGATGGGTTCTTTACTTCAACCGCTACTCTTACAACTGGAGATACTGAGAACTTCATCACCTTGCAACAGAAGACAATTACAAACATTAAAAAGATGTATCGAGATACAGTGGGCGCTGGCTTAACCGACCACGAGTTAACAGTCAACCTTATTTAACCAAACAAAATCGACTAAAACCGATCTAAATCGTATTCCCTGTAATACTTTAGGCCCTCGTATATCCGACCTCGGTTTATCCGGTTTATCTGGTTTATCTGTATCCGACACTATTTTCCGATACAGATTTAGGTGTGTGTATACTTTTTAACCTTCATTATCTGACAGTTGCGGAGTGGATTAAGAAAGTTTTAGAGAATGGCAGAAAAATGATCGACCGTCAGCGATATCCTTAAAGAATCATCCTGGAGGAGACTACCACGCCACGAAAAGATGAAATAAGCGTTTTTTATATTCGTGCTAAAGGTTGCTCTATCTTATTCATTATTTTGCAACCCTTTCTTTTCTGACACCTGATTTGTCCAACATTTTTGGTTGAAACAAACGCTGTCAGTTAAACCAGGGCCCACTGTAATCTATCTCTTACAAAAAGACTGCTCTGATTTCAGAAATTAAAAAAATGTAGCCTCCATCCCAATAATACGGATGTACGCATGTACAACAATCGTACAATTGAAGTACTGCAAATTCAGGAAATTTCATTATTAAAATATTTTCATGGTTGTCTCCTCGTTCATTTGTTTGTGTAAATCAAGAAGTGCAGTTGGATTAGACCATGAAAATATTTCAACAAGAAAATTTATTGCATGAAAATTTCCGAACATGAAAATTTCCGAACACGAAAATTTCCCAAATTACGGTAAATAGTTCCATTGGAGGTCTCACCTTGAGATTATGGGCATGGTCATAGGTGGATAGAGTCCCAGTCTTGACCAAGAACTGGTCAACGCCCACAAGCCCAGCAATGTTGCCACAGGGCACATCTTCTATAGCTTCCACGTACCTACCCATCATAAGAATAGTTCTCTGAATTGACTTTGTGTAGAGATCTTCCTTCTTGCCAGGAACATAATTAGGCCCCATGATTCTGACCTTCTGACCTGTTGCAACAGTACCCGAGAAAACACGACCAAATGCATAGAATCTCCCCTTGTCTGATGTGGGTACCATCTTGCTGATGTACATCATTAACGGAGCCTTAAGAAAATAATTAAAGGAACCTTTTGTTGACATATTTTTTGAAGAGGAAAAATTGGAGACTTAAGATCAAAAGCTGTTCCTAACCTCAGATACCATCAACAAAGAACTCTGGATTTACCCCGCCCACTCATGTCTCCTGAGGAGCACAATGAGCAATGGGTGGAACCAAAGTTCACTTGATGAGAACTAGTCTGCTCTTATAGCCAATTACAACATGGTCAAGACACAGAAAACTGTTTCTTCCTTATTAGGACTTATCAGTATGGCATAGGATGGAAGTTTAAGCAGTCACTCTTGCTCATAGGTACTCCCAAAAGCTAAAAAGCTTGTGGTTTCCTTATCAGCAAATAAGAGGTAACTACACATTTACACAAACATACCTTTGGATCACAATTTTTGATTCCAAGCGCACATGGATCGTCATGAGGTCCTTCATACAATAGCTCCATTCTGTAGCTCTGAGCTGTAACTGGGGAAGGAAGGTGGATGGTAATCATTTGAAGCAAGGCCTCCCCAGCTGGGAGCCATTTGCGCATCATGGTTTTCAACAGCGGTTTTCCTTCTAAGTGCTAAACAAATGAATAACCAGGAGTAAAATTGACAAATAAAACACACTAAACGTAAAGAAAACCTTTTCTTCTCCTTCCAGTTTAATTTGCAATTTTTCAATAAGTTTCTGCGTTTCTTCCCTTTTGAAATTCATGACAGCATCAAATACTTTGTAGATTGGGTCCAGGATGAACTGACAGAAGCCCCTTACATAGTCGTCACTCTTAGTCTTGGACCATTTCTTCTCCTTGGCATTGTAAAACTGGTCTCCCCAGAATCTCTTCATTAACTTTTCTGGCTCAATTTTAAACTTTGCTGAATACATCTCTGCAAATTGCTTCAGGGTGAAAGCCCATCCATGAAGACCGGAACCGAACCCCACTGTACCATTAATTGCTTGAACCTGAGGAACAAAAATCTTGCACGTTATTGCACAAGCTTAGGGGAATCAGTTAATAAGGGCCATACAAGGGTTAATTATGAGTCAACCAACCTGTGCATCTCCCATTGGACTGTCCTCGCTCCCGTAGGTGGCAATGATCACATTTGTGCTTTCCAAAATCTTGTTAAATTTCTGATACAGGTCTTCCATCTCCAACTGCAGTTCCAGCAAGGCACGGTCCATCTTGTTCATGAAGAGAACTGGCCTAATCCTCTCTACCAATGCCTGACGTAGTACAGTTTCAGTCTGTACACTCACACCTTAAAAATGGTAAATCCATTCAATTTATGTTCAAGATGGATTTACTCCAGCTTGGTGCATTGCGATCAGATACAGCAACACTTACCACTGACACAATCCACGACTACAAGAGCTCCATCAGTAACACGGAGGGCTGCCGTAACCTCGGAGGAAAAGTCCACGTGACCAGGGGAATCAATCAGATTGATCAGAAAGCCATTTCCGTCTACTTTCTGCTTCACATTCTTCAAGTCTGAGTCCTTCAATTCATAATACAGTGAAATGGCACTAGAAAAACAAAGGACCTTTTAAAGGTAACAGTGACAACACTTAACAATTACATACGTCGATTTGATTGTGATGCATCGCTCCTGCTCGTCCTTTCTGGTGTCCGTGTAGCGCATTTCACCCGCCTTAGCTCCTGCAATAATACCGGCTTTTGTGACCAAAGAATCCGTCAAAGTGGACTTGCCGTGATCTACGTGGGCTATTACAGACATGTTGCGTATATTGGTACGCTTTTCCATGATAGCTCGAACTTGATCTATCGTGAAGTTAACCTAAAAATTGAGGGAAGCAATTTACACATAGTGGATTATACAGATACAATTCTTAGTTAATCACACAATAATAAGTATTGGGAATCCATTTAGAAAGATCTTATCCGTCTCCTTACCATCTTTCCTTCACTTTTCGGTGATTGTCCAACAACCGAAATTCAGTCAACCACGAGGGTAAGGAAGGTAGGGTAGCGCATGCGCAATAACCGGTTACGGCATAAACCGCAAAAATGTTAGCTATGTAGATATTGCGCAAGTCTGAAGGGACTACCCCACCCCTCAGACTGCCATGCTTCTGGCCGTTTTATTTTGCTGTGCTACAGCATGCGCCTTCGTAGTTTCCCTTAATTTAGTATCTGGTAAGAATCGCAGGGACCACCCAACAACAGTATCCCTCAGAATCTTCATTACAGCTGTAGTAATAGTGATTGTAACGGCATTGGTATTTCTTCTATTTGGAGTCCAGTTGCAGGAGCTAGGTGTCCAATGGGAGGGGGCGCTGGAATCTGTATTGCTATCTTTGCTAAGCAGTGTAGTACTTTTCATGGGACCACTATACCAAAACGCTCTTCAAGGCGAAATCCTTACTACAGAATCGAAAAGATGGGATATCACTATACGAAATTTGATTGTAGCGCCAATTGCTGAAGAATGGATATTTAGAGCTTGTATGCTGTCAGTTCTCCTCCCAGAAATGAAGTCATCGTATGCTGTTGTCCTTTCTCCTTTCATTTTTGGTCTCTCTCACCTCCATCATCTTCTTGATTGGGTGAGGGACCCCAAAGCTTCGGGCACCTTCACGGAAGCTGGTTCTGTTGTCCTCTTCCAATTCTGCTATACATTTGTCTTTGGGATTTACAGTGCATATTTATTTGTTGTGACAGGAAATATACTTGGTCCTATAGCTGCACATCTCTTCTGCAATCTAATGGGGTTTCCTGATATTGGAGGAATTGCTGAAACCAGATCTCCAAAATCTGTGTGGATTCTGTACATAATTGGAGCTATTTTATTTATTTTCTATTTATATTATTTACCATACCTTCTGTAAGACCTTACATGATTACTAAAACTAGCACTTACATTCTTGTATATTTAATTTAATGGTTTGAAGTTATTTATGACTGTTTTCACTGATTATTTATCCATCTGCTTTGTGTATGACTAAGTAAGTTATTATCACTATTGATAGCTAATCTAAGACATTGTTTTGTAGAACAATGGGAGTAAGATTAGTAAAAACAAGTTCTTTCAACCATATTATTAAATTGTATCTGCAGATTAGTGGGAATTAGTATTGTAATTTCTAATATCATAATGTGGCCTGGTATTGTTTAAAACTATATAGGACATATATATCCCTATATTACAAATGTGGCATACACTACATATATCTGCAGTCCAAAATAGTGTACATTTCAGAGCACTCCAAAGTTGTACATATACATGGCTCCCTGTTATATAGCTAAAGTTGTACTGTTATAGCACTTAATCCTTTTATATTTGATCAGAATGACTGCTGTCATTTGTAATAAAAACATACAGATGGCAATGCAGCCATGCACAATTGCAAGTATATACAGCATACAGATGGGTTAGGACATAGATTAGTGGGTCCCGAGTTCTGATTTTATCAACAAAACTTTATGAGCCCTACTAGCAGTGATGATATATATATATATATATCGATGTATGCATGTGGATCGATTTTGGATGACATTCAGTGATGTATCAAAAATTTTAATCCAAAAACTCGGTGTTATGTATATGTACAAATTTGAAAGCTTTTAGGGGCATTTCAATTAGGTGTTACACAGGAAGTATACATACCTGCATGGACCAGATTTAGAGTCACTCAGTCTTCACTTTTAATTAAATTATAACTTAATAGGATAATTGTATGGGACACCTTTCATGATGTCAATGAACCCTCTTGGGCTGAAGTTAAGCCTTGGTAAATGCACTATAGTGTCCTCCAAGTTTGTCCAATGTACTGTAAATCATGCACACTTCAGGGGATACACACAACATTTGCTCTGTAATATGGTCTTAAATAATATCCTAATTACATTTATTATAATCAATTAAGACTTTAGCTATAGATATATATATATATGTTGCCAAAAAGGTTCAAGATATACGTACCTCGCAATCAAAGCTTAAGGAAGGAGCTTGAGAATACTAAAACTCTGACTTGAGTAAAATGATCTATCTATTTTCATCCTTAATAATCTTACTGGTTCCACAGGCTCAGTGTAAGTATATATGAATACTAATCATATAGATTAATGGCCTTAGCTTGTATACAGTACAAGTAAATTTCTCAGTTGTATAATTATTATAATCAAAAGGAGCTATTGTGTTTATAGGTGGCTGGAGTTTTTCTGAAATGCCTACTAATTTCACAGTAGAAGAGGGCAAGACTGCCTTCTTTTCATGTATCTATGTCACAGAGAAACCAATGCCTCCAGTTTGGGGTATAAATACCAGTTCCAGTGACATTGAGATCCATACCAATAAGACTCTCCCAGGGGGAACAGTGGCAAGTCTCACTGTTGAGGTCCACAATGATAATCATTCCTTAACTACTGCTTCTAACCTCACTCTCTTTAATGTTAAAAATAACTTGCATGGAGCTACTATTCAGTGTATTGCAACCGGGGGAAGTGAAAACTTACCATCTGAACCAGTATTTCTTATTGTTAATTGTAAGTTTATATTAATGCAGCAACACATATTGCAATGAATTTAATTTTTGAGTATATGTTCTTTTTGTAGTGTACAATTCAGGATTTACAGTTAAAGGTATGTATATATTATTAGACATTAAATGCCAACTTTAAGTTGATTACATTGTATTTCATGTTTACTTAACATCTTCTGTAGTGACTATGGCAGTGGTTACCATTCTCCTTTCTGTTGCCATAGCAATGCTAACCTGATTAACTATTAATGAATAATGAACAATGAAATAATGAATATCACTATATAGGCCTACATATATATTTTTGAAATCAATAAAGGCACATTATGTAGTAACTACTATATATGACAGTGATGGCCATTTGCCATATAATGCTGACCAGAACATAGAATTTCAGGGATATATATCCCTTATTTCCTATATATGTACGTATATATACATATACATGTACAGTGCATGAGAATCTATCAGAGAGTACAGTAGTATGTGTGATAATTGGGAAAGCCACTAGCTGATTTAGCTATATACGGCACCCAAGAGTATATATAAGAACAAAAATAAGGAAGATATATATATTAGTTAATAGTAGGAGGAATAGAAATGTCTATATAACTGATCAGTGGACTTGATGTTCTTGATAGATGTTGGCAGGGAATTCCTAATTAAGGGGCCTTGAAAAGAAAATGCAAAGTTGCCATGAATTTTAGGAAGAGGGAGGTTTCTGTTGGTGGAATATATTTATAAGCATGCCTGATGGATGAGCTAAAGAGGTATATATATATTCATAATCAGGACTGATACAGATGCTGACGGCAAAGAAAGACATAATTGGTTATGTGAAACTGCCGTTGCTCTCTCAAAGTGGACCACCAAGCTTCTTTCTGATGGCAGTTGCCATCATTGGTTCCTTCAAAAATATGACCTGCACAAGTTTTAAGCCTTTGAAGCCTATCTCTGACTACACACATTCCAAGCCATATCAAAAAATGGTATAATAGATCTATATATATAGACATTCTTCTTCAAATATTGATACCTTAGTAATATACATATGAATATGATGCTATAGTACTCTCAAAGTAGGGGTGTCCAAAAAAACATGGCCTCCCTATTTATATTTTTATTTTTTCGAAAAGCTGCACACTCTATGTAATTCAATCAGTACAAGGGTGAGAATAAGACAGGTAAAACTGGGGGTGGGGGTGACACAGACTGCAAGGTTATAATGATGCATGCATGATCAATCATTCACCATGCATCTAGATCTAGCAAGAATGTTGTATACAAAGGATATATAGTATGTACGTAGATTCTAATGTGCAGAATTTCTTCATGATCAATTCCTAATTAAGTAGATTGTTTGAGAACAGCTGATATATAGAAATCCTGGCTACTTCATCTAAAATGTTTCTCCAATTCTTTATCTCTGGGAAAGTCTGGTGTATATAGCTATATAGTAAGGTTACTTGGTCAGTGGCCAAGTGCCCCTACTTCCACGGTAATGTATTGCTTTGAAAACCTTGTCTCTCTATAAGTCACCTTGTAGCTGTAGATGCTGCATGGTAATTTGGCTTAGTTGCCTTCCTCTTCCTTGCATTCTTTTAATCCCTTCTCTAGAGTTAGTACAAATATTAAGTTCTATATATATATATATAACATTCTATATTTTATATTGCTCTTCCACTGACCATCACCACATCTGACCAGCTGGATGGATGGATGGGGATCGATGGTATATAGCAATGAACTGGAAGTGGACAGAAATATACATAGTTGGAATGCATGATATTAATCAGTCTAGATCTTGATTGTGTGGAGTCATAAAGTCCTGCAGCATGCGCTCTCTGTTGAGGGGGACCAGATATGTTGAATTGAATGTTCCGGGACTCTAATTATAAAAATAGCAGGCAGTGTTTCTGGGATGAGAATATACTGGTACCAATTAATTGCTGATGCTTTGGCAAGTCCACCTTGTGGTATATGGTAAACACATGCTCTGTTATAGCAGGTTTTAATCTTTTAATTCTTAAATTTATATCTTTTATGAATTATATTTCTTTAAGTTTATGTTATATAATCTCACATGCATTTTCTCATTTTCATTTCTCTAAGGTGTTAATCCATAATACACAGCTGAATATTGTGACTATATGCATCAATCAAGTATAAATATATACGTATATACATGACATACTCTCTGATTGATACAGTATGTACGTATAGCTCTATGTGATGCACTTAATTATATATAACGAATACAGCATAACCATTACACAGTCACATTGCATGCATGTGAAGTTGTGATTATAATGAGCATATTTGAATATACGAATATATATATATATATAGATTGCAAAATCAACTTTATAAATAGAAAATATTTTTTCTCCCAAAGTGTTGCTGGGTGCATTTGAAATAATGATTGTTATAAAATTTTATTGTTAAAAGTATACAATGAGGTTGATTGTGTGTGTATCAAGAGTTTAAAAGCTTTGTATACTGTAAAAAAAATCAGCATTACATTACCTGAGCATATATACTGAGGAAACTACTCCAAGTACCAATGCTATCAAAACCATAGCAGATAATATACCAACGAGAATGAAAGATTGCAGGTAGACTGATGGACTGCTATTCAGGTCTTCTCCAAATTTGTCATCGATAAGTTTGATGTTTCTAGTAAACCGTTTACTTATGTGGTCAATTGACTGAACAGTGAGCTCAAAATCAGAGAAAATCAGACCATTGAAGTCAGATATGTGAATATAAATAGTTACAGGTATAGCAATGGCAAATTCGTCTACTTGTAGAACCACAGATTTTATTAAGTTTTCGTAGTAGCTGTAATTTTGTAGCCCTATTATAGCAAATTTTCCTGAATCTACATGTTCTATATGGCAGGCTGAGGCATCAATGGATGGAATGTTCAACCGGCATGACTTGCTCCTAAAGCAGTCATTGTGAGAAATACTCACTGCTAAACTTTCAATGAAGTCACCTGTTCCAAATGTCCTTATCTCCACACCACCTAATGGCAGCATACCATCCAATAGTCTGGCAGCAGGAACAACTATGACACTTTGTGGAAAGGAGATCTCAATCTGACGATGTTCCTCACTCAGGACATAGATGGGAGCTCCATACTGGCCTAGGAAAATATCACCATCCCAAGCATAAATTCTCAGATACCTTCTTCCACTTTTTGGATACTGATGCTCATTAGTATAAATGAAATTTCTTAGCAAGTTTGAAAACATTAGAGCAGTGGTATTGACATTTACTTCTACTACATTAGTAACAGGGTTCACTTCGTACTTCAAGTTAAGATTGTGTGCATCCATGAACTTAGGATGAAGAGCTACATGTTCATCACACTTTACTATATTAGCTAAATGATTGGGTTGAAGGTCACCATTGAGGATTAATGCTGCTCCTGACATACCTCCAACAAAGCCTTTATGAATGAGAGTTCTTCTTTTAAAATGTTTATTTAGGCCTCCGACAGTAACAAAATATTTTGAAAGAATATCATTGTCTAGTTGTGGAAGTTGCCTTGATCCTTGACTGATTCCATTCACATAGAGATTCACCTCTTCCCCTTTGAAAGTAACTGCTACATGAGTCCATTCTATTTCTGCAATGCTCCATTCCCAAGTCATAGTTTTCTTTGAAGTCACTAACTTAAACTTGGTCCAAGTCATTTCAATTTTGATAATGGGATTGCTTTTATATTTACTTTTAATTGTCATTACACTACCAGGACGATCAATTTCCAACCAAGATAAAAATGAAAAGTTTCTTAAGTCTATGGGCCCATTCTTCTTCAAAACTAATATACTAGAAGAATCAAAATAATAACCCACATGGTCACTATTAAATGGAACAACCCTTGCCTTTTTATAGAAAGGTACTCTCCATTCAGGATCAGGCAGAAGGTTAATAATTGAATCAAAATTAAATTGTGATAACGTCAGTTTAATATTACGCTCATTTCTGTTGCAACTAGTACCTGGAAAATGCACCAATGATGCTACTGCCTTGTAAGAAGCTTCCCCTGTATCCTCATCTTCATATGCCAAATGGGGAGCCACAAGGGTGGCATTAAAACCCATGTTTAAGTACACAGGGATCCTTTCATCCCTCTCAAAGGTACCTACATGGTCGTTCTCCGACACAATATTGATTGTTATTTCTTGAGTTGTGGTAAAGAATCCGTCGGAAATATTCAATTGTATAACTCTTATTCGAGTTACTGGTTCATCATCATCATTATAATAAACAGTTTCTTTAAGCGTCTCCACTAAGTTTGCTGTTGACCCACTCCTTTGAGAGAAGAAATGAATGCTACTGTCACTTCCCTCTACTCCTACCCTCAATCCTTCACCCTTTGTCATTCTAAGGTCTAGGTCCTTCACAACTAAAGAGGCTGTGTAGACATCAGCACAGCTATCATCAGTGATATTGATATAGTCAAAAAGATGCAGAATAGATTCTTCTGTCATGGTATATTCAGGAGTTCTTATTTCAATGTTCACTGGCTGGTTATTTACAGGTGATATGGATATGTGGATTATTGTCTCAGCTGTGAGGGGTGGATTGCCTTTATCTGTCACAGTAACTGGAAGGCTAAACACCTTATCACTGCAGTAATCTAACTCTCTAATAAGCCTTATATTACAGTCTTTATCAATCTCAAAGGCATCATTTTTGGAATACAAACAGCAAGTGTTTCCAGCCTGACCACCATCCTCGTCACTAACAGCAATCATGTGAACTGGGGGGTTGAACACCATGGCTGCTTCAGGAACAAACAATATTGCTTCCATGGGACCAAAAACAGGAGGAAACTCATTCACATTAGAAATATGAACTTTCACTATTAACTGAATACAGAGACCTTCCACATCACAAATATGGTACACAAGGACAAACATAGTGTTCTGGGATTCATAATCAAGATTTTCAGAGACGACTGTTCTTATAATCATTGTGTCATTGTCACTGATTTCTGTGGTAATATTAAAATAACCTTTACTACCAAATATTTGAGCTAATAATGCAGAGCCACTATCCTTATCTCTAACTTCTATAGTAAGATCATCAATTGTCTTGTTAATGGAAATGTTTTCCTCAACAAATATGTCAGATGGCAAGGTGTTTAAAATCTCAGGAGATTCTTCGTTAACATCTATTACTACAATATGAAGCTCAACGTCACTTGCATAGGTTCCATCACTAACAGACACAACTGTTCTTATTTCTCTTGAGGTCTCAAAATCAAGCTGGCTCACCAGTGAAACATCTCCACTTTGCTTATCAATTCTGATCAAGGAGCTTCCATTAGTAACTGAATAGGTAAGGTCATTTACACTAGTATCACGATCTTTATCTGTTGCTTCTACAGTGTAAAAAGTCTTGTTAAGTGGGGTATTTTCAGCCAGGTATATATCTATGGGGAGTTCTGACAGTTGTGGCATAAACTCATTTAGGTCATCAATTTTCACTATAACATTTAACGGTTTTGATTCCAATCTGCCTGTGTCAATGACATATACTTCAAACTGAAATTGGATTGGATCAGTTTCAGCATCAAATAATCTTGTTGCAAACAGACTTCCACTTCGTGATATTTGAAATGGAACATCGGCTGGTTGGATTATGAACTCTAAAATGTCACCAAATATTCCTCCATCTGCATCATTAACAGTTACCATTAGAAGAATATCTGGTTCAGTGTTCTCAGGTACACTAGTATTATATGATTCTATATCAAGGGCTGGTGCATACTCATTGACATCCAGGACATAAATGTTCACCATTAGCAGGTCAGGACACTCCAGAAAGTTGTTGGAAATAGAGACAGTCAGCTTTATTAGAGAGGATGCTTCATAGTTGAATGAATTTCTTAGAGTCAAGAAGCCTTCTGGGCTAAGATGAACCAATTTTGTTACATTTTCTTGATCAATTAGGCTAAAATTGAGTCTGCTACCGCCGTCATTATAAGGGACTGTTAACTTCAGAAGAGTACCATTTGGAAGTGTATTCTCTTCCACTTCAACACTATACACATCCCTATCTGCACACGGTGGTACATCAGGTACATTAGTCACATTAACCCTAACTTCACTAGATCCCATTAGACCACTACCATCGAATGCTATAACTTCAAAAAAATATAAGTGTCTACCATCTTCATAATCCAAAGGTTCTGTCAGTAAGATGTGTCCTTCAAGGTTGATATCAAAGGGGAGATGTCTTTGGCTACGAAGAGTGTAATTTGTAATTCCAAATTCTAATGACTGATCATCATCATGACCTTTCACCTCTAATATAATACTATTCACTGGCTGATCTTCTCGTATAACTGTTGAATACAATGTTTCCTGAAAATATGGTGAGTTATCATTTTCATCTTGTAAAAATACTGTGATGACAATAGTGTCAGAAAGACCACTTCTATCAGAGGCTTTAACCCTAAATTTGTATTCTGACTCCAATAATTCATAGTCCAGCACACCCACTGGTGTTATAGTACCCTCCTCATCAACAGTAAATGGCACCTCTCCAATTATGCTATAGCTAACCTTACTATTAAAGGCACTACCATCTTCATCATCAGCTGTTACCCTGCCAATGAATCTAGAGTTTTCTAAAACCGAGAATGATTGATTATGATGTTGAAATTGAGGTCGGTGATCATTAATATCCCTTAGATTGATTCTAATAGTGGCTGGTTCTTCTGTTGTATATCTTCCATCATCTGCTGTTAAAGTTAGCAGGTAAGTGTGATTATCACTTTCATAATCCAAGGATTTTGTATTGTAAATAACTGCCCTGGTGAGTCTTTCTTTCCTTACAGCAAAATAAGATGTACCAGAAAGGTGGAATGTCAAATTAGCTTGGTTATTGTCTCTTGGCCAAACATCTTCATCAGACACATGCACAGTAATGCTAAACGTTAGAGGTGGTGTATTTTCATCCATTGTAACAGCATAGGAGGACTTTGGGAAGTAAGGCTTGATGTCATTTACTGGTAAAACATGGATTACTATGGTAAGCAAATTAGTGGAATTAAAAAGTCCATCAAAAGCTCCAATTTGAAGTTTAATCTGTCTCAAAGTATCATAATCAAATGGTCTACTTATGTGAAGGTCTCCGCCTTGAGAAAGCATGATATTTTGGACCCTTTCATCTGAGATGCTACTAATAAAGTATTGAAGTGAAGGAGCTATATCCTTGTCATCTGCTACAACCTGTAAAATGGGTCCAGGGGGTAGATACGTTTCCTCAAATGTAAAGTTGAAAGCTGTGTCTCTGAAGTATGGCGGATTATCATTGATGTCTAAAACAGTTATGCGTACTATAGCAGGTTGCTGGCTAAACAATTCCCCATCTCTGGCTGAGATTGAGAATTCAAATTGGGCAACTTTTTCAAAATCTAAAACATTTGTCAAAAGTACCCTACCAAATTTGTCAACATTAAAGGGACCCGTCTGACTAATAAATGTTAACTTAAATTCTGGCAACTCTGGATTAGAGTCCTTGTCTATCCAATTGAGCGTAAATAGCAATCTTGTTTCCTGATCTAGATCATTTACTGGGAACGATCCTTCAGTGATGTTTCTTTCATAAACAAAAGGATCAAATTCTGGGGGATACTCATTGGTGTTGTTGATGTAAACAAAAACTGTTGCCAGTCCTCTTAAACCTTGTCCATCAAGGGCACCTACTTGAAATATATATTCATGGGCCTGAGTTTCATAATCAAGCATCTCATTAATAGCCAGCCTTCCATTGGATGAGAAACTAAAAACATCAGGCAACGAATAAGCTTCATAGGTTATTGCATCATCATAGGTTGGACTAAAGTCTCCATCAGTAGCTTCAACTACTAAAATTACTGTTCCGGTCATGATAGATTCGTCTAGCACAACCACATATTCACTTTTTTCAAATATAGGTGGAAACTCATTCTGATTTGTCAGCACCAGAGTAACAAGAGTTAAGGAACATAGATTATCTGGGTCGCAGGCCAACACTGAGAACTGTATGTTACCCCTTATGCACTCGTAGTCTAGTGGTTCTACTGTAAAGATATCACCTTCATTTGTTATTTCAATGTCAACAGTACAATTTTTATTTTGGACCTCCACTATGCTGTAGTTAAGGGTGCTATATGCATCAGTGATATCTGCATCTGTAGCAGACACTTGGCCAATGTAATCAGCCACATTTTCAGGAAATTCAAAAGAAGGATTTTTTACAGTAAACTGTGGTATGTTATCATTCACATCCTGAATGGCTATGGAAATTTCATATGCAACTGCTGAGATAAAGTTTCCACCATCTCTTGCTACAAATCTCAACCTGAAACTGTGGATCCCACTCTCAAAGTCAAATGAAATATTGTTAATTAACAAAGCTGTACCATTGCCATAATCAATTAGCTTAAAGTATGGTGTCTGTGTGACTAGCATTATTTCAGCTACATCACCATGGCCCAGGGTAGCAGTTGTCAAATCCTTGTCACGATCACTTGCAAGTATCAAATGAGAAAAGTGACCTGGTGGAGTAGATTCTAGAATAGAAAGTGATGATTTTCTACTGGTCACTGTTGGACTAAACTCATTCACTGGTAAAATATTTATTTGAATAACAGCATTAGAGGTGGAATTAAACAATCCATCACTTATGCCAAAGCTGAATGTGTAATTTGGACTCTCTTCAAAATCAAAAGGATTTAAAACAAATATTTGTCCTAAATGATCTACTGTGAGAAAATCCTTCAAACCTGAAGCTAAAAAGTAAGAAACAGAATCAGAATCTGGATCTACTCCAGTCAAATTGGCAATGGGAAAATCTGGAATTGTACTTTCTTTCAATGAATAACTATAAGCAAGATGTTCGAAAAAGGGAGCACCTTTATTAACAGGATCAATAGTAATTGTAATAGTTACAGGTTGCGATGTAAGTCCACCACCATCTACTGCAATTACTGAAAAATCAAATATTTCATTTCTATTAATTGATCCAGTAAGAATAATCCCACCTGATGGTGTAACAGTGAATGGTAATGCCCCATCAATTAGTTTGATTAGGGTGAAATTAGTTTTATGAAACTGTTCCGATAAGTCTTTATCGACAGCAGTAAGTTCAATTACAAGGGAGTTTAATGACAAATCTTCTGGAATGTTAACATTCAATGAAGTGGCTACTGTGTTAACATCATTTGGATGGAGAATGATGGGTCTGTGATCGTTTGAATCCAGGATAAATATTTTCACTGAGGCAACATTTGCGTGATTTCCATCGGTGGCTATTACTTCAAAGGCATATTCATGGGGATCTGACTCAAAATCAATTGGCTGTAAAGCAGATATATCTCCAGTGGAAGAATTGACTAAAAATCTATTTGCTGATTCTGACTCTCGTAGGTCATACAAAATGGTATTAAATTGTGGAGTAACATCCTCATCCAATGCAATGGTCTTTAAAAGAGTGGTACCTGCTAAGGTCTGACTTTCAGTGACATTTACTTGGTATGCACTCATAGTAAACACAGGCATGTTATCATTTCTGTCAAGAAGTTGGACTTGTAATACAGCAGAGGTGTTCTTCCCCCCACCATCTCTAGCCACGATAGTAATATTATAGTGATGTGGGTCATTCTCATAGTCAAACTGCCGTATGTTGTAAACTACTCCCATGCTATCTATCCTATATAGAGAGGCAAATTGTCCTTCCAAAGTCAAGGATATCTCTCCCAGCATACCTAAATCCTTGTCCATGGCAGAGAATTGGGCTATTCCATCAATTGGTAAAGTTCCTTCCTCTAGAGTGACATTAATAGGACCAACTATATCTGGTGGATACTCATTAACATTGAGTATAAGAAGTTTGATAGTTGCTTCATTGGTCCCATTATTTTGTCCATCAGTGATACTTACTTTGAAGGTATAATGTTCCTCTGTCTCATAATCTAATATATGTACAAGATGTATACTTCCATCTGGTTGAATACTTATAAATTGAGCCTCAGGTGTAATTGAAAACTTCATTATGTCCATTGTAGTATCATCGTCTTGAAACTTGAGGACTCCTAAAATGTATGGACTGATTTCTGTCGCTATGGTATTTTCCAAGATTTCAAACATGTATGTTGTCTGTGTAAATCTAGGTGGCCGGTTGTTTTCATCAACCACCTCCAATGTGAGCATCATCACAGACACCGATGAGCAATTTAGGCTATCTGATATCATATTTCTTGCCCCTATCTGATATTGATAAGTGTTAATTCCAAGTGGCATATACAAAGGTGCAGATACTACTTCCACTTCTCCATCAAGAGTGACATCAAATAAGTTTGGATAGTTGTCGTTTATTACAAAGTAAACTACCTTACGGTGTATAAAAGAGCCATCACTGTCCATAGCAGATAGCCTTGTTACAACATCTCCTTTGCTTGAGAGCTCTGAAACATTAATTTTCATACTGGGAGATGGAAACAAAGGACAGAAATCATTTACATCATTCAGCCTCACACTTACTGTTAGAGATGACGAAAGGTTGGCATTATTTGAAGCTAGGATGATGAATTCAAAAGCTCTAACATCTTTCTCATAATCAAGAGGTTTTGTATTATAGAGTCTGCCATTTTGATCAATATCAAAAGGAATGCTACCAGCAGATTGAATACTGTATGCAATTGTAGCTTGGAAAGATGATACACAAACTTCAGCTGGATCCATCTGTGCAGAAATTATTGCAATTGTAGTAACTTCATTTTCATTGAATTCTAATGTTCTGGTTGAATTTATAAAAACTGGTGGGTATTGTAATGTTTTTGCCACCTCAAGCTCAATTATTAAGGCCTGGGACACGAGCTCTGGCTGTGCAGAATCATATGCAGAAATAGAAATTGTGTATTGACATTCCTTGAGCTGTTTCGATGATACCAATGACCTTAAGTGGAAGAATTCATGTTGAACATCATAAAAAGCCTTAAACATTTGGCCTCCTCCAGTTACTAAAAAGGTAACATTTCCTCTTACCAGAAATTCATTTGGATCAGAACAACATGAAGGCAGTGATTCCTTGTTTAATGGCAAATTATGGTCTGCATCTCTAAGAGGTATTGAAACCAAGGTTTGAGATTGGTTGAATTCATGTAAGAATAGAGTGACTGAAGTATTGGTAAACTCTGGTGGCCAATCATTAATATTGAGCACACAAATGTCAATAGAAATATTAAACTTAATGCCAAACCTGTTAATAGCTTTTACAGAAAGACTGTAATGATTATTCTCCTCAAAATCTAGTGGTTGAGTCAGTAGTACTTTACCAGATTCCGTTTCAACAGTAAAAGGAACATGAGCTGTGAATAGTGAATACCTAAAATGAAGCAGTTTAGGATTTTCATCAAAAGAACGTAATTCTAGCACAGCTTCAGTTGGCCAATAATTTTCTGTGATGCTAACACAATGACTTGACTGCATACTGATAGAATCTAATCCTATAAAGGATACAATTACTTCTACTGGTAATGACTGCATATTGTCTTCATCATATGCAACAATGTTTAAGACAAATGATGGAGAAAGTGTATCATGGGATCCAAAGTTTACCTTCAACTGACCATCTGATGTAACAATAAAAGGCCTCTCTAATGATCCACTACTGGATATTATGGAATACCTCTGTACCGTACCCGTTGAGTCAGGATCTATAGCAATAACTGATCCTACTACATCTCCTGAAGTGGCATTCAAATGCATTTCAAATTGGTATCTCTCTTCCTGAAAAATGGGAGAATGCTCATTGACATCAGTTAAAGTGACAGTGACTGATGCTTGAGCTATGTTCAGACCATCAGATGCTTGCACTCTGAAGAAAACAGGAGAGGCACCAAGTAATTCATGATCAAATGCCAACCTTGCACTTATTTTTCCACTTTCACTATTAACAGAAAATGGACTGTTTCTAGAAATAATGGCATAAGTTATATTTCTAAATGCAGGACTGATATCCTTGTCTGTAGCGTTGATAGCAAACAGAGGCACATTAATTGCATTATTCTCTGAGAGCATGAAGAGATATTGGGATTGTGTAAATACTGGGCTTTCATCGTTCATATCCTGTAGGATTATATCGAGGATTGCTGGAGTTTCTGTAACATGGCCGTGTATATTCTGTGCTAAAAGTGAGAGCCTAAAGCGATGGTTTGTAAAGCGATCATCAAAGTCCACATGCTTAGTCAAACTGATGGTTCCATTATCTGTGATTTCAAAAGGAAGAAATGACGTTACATTGGTAGTTATATTGTAGCCAATGATTTTATCATTACGATCAGCATCATTAGCATACACTTTTAGGAGAAAACCTGGAATTTGAGTTTCTTGCAAGTTGTAGGAGTAGTAAAGTGGATTGAACTGAGGTAGAAATTCATCTAGATTCATTACATTGATCACTAAAGTAGCTGGGTATTCACATTGTAGTTTTGTACTACTGAGGGTAATGTTGATAACATACTGTTCCATATTTTCATAGTCTAGAGGTTGTTTTATAAACACTCTTCCATAATCATCAACCTCAAACATATTTGAATAGCTATTTGAAAGGTTGAAAAAGGTGTCCTGGAGACTAAAGCCATTACATACTGTAATCCTCCATATATTAGAATGGATAAACTCATTTTCAGTAATATTGTAAGAGAACAGCCTCGAATCTTCACAAGGACAGGGAGGTACATCATCCACATCTTTAACATCTACATTTGCTCTAGCTGTAGCACTTAGTCCTCCTCCATCTTCCGCTACCACCAAGAATTCATAGTATTCAACCTTTTCATAATCCAAGGGATGAAATAGATAGAGTCTTCCGGTATCTTGTTCAACTGTAAAAGGAAGCTTTATAGATGGGTCACTGTGGATTAGGTTGTAATGAATTTTCCCAAACACAGGGCCTATATCTTTGTCAGTGGCAGTTACAAAGTCTATAGTAGTTCCAACAGGAGTATCTTCAGGAAACATCGCATTGAAAGAATGTTTACGAAATCTGGGTCTATACTCATTGTAGTCGTGTATGTGTATTACAACCTCTGCAGAATTACTTAGTTGTCCTTCATCTTCAGCAATAATAAAAAATCTGTATTCAGGTAACATTTCTTCTGCATCTATGTATTCAGTGTTACGGACAGCACCAGTCTGTTTAGATACATCAAATGGGATAAAACCTTCAGTTATAGGTTCAAAAGAATAAGTAATGAGATTGTTATCACTATCCTCATCTTCAGCAAGAATATACTCAATAAAATCCCCACTTTCCTCAACTATTGAAAAATTGTATATCTTTCTTTCAAAAGTTGGTGCTATGTCATTGGTATTGATCACTGAAATGAATACATAGACAGGACTAAATGATTTTTGCTTTCCATCAAATGCATACATAACAATCTGGAAATACCTTTCATCACTTTCGTAGTCAAATACCCTTTTATTGACTAAGAAGGGATTTTCCCTGCTGTAATTTACAGCAAAGAAGAACGAGAATAATTCTTCAGTAGAAGTCAATTCTAAAGTGAGGTTATCAACACTGCCATCTGGATATATATCTCTATCAGACACCATTATCTCATATTCCCATGCATAAGCTGGTACATTTTCTTCTATTGTCAAATCTATGGTAGAGGAGCTATCTATGGTGGGTCTATGGTCATTTGCTGGTCGAACATTGACGTACACCTGAGTTGTCAATATGTATTCATTGTGCCTAGCTGTTACTTGAAACTGTTTACAGTCATACTTTTCGTAATCTAAAACTATCATCATATAAATTCTACCACCTCCATCAATCTGAAAGTAATTTAAACATTTTGGATCTGACATGTCATACACTGGCATTCTTCTAATGTCTTCAGGTACGTCAAATGGTGTGATTATTACTAGTGGTCGAGATATCAGCTCATTCTCCAGCACATCAATAACATATTCTGCCAGAAGGTAGGGTCCATTAGAATCAGCAACATTGTCCACGGTAATATCTATTATAGCCGATTCTGTGGATACCAATTTACCATCAGTAGCTTTAATTGGTAACTTTATTTGAGAGTTAGCTTCAAAATCTAAGCTTTCATTAAGAATAACGCATCCCGGGTATTTATCAGACATAAAAAAGCTTGTCGTATTAATGGTTATAAAGTAACTGATTTCTTCAGAATCTAAATCTGTGGCCTCAAAACATCCCAAAACATTTGGTCTTCCATCTGGACCAATAAAGGGATATACATTCTCCTTAACGTTGACACTTATGAAGGTAGACCTGAATATGGGAGCTTCATCATTTACATTTGTTATACTAAAGGTCACATTGGCTCCACAAGCTAGTCCATTTTCATCTGAAGCATATATCGGAAACTCATACAATTGGGCTCCCATTTCAAAATCCACCTTCTTTGCTAGTATAACAAGTCCTCTGCTCTCTTCAATATAAAATGGAAAAGAGTCATTAGCACTTAAGTTAGGTGGAAGGAAATAGTATGCCACTGTCTGGAATTCAGTACTTTCATCATAGTCAACAGCACTAAGTCTGGCAATGGTTGTTCCAGGTTCAGTGTCCTCTGGTACTTCTACATATACAGTAAAATTGACAAAGGTTGGACAATTATCATTAGTATCTTCCAGGCAAACAACTATAGATGTATCATTTGAGAGGCCCATGCTGTCAGCGACTATCACTTGGAGATCATAGCAAGGATCATCCGTCTCAAAGTCAAAAGGCTTCTTGGACGATATTACTCCACTATTACTTATAGTGAAGTAGGGATTTCCCTCAATAGAGAAATCGACTAAACTAAATAGTTTACTAATATCTTCATCTATAACATCAACCTGGGCAAAAGGACCTACAAAATTTTCCTTCAAGGTGAAATTTCTGGTGGATGAGAGGAAGCGTGGTGAGTGATCATTCACATCACCTATTCTTATTTCAATGTAGACAATCTGATTTGTCAATTGATTCTCAACAATTAGATATGATGATAATTCAAAACTGTAAACTGCTGGGTCAATTTCAGCATCCAGTGGCCTAGTGTTAGTGATCACGGCTTGGCAGTTTGTAGTATCTTCAAAAATATTAAAAGGGAGATTGTACTGATCAATAGTGAAGGAAATGTTCTTTGCCAAGCCTGAACAAGGTGAATCCAGTTCAGCGGTGGGATTAGGAGGAAAGTAGTACCTGAGCTCATTTCCATAGGTATAGAATACAGCACTGGTTGCATTTTCATTCTGTACTGTATAGTTGGGATAGCCATGACCTGTGTCTGCAACTATTTTCAGGGTTCCTGAAGGTTGGTTCTCTGGAAAGTATACTATTAGTGGCTCATCTTCTTCATTGAAATTATGACTCATTTTAAAATCTTGTCCTGACACTACTCTAAAAGGAGTATCTTTTAGATTAACAGGGGAAACTTGTCTTTTTTTCCTAGAATCTTTGACCTTAGAGTATAAGTCACCACGTCCTAGTTCACCATCTGCTACTTTAACAATTACAACATAAAATGGCTCCAACTGTTGGGAATTGTCAACACAAAATATTCGATTATAAACAGGTATAGAATTTGATGTCATTGGTTTTATCATCCAAAGTACAAAGTCTAAATCCAATTTAAACATATCAGGAATGTCAGACACCAAATGACAATCTTTGATACTTACATTTGCTGCAGGGATGGAAAGGTCTATTACTGCTCTATTAGGAATACTATTGGGAACAACTTCAATCACTTTTTCATTAACAAAAGGGATCCCACTAAAGGCTACTACAAGAACATGCACCTCAGCCAATGATTGTAGCATGGCTGAATCCGTGGCAACTACTTTAAGTGAGTAGGTAACGAGTTGATTCAGAGGGGCTGTATTATATAGGGTAGAACCCGTTAATGTAAAGATATCTTGCTCATCAGCCAAAGAAAGACTAACAATATCATTTTTGTCAGGATCTGAGAATTCAAAATGGGTTATCTGAGAATATGGCTGAGTTCCCAACCATATGAATATATGGTAACTAGACTGTTCAAAAACCGGCTTCTCATCAATGATATCGTCAAGCTTAATTTCAAGGGTCTGTGATATTGATTTTTCTTCTGTGGAAGCTGTTACGTTGAGAGAATATGTTGGCTTTTCTTCTCTGTTCAAACAAAAGCAATTGACAAAGAGCTGACCTGATACAGAGTCTATTGAAAAGGTAGCCGAATCTACCAAGCTATAAAACACAGTACCTCTTACTCCAGGAAATTCAGCTAGAATATTAGAGCCAACTGGAGTCCCTGGCTGGCTGTTCTCAAGAACATGCCTAGTCATACTCCCAACAAATCGTGGTTTGGCTATACAAAAAGTAGACAGAAAATGAAGATACATATATATTCAGAGTTGCTTATATCTTTATATGGATGGTATCAGTAAATTTTAATAAACAAATTTAAATGACAATTCAATCCTTCAACACCTTGATTGCATTCAGTAGCAATGTAGGTAAGATGAGAGTGATTTTAGGCTCAAAGGCAACATACGTAATTTGAGGTTCATTAACACATACATATACCTTTGATCTTGAGTGTATATACAATGAGGCACCTTTATGATCAGGACACCCTTGGACCGGGCTCAAATTGCCTGGTATTGGAGGTATCATGATTTCAGTGACTCACTATTGTATTTTATATTTTTTTATTTTAAACAGGAAAAGCCCCTTTAGTAATCAATAGCTGGTCTTCCAGGTACACACTTACCTGTTCAAAGAGTTAATAATGGGGCTGCATGTAAAGGATACTAAAGTTATACTTACTGTCTGTAAGGGAAAAAGTACCTATACAATATATCCAATGACTTGTGGACAGTATATGCAATAACAATCTTTGAGGTGGGCAAATCTGGTAAGGTTAATCTATGTCCAAGTGTTCTGCAAACCTCTCTTCACATTATAGTTTTGTATTATAATGATGTACTTAACTTAGGGGTAATTTACATGACTGCAATACAGAATACACAGTGCTGTATGTATTCAGGATAATGTTTAGGTACCAGGTTTAATGGAATTTCAATTGTAACAAAAATGTGTAGGTATTAGAGAGGTAGACACATTTGGGAGGTGGCCATGAGGGAGACACAACTGTAGTACATACTTATCTATGTACCTACATATGCAAGGTGAAAATACTTATCAAAGCAAATACTAGAATAAAATAAATTCTTTGAATTATATATATGAGTTATGAATACAGCAGACAAGAGACAGATTTATGTATAAAGGAGGAAGGTATTAGTATAGAGGAAGTTACAACGGCCATTAACAAATTGAAAAATGGAAAGGCTCCAGGTATATGTGGAATTAGTGAAGAAAAGCTAAAAGCTGGAGGAAGAGTTTGTAGTGATTCCACTCAATCATCAATCTGATACTAACATGGACAAAAGGGGAAGTGCTAACCAATTGGAGTATGGAGTGAAGGGAAACGTTAATGATGGTGACCAGGGTATTATATGAAGAGAGTCAGGCATGTGTGTATGTTAATGGAAGAATGTCAGGATGGTTCTCCATTAACCAGGGAGTGAGGCAAGGATGTGTGCTGTGACCATGGTTGCTTAATGTGTTTATGGATCGAATCATGAGAGTGGTAAAGGAGAAGCTACAAGGGCGTGTACAGCTTACTACCATCATAGTCCAAGTACTACTCTTTGCTTGCAGATGACATACGTAGTCATGTGCACAAAGAAGAGAAAAGACATGGAAAGAAACCTAACGCAGATGAAGGAGGTAATGGAGATGTGCATGGGGAATGATTATGTATTGAGGAAAGACAAAAGTAATGATGGTAAGCAGGACTGGTGAGGAATGCAAAATAAATGTGGAGGGGAAGGAAGTAGTGATGATTAGTAGAAATGGTGAATGTGATGAGGAAGTGGAGCAGAGAAAAGGGGCAGCAGCAAGAGTGGCGAGAGTGATGAGGAAAGAAGTACTGGATAGAAGAGAATTACAGACGAAAACCAAAATGAGAGTTTCCAATGCTGTGGTGATACCCATCCTACTTTATGGGTGCAAGACATGGACATTGCAGAGGAGGAATGAAAACAAGCTACAAGCCTTTGATATGATGTGCTTGAGGGTGTGACAAGGATGGACAAAGTTAGAAACCAGGAGGTGAGGAAGGCACTTGGTCAAGAAGCAGTGATGGACATGGTGAAGGAGAAGCAAAGAAATTGGAGCCACTGAGTGATGACAGAATTGTAAAGAAGGCGTATATAGACGAAGCAAGGGAAGGAGACCACGGGGACTACCCAGGAAGATGGCAGTACAATTTCTCACAATGAAAAAATGAATATTCTAGTAATAGTAATAAAAATACGCATAATGACAGATTCTATGATGGTATTATATGGGCTAGCTTAAAGGATGGTATTATAAAGAGGTACAAACTAATCTTGCCATCGAATAATAAATAATTCATGATTAAATATACACATATGGACTCACAAAAGATCTACAAGAAGACAAAGGCTCCCAGGGTCACTTGTGAAGGGTGGAATATTCCTAGAAACAGCTATCTAGCCCAGTAGAGAAGAAGAGAAGAAGAAGGAGAAAGCTCTTGTATCCTCATCCAAGACCCTCACTAGGTTTAGTTTCCTATAGTCTCTAAAGTAGATGTGGCATGTTAAAAAATGATGTGTAACAAAAGGACATCGCCACTTCTGCTATATATATCATCCCTAATAAAGTCATACTGCAATATAGACTTGTGGACTGGATCTTTCACACTCTACAGCTTGGCTAAAGCTTTAGACATTTTTAGCAATTTTAAGGGTGAAGGTTTATCATAAATAAATCCAGCGGGTGCCAAAGTAAAAACCACATAAATAGCATAATAGGCATAATACATACATACGTATATGTGGAAAGGTCTTCTTCCTTGGCATACATGGCCTGCAAAATATACAAGTGCAAAGAAGGAATTCATAAAGCATACAAATTAAGGAAGCTGTATAAGTAAGCATCCCCTAATCAGAATGACATCCTTACTCTGTACATAGCAGAAGTTTTAACAGCTGAAGGTGTACTACCAAGTTTGACATACATACCATCTCATATTACTTCACATGATGTAATATGATCATGTGGTATATCTACCCACTAAGCCATGTTAGTGCCTTCAAATTCCAACAAAGTAGCTAAAGTCACAGCCATCTCAATGGAAGGTAGCCCTACAAGTGGAGACAACCCACAACACAAGTTTTTGGGAGAGGTCACCTTGATTTATCATCAAAGCTCCAATTACCAATGGTCAGTAGGAGCTCTGAGAGGTCGGATGCAGCACATCCTGAAAATGTATGAATTTGTGCCACTTGAAGCCAGTAAAATCCCCCTCCTTCCACCAAAAGTAAATAACAGCACAACTATCAGATGTCACATTATTTAATGAATTGCATGTCATCAGCGGTTTCTGGTGGGCTTCTGTCATCCTTTGTCACCTAATATGGTAATTTGTACCCCAATTTGGGAGCCAGTAATTCTAAACTTATCCAAAGATGTCAGCCTCAAGCCCTAGATGGCTTTCCTGGAGTTCAATACCTCTTGGATGGCATCATTGTCCATGGGAACAAACAAAAAAGGGCATAATTCCAGCCTGAAGGTCACATTCAACTGTATGACTCAGCAGATTTCATCCTAAACCAGCAGAAAGGTCAGCTTAAGAAAACTTTTGGAATTTTCCTAAGACATATAATCTGTTGTGAAGGCATATCCACAGACATACTTAAGACAACAGCTGCTTAGAATGCAAAGACTGCAGCTGCTGAGCTGAGATGTTATATGCAAAGTCAGTGCACATACTGTATGCATGGGAATGGTAGGAAAATCCTCAAAAAGTGCAAGCCAATGTTGTCTTGCCCCTGTCCTAACATAGTATACATATATTAGTTCTGCAGCAGAGACTTTGATTTCAGGAAAAGCCTCAGCATTTGTCCTTGGGGCTGTGCTCTAGTGGAAGCAAAGCTAGATGATGGGAAGTCTCATACTTCCAGATCCATGACTGAGGCCGAGATAAGGTACGTA
This sequence comes from Chondrosia reniformis, assembly GCA_947172415.1. NCBI lineage: Eukaryota > Metazoa > Porifera > Demospongiae > Chondrillida > Chondrillidae > Chondrosia > Chondrosia reniformis. Next base: position 2,458,873 of record OX359192.1, read on the forward strand.
TGCTGAGGCCGAGATAAGGTATGCTGAGGCCGAGATGAGGTATGCTGAGGCCGAGATGAGGTATGCTGAGGTTGAGATGAGGTATGCTGAGGTTGAGATGAGGTATGCTGAGGTTGAGATGAGGTATGCTGAGGCCAAGAAGAGGCTCTAGCAACAATCTGGTATATGAATATGTAGATCTTATGTTACATCCTCAGTTAAGAGAATCTCTACTCAGTAACTGGCAACGAGCCTTTCAGTCCTCCTTTAACACCTAACATCTCAAATAGTATACCTCCAAGAGTGTTTCATATGCGCTTCTGTATCAGATGAAGTGTTGGACCTCACTGTTTGCGATAACTATAGGGTATTCTCATTGCTATCTTGATGTACATATCATCATCTATATGGCAGTCATAAAGAAGTCTTTACAAAAATTGAACAGTTTGTAAAGGAAGGTCCTCTGTACATGTGTATAACTACACTCTCGGTATAAGAATACTTGTTTCCTTACCCCTCTTAATTAAACATCTGTGCAAAAGAGTATCTATTGATAATGTTCTTGTTGTATTTTAAGGGCAAAAGACTTAGTATTTGCTAATGTAAAGAACCAACTACTGTATATATCTCTACTCTTTTATTTCGTGACTACGTACCTCTTTAGGATATAAAGTTTTATTTATTAACTGATAGAAGTACAAGATAATTCCAGATATCATCAGATTTCCTCAACCAATCCCAATAACACCAGCAACTTCAATCAACCGCAGTTTATAGTAAAAAGCAACAGTCCACTTCTAGACTGCATTACTTACTAAAGAAAGTGCATTAGGTGTGGTATATGAGCTACTATATATTTAATTGCAATGATGTAACTGCTTTCATAGGCCTAAACCGACTTATCACTTGTGTACCTTATAGGAGTAAATTGTTTCACTTGCTTAACATGTACATTATTACTATGATTGAGTGATAGTGATCATGCCATATGTGCCAGTCACAAAAGACAATTTATGCAAGCCCTTTAAATGAATGTGCTGAGGATTGCAGAGAAAATATGGGTAGAAAGGATGTGAAATTAATGCAAAGATTAGATAAGAGGAGAAGAGATAAGACTATAAGGAACCAACTGATAGGGAGAGGTCATGGCAGGAATGGGAACAGAGAGGAATTAGTGGAGGAGAGGAGAGTACTCATAGCAAAGATGAATGGAATTAAAGGAAGACATTGTAAAATAACAAATTATATGAATTATTTTTACATTATTGTCTTCCTCTAATCCTTTCATCTTGTCCTCTCATCTAATCTTTGCATTTCACATCCTTTCTGATATACCTATATTTTCTACTCTATGTAATGCCCACCATTAGCTGATTAACTGACTAAGAAACTTCTAGTAGAACTACACTGTAATTTAGCTCTTTTTAAAGAAATGGTCAGCATCAGAAAGAGTAAGCGGTTACATGTCTAGTTGTCAATGTATGGCCACTACTGCAAAGTCTATGCACATTATTTTAAAATTGTTTGTATGTAATAGAGACAGTTAACAAATGTAACTTTATAAGCAGATAGGTCCACATATGTGAGTGTGTTTATATATTTGGAAGAAAGGTCTTAACAACATCTAGCCAAAAGTATACATTAAAAAACACACAACAATGCCTCAAGCTAATTGATAATACCCAACCAATGTTTTTGAAGGGAAATGTTTTAATGCCAGTCTCATATTTTATTCAGCAGTATATTATATATACCAACCTGTTATTTTGACAATCCTGGCAGTAGATTCAATTCTTTGCTCTCCTGCCAATAAAACACACTTATAGATCCCACTGTGTTCTTCAGCATTCACAGAATGCATCACAAGTTTCTTGGAGGAGAGTGTTGGCTCAATTTTCACATCATTCCTATACCAAAGAACCTTCCATGTCTCCATTAATGTGCATACAGGGCATTCTAGAACTAGAGTGCTTCCTACTTCTGCTTCAACCAAAAAGGGAAGAGTCTGACTTATACTTGCTACATTTCTTGTACACTCAACAGGTTCTATAATTAAAAAACATGACACACGTATGCCATATACATAACTGAATAATAATACAATATACGTACACAGCAAATTAACCTTTTCTTCCCAAACTATCTACTCACCTATTTCAGTTTTATGAACATCAAATATTTGTACTCCTTGATGCAGTACAGTGATATAGCTCCCTTTTATAACAGGGGCAGTGTATGAAAGCTGCTGAGATGTTGGAACTGCTATCATCACCTCTGAGGTGCCTTCAAAACTATATAGCAGGCTCATCTTGAGGTCTAACAAGTCATTCCCTGTAGCCCAAGAATACATCTGGATCTGATTTACATTGGAGGAGATATAGAGGGATGGAAGGCTGGAGTGTAGGGAATAACCTGAAGAGCAGAAATAAAGAAAAACAATTAATTAGGAAGATATAATTTTATAAATGCCTATATAGCTGGGGTTCAAAGGTCATTTCCTTAATGAAAATGCTGATTGATATATTTCATCTAATTATTCATTCCTGTGGTTATGTTATTATGACAACAATCTTATGTAAGAAGGACTTTAAAATCAGCTAATGATAGGGTTATACTCAGGGGAGGGACTGGACACGTCAGGTGACAAAGCCATTTAACATTCATTATGTCAGCTCATAGTCTGAACTATAAACGGGGATGCTTATATGATGTCTGTAGCAGTTACACCATTCATTGCATCCATACTTGATTAATGAGAAAATAATTTGTTTTAATTATTTAAGTTTTACAATTTATCATAATATTGTACTTATCTATACGTTTTGCAGAATAATAGCTGACAAGTTCTACAAAAAAAACTTTCAAATGTAAGACAGAATGCTATGGTCTATGAAAATTAAATACCTGCAAAATAATACAAAAGGAAATGTATATATACGTACATTGCAGAAATTGAGAATACCCACATATCCCTATATACCTTCGCTTTCCTCCTGTAAGGAAAGTGTTACAGGTCCAAATACAGCCACACAAACATCAGATTGGTCTACAAGGCTCAGAGTATCTTCAGGTGTAGCAGATGGCTTCCTTTCTTGCATAGTGCAGTCAAGTCCAATTTTCAGTCTTTTTATGGCTGTGACTAAGAAAGGTGCCAGATGGACGGTTTTGGTTGTATTATTACGTGCTCTCCTAGAAAGCATTCTGATGTCTGGTAATGTCCTTTTGCCTGGGGTTTTCTTTTTTATATCCTTAATATTGTTTTTCCATGTATTTCTCATTAATGATTCATTACTGGCAGCATCCATAAGAAGTCCCACCTGATTGTCGCAAAAAATGTTTTCTACATATGCAACGATAGTTGATGCTTTCTGAACAACAGCTTTAGCATTGCCGGATAGGGTATTGTTTCTGATTACAACTCTATGGCTGTTTCTAAGGACCAACCCATTCGTAAAATTTTGAATATATGTGTTTTCCATCAAAAAATTGCAGTAACCGTTACAGTTCACTTTTATTCCTGTAGGCCTCCCATCCCTATTAGACCTGTTAATTTGGCATCCAATGATTTTCACATTCATTCCTGATACAAACACACTAATAGGCTTGTTGGTAGAAACAAACGTAACAGTTATTCCTTCCAAAGTCACCGCATTGGCTGTAATATTCACATGACCCTTTATAACTGTCTGCCTAACGCCTTTTGTTGAAGAGATGTGTATAGAACGATTGATTGCTAAAGACCGATAAACTCCAGGAAGTAACAGAATGAATCCATTCTCAGGAATTGAATTTAGAACAGATTGTAAATCTTGAGTTGGACCAACTACAACAGTATGGTTGAGCATATTCCATACAAAGGGTTCATTTGATTGCAGTGTACGGTAGTAAAGCGAAGCTTCCCAACTGGGCATATTTTCTTTTTTAGAGTTCTTTTTCCATGTAAATACTAGTTTTAGGTCAATTGTGTTTAAAAGGGACTCAAAATTTCCACGGGTTGCTGAAAGATGAAATGGCAAGAGACTTCCATTGTTGGATTCATTGTTGGATTCAGAGAAGAACGAAATACTTAGTTGACTCAGGTGACTTTGAATAACTGGAAAGTTCCTTTCAATCTAAACATAAGTATATAAAATACACAACATTGACTTATGTACATACTCAGTTAAATACAGCTTGTTCATCTAAAATGTGGTTATTATATACAATTTAAATTTAATGAAGAAGCATACGTACATATATATTGTATATATAAATATTTAGTTACAGTATGTACGTATATATTTATATAAAATGTACATGTAGCACACATACGTACATTAATTTTAAATCTGAATTTTGAACTTTCATCTGTTGCTATAGATACCAGGGTTCTACTGCTTCGAGGTGAAAGGTATATGCCATCAATTCTTTGAATAATGCTTTCATAATTCTGGTTAGCTTTTCTAGATATATAAAACAATCATCACTGTAAAACCTATTAGCCAGTTGGAACTAGTGATATGCCTGCACTGTCTTCCTATGTGCTTACTTTATTGGCAGCTGGTCCAGACTAAAACCTTTCTGAAATTTCTATATAATAATACAGACAACAGCAAAGACATGAGGAATACAATAAAGTTGTTTTAGTGAGCAAAAGTAAGAGAATTATTATGTATGTATAGGCTATAGAATATGAGGTATAACTGATTATGCACATAAAAGTAGAAGTGAATAATAAATTAACCAGAATGACATGCTACAAACATAGGAGATACAACCTGCATGAAGGAGTTCACCAAAGTTATCAGTGGAGATCCGTCAGTTGTTGGTAATGACTAACTGACATGCAGGACAAATATTTGTAGAGTACATGGAATAAATATTACCAGTAATGAACCAATTTGAATGGGTATAGTAATGCATTGGAAGAGAAAGGCCTAGTGTCTACTGTAAAGGAATGATCCCAGTCGCAATCAGTCAATTGACAGAGAAGATGGGACTTCCCCCACATTACAAAAACATTATTATATTCTGGATAATTAATAGGTTTCACTTGTAATTATACATGATACCCTAATTTACAATGAAGCAGAATGTAGAAGAGGGCTTCAGTAGCTTACCAGTCTAGGAAGGATGTCGGGAGTAGCTTCTTCAAAATGCAGAGCTAAGGAAATTAAGGAAATGAAGACAATCAAAATAAGGACAATAAGGAAGAGAGAGTGTAGTTATATGGTAACTGCATAGTGTGAAGTAAAGACTGCAAACAGTCAATACAGTACCTGTAGGTTTGAGCTTGACTAGATAAAAGTTCTCAATAATAAATCGTGGTCTTTGATAATTTCCATTTCTCAAGGGCACCAGTAGTACCTTACAAAATAGAAATGACAACAGTGCATGAGGGTGAAGAAAGAGAATATTCTACATGTATGTATGCAGGTTCTGGACAGATAACTTTAACTATTGATACGTACGTACAGCAGGTATTTCTAACTCTTGTGCCACAAACACTCTTAAAACAACCAGTATCTGATTGTAAAAGTATCTTACATTTTACGTGCATCAGAATAATGAATTGACAAAATGGCTGATTTAGTGAAAGATGTGAATTGTACCAATCAGCAGTGATCTATACAAGTGAGAGTTTTCTAAACATGAAACTATCAGAGTACAGTTGGACTCTTTATACATAGGTAGGTATGTCAGACCCTTTTTAATAGAAACAACTACCAAAATAGTTAATAGAAGAAATATGGTTACACCACAGTTGCTAACATACATACGCATATGTATGTACGTGCTCTATCCAATTAATTTTGTGTTATAAGAGATAGCAAAATTTACACCAATATAATAATTAAAATCTTTGTAGGCTATGAGTAAATGAGCCAATCATAGTCATTGGCAAAACTATACATCAAATGCTAGCTCTACTTCAATTTATAAATTTAGGATATCTACATACATGTACAGTATGTATATGGTGAAAATAAATTGATTGACTAGATGATTGCTTACACAAGGAGTGGTCTACTGTACGTGGGACAGCAGATGAACACACTTACCGCATCAAACTGAACATCTAGAGTATTTCCATTAGCTTTTAAATACAATGATCCACTACTACTTGGGCCACCAGGAGTAACCTGTAAAGAAAGATAACATCAAGTAGGTGCCTTGGCACACTTATGCTAACTCTGTAGCCACAGGTCACGCCTTGTATGTTAACATCTCATGCTCACAGCTCACAAACTAATAAAATTGATATCTAGTCTATCAATGCTAAGTGACTTCATTACAAATTTACAAATTACAGACTTCAAGCATTCCACCGTTCTCTTATATATACTCATTTGGCTATCTTTTTATGTATTTAACAAAGCTGTTGCCATACCAGAGAATGTAATGTAAAGTTGATTACTAAGATGAATATATATACGTACATATGTAAATTGTGTACTAACATTTGACAAAATTTCAATATATGTATTACTTTTTCAAGCACATTAATCTGATGTATACATATACGTATACGTATGTACAGTATATATAGAAATACAGCGCAACATGCATGCAATTCTAACATACCTGAATGAGCGCCATCTCCTTTCCATTGACACTCACTACAACCGGTACAGTCTTCTGCAAGTATCAAAGATACAGAACGCATACCACACCATAAACAATTATCATTTTCAATACTCAACAAAGAATTGATCTACATACATACGTACGTATATGTATGTATATTGACACCTACATACACTCATACACTAGCGGATACACGTATACTCTGGGAGGACATAAGGATCCTGGATCAAGCAGGAAACTATAATATCCTGAAGATCTAGAAAGCCCTGCATATCTCCCTCAGAGAACCAAAAGAATTGGTGAACAGGGAACAAGATCTCAGCATTGATTACTGCTGGAAGTACCTCATTCGGAGAGAAAGACATAGACATAAGGATAGACCTAGTTTTTGTGTACTTTGATGAAGGCCACGACGTGTGGTTGAAATGTCAGTAATTTATTGTTAATTGTTGAATGCTAATCACTTGGTTGGAATCGAAAGAATCATCACTATAATGTTTAATAGCAGACCTGGAAACCCACTTTGCGATTATGTATACATGTATATATGTACACTGTACATGTGCAGTTTTAACACTACCAAACAAAACAATTTTTTCAGTAATATTATGAACTTTAGTGTTTTTTGTTATTTTTTGCTGGTGAAGGTCATTAGTAGGCCGGAACATTTGGTCTTTAAGATTTGGTTTGTTGCATTAAGAACCTCTATCTAAAGAACAAACACTCCCTATATGTGTACACTTGTGTAGGTATCTACGTATCTACATACTTTAGGGTCAGATACAAGTTATAACCAAGATTAGGCGGATATATTCCAAGACCCTCAATCCGCTGCACATACATACACTAATGTTTCCTGCATACATACAGTGGTCAATGTTGCAATGTAAGTGGTAAATGTAAGAGTGTTCTATGGGGTTAATGTCACTCACTGCCACAAGGTCATGAGATTTGAAGCTAAAGTGAATTATATATGTTGATCCATTTTCCAAACTAGTAAATTGGCGACTAAATGAGGCGGTATCCTTATATCCAATATGGCTTCCTTTATTGCTTATGAAGACTGTGTCATCATTCAAGACTCTACCACAATGAATTCCTCCTCGCTGTATCAAAGCAAAACAGAACTACACCTCATTACCACTCCTTTGAAAATGTATGCATTAGTATTAAAATGCAATAAGTGTAGTCAAACGGGGGGGGGGGTAATACTAAAATAGCATTCATAAAATGTCCATTTCAAATAGTTAAATTACAATAAATATGGTAATTTAAGGCAATTGACACATCAATCAAAATCAGAGAGTAGCTAGGGCTCAATGGCATTCCTACCCTAAACACTTGTAATGGAATGTACCTTAGCGTTAGCAGCATTACTCAAATTACTATGTAAACTAGTAATTAGCCACTCAAAGAAAATATATGACTAAAAACTACTTTTGGTATGTATGATAATTGCTCCAAATTTGTAGATACTGATGACATTTTCTAGGAAAATAACTCGTGTTTATCAAATAATGATGGCAGATTATGCTAGAATTGAGAGACTTATACTTACCACAGCTCTGACATGGAATTCTAGGTTATCACATCTGATATTTGAGGTATGTCTCCGACAAGTGAAATCTTTTATCCTGATTGTGTTATTGGCTACAAAAGATACGACAATATATACACCTATGCCACCACAGTCAGATAAACTACATCCCACATTACATATACAGTAGTACACTACATCAGATTCTACCTACTGTATAGTGTACATATGTATGTATATAAAGGTACAGGGTATAGGTGATTACATTGTAGTAACTGACTGTACACCTACTCTGAAATATTTGAAGTACGCTGTCACTAAGCGGTTTATCAAAGCAGGTAAGATGATTGTTGATTAGGTGTCCTCCTCCCAGTCTTTGGTCAAGACATTCAGATAATCCTATGCAGCAAGGAATATACACAACAATACCCATACTGATTAGATTTTAACAGAATTCATAGAATATTTCCATAGAGTGTTTGGGAGACTTCATAAGACTACAACTGCATACTGTGAATTCTATTAGGCACCAAACAAGCTTACAGTGGCTACCAGACACTGAAGTTTATCACAGACACATTAACATGGTGGCCAGCTAGGTAACCAACTCCTCACAATTACTACAAACACCTCAAACTAAGTATCCATGAAAAATCTAAGATACCATTTTCCTACATGCTATATGCCTATTCTGTAAAAGAGCCTATAGGGGAACATGTACATGGTAGCTATTTTACATCAGGTGACATTATCTGAAAGTCTTTAGGCAACGCACAACACAAGATTATGTACTGTATGTGAGAGAACTTCAAAGGTTAATTACCAACTTACCAGACAAATATTTAGTTGTAAGGCTTCTGTCTAAAAGTGGTCTATTATTAACTGTCTGACTGTTAGACCATCTACATGTCAATTGACTGCCGATTCGGCTGAAGGACTGGTTGTATACCAAAATGGAAGAGGAAGGTTGCAGAGGAGTATCATCCTGAAATGAAGAATTATGTTGAAAATGTCAGGGGTTGAAGAGTGAGAGGACCCATTTGGGCAGATAATATTAGTCCATATTGTACATGTCATGATGTTCACATACCACCATCCACCAGATGGCTTCTGTAGGAAGGATGTCATCAGTCAATGGCTTGCAGTGTAGGAACACATTTCCCATTGATTTTGTAACATTAAACACTAATTCTAAGGAATTAAAAAATTAAAGGTTTCAAATATTAATAGACCGTTCTCATATACGTAGCCAGCAAACATGTGTTAAGTGTCCTACTGGTATGAAATTCTGTTAAATATCATTACAATTAGGAAAGGGTGTGGGACAAAGAAGACAAAGGCCGTATGAAGTCATTCCAGCTTCTTTGTGGTCAGCTCTGGTAATGGGGATCATCAAATGCACTTTTAATGTGCTAGAAGTCATCGCCATAACTAGCCAATGAAGAGAGTTTTGTAACCATTAACAGCAACCAGATGAAATATGATATTATAGGCTTGTTGGAAATGCAATACAGGGGAGCAGTTACCATGTCAATTAGCAGCTACTAAATATGACACACAGTGTCTTAATAAGGGAATCAGAATGAATATTGGGGACCAATTAGAGTCACAGTACAATAGGGAGATACTTTAAGCACAGCAATAAAGTACTTGTCCTCATCTAAAGGAATGATTGGTTTGGCTGTTTCTCATTTCCCAAAGTGAAGGTTAAACTGATAATTGTGCTTTGATTATGACTAACGTAGATTATTGATGATATATACAGTGCTGATTACCTGTTAAACGCACACAGTGCTAGAAAGAGCAATTAAACTGTTATTTCTACCAGTGCATATATGTATACGATATAGAAATATATTGATTAGGAGCATGTATACTAGTACCATTGCAGTCCAACTGATCTGGAGTCAATTCAGTTAACTGTCTTCCAGCCAAGCGTGGTGGTGTGAAGCATGCACCCAACAACTGATGGGAAACTGAAGCATTCTTCCATGTCAACAACCATCTCATGTGACAGTCACATGATATGTTCTGTCTGCTCAGATCTCTACATTAGTTTATACAACAATAATTACGAAGATCTGCAGATAATATGACCATGTATGTTATTACTACTATCTTAGTATATAGGACTGTAGAGCTTGCACAACAGTCACCTTAGAGTAACTATGGTATGCTCTAGAAGCTGGATTTTGTAATTTTACCCTAAAACAACTCTCCAGAATGCTACATAAATTGAAATGCAGTCTGGTTTGTATTTCAATATTTCAATCTATAGGCAAGATAGCTTTAAGTTAGCTATTCAGGTGCAAAAACATGATACATCCCAATACGCTGTTGAACGCATACCATGTTGTTACTACTACAAGCTTCTTGTGTAACGTCATACCACAGATTATCTATGTAGTATAGATAATCTATGGTCTACAATATTCTACAAACCAAACTGTCAAACATTACACTTGCAATAAAGCCCAGTGAAAATCTAACTATTAACCCAATGCCCTAAACTATCAAAATTCCACAGAGGCCAAACAACAGGAGTCAATACATTACATACACTGTCCATTAAAATACATATAATGGTACACAGAGGTTAATCTCATTAGTAGCTGGTGTTTTTATGTTACAAAGGTGTAATTGAGAAGCTTAAACTTACATTATCTGGACTTCTGCAAACTGATCCATAAGATTCTCACAGGGTTTTTGGATATGGGTTAGCTCATTAGAAGCTGATGGAACCCTAATGAAGTGAAGAATTCATGTAAGAACCTTTTAGGCAAGTTAGATGAGTGGTTATCACCTAGGACATCAACACTTATAGAATATATGTAGGAGTAGGACAGGGACAATGATACTTCCAATATATCTCTGGATGTCTGAATGAATTAAGGTAAGTGTTTTACTGTTTAAGGGTAACTCCTGGAAAGTATAAAGTAAAATGGCAATCAAGTGTGACCTATGTGGAGGTAGTTGATAAAGTAAGCTGACATGTGAATAGAAGCTGATAAAATGCATACTGTAGACACAATGTGTGCAACCACTGATTATGTATGTATGTATATAGCACAATATGCATCCAGTCCGCCTCCCCTCAATTGATCAACACCCACTACCAAGAACCTAACTTTGCTTATGCAATGAGGCCAGATATATCTAGTATTGCTTTAATTGTATCAAAAACGGACTTAACAAACTGCATTAATAATTTTGTGTCTCTTGCTGAGAAATACGGAATACGGAATTAATTGCCTGAATATATACGTATATAATATAATAATTATAATTTCATGATTTAATAGAGACACGTGACTATGCAAAGCACCAAGAACAGAAATGATTAACTTACATCCGTGGGGAGTAGTGTCGACTTTCTGACAGCTCCTTCGCCCAATTAATTGCTTTGCACTTAGCCTTAACGTCTTTACAGGTGCAGATGGTACAACAGGGGGCGACATCGACCGCGCATAAAGCAGATATGAATACTGCTAAGAAAAACCAGGCTTTCATGCCGTATCTACGGTCCATTGCTTCGTAATATCTAGAGCGGCAGAAAAGGGTACCAATGAAACAACTGTAGGTATGTCTAATACTAACTGGCTGTGCGCATACGTCCGACCGGGAGGTCCTATAGAACTCACATTCTGCCACTATACTCATTGATCGTATTGAAACTGTTAGCCTTTTATCCACTAATATATATACGTACATATATAAGGGCGTTTAAAAAGGCTGCTGCATTCTCATTCTCATAGTCACACGAAGCTATGAATATGTTAACCAATAAAGTCATGAATATGATTAAAAGTCACCTCTAGCCTAACCAAGTGTTCATACTGGTGGCTCGTACTTAATACAATTATCATAGTCAGGTAAACATTCAGTTACTATCTGCATTATCTGGTCAACATAAGCATGAATAATTAGATCAGCTTCTGAATCCTACAAAGTAGAAAGAGAGGTGAGTTACATAATTGGATTTATGCATGCATATCTTTCAAACAGCTAGTATTATATTACAAGTGTAATGAAAATTACAAAGAGTTAAGAGAAGAGTACTACTGGTTGTGCAAACAATCAGCCTATCACCAATGTCACTATATATGGGATCGTGAGGAGTTGAGATTCCTTATCGCATGGGAAGGGCCAGGCAAAAAATGAATTGTTCCAGTGACATGCTTATAAAGTACAAGACGTACACTGATATATAGGCTGTAATAGCTAGTATATATGACATGCCATTGTGTATAGTGCTACAAAGAAATTAGTGTGCAGTTAATCAGACTCCTCATCAATCCAAATTAATCTGCAGGATACAAATATAGCTCCAATTATTTCTACAATCACAACAATCACAGGAGAATGATAAGCTGTTAAGAATGTACTTGTAGAGACTCATAAGAAAGAGTTGCCACAGTAAGGGTGGTCTTTGGGGAACAGCTGTCTGGCCAAGTAGAACAGAAGATGTAGTACAAAGTAAAATGGTGTTTTAGATTACATAGGGGACACAATTCAACTCCTACACCCTCGATCTTCAGAAGGTTTTGCCCCCAAACTATCATTCACTTGCCTTAGTTTAACAAGAAAACAAATCATTTGAGATCAAAGGGAAGAATATAAAGGCAAAAAATAATTGCTCACTCACTAAAAGTGAGTAAATAACTCAAAAGCACAAAGTAATTAAAATGGCATCTTTCTATAATTGTCAATTTGAATATTGTCAAAAGACAGCAACATTTCATAATTGCCAAACACAATTATATGACATTGTATTATCAGCTGTGAGTTAAGCTAATACTCAAAGAGGACTACAAGCAATAAAAGTTCTCCCTGTACTGCCCTGTACTAGCATACTTCTTAGCTGTAGCTTCCAAGCCATCTTGTTGATGACTGACTAACAGACAAAAGCCTGTACTCCTGCTGAATGTTAACTGATGGCAAACACTATTACAGGTATGCATCAAGTACATATGTGACAGACCTAGGGGTTGAAATTGGGCATATGAAACTCTAAAACAAACATCCTAAGATTATATTATCACATACAGTTGTACATGGAGGGAGGTTTCTTCTTGTACAATTATTAGTATATTAATTAGAGATATACACATTTGAATATATGTAAGCATGCTATATATTTTGATCAATATAAGTTATAGACTGTAGATTTAGTAGGTATACGTACGTATGTATTATATTTGAAGTTTATACAGCAAAATGGAGGCCTAATTAAAAAAATCTGCTGAATTGAAATCTCCTAAATTTCCTTAAAAATGATGATATTGTGAACATTTGGTTCACATGACCCTCCTAACAGCTGTATGAATTATTTAATTAATTGTTTACATTATATTGTTTTCCCAGATTACCGTAGTACGTACGTATATTTTAACTTGCACTGGATTTACGTATATACGTATACAATACATGATAGCTTACTAATTTAGTAGTTTGCAAGTTACATATGACAAGCTGTCCACCTTTGCCTTTAGAAAGTAGTGGCAGTCTACCAGCTGGTTCAATTTGCAAAGTAGTACCAAAGCACACAGCAAGATCAGCCTTCCTAATGATGGAGAAGTTTCAAATGCAGGACATCTCAGAGTCTTCAGTATTCTGCAATTTCATTTGCAAATTACAAGTGTTGATAACTTACCTTGAGTGATATTCTGCTTTCTTCAGCTCTTCTTCAGGTAGTGCATCCTCCCAGTCCAAAACTGTATCCTTAAGTTTTCCCCTGCCATCAAACATATGTAGAATGAAAGATTAGGAAATCCTGTTACTAGTGTAAATGTTCACTATGAAGACTGTGTTTACCTGCAATGCCCCCTAGTCCCACCTCCCTGACAACGACCTGCAGTATATTTTAACCCAATGGTTGGCACGGGCTTGTCCCTAATATACTCCCTACATAAACATGTACAACTTTATGAATTGGTAACATCTAATAATAAAATACAATGTTAGTACAGACACTAATTAACAATGTGAAAATACTTACACTGTACGTATGATATCAAAGCAGATAAGTAAACAATGCATATTTACAATTCCACTTCACTTCAGTTAGGATACTAAAATGATACAATACATCAAAATTTGTTATCGTGTAGTGTGTAGTATCCTGAGTGAAAATTCCATTAACAAATTCCAACTATAGAAACATCATTATTAACAGACTTGACTAAAAAAGCTGTTGACTTTTTCCATCCAATTAATGCAGGCGTATACAAGCATATTACTGGAAGAAGTTAAATAGGCAATTAGGATATATTTCACATGTAATTATTTCAGAAATTCCAACACACATTATCTACTTATTAGCACAGATGTTAAACCGAATATGACTAACAGAAGGTATGCCAATTCTTGCAGAAAGACAACAATAGCTCAGTATTAAGTACATTTATAGGATTAGATATCACCAATTCTATACTGGGAGTCCTTTATTATATGTATGTATATCAAACAATCGATCAACCAATCAGGTATTTTTCCCTATGCAGGGGATGGCCAGCATTCATTAATGGGAGTTGTAAATGTATAAAAAAGGAATACATGAGTGATAAAAATATTTTTTGTTGGTTTAGAGTACCCATGACTTAAAATTGTCAGCTCATCTTTTATGTGGCATGCATGCCTCTTGGATGCCTGCCCTCCACTTCACCTTCAAACACCAACTTGATTAGCGGTATTAAAATTTAACAAAACCTAATTTCACCTCTGTAGACACCAGTTCTAAATATTAGCAACTTTCAATGCAGCAATTTTAACTTGATTAAATGTCGCATCTTTAGGAAGCTTCAATCCCTTCACATGGTGAGTGAACCACTTCAGAACATGTCCACAATAACTACATGCATACTAAATACATTATAATGATTGCAATACTGCTACTAACTTTAGTAACAAAAGTCCAATTGCTATTATCACTAATGGAACCAGTTATCCAAATAAGGAGGTACGTATATCAACTTGTTTGTCTGGAGTAATTATTGGCTGCCTACGCTTGCGTAGTGGCTTTTATTTTCACTTCACATTCCTAATATTCTTGAGGTATTGTTGAAGTAGATGATGTCACATAGCAACTTTTAAGTAAAACTGAGGACTCAAATGAGTTCATAAATCGCCCAAATGTGAGCATTTAAACTGAAAAATGTTAGACATTATGCCAGTGAATTGGTATTATCTATAAAGCGCTGAAAAGAATATCCTGCCTTTATAAGTGACCATTCTACCAATTTGTATAACTAAACATTTATAAGTAGCGCAAAAGCATTATGAAAATAAAAGTAGTTTTGGATGCTTTTGGAACTAAGATATTCAAGTCAGATGCTCCAGGGCAGCCACAAGTTTGTTTAACTCTAATTACTTGTTTCTATATTAGCAAAATTGGTACCTTCAAAAGGATACTTTAATATCCTTTGATAACAAGTTTACTATGGGAATATTATAACAATTCAGTTTCATTTTCAAATTCTTATCCCTCCCCCAACTGAGGACAGGGAGACACCAAGGCATTAAGAACACACCCACCTATTACATCTTTCACATTTTTCCATCATAACGTTTCCGTGAAGCTCAGAGAGATATTCTCTGGGTAGTCCTGACTTCAGATGGAGACCATCTACATTTTGACTAATTACATACTTAACCAGTCCCTTGTCAACCAATGTCTTTATGGCTGTGTGAGTGAAAGTGGGCTGGGCAGACTCAAAGGACACACCCCCCTCCACCTTTTCATTCCTCTTTTCTTTTGTCCATACTCCATTGGGTCCCCTAAAATCTGGTATCCCCGATGCTGTACTAATACCGGCACCAGTATGGAACACTGCATGCTTGGCGGTGCTCAACATTTCAGCCAGTTGTTTACTCTTTATTTTGATATCTTCAGAGGAGTCAAATTTCTTTAAAAAAAGCAGTGTATAGACAAATATGATCAACTTACATATTTGCATATATAACAACATCATCATGAAACTTAGAATTGAACAAAATCCCCTTAAATAGAGAAATTGCATATGTCTATATATGGCATGTATCTTTTATATGGATCATCTATCGACACAGATACGCATATCCATATACATATGCATATATACGACTCATGCATGCGGTTCTGTACCTCTTCTAATCCACATTCGCCTTTGTTCTTGTAATCAGAAAGTCTCGAGGCATAGTTAAGCGACATTAATGATGTGTTTCAGTAACCACTGGCTCAGGATACAATTCTGGTAGAATACGTAGGGGGAGCAGTCAATTTGTTTGGGCGGACATTTTTTATCGTACTCTAATTTAGCTGTAAAGAGCGTAGAACGTAGAAATATCGATCAATTAGCTATGTACATCAGTCTACAGTCAGCAAGGATCATCACTACTAGACCAATAATTCATTTGATTCCTAAAAGGGTTGACATCATCTGTACCAAATGTTTAGTCACAGTGTTGCAGGCTTTGAAATCCTCAACTACTGCATAGAGACTAGTACGTATAGTTGATACAGATCATCCAATTAAGGTAGAACACATGGCCTACCAATTACCTTTTCACACCTTAGTATAGGCTGAAGATGATGCATCTGCATGCCATATATCAACCAGTCTTAAAGGGGTACGTATGTACATACATTGTTGCAACACTGGCCATTCCTATATACTTCTAACTTCATCTTTTATTTTACTTCATAAATATGAATGAAAACAATTATTAAATTATAAGCTAAATAAAAACATTCAAAAATGAAGTTAAAAGTAGGGATGGCACTATAACAGTGATTGGCACATCTAGAAAAAGTAATGAAACAAGAAAGTGATCATATGGTAAGGCTAACATTGCAGAAGTGGCATAATGAAACTTAACTATATACATCACTTCTATGTTTGGACGCATCATGTATATACTAGAAGTAGGGATCGATGCACCCAAACATAGAAGTGATGTGTATAGTTAAGTTTCAGTATGCCACTTCTGCAATGTTAGCTGAAAATCCCATCGTTGTTGATTTATGAGGTGTTAATTGATAATACATTGAATAGGGCGGCCATGTTTTTTCCGGCCATCCCTACTTAGAGAGTACTACTGTACTCTCTGATAACATTAACTATTGTTCCACTTTGAGAGTTTTAAAACATAAAAATTACAAACAATACACATACGTAGGTAGGTACATGAAAAATCTAATATACCATATTCCTACATGCTATATGCCTATTCTGTAAAAAGAGCCTATAGGGGAACTAAACCTAAAGAGAGCTTTAGATGAAGATACAGGAGTCTTTTCTTCCTTCTTTTCCCTTCTTTCATCTTCTTCTCCACTGGGTCATCATTTGATCTTCTTGTTGTAGTTGATAGTCTATTGCTGTAAGGTCCTTGAGTATCAGATGATACTGCTGCCACCCACACATAGTAAGTGGTGTCAAGGCTCAGTCCGGTTAAGAGAGTAGAGTTACCATTCATGACTGAGACACTCACAGCTCCTGATGGGGGCTCAGAAATGTTTCCACTGGATGTGGAATACCTTACTCTGTAAGTTACACCGCAGGTTCCAAACCAAGACACATTCAAGTAAACACTGCTAGAAAACCCTTCCATTACAGTCACACATTGAGGTTTTGTGATTCCTGCACACACTACACCAGCATCTTCAGATGTAATGTACAAAATACGAAATACTAAAGAGTTGTTAAGTTATAAAAGTCTATAAATGGAAAAATACATAAGTTAAATGGTGAAATCCTTTTCAAGAATCCATCCGTCCATCTATCTATCCATTTTATATACCTTCCCTTGCCCCAGGTGACTATGCTATTCTACTCTCTACTGGTATGAAATGGTACACGGCTGCATTTTACAACTTTTTGTCAGCTATACCAGCCATAGTGGGAATGTTTATTGGTGTTGCTATAGGCAACCACTCAGTTGTTGCTAACTCTTGGATATCCATAATTTCAGCTGGTATATTTCTCTATGTTGCACTTGTTGATATGATGAGTGAGAATTATTCTATCACTTTCCACTCCCCCTCTCCCTCTCTTTCCATCATTTACCTGCCTCTCCCCTCCCACTCTCATCACTCTCCCCTCCCCCTCCCCTCTCATCACTCTCCCCTCCCTCTCTCCATCAATCTCCCCTTCCTCTCTCCATCACTTTCCCCTCCCTCTCTCATCACTCTCCCCTCCCTCTCTCATCACTCTCCCCTTCCTCTCTCCATCACTTTCCCCTCCCTCTCTCATCACTCTCCCCTTCCTCTCTCCATCACTTTCCCCTCCCCCTCTCATCACTCTCCCCTTCCTCTCTCCATCACTTTCCCCTCCCCCTCTCATCACTCTCCCCTCCCCCTCTCATCACTCTCCCCTTCCTCTCTCCATCACTTTCCCCTCCCCCTCTCATCACTCTCCCCTCCCTCTCTCCATCAATCTCCCCTTTCTCTCTCATCACTCTCACCTCCCTCTCTCCATCATTCTCCCCTTTCTCTCTCATCACTCTTCACTGTCCTATCCAGTGTTTCCTTCTTGATTTACAGTTGCCAGCTTTTAATATATGAAACAAAGAAAGAACAAAATATGTTCACTGGTTCCTACAAATTTTGGGGTTCCTCATTTGTTATGCAATACTATTGGTCCTTGCCTTGTTTGAACATCAACTGGAGAATCTGATTGAATAGCTACATTTTAAATCTAACACTGTTTTGGACATTTTCTAAGAGAATGTTTTCAATAATAATTGTAAGACTAAATTGCTGTTTCATGACTAAGGATTGGTATTGTATACATCACTAAATGGTAGTAATTGAGCAAATCTATATTCATAATTTATGTACGAAGACTCCATATGCAGTATATCATGATCATCCCAAGCTCTCACCTGCAGGTCTAGTATATGTTATAAATATATGTACTTGTTATGTTATAGAAGTGCATGTGTTATAGGCGCATGTGTCTCTTTGCAGGGGTTCTGGATCTTATCTATACTATGATTTACAAGATACGTACATGACACAATACATATAGTTCTAAGGAAACAGAATCTTGTCTGAACTTTGCTGACCTTTATACTGCAGAGGATGACACAACTGCTAAACAATTCCTCTTGAAGGAGCATCCTTTTCACTGCTACTATATACGTACGTATAATATGTAACTTCCCAAGTCATGAAAATAACTGACATGTAGAGGATGCTATAAATAACCTCTACTGGAAGTTATCTGTTCACTGTCAAAAGTATGTTTTTTATAACTTACTAAGTAAATAACCTGAACGACAACACCTCTATAGTCTACGTATATAGGTGTCTTCCTGTTGATGTTGATGATCCTTTGTTAGCAGTCAACCACAACCGGTGCTTCTGTTGAAGTCTGTGCTGCTATAGTTACGTACATATGTAGTTGTAACCCCTCAAGTCAATCTGGATTAAACCTTCTAGAGCTACTCAATTTTAACCCTTTGACATACACCAATCATTATATAATTAATATGAAAATTACAAAATGACAATTCAACCAAACATATAATTTTAAAATGTTGAATTATGAGTTACATACACATTGTATAGTATTGATAAGTAACTAGAATCAACTATCCATGGATTGAAAGTTTACATTCTCGTTTAACAAATCTCCAAACTGCATGTCCTGAGGAATCCTGTCCAAAAAGGGGTCCTCTCCTCCCATAATCAGGTTGAGAGCATCAATGTCATCAATTGATGGCAGGGATAGTTGGTGCGACAGGTTTTGTCCCTGTGGAGGTCTCTGGCTACAAGAAGGTGGATCCACAGTATCCATGTGGAGAGTCAAATCTGTTAGGGAGCGATACTGCCCACCAAGTGACTCCTTTCTTCCCAACTCTGAAGGCCATTCATGGTTAAAGAACCCTGAAAAGACCGGGTGTGGCATATCTAATCTTATACTGGCAGGTGGTGTTTCTAGCTCAGTTGAGGTTGACTCAGATGGGCTGTGTGGAGACATTGCTCCTTGGTGGAGAACTTGTATCATAACTTCCTCAGTTGGGTCTACAAGGACACAAGGTACACTGCTTGCCCCAGCCATGTTTCCCATAAAAGGGCCTTGAGTAGGGCTCCCCTTGTCCTTTGGCGCTTGTAGGTTTTCTTCAGACCAGCTTCGAGGCAAATCCGTATTCAACGTTATAGTGTTAATGCGCTCTTGAATCACTGTGGTGGGTGGTTGGATCCGCATTTGGTGTTCATAATAAGATGGTGGATATCTCTTCAGAGAAGATGACGTGCTTGATGGGATGTTATCGGTTGTGAAGCTAAAGGGAGGCTGTACATTCATGAAATTACGAGGGTTGGATGAAATTAGAGGTTGTTGTATTTGAGATGCTTTCTGATGTGACTGGGGAGGATGCTGAGATGGGTCTACAGGATTAGGAGTCATATAACCTAATGGTAGGTTACTACCATAGTTAGACACAGAGGGCTGCTCTGGTGCAGCCATGCTGTTACCAAGGTGATGGTAAGGTTTAGGGGCTGCACCAGTAGACACGCTGCGACCTGCTGGCAGGTGGTAGTTTACTCTTGATGTTGAAGCTGCACTGGTGGTGGATATTGGGAAGGGTTCTGTCATTATGGCTGGAGGAGGTGGCTGATTTTGGTACATGTTCTGTGTATTCTGAGGCATTCTGTAGAAGTCCAAGTTTCCCAGCAAAATACTATCATCATTCACATTCATAGATACCTCTGTGTCATTAAGTTCAGGTAGATCAGTAAACGATGACACTGTCACAGATCGAGTGGGCTTCCTAGCGTTGGCAAGAGGGCTTGGTTGTAATGTGTAGCTGTACATGTGATCTGATGCATCAAATTTTTGCTGATATTTCTTGGGTTGTGATTGGGGTATTTGTCTTGTTGGAAGGGATGATTCAAAGTCCTGGATTGAGGTAGGCTTTGCATTTGTGGTAATTGAGTCATTTGATGAATCATCTGCATCAAGTGGTGTAGGTAACCCACTATTGAACACGGCTTGAGTTAGATCGGGCAGAGAAGAGCTCAAAGTGACACCTTTAGTGAGGGAGATTTGCAATGGAGAATTTACAGGCTCTCCCCCAAGACTGGGTGACTGATGGTCATGACTTTATAAAAAAATAGAATTGAGTTACATATTATTCAAATATATAATCATATACGTACACATACGTATATTACTACTTGTGGATAATCACAGAAAAAGTATCATTCTAAACACCAGACAGATGACCAAAGTCTTACATTTCCTGTAATTTTCCACAACACATTGTAGCCTTTGCACAGGCATTGTGCAATCACCTCCTATATTATCACGTACATTATACTCTATACAAATTGTATGTATTGTAATGTATTGTGTATATAGAGCAGTCCAAAATGTACAATGAGGGATAGATGCTGACCTTGAAGTGGGAATAATTGTAGAATTGGGCTTCTTTGGAACATTTTTCTAAGGAAAAGTATACATAATACACACATATATACTACACTAGTTTCATCACCATAACCTTTGAAGAAATACGAATAAGCTTCTTTCATAATATCAAATGGAAATATAATTTCCATGTGCACCATGATTTTTAAATAAAAATATTACACTCAATGCTCTTACTTTAGTTGTCTTCATCGGATGATGGTGGTAGCCTGATGTGGCAGCTACAGTGAAAATGTACTCATACAGTAATTTTACAGGTAATACTTACAACATCTAGCCTACATGCAATAGAATCTTATATGAGTAATCTAAAACACCAGTTACTCTAGATATGGTTTAACAAGTAACCTGAAATACCATTTACTGTAGACATGCAGCTCTCGTGTTTGAAAACTAAAACCATCTATCTACTGTATCTATCTATCTATCTCTATCTATTTACTGTAGACATGGCTGATACGAGGCTAAGGAAATGTACAAACAAGGTAAATTATTTAAGAGCAGTGAAGATATTGTTCCTTTGTAAACTAGCTATATAGAAACACTTAGCTTGAATATAGATATACGTACATATGTAGATTAGGTTGAAACAACCACTTGTTATAAGTACAGCTTGCTAACTAACTACGTACATCTTGATATGGTAGATATACACCTTGTATAACACCTCACTCAAATAAACACACCTGATTTATTGACATGAAACGTCTGTGCATTCATAGACATTGACAGCTGCTGTGAATTGTGGGAGTGCAGCATGTTAGCCAATGACATTGCTGGGTATGTAGCAGCAGTATTCACATGCATCTGATTGGACAGCTCTTCTTGTAACACACTCTGATGCAAGTCTGGGTCAGATTTGTGTCTGAGGATAAAGCACCATGCATTTATGACATGTAGAAATACAGAGAATGGAACGCTAGACCAATCAGGTCTATTATAGATCAAATTATACACTGGAGACATTGTGACTATGTACATATACGCACGTACGTACTGTATACATATACTGTTTATTCGTATGCATGCACTTAGATCTTACGCATGTCAATTTTAAAACACCGAACAAACTAAGTGTACCATTACAAAGGAAGTAAGCTATATTAGGAAAAGAAAAACTGTATGGAGAAGCAGGAATACCATTACAGCAACTATGTAAATCTCTCAATTAATACGAAAAATTCCGATTACAATCATTTCAAAAGACACACTCAATCACAACAAACTTTATGAGTATTGTAAAGTGCCTCTATAAAAGAAGAAAGCTCAAAACTAGTTTATATGACTTAATTTCATCACGGGAATCATCCCTATTTTGACTACATCCAAACACAGGTCTAGGAAAGTAAAATGGCTGCCAGAAATGGCTGCTAATACAATGAGTATGTCATTAGTGCAATTGAGAGTAAGACTGTATATTGTGCTGCAGGTGTGAAAGCTAAGGCTGAGAATTAATAAGAAATGGCATTATCTTTCATTCTGTCTGTCTGTCTGTCTTGCCTTGCATTAGTTGCCTTTCATGTGGTATCATACGTACCTTGTGAAAACTGAATTGGAACCGCGTAGCCTCTCCAGCTGTGTTTTCCTAAAAAGACATGTATGTAACATAAAAAGCTTAGAACACCTTATCTAAGAGATATGAGAGTGCAACACAAGGAACACCTATCAGGAAGAGGGTGGGGCACATGCAGCATATACTATACATGGACTCACCCTGGTGACAGTGGTTGAGCAGGGCTTGAGACTGGGGTGGTACTGTATCCATTTGGCCTAGAGAAACACATACGTACGTACCAAGGATTAATTCACAGAAGATCAAGATAAAGAAAAAGACAAAGACTCCCTGGATCACTGATGAAGGGTGGATTCCCAGAAACAGCTGTCTGACCCAGTGGAGAAGAAGATGAAAAAAAGGAAAAGAAGAAAGAAAAGACTCCTGTATCTTCATCCAAAGCTTTAGTTCCCCTATAGGCATTTTACAGAATAGGCATAGCATGTAGGAAATGGTATATATACATAAGCATGTACATCAGAAGGTTTTGTAAGCAGAGATTCTTTAACTCGTGTATCTTGATGTACTATCTCAATTACATTTCTTTGTTATGTAATTATTTTTTGTTGAATTATATCTTCACCTAGTAATATATTGTAAAGGGTCTTTTTCCCTTCAGAGTCATATATACTTCCTCATCTCCTAACTACCACCAATATGGGCTTTCACTATATTCTGTAATTCTATATTTAACTATCGCAACATCTACGTATATCCAATATCTAAGTAAAAGGAAAAATGAAAACTTACTTCAAAAGTGTACTATCTGTGGTCTGTGGGATGTGATGATTTAGCTCAACAACTGGACTCTCTAATTGAGGCTAAACAAACATTAAGGATCTACAACACCTTGGCAACATATTCCTAGCACCAAATCACATAAGCAATGTGCAATGAGTCAAATTACTGTCTAGACAACACCTACCAAATTTCAAACAAGACAAAGCCTAAATTTGCAACTTATAAACTTGGTAGAACATGGTTTGATTATCACTTCGATTAGTCATGTATGTACATATATATGCTTCCTATAAGAAACATCTGGTAATTATGTGGTAAGGCAATCGTTTGCAAAAGGATACCATATACATATGAATTCCATTTCCAGTGACCACTGTAGAGCTGTGACTGGTTGGCTGCGCGTAGCTAGTAGCTGGTTGTCCTCTGTTGTGAAGAAAGATGTGGT
This sequence comes from Chondrosia reniformis, assembly GCA_947172415.1. NCBI lineage: Eukaryota > Metazoa > Porifera > Demospongiae > Chondrillida > Chondrillidae > Chondrosia > Chondrosia reniformis. Next base: position 2,483,106 of record OX359192.1, read on the forward strand.
CACTGTATATGTCTTGCGAGGGTATTCCCCCTTCTGTTTGGGGGAGAACAGGCATGGAACCTCCATGTGAGGAGCTGATCTTAACCCTAGCTTCCTGCATCTATTGGACAAGAAAACAAGCAGTTGCAGAACTACAGATAAACATACACGTACGTACGTATAACCACAAGTGTTTACGAAAACACATGTATGCATAATAACTCCAAGAATGTAACATGTCTGTTATCTCCATGCAGACATTATGATGGTTGTTACCATACAGGCAAATAGATTGATGTTTGCCAGTTGGTAGACACACAGAAAGGCTGACAGCTTGAGATACATATTTCACTCTTACAAACTTGCACATTTAATAAGACCCCATATATAAAAGCCCTACAAAGTGGCCACTAATTTGAGTGCAATGCAATAAGTTTTTTTAAAGTTAAATTAATTGTTCCTTTCTTTACTTCTGATAGTGTTCAATTATACACACATACTTTTTCCTGGTAGCCCAAGGTTGTTATACATAAAGAACACACCACATGTATGCATACGTATGCACACATGTACATATAGACAAAGTTAATATTTCATATTTCTGAACAGAAGTCCACAAAGTCCTGATATTCAGCTGCAGTTTATAAGCTGTGAGTTGTGGAGTGTTTCACTTGTGGTGGATAAATAAGTGAAGGCAGTCATCCAAAATATGTATGAAAATGCATATACATACAATAAACTTTAGGATTCTAATAAAATTATACTACTTGCCTTCAATGTACATTAATTTCATTATACCTACCATAAATGAAGTATGTATGTAGGTTATGAATAGACAGTAATTGTTATGGAAGAATTGTGCTATATATGGATGCTATTGACATTATTAAATACGTAGCTATAATTATAAATTTCAATTGACATTAATTTAACTTGGGTAGAAAACAAGTAGGCAACCTCTACGCATGACTAATGATCATCATAAAATTTAAAGCTCACCATAACAAAATCAGAATGTGATTTCATCATAAGTTTCACAATTAGTATTATTCATGTTAATACATATTCAGTGCTCCCCCTCTCATTCATGGATGTTGTCACAAATACTACAACCCATTTTAACATATTTGTATCCAGGTAAACACTACATTGCCGAACAGCATATGACACTTACAAGAACAACACAAGCACTAACAAATTAAATAAGTGATAGAATGTACCAGGAAACCAGGAAATTTGGAGCTGACAAGAAAATTTACATAGCTGGTACACACAAAGGTCTTCACACTATGAAACAGACAATTAGTCTGTAGCAGGGAACACCTCAATTGATAGTATAGTTCAAGCAAAACAAGCTTTCCAAATCAGAAGCCAACAGAACAGCTTATCAAATGACCCAGTACAAATGGATTAAACCAGCCATGTGGCACAAGAGTAAACAAATATCACCTTAATAGGAATTAAGCGTATTAAACGGATTAAAAGCAATATTATGTAATGCGTTTGACTATGAAATTAATATAAACAGTTGACAGTGTTTACATCTTAATATCAAAAACATTAGTCAGTAAATATGCATGGCTGTCACTTTGATAAATTTTTTAAATACCTAAGGGTACAATGTACATGCTCCCAAACGTTAATGAAAGTACAAATGTATCATGTTTCATATCACTAAGAAGCTATCATTTATTTCCCTTACAAAAACAGAAATCTTTGTAAAAAGTAGCTAATATATATGTAGTGTAGTCCTAACTAGCTATAACCTATGCCCAACATAAATGAAATGACTACGGTATTTCTACATATGCTAAACTGGAATAGGTAGAAAGTGTATGCATTACATCCTGTGGTTGATGGTGGCCAGCGACCCATTGGTTAAGATGGCCCCTCCCACTGGAAATGGGTTGGGTCTTGATTATCAGCTTGTCTGATGAAGTGAATCACCACTAATTAAGAATGTAAACTGAATATTTGTTGTAGTTAGCTTAGGAGGGAGAGCATGAGGGAGGCATTGCTGTGGCAACTGGTGGTCATAACCAGCTGTCCTGGGTTCAATTCCCAGCAATTGCTTCTTTCGTGTTTTTCCTTCTTTATGATGTTTCATTGATTATTACTTGTGGTTTGATTATCACATTGATTATTCATATAAAGTAACTGTATAATGAATATATCTTTGTACATATGTATACGTATATCTAAAGCCTGTCTATGGCTCGACCATCTCTTTGAATGGCTAGGGGGAGACTCTGGTTCACATCAAGTGAACTTTGGTTCTGCCCATTAGCTCATTGCACTCCTCAGGTGACATGAGTGGGCTGGGGTAATAAATATCCAGAGTTGATAGATGATAACATACGTACATGTACACCTCAACATTACACAGCAATTATTATAGAATGTATACATAATATATAGAAAGTATGTATATACACCTAATAATTTATAGAAACCCTGCAAGCTATACATTATGTGGTTTCCAGACAGCACAACCACACAACAGTAAGGATGCAGTCAGATGGCCCAACTATGTATCTATGTAGGTCTGTATATATGCTAAGATAGGAAGTAAGGATGCAGTCAGATGGCCCAACTATGTATCTATGTAGGTCTGAATATATGCTAAGATAGGAAGTAAGGATGCAGTCAGATGGCCCAACTATGTATCTATGTAGGTCTGTATGTATGCTAAGATAGGAAGTAAGGATGCAGTCAGATGGCCCAACTATGTATCTATGTAGGTCTGTATATAATCTAAGATAGGATGCAGTCAGATGGCCCAACTATGTATCTATGTAGGTCTGTATGTATGCTAAGATAGGAAGTAAGGATGCAGTTAGTGATTTCCCTGCAGAGTAGTAAACTTAATTAGTAATTAGCATGTCTGTGTGTTGTAAGACTGTAGAGCTACTGGATAAAACCAGCAGGTGGTTGGGAATTTAACAACTGCTTTTTTACTATAAAATGTAGAGTACATTTTCCACTTGAAGGAAAACCATTATTACTTAGCTGTAGCAATTACAAAGAAATGCAAAAGAACCACCAATTACTAACTATTCAGAGATTGCATCATACGCTAAAACTGATAAATCACTCTAAACCGGACACTATTCACACATAACAGGAGCATGAGTATTATGTACCTGGCATTTACTAACCCATTCAAAAAGAGCTATACAGCTATTTAAAATATTCAACCTTATCTTGGAAGGGTATGCTTTACAGAGTTCAAAGTTCAACTATATTGACACAATGCAAAGAGGTCATACCATTCACTTAGTGGGGCTAAGCAAGCAGTTACAACATCAAACAAGTTGAGATCACACATTAACCCCTCTGTGATACACTAGGCCCCTTGTACTGTACTGCACCCTGTACATATAGTGTATCCATATCATGTTCTTAAGAACCACGGATAGATCTTCTGAAAGTTTGACGAAGTTTGAAGAAATCCTTATTCTATTAACCCCACGATAGATAATAAATACATACTAGATGCAGGACACGAGATTGCATATATGCACATACTTACTATAGAAGATGAGACAAAGGCTATGATGCATGGAGAATTAACATGATTATTAAGCCATACACTGTTGTGTTGACTAACTTCAATATACAGAACACCTATAATGACACCTTGCCATATATGGCAACTCATGGGCCCAGCATAGTGGTTGTACAGTGTGTACATCACTGTAATGAACATTCTTACACTTGTATGTACATACATATGCAGATCAACTAGTCACTTATGTACGTACATAGATCACCTGACACTGTGTGAACCCCACAATTTAAATGAACAGATTGTAACACTTGATTAAGTAGTACCATCTTAGCACTTGATTACCTCAGCATACCAGCAATGTGCAGTGCACACTAGCAATGTGCAGTACACACCAGCAATGTGCAGTACACACTAGCAATGTGCAGTACACACCAGCAATGTGCAGTACACACCAGCAATGTGCAGTACACACCAGCAATGTGTAGTATACACTAGCAATGTGCAGTACACACCAGCAATGTGCAGTACACACCAGCAATGTGCAGTACCAGCAATGTGCAGTACACACCAGCAATGTGCAGTACCAGCAATGTGCAGTACACACCAGCAATGTGCAGTACCAGCAATGTGCAGTACACACCAGCAATGTGCAGTACACACCAGCAATGTGCAGTACACACCAGCAATGTGCAGCACACACCAGCAATGTGCAGTACCAGCAATGTGCAGTACCAGCAATGTGCAGTACACACCAGCAATGTGCAGTACCAGCAATGTGCAGTACCAGCAATGTGCAGTACACACCAGCAATGTGCAGTACACACCAGCAATGTGCAGTACCAGCAATGTGCAGTACACACCAGCAATGTGCAGTACCAGCAATGTGCAGTACACACCAGCAATGTGCAGTACACACCAGCAATGTGCAGTACACACCAGCAATGTGCAGCACACACCAGCAATGTGCAGTACCAGCAATGTGCAGTACCAGCAATGTGCAGTACACACCAGCAATGTGCAGTACCAGCAATGTGCAGTACACACCAGCAATGTGCAGTACCAGCAATGTGCAGTACACACCAGCAATGTGCAGTACACACCAGCAATGTGCAGTACACACCAGCAATGTGCAGTACACACCAGCAATGTACAGTACACACCAGCAATGTGCAGTACACACCAGCAATGTGCAGTACACACCAGCAATGTGCAGTACACACCAGCAATGTGCAGCACACACCAGCAATGTGCAGTACACACCAGCAACGTGCAGTACACACCAGCAATGTGCAGCACACACCAGCAATGTGCAGTACACACCAGCAATGTGCAGTATACACCAGCAATGTGCAGTACCAGCAATGTGCAGTACACACCAGCAATGTGCAGTACACACCAGCAATGTGCAGTATACACCAGCAATGTGCAGTATACACCAGCAATGTGCAGTATACACCAGCAATGTGCAGTATACACTAGCAATGTACAGTGTACAACATAAACCCTTAAAAATGTATAAGTATAATTCAATGTTCCAAACAGCTATTCAGCATACATATGTACTATATGGTACATCTGTAATTACTTTCATTATCCTATTGTAACTGAATTAATGGGCACATACACATACAAGGGCTACAGAACTACACAATACGACAATCACTTACTTAACGTACACAACCTCATGTATGTACATATATATTATAAATATACGATAAAATTGTAGGTTTCAGTATGACCTGGTTGAATGGATACTGCTGCAAACTTCTATATAACACATATGCATGGCTTAATACTTGTAAACAACTTCATGTTCTTGGTATTGCCACATACGTATATCAAACTATCTAGAGACCATTCAGTGCACAAGTGCATGAAATAAGGAATCTCATCGGCCTGCCAGTTGAAAGAGGGATTTCAGTTGACAAGTGCTACCCAACTACAAAGCCCACCAACCATCTGTGTCCGTGTATGGTAACTGATCCATGAAACAGGATCCCGCAATCAACATTATAAGAAACAACATGCTAAATTTGATAGCCTCTTGGATGCTTCTATTAAATGTTTTAAATGTTTAAAAATAATTCTCTTAAATGTTTAAAATAATTCTCTTAAATGTTAAAATACATTCCGTGATAGGAGTGGTCACGAATAAACTTTGTTATAAATCAATCACTTAATCTATCAGTGACATTTATTGATTGGAAGGTACAAAGACACCATGCCATTATAGCCCGTCTCTTAAATGACCAATTATACTAAATAAATGTTTGACTAGAGAGCTACTTCTACTCACTACGGGATGGTGATTGGTGTGTGAAAGCTTTGGTGTACACGAAAGCTCACTTGAGTGATGATTTTCATGGATTCGTTGAAATGTCTAAAGTCTTCTTCTCCTCTTTGCTGAATTGCTTTTATTTTGTCGGCAAACTTCCTAGGAGTACTCTTGGGTCGTTTCATGTCGGACGACGAGCCGGCGGTCCTACTTCTTTGTCGACTACCTATTTGGCTCATTCCGTATCAATCGAACTGTCTTGGGATGAAAAAAACTGAATGAAGACTATCGAATTTTCTAGACTCTGTTCTAAGATAATAGATACACGTCAAATCCTACTATGGTACAAAATTTGGTGCCATTTTTGGTCTAATGCTGCCAATCTTCTCCTATGTGGGACTTCCCACCGGAAGACATTATTACTCTACATTCCCGTCAGTTTACGTTGTTTTTCGTTTGTGCTGGAGCTGAAGGGATGACGGATGAGCCCCTGATAGTTAGCAATGATGGAGAGCTTAGCTGTAAATTAAAGTATGCTAAAATCACTTTATTTTTTATTTGAAGTACACTTGTTCATCAGCAGCACTTATTATTAATCAAAGTAGGGTTTGATTAATAATAAGTGTTGCTGATGCTCAAATCTTAACCAATTCAATTATTTATTTATTTTTATCTTTACAAAACACTTGACTTGAATAACTTTCCTATTATTTTCTTTATATTTTATTCACTGCCTAGTAGATTAATGGCCTTCCCAGGCTAACCTATAGGATGTATTGCTATGTACATAGGTAGGTTAATTGGAGTGCCATTTTACTTATCGACTTTTGTGTAGAGTAAGTTCAGTACTGAACAGAGATGTAAAGCAGTTTGGAAAGAAATACATGTTTGACTCTGATGATGAGACTTGTTGGAATTCTGATCAAGTGAGAGCCATTGTTAGTAATGAAGTGAAGACTGTATATAGGTGAAACGATTAATATCTTATAGTGCTATTCCACTGACGAGCATACTACTGCATGTAGATGGTAAACCAAATTCTACCACTTTTCTGGGATTGAAAGTTTATAAATGACAACCAGTGGTAGCTCCCAATCACCCAAACAAGATGAAAGAACCACATGCAGACAGCTGTTTTACTTTTGCATGAACCAGTCGGCTATTTTGGTGTACTGACAGTTGATTGGATGATAGCCAGCATCACAAGTAGAAGGCTTGCAGTTACAAATCAGTAGCTACAGGCTACAGACAATTTGTGACTGATTGTCCTACAAGCGAGAGGAGTTTATTGCACTCTTCTGCACCACTTTATTCCCCAGTAAACTGGTAGACCTTTAGTCTGTACTATCTGCAGTAGTGTCTGCTAATCACCAGTGATCAGTGCAATATCACTCAGCATTAATCATTATTTGACATACCATATACTAGTAAGGTACTAGGTCTGCAATAAACTCATACTATGCACTGGTTGTCAGTATTTATATGTATGTGGATCTGTGTGTAGGGTTCTCCCCAATTTGTGCTACTTGAGTTCCCGCAGGACGTGTGTGTCACAAGAATGGACATCAGGTTTCAAGGGGGCTTTGCTGGTAATGACTCTGTTCTCTTTGGAGGTAGCAGCGAGATAACACTTGAAGAAGTAGCACAGTTTTTCCCTAAAGATTCCAACTCACTACAAATATCCTTTTAAGCTAGCCTCAGGAGTACGTTTGTTTGGTCCAGGGCAGGCTGGAAAATATGCCTATTGCCTAGGATATCATGGAAAATATATATGCATTACCACCCAGGATGACTTGAGTGGTATGTGATATAATGTATGATGTCTTTTGCTTTGATGTCAGGTTGCCCAGGCTTCAAGTGCACATATAGCCTGTTAAACCTTATAACTGTCCCTTTGGATACATATACGTATGTATCCAAATGATTTGAACAAAACCTTAACTGGTCCAATCTTTTAGTTTGGACAACAGCAAGCCCAACAGACTATACAAGATACAGTTTAACAACAGTTCTGATTTTTTTGGAAGAATAATCATTTATTCCTTACAATTATTTGGCTACAAAAGCTAACTCGCAATATTTTGTTAAATTTGTAGGGGAAAATGTTATATTTACAGAGATAATTGTAATCTATTGTATGAAAAGTTCAAAGTAATGGTAAAGTTTAAAAATATTTTAATGCACCAAAATTATAAAATGTAAACTTTGGAACTGAAAATCCTACTATAGATGTGGCCCAATTGCAAACAAATTACTAATTCAAATCTTGGCTACAAAGGTATGCATCTGTACATTTCAAATGCTTTATTGTGTATCCTTGCAATTTAAGGATGTGGAACAGCTGTGTCCCATAGCTAGCAGTACACCTGCCACAACTGTACTCCTAGAAGTGAGATGCACCCTCGGTACATCTGGTCCATCTACTAACTTGCCTTCCTCTACAGCATCAAGTTCCTCTACCTGTAGCTCATTACATGGATTATACGAGAATACACATGGACTAATCTGACGAGGGCTTTTGGATGTTTTCCCAGTTGGCATTTTAAATTGTAAAAAATCACAGAGAGTTGCTTGTGCAGCAGGTATATCAAGTAAAGTCTAAAAAATATATATAAAAGAACATATTTAAAGTGTGAGCAACAAAGTTTAATGTGAGGACGTTCCATAAAACTGGACTAAACAGACAAATGTAGCAACCGATATAACTGATAACTTTTACTGGCCGATCAGTGATAATAATGGAAAAATAGGGGAACTCTAAGATCTAAATCCGATCTTAAACCATTGATATACATACGTATCATCATCTTTGAACTCTGGATATTACCCCTGCCCACTCATGTCCCCTGAGGGGCACAATGAACTAATGGGTGGAACTGAAGTTCACTTGATGGGAACCAGAGTCTCCTCCTAGTCACTCAAAAAGATGATCGAGTCAAAGACAGCTGTTTCGTCCTTATTAGGACACACTAGTATGGCATACGATGGAAGTTTAATATCCAGAGTTTAATGATGATGATATAGTCCACATTACTGGTTCAGTTGGTGCATACACACATAAAGGCTGGTGCATTAAACGGCTCTCTGAGAACCTACCCTAGTATAGTCTTGTAACTGCTTTCTTCTCTGCTCAATTAGTTGACTTGTTTTCTTTTTTAGCACATGTTTGCCAGGAAAAGGAGGGACATTGGGCAAAATCTTACGTATTGTTCTGTGAAGAGCTAGAAATTCACTATATCGCCTTTTTACAGTAACAGCACCAGAACTAGTGACAAATTCTACATAAAAAACCTACGAAGAGATAAGCATATGGAACACACTTTGTAGCACAACCTATAACGCCTATACAGCAAGAAAAATGAAAGTTTAAACTGTTACTTGTAAATCATAAATAATACAGGGAGACCTTCCTAAGTAAGCTGAAATGCCACTTTCTCGGAACAGTAAAAACAAAAACTACTCCAGTAACCTGAATACCCTGTAAATTGAGCATTTGAAATGGTCCCAAGGGTACAGAAGTCTCACTGTTACAAACTCTATGACAATACACTGCATAAAAGTGTTATTGTCAACCTTAAGAAAACTGGGGCTACAGTATTGTCTACCCGGTTACGGAACAACCATTATATCTTACTGTATATCCAGTATCTAATGCTTCAGCGGTAGGTATTGCAACCGATTTAATGACTTTTAATTGACGACTGCCAGACTGAGCCATTCATCTTTCATTTGCATCCAAGTCGTCCTCACTTGGGGAATTCACCTAGTCACGTGTTAAAAATAAAATGGCGTTTGGAGAATTGGGGCTCAGCGCTTGGCTTGTTAACCAAGTGAAGGCAGTTGGTTTCCATAAAGCCACCCCAGTTCAACTAAATTGCATACCACCCATACTGCAAGGTAATTTAAAACTCAATTTGTCTTCATGGAATGTAATTATCACCGACCTGCATGGTGTAGTCAGTTTAGAGTATCTATGCCGTCGCATACATGTTGAAGTAACTGATGATTTTATATCAAGTTTCACATCATCCGGGAGAATAAGATATAGAAGTAGTTTGCTAGCTCTGTATGTGACTGCAGTTTCACATCAGCCGGGAGAATAAGGTATAGAAGTAGTTTGCTAGCTCTCTATGTGACTGCAGTTTCACATCAGCCGGGAGAATAAGATATAGAAGTAGTTTACTAGCTCTGTATGTGACTGCAGTTTCACATTAGTCACTACACATAACCAAGTGTTGCTACATTAAATGTCTATTATGAATTTATTCTGCTTCTATACATTTTCTATAGATATTGTTGATATCCATATAAGGATAGGGAAATATATGTAAATATACCGTTTTTCTAGACTTATTACTAAAACCTTTTGAGAATCTCGTTTTTTCCATTAGTACTTCTTAACTAGGTCCTTTACGGGTTCTCTTATTATCAGCTTGTTCTAACAAATTATGTATCATAATTAATATGAGTAGAGACTAATTAATTTCTTTAGTACATATAAGAGGGAAACATGAATGGAGCATTGCTGCATCAATTGTATATAGTTCAGTAGCAAAGCACTGTCCTGGGTGCCTCTTCCAGGAATAACTTCTTTGTGTTTTCTCCCTCGATGTTTGATTGCGAGTGTGATTTCATTTACGTAGTATGTACATTGGCTGGTGCCTTTTACTATGTATGTGGTATAGTGACATATGTATTAGTAGTGTTTCTGTGCATGGATCTGCTATGATTCTTGATTTGTATAAAAATCTCAATATTTCCATCCAATGCACAATTCAACAAGCTCTGACATTATACAGAAATTGCGTTTAGCAGCTTGTATATGCTGGGACTATACATGGCTCACTTAAATGTATTCATTATAACTGTCTGAATGAAAAGTATATACTTGTATTGAATGTCATTGCAGGACGTGATTGTTTAGGATGCTCAAAAACAGGAAGTGGTAAAACAGCAGCTTTTGTACTGCCTATATTGAGTAAACTTTCTGAAGATCCGTATGGCATCTTTGCAGTAGTTTTAACACCAACAAGGTTCGTTCACATTGACCAACCATAAGGATTAGTACGTATATCTTGGATGGTTCATCCTTCAACTTTTGAGTTTTGTTGTTTAACCTTAGTCAGTAGTATCAACCCCAAGGGTCTTCTTCAGTGACTGATCATGCTCAAAAAGTCAAACCATCCAAGAGATAAAAGTGATGCAGTTAGAAGGAATCTTTATTTTATCAAGGATTAGTACCCCAGAAATAATATGTTAATAGAATAAGGATTTCTTCTAACTGTGACGAACTTATCTTTGTAAAGGTTCATCTTTCGACTTTGGGAGTGTCTAAAGACGCAGTTTTTTTTCTTCTCAATTCTTCTATCTGCCAAACGTTTCGACCCTGGGGGTCTTCTTCAGCAAGTCGACACTCAAAAATTATCGAAAGATGAACCATCCGAAAGATAAATAATATGTTTCAACTACAAGCAGTTGTTGTCTTGCTACAGAGAGTTGGCACTTCAGATCGCTGAGCAGTTTCAAGTATTTGGTAAACACATCCATTTGAGGGACGTTGTAGTCATTGGAGGAATGGGTGAGAGCGCATAGACCTATATATGCTTTGGGCACAAGGACCCATTGAAACATCTTATTGTGATCTCTTGCTGTTAGACATGATGAAACAAAGCCTGGCACTTTCACAACACCCTCATGTCATTATTGCAACCCCAGGGAGACTAGCTGACCATATAAAGAGTAATGACACATTTTCCCTAAAGAAAGTGAAGTTTCTTGTAAGCATTTTTCTGTGTCAAAGGTATTGCACATCTTGAGCCTCTAGAGATGCATTAGTATAATTTTATTGGAAATTTTGACTTCTTTGGTGACTGTCACTGTGGATGCTCAGAAGTTCTGAGTACTAACCATCTAAGGGATAGATTCATAGCATTATTTACTACTGAAGTGTCCAAGAGCTCAAGTTCTTTGAAAGATCATACAATATGATATAAACTACTGTTATGTGATTATCAGATCACATATATACATACAATATATTCATTTTGTTAAAGGTATTAGATGAAGCAGACAGACTATTGGAGTCATCTTTTCAGGAAGATTTGTCTGTCATATTTGATGCTCTTCCACAAAAGCGTCAAACTCTCCTCTTCAGTGCCACCATCAGTGAAAGCTTGAGAAAACTTTTGACATTAAGTGAAGATACATTCGTTTGGGAAGAATCTTCCAAGTATGACACATGCTAAACACATGTGTGTTTTGTGTTACAAATATATGATTCTCCATTATTTGTATAGTACTGCAACAGTTGCAAAATTAGATGAAAGATATATTTTAGTTCCGCAGCAGGTAAAGGACACCTATGTTGTTAGCCTTTGTGACAGACTTCATAGCCAAGAGGAGAAAACAATTATTCTGTTCACTCATAGCTGTAGGTCAGTTGGACTGTTTTCTCTCTTGGTAGATGAAATCTATTTAAGGTGTCTTTTAGAAATACCACAGGAGGTGGGGTCAAAGTACAATACAGTAAAATGAAGGGCCAACCTTGTTCAACTTTTGTTTGCTATTAGAAATTTGACATTCTTCAAGGGGGAAATATTTTCAAGTGGGGAAATACCCACCCTAGAAGGTGTTAAGGGGGCTGCAATGGTTAACAATCATTTTATTCTCTCTAGGAGCTGCCAAGTCTTTGCGATGCTCCTAAAACTCCTTGGCTTTCCATGTGTGTGTTTGCACTCATTAATGACACAATCCGAGCGTCTCACAGCACTGCGGTTGTTTAAATCTTATAGGGTTAAGATCTTGGTAGCTACTGATGTTGCCAGTAGGTGAGTAACTACGTATATACCCACTATTAGAGTAGTGCAGCTGCTTGTACGTATAGTGTGAAAGTTTGGATATCTGTATACATACGTACTTTATTAAATACTGTATGATTCACTAGAGATATATAGAGTTGCATCTGAGGTAACCTTTTTACTGTGGAGCACTCCTTGTGAACACTATAACTGAATTGTCTACTTCAATTATTCAATTAATAGGGGGTTAGATATACCAGCTGTTGATGTAGTAATCAATTTAAATGTACCTGCCATATCCAAGGATTACATTCACAGAGTTGGAAGGACAGCTAGAGCAGGTTGGTGTAACAAGTGTGAGACATACAGAAAGTTAACAAGAGCTCTGTGCTGATTTATAGGTCAAGGAGGACTGTCTATTACCATGACAACACAATATGACATTTTGAGATTGACTGCCATTGAAGAACACACAAGTTAATCTCATCAAATGTTGTAGATAACCAGTTTATTTAGTTACACATGTCCACATTTTAGAGGTAAAGATGACACTGTATGAAATGGATGAGAGTTCTGTTCTTAAGAATCTTAATGCAGTTTCTATAGCCAGAAGAGAAGTGGAGTTGGTAGGAAGATACATTGTGATTCTGCTGCACAATTTATGTATGTTTAAGAATTTACTCCATCTCAATAGAACTTGCATGAAAAGGGCTTTGGTGAGAAAAGGATTACCAATAAAAGAAAAAGAGCCATATTGAATAAGGTATGGTGATTAACATATGATTTCTATATGCCAGTACATTATATGGGATGTTTAGTAAGGTTAGGTGTGCACACACATAACCTGATAAGGTACGTACATTCAATGACTGCTTTATCCATAATTCCTTGTCTTTAGAGAAGGAAAAAGTGAAAATATCAACAGTACATCATCCTACTTGAACCCTACTGCATTCATGTACACATTTTTACTCATTTATTTTAATTTTTCTGTTATCAAACGTTATTTACTCTGTAAGAAGCTGTTTAGTCTAGCAAAGGGCAAGTCAAAGTATACATTGCGGTTGCTTTGCAATTAGTGTCGCGATTGGAGTGGCACTTGTAGAGCTTCATACCGTATGTTTCTTATACTATGCTAATACAATACATTATCTGAGTATTTTGCAGGCAAGTGCCCTTTAATCAAAGATTTCCTGAAGTAAAAGCTCTCTCTAAAGGTTTGCTTGCTTACGATCATGTTGGGATATCTTCTCTTTGGATTCACCGCTGTCGTTGGCTTGCTCATCATCTTAGCCATCCTGTACATGGTAAGACGAGGCGTATCTATATCTACTATAATAGTGGATAGACGGTCGACATATGACATTCCAGCTATCCTTGACATTCGTGACTTGCATAATGTAGAGTGGGGAGACAGAGAAAGAATCCAAAACTAAAGAAAAACATTCTGGCGATGTTCGTGAACCGGAGGAGATACCTGGATGGAGGGATCCACCAAATGACGAGAAGTAAGCGAACAAATTAAACGTTTGCGTAATTGTACCCACTAGAATTTCTGTGAAATATGCTCTGTGTATCTCTCCTAGTAAATTTATAAAATGAGGCTATTTCTTGTATATCTCTTCGCTTTATTTCTGTAGGAAGGGTGACCTCCCTTTGCTTGACCAGCATGGCAGTCTCCATGCCTACCTGAAATATCGACATAGGAAGGATGGACCTATTATAGCATTCAAGTGGTCAGGGCCCCTACATGTTGTCAGTTTGGCTTCACCTGAATTGTTTAAGGATACAGCCAAGCTGTTTAACAGACCAGGTAATTGAAAAGTTCAGGTCATGATTTTAATTTTTTTTTTTTTTTTTCTGAAAGATTAATTGATTTCTTACAGTACATGCAGAAAAATAAATTGGATATTGTAGGAATGTAGTATATAAATTGTGGAGTCCAAATGAGCTTTAATGAGCAAAACTGAAGTCGATTTAATTTGAGCTACTTTAATTTCCACCTAGTTGAGTGATAAGGTGTCATTTTGTTCTACTTGGGACTTATCAGTATATGATGGAAAAGGTATATATTATGAAATGTGATTATCCAAATCCTTGATTATAATTGATGAATAATGATTATATGCAGTAGTATATAGATGCCCTTGTTAAGAATTACGTACTTCTTCGCTTTCTCAAACTTTGCATGTGCCGCAGCCTCATCCGCTTCTTTGGCAGATGCTTGTCTATGGGAGTTGCAAAGTGTGTCCACACAGGTGGCATCCCACACCAAGAATTTCCCTGTAGACCAAGGAACCATGGTCACCCCTTCAGGGTAGTCCCCATCAATCCTGTACAGGCCCAACGGTTCCAGTTTACTGGGGGTGTTTACTGAGGCCAAGGAGCGATGGATGATGTTGTTTAACATCTGTTGACACAAGGCTCTCCCTTGGTTTGACCTACAGCTTAGGCCATGGTGACCAAATTATCAGCAGGCTTTCGGCAGTAGTTGGGGGTGGCAGACATATGGGGGGGGCACCCACCCTCAGGCCAATGGCAGTACGGACGGTATCGTCAGATATGAGAAGAGCCAGTGAGGAGAGAGGTGGTACATTAAGCCATGCTCCTGACTCACTGGAACCTGCACCTAGTAGGTGTGATTGAGACGTCTTATCTGAGCAACAAGCCAAAAGGGAGTCAAGAAGGTGATGGACTCTTGGCAGGTCCCATGCCTTCTGTTGATTTGTGTCCACAGGTAAGGCATCTTACCACATAGACAAGGCAAGGTCCCTGTCACAGTGCGGGGCAGCTGACAACTGGGGAGGGCAGAAGCTGCTGCATAAGGTCGGAGACTCCATCGTCAGACGCCAAAAAGGCAGAGGTTGCAAGACTGGAGGCACTCCGAAACCTAAGGCCACCTGAATTAACTGGGAGGGTTACCTGTAACCAGGATGGGTCATCCTGATCAAAGTTGATGTTGGTGATCCTGGAAACGATGGCCTTCATAAGATGGTCCCAGGATTCCAGTAGTGAGGAAGAAAATGCAAGGGAAGTGCGCAAGGTGTGTAGGAGCTTAGGGATGGAGAATGAGTGGCATGGGATGGTGATGGCATCACTGACTTATCTACATTTAGGAATAGCTCTAAGGCTTTCCCTTGATCCTCAATTTGCTGTAAATCTGCCTAGAGGTCTTTGAATTGCCCATGGATTGTGAAGTAGAAAACATTGAATTCGGATGATCAGGGCGGATACAAGCTTATGGATGCACCCAAGTAGAACAGTATTGGACCTAACGGGTCCCCTGGCTGAATGACTTCAGCTGACAGTACTTTTTGGACATTGTCCCACATGAGGATTGATAGAGAGCTGTACGTATGCTGAATGTACAGAAGGTAGCAAATTAGGGATGTGTTCTTCTACAGCTCTCAAGACCTTGTCTTGATGAATGCTATTGAAAGCATTTCTGAAATCCACCTTTACCATGGCTTTGTCGGATGGTAGATGCTCAAGGTGAACTTGGCTGGCATGAACAGCTGCTTCTGCTCCTCCAGGGATCCCGAGCCCAATTTATGGGGAGCCAGCAACTGGGGAATGGTGTGAAGGGCATGAAAGCAGGCATATTTGGAGGCAAGTCTTCTCAATGTACAGCCCACAGCAATTGGGCAAACTCCACTGCCAGACTCTAATGCAAGAATATGATGCAAAGGAGTTGAATTCACAGACTACCTCATATTCATTATTAATGGGACTATTCTCAGTCCTAATTGCTTGGATCCAATGTCCAAGGCCAAGGGAGCTAATTTGGGACCAAACAACTTCCATAATAATGTTCTCCGTGTCACTTCTTCTAATGCTCTTAATACTATTAAAGGCATAAGTCATCACACCATCACCTTTACTTGCAACTCTTGTACAAACTAAACCACATACTCGTTACCCTCAGTAAAGCTTGATGACTTTTTGTCAAAATCGGCCTAATCTGCACAGAGGAGAAGTTACTCAGCGATAGAAAACAATAAATAAAAGTTCTAGGATGTTTATTGTTGTCCATTGTCATAATTAGAGAAGATTTGGAACACACAAGTCGTAAAATAAGTAGAACCCACAGAGTCTTTCTAAAAATTGCCATTTTGTTGCTGTTCGATAACCTCATCTTAATATGAATTGTCCATAGATTCTAAATTTTTACTTTGAAATTGACCAATGATGGGCTGCTGTAGTGTGTCAAAACAAGAGGAAGAGTGAAGTCAAAGTTTATAATTAGGACTGGTTTATATGTATGTATGGTATTCGAGTGGCTAGGTGCCCCATACTGTAATATATAAGCCACCTTGCCAAATGGTTGTACTTATTATCACTGATGAGGACCTCTGGATGGGGTCGAAACGTTTGATTTAATTTTTTCAGTGTTTGGCTAGAGTAGTTTCAGGAAAGCGATGTTTGGTATATATAGTATATTCTGTATTATTTACCTAATAAACATTTTCACTGTGTATTCAAACCAATTTATGTGAAACAGGGAAGAAGGGATTCTAACAACCAAACTGATTGTCCTGTTGTACATTTTAATACATTTCAGATAATTTGTACATAGCAACTGATTTGGTAAAATGGTGACAGATTATTCGACTAGTACTTGTTTCTTTTAACTTACATGACTCCTGTTTGAATAGAAATATTGATATTACAGTCGGAAGTCAATATCCGACGTCGTCGGGACTGGAGGGTGTTCAGATTACTAAAATGTTCGGATAACTGACTTTAAAGATCCTATAGTGTACCTACAGTTACAGTCAACTAAAGAAATCACTAATTGTTGTCTGTTTCTGATTAATGGCTCATTTCTCTGCTGTCTGCAAGGAAATTTGCTTTTCTTCAATCGTTAGAACTATTCTCTTTCTCCTACTACAGTTACCAGCTGTAGCCATAACTACTAAATTATATTATAGATACGCTAATAATCAGTAGCATGGTGATTGCATAAGATTGTGCAATGATTGGCGACGTTTGGTTAATCAACGTGTTCGGATAATCTACTTCCTACTATTATACCTCATTAGGAGAGTGGATTATTTGATGTACATGCACTGTATCTACTGTATGTGCTCTACTGAAACAGAATATCCTTATAATATTACATAGAAATGCTCTTTGAGATCTTTCGCCCTCTTATTTCTGGGGACTCCATTCAATATGCTAACTTTGACGATGGTAAACACAGAAGAAAGGTGTATGATCCTGCATTTCAGCATGCTGCAATGGGAAGATACTTTCATGTGTTTGTTGAGGTAAATCTAATTCATTACTACACTACAGTTTACATACTGTACATGTATATGCTGTAGTGTATTGATGAATTTCTATCAAAACTGGAGACACAAGAAGCAAGGAAGAATATTTCTTTGACAGAGGAAGCCTTTAAATTGACTATTAAGAGCATGTGCAGATCCTCACTTGGAGATGTCTTCTCTAATGAGGAAGAGATTAGGAGACTTAGTACAGCTTATCATAAGGTTAGAATGAATTGTGAGTGATTTACGTAAGCAGCATTCATCAATATCTACCTGTTTTACTCTACTGGGAGGATTAAACTTGTTGTACTGTAAGTTTTAGAAATTGTTTGTATTCTAACAGTGTTGGAATGAAATGGAATCTAGACTTGGTGGCTCCTATCCTGAGCCTGGAAGTGAAAGGGAAAAAGAGTTTGAAGAAAGTATGTCTGTGTACATGAAGTGTCATCTTAGGGAGTTTTAAAATGACCTGTTTTGTGTATATAGATAAGGCTGTCTTTTATGGTATTGTAAAGAAAATCATTGCTTCAAGAAAAGAAAGCTCCGAGACATCAGAAGAGTTGCCCTTCATTGATGCTCTTTTGAGTGCACAACTTCCTGAGTCTATCACGGAAGCTGATGTTGTGTCGTATCTGATTGGTGGAGTTCACACCTCAGGATACTGTGAGAATGCTTATTCTGATGAGCTCAATTTTGCTTGTTAATGGTTTTATCATTTCTTTTAGTCATAGTGTGGTCACTGTACTATCTGTCAGAGAATCAAGATGTGCAAGAAAGAGTATATCAAGAAATCATGGAACAAATTGGATCAGAAACTGACCTGGACTACAAGAATATAAAAGAATTAAAGTAGGTTGGGAACTTGCAATGTGGCCATAGCCTGGTGAATAATTGGGTTATGATCTTTTGTGAAGGTACCTTCGTCAATTCCAAGATGAAACTCTTCGCCTGTCAACTCAGGCACCATATGCTGCTCGATTTAGTGAGGAGGACTGCACTGTTGGTGGCTATAGGATACCAGCAATGGTGTGTGGTCATATATACGTAGTAATGTTTTGATTGAACTGTGTTTGAAACCTTTAGTGGTTATGGACAAACAAGTGGCTCTTATGTATGTGACTACAGCTCCTTTTGTCAACTTATGATTGGTTAATAAATATGCATACATATACTGTGTGTTGGTGTGAAGTAATACATTTTTCTCTTCATGGGTTATCTAGTCACATACGTAGCTTCATTTAGAGGAATGGTTGATATGTTTTCTCTTATCTCTTTGTTTTAACATTAAATAAAAGAGTTTGGTGGTAATACACAACTATACTGTTTAAATACATACGGACTGCTTGATAAGGTTTGACAACCTTTTTACTGTTCTTTTGGTAGAAATATATTAACCTACCTAATAAATGTTAATAGTAAAAACTGCATAATCTAACAACTATTTTTTGAACTGAGCTACATACCTATCACTAATTTTAAGTAACACTTAATAGTCCTCCTCAACATTCAACTTAACTTAATCTCAAAGGATATATGCCTTTGCTAACTGATTGTATTTTTATAACTTGTGTATTGTACTTTATCTATAGACTCCAGTGATCCATGCACTTGGAGTAGTCAGTGAAGATCCAACCCTTTGGTCTCAACCAGAAAAGTGAGTAGATGAATTTTCCTACGTATGTTTATGGTGGAGGTCTGTGGTGAAATGTTGACTGCTGCATTTCTGTATTGCAGATTTGATCCCTCACGTTTTGATGCTGAGAATAAATCTACATATTCCTTTGTACCTTTTGGATTTGCTGGCCAAAGGAAGTGCCCTGGATACCTGTTTAGTTATGTTGAAGTGGCTACTTTTCTTGTAGCTATTCTTAGGAAGTACAAGGTCACACGTGTGTCACATGACCCTGTGGAAAAAGTTTTTGGTTTGGTCACATCCCCAAAGGAAGACATCTTGGTCAACTTTGAGCCACGTGCTAGTAATTAAAATCTTATACAACATTCTTTCCTGGGAACACTATTCATTGGCTCATAGTAGAATCAGTCACATGCTAAGGCTACTTATAGATTATAATGTATGGTTGTAGAATCAACAGTTACTTTATCTTTTTGTTGTTGAGTTTTGTCCTTGTGTGTCAAGCAAACTGTTTACATGAAGGTTGAAGTATGTATTCCAATGTATGTATTAGAGAGTATAGTAGATGTATCATCACATAAATCAACAACGAAGCGATCCTTGGTTACATTTGATTATTTGCAGTCATTTATGCATGCTTTTCTGAATGTCAAAGCATGTTTTCTTCTTTTACTATGTTTGCAAAGTGTTTAGCCAGTAATGCATTCCCTAAATTCATATTTCTCCTTTTTTTCAAATGAACTAGAACTAACTAACTATGTAAGTTGGAAAAAACTGTTTCTCTATATGTAGCTAAATTCAAACAGTAATACATCATATTTTTGGGAATTGGCATGCAACTTATATTTATTATAATGTACCTACGTACCTCTAAATGCATGCAATAACTTATCCATTGAAATACATGTGACATCCAATCAGCAAGTGCATGCATACATGCAGCTAAGGACTGGTATCATATGCTGTACATGTCGTTCTGCCCTTACACCTCACATACAAACATCTTGCAGTTATAAGACTGATTTAATATAATGAGATGATTACAAGTGCCTGGCATGGTCGTACACTAGCCAGCCAGGCTAGGTTGTGCATGTGCACCTGTTGACTATATATCAGGTATTTGGTATACTAGTTTGCTACAAATGAGAATATACTCCACCAAATAAATCTGCAACTACCAGGATCCCGTTACAGAGTGTAAATGTGTACTAAATGAATGTAATATTGTTTCCACTGTGCATCAATAATTTATAAAAAGACTTTTTAGGGCCTTTTGAAAGTGATCTTAAACTGTTCCAATAATATAATAGTAGGTGGCTATAGCTAATTCCTGAATGAATAATATAAAAATGATCCGGTTATGTAGTTATTGCAAGTGAGACCACTACATGCAGGGTGACCTTGAATGTTTTTTTTATACTTGAATTTCTTTTCTGAAAATGATCATTTTGTTTTCATTATTTAACTTGTGTCCTGAGGAGTGCAATGAGTAATAGGTGGAATCAAAGTGCACTTGATGGGAACCAGAGTCTCCCCTTAGCCACTCAATATGGCCTATATAGCCCTATGCAAAGACATTGTTAGGATTCATCAGTATGGCATGCTATAGAAGTTTGAATGTCGATCTGCTAATAAGTAATCGTCACTCAAAGGACAGTAAAGTGGGGTTCTATCGTATCCCTAAGCAGCCGGCTCAGCGGCGCAAAGCTATACGTCGATTAGAATGGACGCCTACAGACTCAAGCCGAATTTACCCCCACCGGCTTGTGGTTTCGAATTCCTTATCAGCATCACTATAGGTTCTCATCAAGTGAACTTCGGTTCGGTTCCACCCGTTGTTCATTGGGCTCCTATAGATGGGTGGAGTAAAAATCAAAATGATGCGAAAAAAAGTCTTTATCCTTCTATTTGGACCACAACTTTCGATTTGGTTCACTTACCGTATGTTTCTATATATTATGTTGAATAAATTATGACGTGTTTACACTAGTACTGTCGAACCATATGGTCGAACAAAGGTGGTGCGTCTTGTAGTAAACGTGTCTATAAGATTATTTGTTTTCAAACATGTTGGGATATCTTCTCTTTGGATTCACCATTGTCGTTGGCTTGGTCATCATCCTAGCCATTTTGGACCTGGTAAGACGAGAATACGGCACATAGATATAGCCTCGTCCTGACTGCAATACACCAAATATTCTTGCCCTAATGTAGAGGGGAGCAGTAAGAAAAGAACCTAAGAATACAGAAAAACATTCTGGCGATGTTCGTGCACCGGAAGAGATACCTGGATGGAGGGATCCACCAAATGATGAAAGGTTAATGCCTACATAACCCCAGGTTGCTATTTGTGTAGTGGCGCCATCAATGGGATGAAATACTGAAATTTAAACGATTAATTCATACACGTCGCTTCTACATTAAAATTTACATTTAGGCATATCATTATAGCCGAAGTAAGGATGATGATCTAAAACGGAGAAAGATAATATGGATCGAGGTACCTCTCTCCATATTATACTATCCATAGGGTGGCCATGTTTTTAGGTCATTTTACTTGGAGAGTACTAATTTACTCTCTGACATAGAATAGGCATCGGGAACATAGTCTTGTATATCTCTTCGCTTTATTTCTGTAGAAAGGGTGACCTCCCTTTGCTTGACCAGCATGGCAGTCTCCATGCCTACCTGAAATATCGACATAGGAAGGATGGACCTATAATAGCATTCAAGTGGTCAGGCCCCCTACATGTTGTCAGTTTGGCTTCACCTGAATTGTTTAAGGATACAGCCAAGCTGTTTAACAGACCAGGTAATTGAAAGCTAATGTCATCAATTTGCCCATAAAGTCTATTTGTTATAGAACAATATAATACTTATGTAAATATATGTGGTATGCGAACTGGATGTTAATTTAATTAGTAAGATGAGGAAATATTCCATTTTACAAAGAGAGTGATTGAAGAAGTACGGATAATAACAGCCTGTACATTAATAAATATTTGCAAAATGACTCTGCAAATCTAAATTGTAACGTGTATACAAGATGGCTGATGTAAAATTAATATCATTAGCATTTTAGTTATCATTTTGGGAAATGTACATATTTATTAAATAATTTTTAGAAGGTTGGATTATCTGGGATGAACCATATCTATGTACACTGTTAAATTATTCTTTTAATTAAGAGAGACTCTTTGAGATACTTCATCCTCTTCTTTCTGGGGACTCCATTCAATACGCTAACTTTGATGATGGTAAACGCAGAAGAAAGGTGTATGATCCTGCATTTCAGCATGCTGCAATGGGAAGATACTTTCATGTGTTTGTTGAGGTAAATCTAACATAATTAAATTCATTACTTTATACACTACAGTTTACATACTGTACATGTATATGCTGTAGTGTATTGATGAATTTCTATCAAAACTGGAGTCACAAGAAGCAAGGAAGAATATTTCTTTGACAGAGGAAGCCTTTAAATTGACTATTAAGAGCATGTGCAGATCCTCACTTGGAGATGTATTCTCTAATGAGGAAGAGATTAGGAGACTTAGTACAGCTTATCATAAGGTTAGAATGAATTGTGAGTGATTTACGTAAGCAGCATTCATCAATATCTACCTGTTTTACTCTACTGGGAGGATTAAATTTGTTATAATGTAAGTTTTGGACTTGTTTGTATTCTAACAGTGTTGGAATGAAATGGAATCTAGACTTGGTGGCTCCTATCCTGAGCCTGGAAGTGAAAGGGAAAAAGAATTTAAAGAAAGTATATCTATATACATGAAGTGTCATTTTAGGGGGTTAGAAATGAACTGTTTTGTGTAGATAAGGCTGTCTTTTATGATATTGTAAAGAAAATCATTGCTTCAAGAAAGGAAATCTCCAATACATCAGAAGAGTTGCCCTTCATTGATGCTCTTTTAAGTGCACAATTTCCTGAATCTGTCGCTAAAGCTGACATTGTGTCGTATTTGATTGGTGGAGTTCACACCTCAGGATACTGTGAGAATGCTTATTACATATGTATAAGTAATAAGTAATATGTACGTATTCTGATGAGCTCAATTTTGCTTGTTAATGGTTTTATCTTTTCTTTTAGTCATAGTGTGGTCACTGTACTATCTGTCAGAGAATCAAGATGTGCAAGAAAGAGTATATCAAGAAATCATGGAACAAATTGGATCAGAAACTGACCTGGACTACAAGAATATAAAAGAATTAAAGTAGTTGTATATATTGTTCATACCTATGTACAGTATATGCTAAGACAGTTAATTGCATTGAGCCGTGAAAAGGCTATATATGATGAATGGCATAATACGTTTCAGTGAATATTTGCTTATCATCATAGCCTTTGCATGGCATTATAATGTATAATCTTTTGTGAAGGTTGATTTGATTGATTGATTGATTGATTGATCTTTTGTGAAGGTACCTTCGTCAATTCCAAGATGAGACTCTTCGCCTGTCAACTCAGGCACCATTTTCTGCTCGATTTAGTGAGGAGGACTGTATTGTTGGTGGCTATAGGATACCAGCAATGGTGTGTGGTCATACACAATTGGATTAGTATATATATTACAGTAATGTTCTATAATCAAACTGTTTATAAACCTTATATACTAATACACTATCAACAGACCTGCCCTATAGGGCTTTAAATGTAAATATTCCTTTTGTTATGAAAATAAGGTTCTGTTAATTGTAAATAACTATTGTGTAAAGCTGCTTAATATATGAGGTCTGACATCCTTTAACTGTTCTCCTTTAGTAGTATAGGATTTAATGTATTAACTTTATGTACGTACGTATGTATGTGCACATTTATATTATAAACTGAACCAGTAAATACGTAGTTTTTGTAAAAAGCTGCCTATATACCTTCAAGGTGATAACTAATGTATTGCTGCAGGATCCATCTCTTGCTCCCACATTGCCTGGATTAGTATATATATATCTCAAAATAAATGCTCTGTCAACCTGATTTTATTGTATCTTGTGTATATGTATGTGAATAGACTCCAATAATCCATGCAATTGGACTAGTCAGTGAAGATCCAACCCTTTGGACCCAACCAGAAAAGTGTGTAGATTGCAATTGAATAATGTTTTTTTTTTGTGGATAGAGATACATTGCATAACACTAAAATTAAGCTAGTGTTACTCATGCAATGTGATTAGTATATACGTAGTATTTTCTCATTAAAATAGATTCTATCAAACTTCACTTACTGTAATTGCATTTCTGTATTGCAGATTTGATCCCTCACGTTTTGATGCTGAGAACAAATCTACATATTCTTTTGTACCTTTTGGATTTGCTGGCCAAAGGAAGTGCCCTGGATACCTGTTTAGTTATGTTGAAGTGGCTACTTTTCTTGTAGCTATTCTTAGAAAGTACAAGGTCATACGTGTGTCACATGACCCTGTGGAAAAAGTTTATGGTTTGGTCACATCCCCAAAGGAAGACATCTTGGTCAACTTTGAGCCACGTGCTACTAATTAAAATCTTAATTTTCCCCTTTTGTGTGACTGTGTGTTTGAGTGTGTGTGTGCCTGTAGGGTGTGTTATTAAGGCTATTTATACACAATCATTATATAGCCATAATTATTTGTTGCATGATAAAGCGTTTAAACATAAGAAGCAGGATGCTTTACAGTAGATGATAAAGATCATAATGGTTAGTCTAACTCCACAAGCTCATATAAACCTACAGAATGATTGATCCTTTGTATCCTATATAAGCTCATTTCAAAGTGCCCTTGCTATACATCCTTATAATTAGTATGGATAGTATACATACTACCTTTATGAATAACATAAGCAATGATCTGTGTATTTTATATGACATTTTATATACATGTCTCTAACTCTCACAGTTACAGGTTCACTCCATACTACCATCAGCATACACACAAGCACAGTTAGCTTTGAAATTCTCCATTAATTGAGGAAGACAAAACTGTCTCAGTACAATATAATATTGTAATACACAATTGAAATATAATAAAAACATACATATAGGAATATATAAATATACAGTATAATTAATTAAATGAGGACTATACTAAAGTCTTATATAGTCATTATTATAGGTATTTCAGGAAATACAAAGTAGAATATTGGATAGATTTGGAAAATGTGTATTCAGAATCCATTAATGAAATTTCATCTCTATACGTTTCACTGAAACATGATTTCCACCTTGACAGTTTTCAGCACAATTTCCATTACTGGCATCGTTCTCTCTGTCATAAGTACTAAAAGGACTTCCATTATGATATTCTAATTTGTCAGCTATATACATTGAGGAGTTATATTTTTGATTAGTATTCGTATATATGTATCCACATGTGTGTCTAGATCTATAAAATAACACAATGTACATGTTTGTGCCATTGCATTGATAAATGCATTTACATGATCATGAATTTATAACTCACATTTGTAATCTAAACAGTACTCATGTACGTTTATGCATACCTATGCTTCCTGAAAATCCTCCAATTCTCAATACATAGTTAGTGCTAGCACTTCCAACCTGGAATTTATTATATTCTGCATATCCAATGTCACCATTGAAAGCCTCTAGATCACTTGAGTGAGACAAGAAATCTTGTATAGTCCCAACCAGTGCTCTCCTCCCAAGTCTCCAAACCCTGTAACATAGTTGTCTCATCATCTAAAGAAACTGACTGATCCATCCAGACGCCTTTGGAAGACTCTCCACTGTGCTTCCTCAGTCATTTGACAGTAAACAGGAAAAGGGTGACCTGTGGTACCTGGATAAGGTAGACTCCCAAGGTGTTGTGACCATTTCTGTAGGTATCTGCACAATTCTCATAGACAGCTAATTTGGTTGGAGGAAGTATATACGTAAGTGATATTGTCAAAATTAAAAGTTCATTTAATTAGCTTCATATTTTTCTAAACTGCCTATCCTTTGTACATTCTAGTTTTCATTGTTGCTTCTTTGATGTCCACTGTTATACTTCCTCTTTCCTCTGTTTTAATGGCTCTTATAACCTCACCTGCATGAAATTGTGTTTTGTAACTGAATAACAGGTGTTTCTGATTTTGTTAGACTAACCAAGGGATTATGTTATGTTGGTTGTAGTTTGCATTATATAGAGAGTCACCATATAACCATGATTATATGTGTCTGAATACAATAAATTACAATAAATTATCAATGACATTGTCATATAAAGTTACTACATGTACGTACTGTACAACTGAACAATCTAACACATACTCCTTCCCCACCCACACACTTACCCAGAGAGTTAGTAGTTGGTCTCATAGCAGTGTTTACTGCTTTTTTGTTCATTGATCTCTTCTTTAAGTCTTCTTACTTCATTGAGGAGTATGTTAAGTTTTACAATTTAAGTCGGTCCACTGTCTATACGTACGTATGTACAATATAGCATACATATATGTAAGCATAGTTTTATATATATACATAATATACAGTAGGTTAAAATTTTAAATGTATGTTGATGTTAATAATATATATTCTGTGTTGACTGACCATTCCTGGTATGGTGTTAACTAAGTCAATGAGTTGACACACTTTGTCCTTCAGCATCAGAACCTCGATCCTGGGTTGAATTGTCACAGCAGAGGTCATTGGTTGAACCAGGTTGACCAGAGAGGACTGGAATGTACCACATCCTACTGTCCCCCACATTAGCCGTACTAGTAGTCGGTGTAGCTGTATACAAGTGTTGAAGACACATGCAGTCCTAGTGGGATAATGTTAAGTAGAGACTGAAGTATACTTTGTAATTATTTCCCCATAGTTACTTATTTATATGTATATGGAAATTTAGGCCTTTTATTTATTCTCATACAATTACCCATATTTATTAATGGGTGCCTATAGCTATAATAGCCAATGGCTAAAGGCCTCAAACTCCCCAGTCTAAATACTTTACTTGATTTGACTTGATGAAGATGAATTTGTGTATACGTATAGTGTTTGCTAATCCTGTGTAGAAAACACTGCATGTGCGCAGTGTTGCTTAGAGTAATACAGAAAAACAAAGCTCCTAACATGATTATAAGAGCTGGAAATACGTATTATGGAATACAAAATGTCCATTATAATTAGGTTAGACTGTATATCTTTGTATTTAGATAATTCTTAAACAATGCCTTGATTATGTGATGCTAACATTCAAAGAATGCAAATCTATATAATTAATATAATAATACAAATAAAGAAACAGAGAAAAAATATTTTTGGTTAACTTAATATATCAGTGTGAATTTCCTATACTTCATTAGCTTATAAGATGACAATATTATTGTTAGTTTTACAAGTTCATATAAGTTGGTTTATTTTCAATCTGATTCATCTCAATAGATACATAAGCAGGGTTCCTCTCCATGTCAACAGATATTGGTGGTCCTTTAGTATCGTATTCATTCACTGTTTTATCTTGAAAGGAATACATTAAAATATAAGTCATGTAATGCTATTTCACTGATAGATATGCATTCTGTAACAGTTTAATACCATACCTTGCTGTTGGTTCCTCTTACATCTGATCCAGCAACATCGACAAGTAATCACTGTGAAGACTATACATCCAATACATAGACCTACTACTGGACCAAATACAATCCAACCACTTGCTATGAGTAAAGATTTTAAACAGACGTACAGTGTATATAGAAGAAGAAAGTATTCGTAAAATAAACAAAAAAATTCATTATAATAATTATAATAAATCAACTAAAATTTCACTCTTCGTAAGTGTACATGATGTTTAGTAGCTAATAGAAGATGTATCGATCCTCTTACATACATACTTACTTAGGAATGCTCTATAACTTGCAATTGAAGTTGCATTAATTTACCTAATATAAAGTGAATACACTATTGAAGGTTTGATACACTTACGTGTTTCAGTTGTAGTACTTCTATTTGTTATTTCACTTCTAATATTTGGGTCTTCTCTACAATAAGCTCCAACTCCAATCTCATAAGATGTACCAGGAGTAAGACCTTCAATAGTATAGGATGTTTCAGTAGTGGTTGTATTCCTCAAACTAGATTCATCTCCACTCTGTTGCCATGTTACCTCATACATGAAGGTACAGTTCTCAAAACACTCATCACTGTGGGACCACATCAGTGAGATACTTGTATCAGAAGGGGTGGATGTGAGTGAGGTTGGAGGAAGGGGAGACTCTGAAGGAATGCCAACTATTGTTACATTAACACTAACTGTAACAGAAATATATATTCAATGTCTTACTCACCCCTAACTCTCACAGTCACTGGATCACTCTCCTCCATACTACCATCAGCATACACAACAGAACAAGAGTAGTTAGCCTCTCCATTGAGGAAGACACTCTTTCTTGTTGTCACACTCACAACTGTTTCGGTGTTACTCTGGGATAAAACTATATGGTATGTATCAGGTAGATCAATCCTCTCTCCATCCTTCATCCACACTACAGGACTGGTCTGACTGAAGATGGGTCCACGTGATGTACTATCAGTTATATCATGATGGTGACAGGTGAGTTGGACTTGTCTGTCATAACAGACTGGACCAGTTGAATTGAAAGTGATGGGTTTTTCTACAAACATACATATATTGGTAATTCATACAGTGTACAGTATTAAGATTATTAGTACACAAACTTTATTACAATACACAAACCCTTACCAACAGTTGTAGAATTCATTGACAGTGGATCACTAACAACATCTTCATTTCCAACGCATTCAGCAGTTATGTTAACTATATAGCTCATATCACTCATCAATCCATCTATCATTACAGTATCATTGGAGAAGGAGCCATTCTGTAGTTGTGTCTCATCAGGTACTCCATTGATCACAGGATACCAGATTACATGATATTGGAAAGTGTGATGAGAATAACATTCCATATTTGGATTGTGTTCCACTTCATATACAAGAACATTAGATTTAGGTTGTATTGCAATTACATTTGGAGATGGAACCTCTACATGGAGTGATGAAGTTTCAATTATATATATTTATAAAGTAGTACTTATTAAAATAATTTATAAGATACAGAAATATATACATTAAATCATTACTGTTTTCACTTTAACCGATTTCAATGCAATATTTTGAAATATTTCACTGTGACAGTTGACAATTTAAAAGTATGCCTTCAATACAATACTTATAAATTGAAATTGAAACATTAACATAATATGTAAATCATAGGATCCTCATCCTACAGTAATGCACGTATTTCACTTACCAACTACATTAATCATTACTTCACTACTGTAATCTCTAACTGATGTGCCAATATTTAGAGTATAACATCTGTAGATCCACACTTTATCTGCAAAGTCATCTTTAGTTAGATGAATATTTAGTGTAGTGTAGGTTGATTCAAAATCAGTCAGAATATGTATTTCAGCAAAACTAGTCAGTCTTGTTCCATTTCTCTCCCAAAGTATCACAAGTGATCCATCATTAAAAGGATGAGTACATGTAATCCTTGATGTCTGACCAAGACAGTACCGGTCATTATTGGAAGTGAGAGTTACAGCAGCATCACCTACAGAATATGCATATCAATATTGTATTGCATATAGTATATAAGTGATATATATGTATCATAGAGTACGGTAGTACTCTATAAGTAGCGATGGCCGAAAAAAAACATGGCCGCCCTATTCAATGTATTATCAATTAACACCTCATAAATCAACAACGTTCAGATTTTCGGTTGCATTCGTGTGTTTGCAATCGTTTTTGCATGCTTTTCTAAACGCCAAAACATGTTACGATGCTCTACAACCTTCGCAAAGTGGTTAAACCGAAATAGGCCAAATTCTGCAATTCCTCATTTTTTCTTCTTCTTCTTCTTCTTATTCTTCTTTTTTCAAATGAACTAGCGCTAACATGCGAACTTACGCAGGTACATACAAATACTAAATCGTCATGAATGTTTCCGAACTAGGGAATAGGCTACCCTAGATTTCAACGCGCTCCAACCGAAGCGTGTTACTTTTGAAAGTGCCAAATTTAGGGCCTCTTTGAACGCCATTTTTTAATTAAGTTTCAAATTCTCTGTATATAAAATAAGTAACCCGAATGAGTAATGTTTGTGGTACTGCCGTTACCCGCGATCGAATTTCTTAGTCGCTTTGCAGGGCCTATATACAGTCGTATTCTTAACGATTATGGACCCTTTAATATCCTAAACTAAATGTTAAAGAACGGTAGAAAACATCTTATCAAATTTGGGATCTTTTCGGACGCCATTTTTTAATTTAGAGCTCTCTATTATATCGTCTATTCTGTTACTTTATTTCGAGTTTTCGCCAAGAAAACTTTCAAAACAAATATTAACAAGAAAAAAGGAGCAATACAAGTTAAATAAAAACATTCAAAAATGAAGTTAAAAGTAGGGATGGCACTATAACAGTGATTGGCACATCTAGAAAAAGTAACGAAACAAGAAAGTGATCATATGGTAAGACTAACATTGCAGAAGTGGCATACTGAAACTTAACTATACACATCACTTCTATGTTTGGGCGCATCGATCCCTACTTCTAGTATATCCATGATGCGCCCAAACATAGAAGTGATGTGTATAGTTAAGTTTCAGTATGCCACTTCTGCAATGTTAGTCTTACCATATGATCACTTTCTTGTTTCGTTACTTTTTCTAGATGTGCCAATCACTGTTATAGTGCCATCCCTACTTTTAACTTCATTTTTGAATGTTTTTATTTAACTTATACTTATGCATTACCTACTTGTATCTGTAGTACACGATGTTTAATTAGTAATTCATTAGAATTTTACATCATACTGAAGATGTATCATTTATACGTACCTTTAAATAATTGTCCAAAATGGAAATGCATAATTAAAATACAGCATATACGTATGTAGTTGCTTGTAATCCAATATTGTACAGCTATATTCCAACAATAAATAATAAATATTAATTTATATATACAAAATAAATTTTATTTGCA
Organism: Chondrosia reniformis; assembly: GCA_947172415.1. Taxonomy (NCBI): domain Eukaryota; kingdom Metazoa; phylum Porifera; class Demospongiae; order Chondrillida; family Chondrillidae; genus Chondrosia; species Chondrosia reniformis. Next base: position 2,514,578 of record OX359192.1, read on the forward strand.
AATAGCATTTCCCTCATTTAGAAAACTATGTGAAAAATTCCACATTCTTCTAGTTTGAAGCATAAAAGGTTCAATAGTAATAAAACACTCACCTAATGTGTTAATACACATCAGAATAAACAGCACAATCCTCATTTTTGTTCTACATCCAGATCTATAAACAGAAAGAATATACACATAGTACAAAGTCAATAAAAATAATATAGTTTACAAAAGAACATGTAATTCAGGTTAATGTTAATCAATAATTCTGTTGGCAAAAACATGTATGTATTTGTAACAGTTAAAGTGTGATCTTGTCTGAGTATATATCAACGTCATGTACATTGGGAGAGCCAGAAGCAAGCTCCTATTAAGGGTTCATAGGCTATGTGTTTGCATTTATATGTAATATATAGTTAGAGCCCAGGGCATGAATTCTATCTGAAAATATTACGACATTGAGGCGTAGCCGAACCTGAGCAATTATATATACTTCACAAAAGTTCAGTGCGATGGGCTATAACTGGCTTGTACCCTATTGTTATGGCCATAAATCCTCTTTAGGACTGTAATTTGCTTTAAGTACATAGTCACTTCAGTTAAGTCTTAAAAAAAATTGTATATTTGTATACTGATACCTCATAATAATTTAAATGTACACATTTTCATAGAAGTACAGTGGAACCTCCGAATAACAGACACGCTCGGACCCAACATCTTGTCTTTTATTAAGAGGTTGTCCTCTTCTCGGAGGTCGGCCCATAATCACGTGCACCATCTAAACAACTAATTGTGTAATAGCAACTAGCTACCAGTTATAGTAACACTATATTACGGCTCATGATCATGAAATTATAAATATATATCCAAGAGATACAATAAATACACACCAACAAGTTATAGGAAGCTACAAACACTAACATTTGATTAACTTAACTAATTCATGCAAGTCTTCTTTGTTATTCCTTATTCAGTGAATAATATCAGTTAGCTACTCCATAAACCGAATGAATTACTGATTCGTTCGGTTTATCGAGTGCACACCTTTTGAAATTCAGAGGTTACGGTTTACGTATCTATACGTTTAAAATCCGGACCATACGAAATCGATCCTCAGAAGCAAGACTTCCTATTAGATTGTTAGGTTGGGTTTAGGACACCGCATGGATTAATCATTCGCTTAGAACAGGTTCAAGGCCGAATGTTACATTTTCAACACAATTCTGAAACATCTTGGAAAATAACTCACTTTGCGTCCTCTTAATTTATACCTCTCTTTCAGGAAGCCGCGTATATAAGGCACTTGTACTCTGCAGTAACAGCTTGGTGACGTTACGTGTGGGAAAAAACAGAAAGATAGCGGTCTGGCTACGCTAGTCTTAATCCTTTCAATCAATTCATCTAAACTTTGGGTTTCAATGAGCTATGACTATTTTGCTATTCCAATACTGCATTGTATAAAATGCTATAGAGTATTTACAGCATCTTAGAACCTTAATAAACTTCAGGTTAGAATTTTTGCTTGTCACATGATTTTGTGAAAGTGAATCCCGTGATCTTCCAATCAAGATGCCTGTTCACCAGGAATTTCCCTAATCATATCTTTGTGTGCAGTTTTAAGTTTGTGGCAGAGAGGTATAGGAAAGCATATATGTAGATGTTAATTTCTGTATATAATTACTTATATATACGCATGAATTCTGTCTTTCAAGTTCCTTTAGATGCCAGTCATGTAGACCTGTTTGATTGATAAGCAATTTCAATAGCTATAGTGTACACAATGTATTACCATGATAACTCTTTGATTCTGACTTATGTATTCTTACCTTTAAGTGAGAAAGTATATATATAGACAGTTCTATATTGTAGCCAATAAAAAGATAGTATATTTTAGTGTTACTATAGGCAGTGAATTCTAGTTATTAAATTCATTGGTTCATTCCACTATTTGTTACTAGGTAATGCATCTGACTGAACTTCCTAAAAATGTGTGTTATGGAGAGACATATATATCAGATAAACTGTTCACATCCTCCTCTGGGAGGGAACAGTGGATACCTGGTTGGTGTGTTCTGGAAGAGGAATGATATGGACTACACACCTAATGGAATAACTGAACTGACTGTTGTCAAATTCTAATGTGAGAGGTCTTCAGATCAATGTCATAAAAGGAGTGTATATGAACCTACAATTGCTTAATTGTGAGAATTGACACTTTTGATAGAGAAAACAGTAACAGTGTTTCAGCATTGTCGGTGAGTTTACTCTATATCTCTATATAATCTTATACAGTATATGCAACATTTATAAATGCTATTCCATGTTAAATTGATTGTGTATATTTTTATGTCTTACTATTACTATGTATGTGTGGATAGTATACGCAATGGGTTCAAATATATAATAAATACAGGTGAACTAGCCAGTCCTGCTCAAATAGAATTGTAATTTCACTTATTCTAACTTGGGATCAAAATCCCTCAGTGTGTTTTGAAGACTACATCTTCTCCTTCACCCTCTTATGGTGTACTGTTGAGAATGGAGTATACCTGATGTATCAACATGTAACTAAACTACTACATCCACTATTGACATTACACTATCTAACCTGGTTCCTAACACTACAGGTAGATTGTCACTACCAGATACCTCTCCATTGGCATGGTCATCCAATAAGTCACTGTAGTCCTTGTGCCCACCAGCCTACATAGAGACATACGTATACAGCAGTATACAGGAGAGAAGATCCAAAAATATTCCATACATACGTACGTACATACATATAATCCAGAAATCCCTGAAACTGCTCATCTTAAGGCAAGCAATTTCAAAGTACGTAATTAAGGCAAGCAATAAATAAACATGTCTGATCACAACCCATAATTCTAATTTTATATAAGGAAAATGGTAAGCATTCAAATAAACTGTACATAGCTTTGACCAACTTTATATTGAAATTAGTGGACTGTAGAGAAACTGTAGAAATAACTACACCTGAGAAATCAAGTAAAACACTACACTCAAATCACCACCATTAGAATAAAACTCAGGTTCACCAGTTTAGCCACCAGCTCTCAGCTATTGCACTCTGACCTACCACAACACCTCTGAATACAAACACACTACCTACAAACATACGTACCTGTCCACAAGGGAGAGTCAGAAGGTCTCCGTCTTCATTAACTGGACTCTAAAGATGGAAGGGGCAGATTAATGACTCATCCAACAAAAGATATGCACTGAACACTATATTCCACACTAACAACACCCGATTAATCCATCTGCCCAAAATACCCCGACACGCTGAAAGTACATGTAACAATACCTTTCTGTAGTATTCTACAGAGCTTCTAGAGACTTGTGAACTTTGGGTTCTCCGACAATAATATATTTACCAGAGCTTGTTTGGTCTATCATGTAATGACAACATCGCCCTGTCACTCTAAAGTGGAGAAAACAATTATAAGCCAATAAACTACTCAAGTATACACACAAGTAACAACTGCTGACAGGTTACCATGACAACCAATATGCTATAATACGTATATAGTGACATGCTTACTGCTGCCAATTTGCTTCAAGTGCCACAACAAGTAACAAGTGTACAAACAAACCTGAACGACAAGGTGTATCCAAATCTGGTCTCACTGACTCGAATCAAGAAGCAACCGTTTGGCTTATCTGTCAGCAGTTGTTCTGATTGACTGTAGAAAGAGAGTAAAATTCACTAAATATTTTGGTACACACACTGCAAGAGAAAGAGATCTACATTAAACCGTACCGTCTACTGATAATGCCATGGAACCACTCTTTTATTGAGCCATTGTCATTCTTGATTGCATCAGTTTGTGTTTCATTAAACAACCTCTTAGAAGCAGCTCTTCCAGCCTTACCATATTTCTTAAATCCAAAATTGGTTGTTCTAGTTCTGTTTGTTAGAGCACTATTACTTACACTATCACTATCATCAGATGAAGGAGGAGGTGTTGGTGACTTTGGAGGAGGAGGGGGAGGGGTTGGCTCTCTAGGGGGAGGGGTGGGCTCACGAGGTTCCGGTGGAATGATCTCTGATCAATGTAGAGAAAATATATATACACAATGCAAAGAGTTTGGATACAGATTGCTAATCTTAACCATCCAAAAGATTGTCTACCTATATACATATATATGTATGTATAAAAGAAGTAAATAATAGGAGACATAGCCTCCCAGGGTCACTGATAAAGTATGGAATTCACAGAAACAGTTGTCTGACACAGTGAAAAAGGAAGTATTGGTATGAAAATTTACTTTTCCAAAGCTCTGCAGGTTTACCCGAAGTAATTAAGATAAGGATTTCTTCTAATGATACTCTAATAGTCGAAAGATGATCCTTTTAAAAGATATCTATTTGTTGCTCACCTTTTGGCCGCTTCTCATCCTCAATGGTCATTTGCTTCTGTTTGTCAAAGAGACCCTGGGTTGGTGGTGATATTAGCTTAAGGAAATCAGTAATCATTTTAGCTTGCTGTTCAACTGCAAGCAGAAGCTTCTGAAACCTCTTACGAGCAATGAAACCATGAACAACTACAAGTTTAGAAATATTTAGAGACAGCGACAGTATATATATCTGAGCCTTATATATTTGTCACTTGAGAAGACGATTGTTTGCACTAAGCACTGTATTAAAACAATAACTAAATAATTGCTAACACGACATCTCTACAGCGCTTAAGGAGAGATAGAGACGTGACTACTTACTCTTTTGAATATTTGCAGCGACTTTTTGTACTCTCTCAAGATGCTCCACCAGAATGTCTATGTGGAAGTACTTCAGAAACACTTTAGTTTTCCCAACTTGGAAACCTTGAAGGCCTGCCTTGACACATATCAGTTTGCAGTTGGCAGATGTTGGGGCCATACCAGGGTCAGCAGCAAGGAGCTTGTAACTGAACATGGAAAAAAGGAAGGAAAAGGATTATTTGGATTTGCTAAGAAGGAATGTCAACTTACCAATCAACAAACTCATCAAAGGGGATTCTCACAGCAAATCCCTCTCTCCTGATACGTGTAGTCTCCAACATACCAGTGTACCTCAACATCAGAGCAAGACATACAAAAGGTTTGATGTACACAAATGAGTAAGCTTACTCTCAGTTCACGACTAGTTCTCACTGAAGGTCCTGAATATGTTGTCAAGCCCAATGGATTCATGTCAAAGCTCTTTACTATGTGATAATGGAACATCTTGGCATCTCTAATCCTCTCACTCATTTCACTCAAAGTTAGTTCAGTAACGTGCATGTTCTGTAATATTTTTTAGTGGAATCATACAAATGTTAAATGTTGCATACTTTGTACTACATACGTAGTTGGTTGTAGGCCCGAAATGTTTAATGAGTTTATCAGGAATACACTACTTTATGTTCAACTACCTGAAGAGGACATTCAAAGGAAGGTACAAGATGGTCTACATCTATTACTTTCCAAGGAATATATCAAGATTGGTTCCAAGACAACAGAGCCTGACAGTATCAGTTACGAAGCCACTACTCTTACGTTCAAAGGAATGTTGGGATGTCTCGGTTGGACACAATTATTATTATTATTATGTACAGCAAAATAATAAACCATATGTCTATGATTAACTATAAGTAGAAGTAATAAGTAATATAAATCTTGACTTGTTCTTAATAATTTACCTTTACATTACATATGAAATCAAAAAGTGACCATGATCCATCTATGACAAATAATAGATGGGGTAATTAAAACCTCGAATCGATGTCTTGTAACTGTCACAGGCCTTGCATAGATTACCACTGACTTCCGTAGGTAGGGTCACCAATACCTTGAAGCATCTTGATGAATCTGACATCTTGGATCATCAGTGTTACACGCTTTGCGTGGATTGCAGCCAAGTTACTCACGGATAGAAAGTGTACAATGTACGCTTCTGTGGCTTCTTGAAGGCATTCAAGTGCATCTTTTTGCCATTTGAAGTCGCTTGCATGCGGATGTCTTTCTTGTAGGATCTGTCTTACTAATCTCGCAAATGGAGCTTTGCGAATTAGAAGGTGTGTCGTCTTTTGGAAGTGCCTGCAATAACAAATTAAGGTTATATGTAACATGCTTTACCAGCACTTGCAATCTTTAATAAGAAATATTTAACAATCACTATGAACAAGACAGTAACTAAGGAAATGACGCTGTCGTTAGCTATATCCTTCGCAAAACTAATCTCCGTTACACTCCGCGCTCCGCTATGTATGCAGGGCTATACAAAAATCCTAACTTTCTTCAATAGCTAGCCTACATCCACATTTAGTGTACAGCATAAACAAACCTGATTTCCTTCAACGCGACTGTACCCATGACCCGTCTCACTGTCTGCTCAGATCTCTTCTGTGGAGTACGACTTTTTCTTCTGGAAGATTTATTGCTTGTAGATCCCGATTCTTGAGTTCTAGGCATTTTGCTATTTCACTACAGAAACTCCTTTTTCTAATACGCAAAAACTTCACGTGGCATTCAGCGATGCGTGCTTTTATACAAATCCAGAATCAATTATGCTTTTACATAACCAAATCCAGAATCAATGATCTATTTTATTCCAAAAATAGGCAATGTATCGACTTTCCACAAATTAAAAACAGTTTATTAATTACTAGTTTTTGCAACTGTGCATTATGCCTGTTAAAACGTTTAAAGATGTTCAAAAATAACATCTTCTGCTTCACTTTCAGAATCGAAGGTCCTCACCCTCACAAAGCCTTGGTGTGAGGGTCCAAGTAACGAGTGCAAGTTTTCTTTTGCCTTTTGAGCTTTCTTGGAGATGTCTAGATTCTTCCTCTTGCAAGAAGAACAGCGATTACAACACTGTAGCTTCCAACATACACACAAATGATATGCAGAGGACAAGAATGATAGCTACAATGATAGCTACCCCTAAAGCTATGCCTCCGTGGTGCATCAGAGGGCTCTTATGAATACATTTTGCATCATGCATAAGTAAATACAGTACAATTATCATTAATTTTATTGTCTAACGGAAGACACAGGCATATAAGATCGTATATTTTAATCTATCTGTCTCTCTTACAATGTGTAGATGGATACTTATAAGATTCTGGAACAAACTTCCAAATTCGGTTTGGCCCGATTTCTGCTACATAAACAGCACTTCCATCACCACTAGCTGACACATCTGGATTCTAATGTGACCTACTGCTAGGTTGCTAGGCAACTATCCATATTCACTATCATTACTAGTGTCATGGGCATGATAATCACACATGAATCTACAAACGTGTGTGCTTGTGATGTGAGAGCTGGTAAGAGGGTATGTGATGTTCAACAGACCCGAGGCCCCCCTCTTCCTCAGATCAGATGGCCAATTGACCAAATAATTGATTTGTTTCCATGACAATTACGTATACTTTGCTATTATTTAGGGAAATTGTTATTGAACTGTTGCTATTGTATTCTCTGTCATTGGACAGCAAGTGAGCTGGTTGGACATGACCCTGCTCTATTGTTCCTTGTTATTGCTCCATTACACATAAGTGTTCATAACAAGCAATCTCAGCTAGAACATTCTAACAAAGTTCAGGCAATCATAAATTATTACCTGCAACAAGACCCTATTGGGTGGTACCATGGTAACAGTTGGTAGTGACTACCGTTCTCCTCTCACTTTGTCTAACATAAACAGAGTTTGGAATGGAACTGCTGTTTGTTGTGCTGTGAACATTATTCCAATAATGAATCAGCCAGGACCCTATCCTGTTATATCAGTGTTGTGTGAGTTACTAGCAATAAAATGTATAAGATTAGAATCTGCTTGCCTAAGGAATAATTATTTAGTTATAGACCTAGCTTATAGCTTTGTCTGTTGACTTTTTGAGTTGAAAGATGAAAAATCCAACCAGATTAGGATAAAATGTGAAATGGTATTTTAAAATTGATCTGTATTGTATTATCAGTGTCTCAAGGCTATAATTTGATTTTTATTAGTTCCTCCATCCATCACTCCAAACATCACAAGCAAGACTGTTCTAGAAGGAACATCCTTCACTACTCCTCTGACTATAACTGGTGATTCATTTCCATTTCCTAGTAATACTGTTATAACTAAAGATGGAGTTGCAGTACAAGATGACAGGATTTCTGTTAATTCCGGATCTGGTAATGAAGCATCTAGCTTTACAATACAGAATGTTAATCGCACGGACAGTGGATCTTACACAATATATACGTATACGTATGTGTAATTGAGTTAATAATTTTGAGATAGCAGTATTATTAAGGCATTGCTTAAGAATCTATATACAAAGATAAGTCTAATCTAATTACGTATATATTATAATGGACATTTTGTATTCCATTAAATATTTCAAAACCATATAATACGTACATGCTAGGAGCTTCATGTTTGTGTAGGTATCTTCTATTATACACAGTAGTTGTTAATTCCATAAACTATTTTCCCCATCTGCATACTGATGATAGTGTTTGCTAATGCTGTGAAGGAAACACAGAGTAATACAGAAAAACAAAGCTCCTATAACATGATTAAAAGAGCTGGAAATGTGTATTATGGAATACAAAATGTCCATTATAATTAGGTTAGACTGTATATCTTTGTATTTAGATAATTCTTAAACAATGCTATATCAATGTGATGCTAACATTCAAAGAATGCAAATATATATAATTAATATAATAATACAAATAAAGAAACAGAGAAAAACTATTTTAGGTTAACTTAATATACGTATCAGTGTGAATTTCCTATACTTCATTAGCTTATAAGATGACAATATTATTGTTAGTTTTACAAGTTCATATAAGTTGGTTTATCTTCAATCTGATTCATCTCAATAGATACATAAGCAGGGTTCCTCTCCATGTCAACAGATAATGTATCGTATTCATTCATTGTTTTATCTTGAAAGGAATACATTAAAATATAAGTCATGTAATGCTATTTCACTGATAGATATATGCATTCTGTAACAGTTCAATACCATACCTTGCTGTTGGCACCTCTTACATCTGATCCAGCAACATCGACAAGTAACGACAATCCCCACAATGATTATCACCGTGAAGACTATACATCCAATACATAGACCTACTATTGGACCAAATACAATCCAACCACTTGGTACGAGTAAAGATTCTAAACAGACGTACAGTGTATATAGAAGAAGAAAGTGTTCATAAAATAAACATAAAATTTCATTCTAACAATTAATTGACTATATAAACATGTTGTGTAGTAGCTAATAGAAGATGTATGGAAATATTTGGATCCTCTTACATATTAGTTTACTTACTATAAAAGTGAATACACTATTGAAAGTTTGATACACTTACGTGTTTCAGTTGTGGTACTTTTATTTGTTATTTTACTTCTAATATTTGGATCTTCCTTACAATAAGCTCCAACTCCAATCTCATAAGATGCACCAGGAGTAAGATTTTCAATAATATAGGATGTTTCAGTAGTGGTTGTATTCCTCAAACTAGATCCATCTCCACTCTGTTGCCATGATACCTCATACATGAAGGTACAGTTTTCAAAACACTCATCACTGTGGGACCACATCAGGGAGATACTTGTATCAGAAGAGATGGGTGTGAGTGAGGTTGGAGGAAGGGGAGACTCTGAAGGAATGCCTACTATTGTTACATTAACACTAACTGTAACAGAAATATATATTCAATGTCTTACTCACCTCTAACTCTCACAGTCACTGGATCACTCTCCTCCATACTACCATCAGCATACACAACAGCACTAGAGTAGTTAGCTTCTCCATTGAGGAAGACATTCTTTCTTGTTGTCACATTCACAACTGTCTCAGTATTACTCTGTGATACAACCATATGGTATGTATCAGGTAGATCAATCCTCTCTCCATCATTCATCCACACTACGGGACTGGTCTGACTGAAGATGGGTCCACTTAATGTACTATCAGTTATATCATGATGGTGACAGGTGAGTTGGACTTGTCTGTCATAACAGACTGGACCAGGAGTTGAAAGGGAAGTGATGGGTTTTTCTACAAACATACGTATATAGGTAATTCATACAGTGTAAGTAATGAGAGTTCACTGATTAATTGCTTTCATTATTAACTTAATTAAAACATTATATTACTTAAAAAAATATTAACTAAAACTGGGTGTGCTATGACAGTTTAATATACTTATGCATGTGTAAGGATATGTGCACAAAAGATAGATAAGGTTGGTGTAAAACTGTTGCAACTACGTATACATACAGGTTAAGCAAAGACCTGCCCCACAATACATTGCATTTATTGGTTTATGTTGACAAAGGCATGTGTCAGGTATAAATAAACAAATAAATTTCACCTTCACCATGCAATCCTTAATTCCAATATATTATCTTTTCCAAACTAACTTTACTCATAATAGCATACAGTACGTAATCACTTTATTACAGTACACAAACCCTTACCAACAGTCATAGAATTCATTGACAATGGATCACTAACAACATCTTCATTTCCAACGCATTCAGCAGTTATGTTAACTTTATAGCTCATATCACTCATCAATCCATCTATCATTATAGTATCATTGGAGAAAGAACCATTCTGTCGTTGTGTCATATTAGCTACTCCATTGATCACAGGATACCAGATCACATGATGTTGGAAAGTGTGATTAGAATAACATTCCATATTTGGAGTGTGTTCCACTTCATATACAAGAACATTAGATTTAGGTTGTATTGCAATTACATTTGGAGATGGAACCTCTACATGGAGTGATAAAGTTTCAATTATATTTATAAAGTAGTACTCATTAAAATAATTTATAAGATACAGGAATATACATTATATCATTAATGTTTTCACTTTTCAATGCAATATTTTGAAATATTACACAGTTCAATTTTAGTGACAATTTAAAAGTATACCTTTAATACAATACTTATAGATTGAAATTGAAACATTAACATAAAATAAATAATAGGATCCTCATCCTATAGTAATGCACGTATTTCACTTACCAACTACATTAATTATTACTTCACTACTGTAATCTTTAACTGATGTGTCAAGATTTTGAGTGTAACATCTGTAGATCCACACTTCATCTGCAAAGTCATCTTTAGTTAGACGAATACTTAGTATAGTGTAGGTTGGTTCAGCATCAGTCAGACTATGCATTCCAGCAAAACTGTTCAGTCTCGTTCCATTTCTCTCCCAAAGTAACACAAGTGATTCATCAATAAAAGGATGAGTACATGTCAACCTTGATGTCTGACCAAGACAGTGACGGTCATTATTGGAAGTGAGAGTTACAGCAGCATCACCTATATAGAGAATATGCATATCAATATTGTATTACGTATAGTGTATAAGTGATACGTACGTATATACATATGTATGACCTACATGTGTCTGTAGTACACGATGTTTAATTAGCAATTCATTGGAATTTTACATCATACTGAATTCAAAAATTGTCCAAAATGGAAAATACATAATTAAAATATATAGGTAGTTGTTTGTAAATATATAATTGTACTATTATACAAAATAAATTTTATTTGCAAATATAATTTCCCTCATTCAGGAAACTAAAGAAAAACATTCCATATTCTTCTGAATAGTATATAAATCACTCACCTAATGTGTTAATACACATCAGAATAAACAGCACAATCCTCATTTTAGTTCTCTTTGAATCTAGACCTATAAACAGAAAGAATGTACGTATGTTGGTACGTAGACTAGTACAAAGACAATAAAAATAATAGTTTACAAAAGAACATGTAATTCAGGCTAATGTTAATCAATAATTCTGTTGGCAAAAACATGTATGTATTTGTAACAGTTAAAGTGTGATCTTGTCTGAGTATATATCAACGTCATGTACATTGGGAGAGCCAGAAGCAAGCTCCTATTAAGGGTTCATAGGCTATGTGTTTGCATTTATATGTAATATATAGTTAGAGCCCAGGGCATGAATTCTATCTGAAAATATTACGACACTGAGGCGTAGCCAAACCTGAGCAATTATATATACCTCAACAAAATTCCAAGGCGATGGGCTATAACTGGCTTGTACCCTATTGTTATGGCCATAAATCCTCTTTAGGACTGTAATTTGCTTTAAGTACATAGTCACTTCAGTTAAGTCTTAAAAATTGTATATTTGTATAGACCTCTAATTCACGGATACCTCATAATAATTTAAATGTACACATTTCATAGAAGTACAGGAACCTCCGAATAACAGACACGCTCGGACCCAACATCTTGTCTTTTATTAAGAGGTTGTCCTCTTCTCGGAGGTCGGCCCATAATCACGTGCACCATCTAAACAACTAATTGTGTAATAGCAACTAGCTACCAGTTATAGTAACATGCACTATATTACGGCTCATGATCATGAAATTATAAATATATATCCAAGAGATACAATAAATACACACCAACAAGTTATAGGAAGCTACAAACACTAACATTTGATTAACTTAACTAATTCATGCAAGTCTTCTTTGTTATTCGTTATTCAGTGAATAATATCAGTTAACTACTCCATAAACCGAATGAATTACTAATTCGTTCGGTTTATCGAGTGCACACCTTCGGTTTTTGAAATTCAGAGGTTACGGTTTACGTATGTATACGTTTAAAATCCGGACCATACGAAATCGATTCCTCAGAAGCAAGACTTCCTATTAGATGGTTAGGTTGGGTTTAGGACACCACATGGATTAATCTTTCGCTTAGACCAAACTGTAACAGGTTCAAGGCCGAATGTTACATTTTCAACACAATTCTGAAACATCTTGGAAAATAACTCACTTAGCGTCCTCTTAATTTATACCTCTCTTTCAGGAAGCCGCGTATATAAGGCACTTGTACTCTGCAGTAACAGCTTGGTGACGTTACGTGTGGGAAAAAAACAGAAAGATAGCGGCTGGCTACGCTAGTCTTAATCTTTTCAATCAATTCATCTAAACTTTGGGTTTCAATGAGCTATGACTATTTTGCTATTCCAATACTGCATTGTATAAAATGCTATATATAGTGTATTTACAGCATCTTAGAACCTTGATAAACTTAATTTCAGGTTAGAATTTTTGCTTGTCACATGACTTTGTGAAAGTGAATCAAGATGCCTGTTCACCAGGAATTTCCCTAATCATATCTTTGTGTGCAGTTTTAAGTTTGTGGCAGAGAGGTATAGGAAAGCATATACGTAGATGTATATAATTACTTATACGCATGAATTCTGTCTTTCAATTTCCTTTAGATGCAAGTCATGTAGACCTGTTTAATTGATAAGCAACTTCAATAGCTATAGTGTACACAATGTATTACCATGATAACTCTTTGATTCTGACTTATGTATTCTTACCTTTAAGTGAGAAAGTATATATATAGACAGTTCTATATTGTAGCCAATAAAGAGTATAGTATATTTTAGTGTTACTATAGGTAGTGATAAGATATACATAATATAATTCTAGTTAAATTCATTTGTTCATTCCACTATTTGTTACTAGGTAATGCATCTGACTGAACTTTCTAAAAATGTGTGTTATGGAGAGACATATATATATACATATATACATATATACATATATATCAGATAAACTGTTCACATCCTCCTCTGGGAGGGAACAGTGGATACCTGGTTGGTGTGTTCTGGAAAAGGAATGACATGGACTACACACCTAATGGAACATAAATTCTAATGTGAGAGGTCTTCAGATCAATGTCATAAAAGGAGTGTATATGAACCTACAATTGCTTAATTGTGAGAATTGACACTTTTGATAGAGAAAACAGTAACAGTGTTTCAGCATTGTCGGTGAGTTTACTCTATATCTCTATATAATCTTATACAGTATATGCAACATTTATAAATGCTATTCCATGTTATATATATTATTATTATGATTATGTATATATGTCTTACTATTACTATGTATGTATGGATAGTATAAATACAGGTGAACTAGCCAGTCCTACTCAAATAGAATTGTAATTTCAATTATTCTAACTTGGGATCAAAATCCCTCAGTGTGTTTTGAAGACTACACCTTCTCCTTCACCATCTCATGGTGTACTGTTGAGAATGGAGTATACATGATGTATCATCATGTAACTCAACTACTACATCCACCACTGACATTACACAATCTAACCTGGTTCCTAACACTACATGTCAAGTTAACATTAGAGTACAGAGTGTGGAAAATAGAACTCTCAGATGTGATAAAGTGGAGATGGAAGTTACTACACTTGGCAAGTTCTGCTACTGATAATGTATCATTTGTAAAAAATGTCTTTTCAATGTATACATCACATTTTACAGAAGTATTTTTATCCAAAACGACGCTTTATACGGAAGTGGACCAATATTCCAAGCCCGGACCAATATTATCAGGAAAAAAGTATCCTGGCCGACCATATTTTTCAGGAAAATTGGTTCCCAAGACCTTTTTTTGGCGGGCCAAAATTTCCGTGACAGGACATTATACGGTAACCAGTTAGAAAATGGATGACGACGGTACTACAAGTGCAACCGAAGTGACTTTATATACAAAAGATGTAAAAGCAATAATTATTGGAGTAGGTTTTTGGCATAGATATTATGGTTTATGAGAATTAATTTAGACTAACTGCCATAAATTTATTATCAACATATAGGACAGTGGTGTTGGTAAGACAAGCATTTCTCGATACTTAGCATTTAAAGAGAAAGACAGCGGAGAGAAGATGACAACTGTTGGGTAAGCTCACATTCACTGGGGCATTACAGGGCCTGAGTTTCCGTATACGTAATTGTGTCTAGTCTTTAGTATTCTCTCTTAATTCCTATATTTAGTGTCGCTGTTGTCAAAATTGATGTTCCTATTAATGAAGTGTTGTGGAAATTCTATCTGTGGGATACTGCTGGGACTGAACAGGTAGCTACTTATTTAGTAATAATATTACAGCTATATGACGTATATATTTTATGTACATATAGTATCGAGGGGTTGCTAGAAATTATTTTTGAAAAGCTGGAGTTGCGTTTGTTGTTTACGACATATCAAATTTAGTAAGCCTTTGGAACATTATAAAATTTAGCTAACCTCTAAGTTTAGTCCTGCATGAGGAACAGTTAATACTTTACTTGTCATTCACAGGAAAGCTTCAAGCATATAGTCACTGGGTGCAGGTCAATTTATGGGAGGGAAACTATAAGTTGGATTGACGAGTTGTTATATAATGTGGAAGCAACTGATCTTAAAGTTTTGGTTATTCTTGGAAATAAAGCTGATTTAGAAGAGAAAAGAGAAGTGTGTGCTTATGCAGTATATTACGTCTTGCTTGTGTACTGCATGGATCATTTTTCATCTGTATATTAAATATTAGGTTCTATCTGAAAAGGGAAAATCACTGTGTGATATGTTGAAAACTGACCCCAAATTTAAGGAATATACCTGTCAAATTATTTTCAAAGAAGTCAGTGCCAGAACTGGTTATAATCTTGATAATCTAATGGAGGAATTTTTTTAATATATTTATTAATATATATAAAAGGACAAGTGTTGCACTAAAATGTAACTTTTTGCCTATAGATCCAACTTGTTCTTAGTCAAGATATCCAGTCTGTTACATATGACAGACAAGTCCAACTCATCTGCCACCATCATGATATAAATGATACAACATCAATTGGACCCATCTTCAGTCAGACCAGTCCTGTAGTGTGGATGAAGAATTCGAATGGAGAGAGGATTGATCTACCTGACACATACCATATGGTTGTATCCCAGAGTAATACTGAGACAGTTGTAAGTGTGACAACAAGAAAGAGTGTCTTCCTCAATGAAGAGGCTAACTACTCTTGTGCTTTTGTGTATGCTGATGGTAGTATGGAGGAGAGTGATCCAGTGACTGTGAGAGCTAGGGTGAGTTTTTCATGTGAAAATATATACATTGTACGTACGTACATATATATATGCTAAGACAGTTAATTGCATTGAGCCGTGCAAAGGCCATATATGATGAATGGCATAATACGTTCCAGTAAATATTTGCTTATCATCATAGCCTTTGCATGTCATTATAATGTATAATCTTTTGTGAAGGTACTTTCGTCAATTCCAAGATGAAACATTTCACCTGTCAACTCAGGCACCATTTTCTGCTCGATTTAATGAAGAAGACTGTATTGTCAGTGGCTATAGGATATATATACCAGCAATGGTGTGTGGTCATACACAATTGGATTAGTATATATATTACAGTAATGTTCTATAATCAAGCTGTTTATAAACCTTATATACTAATACACTATCAACAGACCTGCCCTATAGGGCTTTAAATGTAAATATTCCTTTTGTTATGAAAATAAGGTTCTGTTAATTGTAAATAACTATTGTGTAAAGCTGCTTAATATTTGAGGTCTGACATCCTTTAAACTGTTCTCCTTTAGTAGTATAGGATTTAATGTATTAACTTTATGTACGTATGTACATTTATATTATAAACTGAACCCGTAAATACGTAGTTTTTGTAAAAAGCTGCCTATACCTTTCGAGGTGATAACTAATATATATTGCTGCAGGAGCCATCTCTTGCTCCCACATTGCCTGGATTAGAATATATATATAGCCCTTCTTGACATGTAGCTTGTTTTATCTCAAAATAAATGCTCTGTCGACCTGATTTTATTGTATCTTGTGTATACGTATGTGAATAGACTCCAATAATCCATACAATTGGACTAGTCAGTGAAGATCCAACCCTTTGGACCCAACCAGAAAAGTGTGTAGATTGCAATTGAATAATTTTTTTTGTGGATAGAGATACATTGCATAACACTAAAATTAAGCTAGTGTTGCTCATGCAATGTGATTAGTATGTAGTATTTTCTCATTAAAATAGATTCTATCAAACTTCACTTACTGTAATTACATTTCTGTATTGCAGATTTGATCCCTCACGTTTTGATGCTGAGAACAAATCTACATATTCCTTTGTACCTTTTGGATTTACTGGCCAAAGGAAGTGCCCTGGATACCTGTTTAGTTATGTTGAAGTGGCTACTTTTCTTGTAGCTATTCTTAGGAAGTACAAGGTCACACGTGTGTCACATGACCCTGTGGAAAAGGTTTATGGTTTGGTCACATCCCCAAAGGAAGACATCTTGGTTAACTTTGAGCCACGTGCTACTAATTAAAATCTTTATTTTCCCCTTTTGTGTGACTGTGTGTTTGAGTGTGTGTGTTCCTGTAGGGTGTGTTTAAGCCTATTTATACACAATCATTATATAGCCATAATTATTTGTTGCATGGTAAAGCGTTTAAACATAAGAAGCAGGATGCTTGTACAGTATAGATGATAAAGATCATAATGGTTAGTCTAACTCCACAAGCTCACATAAACCTACAGAATGATTGATCCTTTGTATCCTATATAAGCTCATTTCTAAGTGCCCCTGCTATGCATCCTTATAATTAGTATGGTTAGTATACATGCTACCTTTATGAATAACATAAGCAATGATCTGTGTATTTTATATGACATTTTATATACATGTCTCTAACTCTCACAGTCACAGGTTCACTCCATACTACCATCAGCATACACACAAGCACAGTTAGCTTTGAAATTCTCCATTAATTGAGGAAGACAAAACTGTCTCAGTACAATGTAATATTGTAATACACAATTGAAATATAATAAAAACATACGTATAGGAATATATTGATATACAGTATAATTAATTAAATGAGGACTATACTAAAGTCTTATATAGTCATTATTATAGGTATTTCAGGAAATACAAAGTAGAATATTGGGTAGATCTGGAAAGTATGTATTCAGAATCCATCAATGAAATTTCATCTCTATACGTTAACATGATTTCCACCTCCAAATCCATACCAATTGCAATATGCACTGTATGTGATCATGTCCTTGAAGGTAGAGTCCATTCAAATGTGATGCAAGGCAACTTTTATACCACCAAGCTCCCTGACAGCTTTCAGCACAATTTCCATTACTGGCATCGTTCTCTCTGTCATAAGTACTAAAAGGACTTCCATTATGATATTCTAATTTGTCAACTATATATATACATTGAGGAGTTATATTTTTGATTAGTATCAGAGAGTACGGTAGTACTCTCTAAGTATGGATGACCCGAAAAAAAATGGATGCCGTATTCAATGTATTACGGGCACCTTATAAGTAGGCAGCGAATGCGTTTTTACCTCTTTTAAACTCATAATGTGTTTTTTGTAGGATTTCAATTGAGGGAAGCTGTTTTCAAGAGCGCATAAAGGCTCCAAGTTTGTAAAACGGTTTCAGGCCTACTTCCGGTTTTCCTCATTTTCTTATTCTTATTCTTATTCTTATTAATATTCTTATTCTTATTCTTCCTTTTATTTCACGCTAGTGCATAAACGCGCTTGTAGATAAATACATTTTAGGGGCATATCGTCTAAAAGTTTTAGCAACTAGGGAATAGGCACCTTTCTGTCTTCAAACGATTTGTGCAAAGACGGTTTTCTGTGGCGCGTAAGCAGATTGGAACCTTTTTGTCGCCATTTTCTAATTAGGAGTTCTTGGTCATCTCCTGATTGCCTTCGACTACGACGTTATATTTCGAGTTTTGGCCAAAAAAATTACAAAACTAATTTTAATAAGTATATAACATTACAAAAAAAGAAGGAATACAAGTAAATAAAAACATTTAAAAAATGAAATGAGAAGTAGGGATGGCAGTCCCTGCAACAGTACCTATCACATCCAGAAAAAGTAACAAAACAAGAAAGTGATCATATGGTAAGGCTAATATTGCAGAAGTGGCATACTGAAACTTATAATTAACTATACACATCACTTCTATGTTTGGGCGCATCGATCCCTACTTCTAGTATATCCATGATGCGCCCAAACATAGAAGTGATGTGTATAGTTAAGTTTCAGTATGCCACTTCTGCAATGTTAGCCTTACTATATGATCACTTTCTTGTTTCGTTACTTTTTCTAGATGTGATAGGTACTGTTGCAGGGACTGCCATCCCTACTTCTCATTTCATTTTTTAAATGTTTTTATTTACTTTATATTCTGTGTTGACTGACCATTCCTGGTATGGTGTTAACTAAGTCAATGAGTTGACACACTTTGTCCTTCAGCATCAGAACCTCGATCCTGGGTTGAATTGTCACAGCAGAGGTCATTGGTTGAACCAGGTTGACCAGAGAGGACTGGAATGTACCACATCCTACTGTCCCCCACATTAGCAGGACTAGCAGTCGGTGTAGCTGTATACAATTGTAGAAGACACATGCAGTCCTAGTGGGATAATGTTAAGTGGAGACTGAAGTATACTTTGTAATTATTTCCCCATAGTTACTTATATATGGAAATTTAGGCCTTTTAATTATTCTCATACAATTACCCATACTTTATTAATGGGTGCCTATAGCTATAATAGCCAATGGCTAAAGGCCTCGAACTCCCCAGTCTAAATACTTTACTTGATTTGACTTGATGAAGATGAATTTGTGTATACGTATAGTGTTTGCTAATGCTGTAAGGAAACACTGCATGTGCGCAGTGTTGCTTAGAGTAATACAGAAAAACAAAGCTCCTAACATGATTATAAGAGCTGGAAATACGTATTATGGAATACAAAATGTCCATTATAATAAGGTTAGACTGTATATCTTTGTATTTAGATAATTCTTAAACAATGCCTTGATTATATATCAATGTCATGCTAACAGTCAAAGAATGCAAATCTATATAATTAATATAATAATACAAATAAAGAAACAGAGAAAAACTATTTTAGGTTAACTTAATATATCAGTGTGAATTTCCTATGTACGTATATATACTTCATTAGCTTATAAGATGACAATATTATTGTTAGTTTTACAAGTTCATATAAGTTGGTTTATCTTCAATCTGATTCATCTCAATAGATACATAAGCAGGGTTCCTCTCCATGTCAACAGATATTGGTGGTCCTTTAGCATCGTATTCATTTATTGTTTTATCTTGAAAGGAATACATTAAAATATAAGTCATGTAATGCTATTTTACTGATAGATATGTATGCATTCTGTAACAGTTCAATACCATACCTTGCTGTTGGCTCCTCTTACATCTGATCCAGCAACATGGACAAGTAACGACAATCACCATAATGATTATCACTGTGAAGACTATACATCCAATACATAGACCTACTACTGGACCAAATACAATCCAACCACTTGCTACGAGTAAAGATTTTAAACAGACGTACAGTGTATATAGAAGAAGAAAGTATTCGTAAAATAAACATTAAATTTCATTCTAATAATTATAAGAAATCAACTAAAATTTCATATGATGTTTAGTAGCTAATAGAAGATGTATGGATCCTCTTACATACATACTTACTTATAATATCTATAACTTGAAGTTGCATTAATTTACCTAATAAAAAGTGAATACACTATTGAAGGTTTGATACACTTACGTGGTTTAGTTGTAGTACTTCTATATATATTTGTTATTTCACTTCTAATACTTCGATTTTCCTTACAATAAGCTCCAACTCCAATCTCATAAGATGCACCAGGAGTAAGACCTTCAATAGTGTAGGATGTCTCAGTAATGGTTATATTCCTCAAACTAGATCCATCTCTACTCTGTTGCCATGTTACCTCATACATGAAGATACAGTTCTCAAAACACTCATCACTGTGGGACCACATCAGGGAGATACTTGTATCAGAGGGGATGGATATGAGTGAGGTTGGAGGAAGAAGAGATTCGAAAGAAATCTCAGCTGAAAAATAAAGATTTACTGTTGATAGGATTATTTACTTAAATGTACAATGTATTTTCACATGAAAACTCACCTAGGCCTCTAACTCTCACAGTCACAGGTTCACTCTTCTCCATACTACCATCAGCATACACAACAGCACAAGAGTAGTTAGCCTCTCCATTGAGAAAGACACTCTTTCTTGTTGTCACACTTACAACTGTTTTGGTGTTACTCTGTGATACAACCATATGGTATGTATCAGGTAGATCAATCCTCTCTCCATCTTTCATCCACACTACAGGACTGGTCTTATTGAAGATGGGTCCACTTGATGTACTATCAGTTATATCATGATGGTGACAGGTGAGTTGGACTTGTCTGTCATAACAGACGGGACCAGTTGAATTGAAAGTGATGGGTTTTTCTACAAACATACATATATTGGTAATTCATACAGTGTACAGTAATTAGATTATTATCAACAACACTTTTTTCATAATTATGTATTCACTAGGGCAAGCCTGAGCAAACGGAAAGGAGAGGACTGCAGGAGGACTGTGAAGTAGGAGAGAGTTTACTGATCAATTGCTTTCATTATTAACTTTATTAAAAAATTATATTAAATAAAAAATATTAATTGAAACTGGGGTGTGCTATGATAGTTTAATACTTATGCATGTGTATTAAAGTAAGTATGTGTACAAAAGATAGATAAGGTTGGTGTAAAACTGTTGCAACTACGCATACATACAGGTTAAGCAAAGACCTGCCCCACAATACATTTCATTTATTGGTTTATGTTGACAAAGGCATATGTCAGGTATAAATAAACAAATAAATTTCACCTTTACCATGCAATCCTTAATTCCAATATATTATCTTTTCCAAACTAACATTATACTCATAATAGCATACAGTACGTAATCACTTTATTACAGTACACAAACCCTTACCAACAGTCATAGAATTCATTGACAGTGGATCACTAACAACATCTTCATTTCCAACGCATTCAGCAGTTATGTTAACTATATAGCTCATATCACTCATCAATCCATCTATTATTACAGTATTATTGGAGAAGGAACCATTCTCTAGTTGTGTCTCATCAGGGACTCCACTGATCACAGGATACCAGATTACGTGATATTGGAAAGTGTGATGAGAATAACATTCCATATTTGGATTGTGTTCCACTTTATATACAAGAACATTAGATTTAGGTTGTATTGCAACTACATTTGGAGATGGAACCTCTACATGGAGTGATGAAGTTTCAATTATAAAGTAGTACTCATTAAAATAATTTATAAGATACAGAAATATATACATTAAATCATTACTGTTTTCACTTTAACTGATTTCAATGCAATGTTGAAATATTTCACAGTTGACAATTTAAAAGTATGCCTTCAATACAATACTTATAAATTGAAATTGAAACATTAACATAAATCATAGGATCCATATCCTACAGTAATGCACATAATTCACTTACCAACTACATTAATCATTACTTCAGTACTGTAATCTCTAACTGATGTGTCAAGATTTTGAGTGTAACATCTGTAGATCCACACTTTATCCGCAAAGTCATCTTTAGATAGATGAATATTTAGTGTAGTGTAGGTGAATTCAACATCAGTCAGACTATGTATTCCAGCAAATCTAGTCAATCTTGTTCCATTTCTCTCCCAAAATACCACAAATGATCCATCATTAAAAGGATGAGTACATGTCAACCTTGATGTCTGACCAAGACAGTACGGGTCATTATTGGAAGTGAGAGTTACAGCAGTATCACCTACAGCATATGCATATCAATATTGTTTTGCATGTACGTAGTATATAAGTGATATGTATGTATATACTTATGTATTACCTACATGTATCTGTAGTACACGATGTTTAATTAGTAATTCATTGGAATTTTACATCATATTGAAGATGTGTCATTTATACGTACCTTTAAATAATTGTCCAAAATGGAAATGCATAATTAAAATACAGTATATACGTAAGTAACAGCTATATTCCAACAATAAATAATAAATATTCATTTATATATACAAAATAAATTTTATTTGCAAATAGCATTTCCCTCATTTAGGAAACTATGTGAAAAATTCCACATTCTTCTAGTTTGAAGCATAAAAGGTTCAATAGTAAATAAAACACTCACCTGATGTGTTAATACACATCAGAATAAACAGCACAATCCTCATTTCCGTTCTACATCCAGATCTATAAACAGAAAGAATATACATAGTACAAAGTCAATAAAAATAATATAGTTTACAAAAGAACATGTAATTCAGGTTAATGTTAATCAATAATTCTGTTGGCAAAAACATGTATGTATTTGTAACAGTTAAAGTGTGATCTTGTCTGAGTATATATCGGCAACCTGTGCCGAATCAGTAAATGATTTACAACGTCTACTAGATATACTTCATGTTTGGTGTGCTAAATGGCAACTCCAAATTAACACCAATAAGACTAAGGTGATTCATTTCCGCCCGACTCAACACAAACTATCACAGTTCAAATTTCATATAGGCTCCTCTCACATAGAATACACCAAAGATTATAATTACTTAGGTTTATCACTAAATGAACATTTAACCTGGAGCAATTCCATTGCATTAATTTCCAAGAAAGCCTCCAAAGCTGCCAACCTCTTAACAGCTAAATCTAGAGCGTATGGTAACTTCCATTATAATGTCTTTAGTCATCTATACCGAACACTAGTCCTAAGTATAATTAGTTATAGCTCACATGTCTGGGGTGCAAAA
Organism: Chondrosia reniformis; assembly: GCA_947172415.1. Taxonomy (NCBI): domain Eukaryota; kingdom Metazoa; phylum Porifera; class Demospongiae; order Chondrillida; family Chondrillidae; genus Chondrosia; species Chondrosia reniformis. Next base: position 2,538,167 of record OX359192.1, read on the forward strand.
GAATATCAGGCCCTTGAATTGGTACAAAACAATGTCATGAGATCATTTATAGGCCTTGGTAAGACTGCTCCTCTTGTCGGACTCATGGGTGAACTAAACTGGAAGCCATTACACTGGCATACTAAATTTACCACCATTAAATTCTGGCATCACCTTTGTGATCTCCCTATTAAATGCATGCCCAAGAAGGTATTATTGTTTTTAGCCAAACTTAACCTCAAAGATACATGGTATAGCAATGTTATGGATGTAATCTCTAAATTAATTACCCCCAATGATGCTCCTTATCCTGCTATTTCTAACCCCAGTAATTTCATGAACACCATCATGTATGATAGATCACACTTCCTCAGTTATACAATGCAACTTATAAATAAATTAGCCTTACAAGATTGGACCTTAAGACTAGACACTATAGACAAAAATAGTAGATCTGGGGGCAGGTTAGCTGACTACAGGCTCATTAAGAGAACGCCCTCAACTGATGACTATATAAGGACTGGTAATTTTGATAAAAGGAGAGTCCTGGCAGCCCTGAGGTGTGGGTGCCTCCCTCTCGAAATTGAGAAGGGCAGATTGAGACACCCTAAGGTTGATCTGGAGAGCAGGATTTGCCAGCTGTGTAACTGTGGTGCAATAGAGGACTCCACTCATTTTATTACAACCTGTCCAGCTTTCAATCATATAAGATGTAATCTTTTTGCTGAATGCTCACTTTTATCCCCTAACTTCTACTCTTACCCAAGTATCCAAAAAAACCACTTCATCCTAACATACCCAAATCAAAAGATCTCAAATTATATTTACAGTATGTACATTCATCGTAAATCTCTCACTCATTCTCACTAATTTTTGTTCCATAAAGGTTTTGTAATACATACACCCTCCCTGCATGGCCCTGGAAATGTATACCCCCTGCTAGTGACTTGTAAACCCACCATGGGTTGGGCTATTTCTGACTGATTTTTTTTTTCAGAATAGCATGTCACATTAATAAAAATCATTATTATTATTATTATTATCAACGTCATGTACATTGGGAGAGCCAGAAGCAATCTCCTATTAATGGTTCATAGGCTATGTGTTTGCATTTATATGTAATATATAGTTAGAGCCCAGGGCATGAATTCTATCTGAAAATATTATGACACTGAAGCATAGCCGAACCTGAGCAATTATATATACTTCACAAAAGTCCATGGCGATGGGTTTTAACTGGCTTGTACCCTATTGTTATGGCCATAAATCCTCTTTAGGACTGTAATTTGCTTTAAGTACATAGTCACTTCAGTCAAGTCTTAAAAATTGTATATTTGTATACTGATACCTCATAATAATTTAAATGTATACACATTTTCATAGAAGTACAGTGGAACCTCCGAATAACAGACACGCTCGGACCCAACATCTTATCTTTTATTAAGAGGTTGTCCTCTTCTCGGAGGTCGGCCCATAATCACGTGCACCATCTAAACAACTAATTGTGTAATAGCAACTAGCTACCAGTTATAGTAACCTAACACTATATTAGGGCTCATGATCATGAAATTATATCCAAGAGATACAATAAATATACACCAACAAGTTATAGGAAGCTACAAACACTAACATTTGATTAACTTAACTAATTCATGCAAGTCTTCTTTGTTATTCGTTATTCAGTGAATAATATCAGTTAGCTACTCCATAAATCGAATGAATTACTGATTCGTTCGGTTTATCGAGTGCACACCTTTTGAAATTCAGAGGTTACGGTTTAAGTATGTATATATACGTTTAAAATCCGGACCATACGAAATCGATCCTCAGAAGCAAGACTTCCTATTAGATGGTTAGGTTGGGTTTAGGACACCACATGGATTAATCATTCGCTTAGACCAAACAGGTTCAAGGCCGAATGTTACATTTTCAACACAATTCTGAAACATCTTGGAAAATAACTCACTTTGCGTCCTCTTAATTTATACCTCTCTGCAGTAACAGCTTGGTGACGTTACGTGTGGGGAAAAACAAAAAGATAGCGGTCTGGCTACGCTAGTCTTAATCCTTTCAATCAATTCATCTAAACTTTGGGTTTCAATGAGCTATGACTATTTTGCTATTCCAATACTGCATTGTATAAATTTTTTCTTGTCACATGACTTTGTGAAAGTGAATCCCGTGATCTTCCAATCAAGATGCCTGTTCACCAGGAATTTCCCTAATCATATCTTTGTGTGCAGTTTTAAGTTTGTGGCAGAGAGGTATAGGAAAGTAGATGTTAATTTCTGTATATAATTACTTACGCATGAATTCTGTCTTTCAAGTTCCTTTAGATGCAAGTCATGTAGACCTGTTTGATTGATAAGCAATTTCAATAGCTATAGTGTACACAATGTATTACCATGATAACTCTTTGATTCTGACTTATGTATTCTTACCTTTAAGTGAGAAAGTATATATATACGTAGACAGTTCTATATTGTATACGTAGCTAATAAAAAGATAGTATATTTTAGTGTTACTATAGGCAGTGATAAGATATACATAATATAATTCTAGTTAAATTCATTGGTTCATTCCACTATTTGTTACTAGGTAATGCATCTGACTGAACTTCCTAAAAATGTGTGTTATGGAGAGACATATATATAAGATAAACTGTTCACATCCTCCTCTGGGAGGGAACAGTGGATACCTGGTTGGTGTGTTCTGGAAGAGGAATGATATGGACTAAACACCTAATGGAACATAAATTCTAATGTGAGAGGTCTTCAGATCAATGTCATAAAAGGAGTGTATATGAACCTACAATTGCTTAATTGTGAGAATTGACACTTTTGATAGAGAAAACAGTAACAGTGTTTCAGCATTGTCGGTGAGTTTACTCTATATCTCTATATAATCTTATACAGTATATGCAACATTTATAAATGCTATTCCATGTTATATTGATTGTGTATATTTTTATGTCTTACTATTACTATGTATGTGTGGATAGTATACGCAATGGGTTCAAATATATAATAATACAGGTGAACTAGCCATTCCTGCTCAAATAGAATTGTAATTTCAATTATTCTAACTTGGGATCAAAATCCCTCAGTGTGTTTTGAAGACTACACCTTCTCCTTCACCCTCTTATGGTGTACTGTTGAGAATGGAGTATACCTGATGTATCAACATGTAACTCAACTACTACATCCACTATTGACATTACACTATCTAACCTGGTTCCTAACACTACATGTCAAGTTAACATTAGAGTACAGAGTGTGGAAAATAGAACTCTCAGATGTGATAAAGTGGAGATGGAAGTTACTACACTTGGCAAGTTCTGCTACTGATAATGTATCATTTGTAAAAAATGTCTTTTCAATGTATACATCACATTTTACAGAAGTATTTTTATCCAAAACGGCGCTTTATACGGAAGTGGACCAATATTCCAAGCCCGGACCAATATTATCAGGAAAACAGTATCCTGGTGGACCATATTTTTGGTTCCCCAGACCTTTTTTCGGCGGGCCAAAATTTCCATGACAGGACATTATACGGTAACCAGTTAGAAAATGGATGACGACGGTACTACAAGTGCAACCGAAGTGACTTTATATACAAAAGATGTAAAAGCAATAATTATTGGAGTAGGTTTTTGGCATAGATATTATGGTTTATGAGAATTAATTTAACTGCCATAAATTTATTATCAACATATAGGACAGTGGTGTTGGTAAGACAAGCATTTCTCGATATTTAGCATTTAAAGAGAAAGACAGTGGAGAGAAGATGACAACTGTTGGGTAAGCTCACATTCACTGGGGCATTACATGGCCTAAGTTTCCGTATACGTAATTGTGTCTAGTCTTTAGTATTCTCTCTTAATTCCTATATTTAGTGTTGCTGTTGTCAAAATTGATGTTCCTATTAATGAAGTGTTGTGGAAATTCTATCTGTGGGATACTGCTGGGACTGAACAGGTAGCTACTTATTTATTAATAATATTACAGCTCTATTTTATGTACATATAGTATCGAGGGGTTGCTAGAAATTATTTTCGAAAAGCTGGAGTTGCGTTTGTTGTGTGCCAAATATCAAATTTAGTAAGTCTTGGGGACATTATAAAATTTAGCTAACCTCTAAGTTTAGTCCTGCATGAGAAACAGTTAATACTTTACTTGTTATTCACAGGAAAGCTTCAAGCATATAGTCACTGGATACAGGTCAATTTATGGAAAGGAAATTATAAGTTGGATTGACGAGTTATTATATAATGACGAAGCGACTGATCTTAAAGTTTTGGTTATTCTTGGAAATAAAGCTGATTTAGAAGAGAAAAGAGAAGTGTGGGCTTATGCAGTATATTACGTCTTGCTTGTGTACTGCATGGATCATTTTTCATCTGTACTATATATATATTAAATATTAGGTTCTATCTGAAAAGGGAAAATCACTGTGTGATATGTTGAAAACTGACCCCAAATTTAAGGAATATACCTGTCAAATTATTTTCAAGAAGTCAGTGCCAGAACTGGTTATAATCTTGATAATCTAATGGAGGAAATTTTTTAATATATTTATTAATATATATAAAAGGACAAGTGTTGCACTAAAATGTAACTTTTTGCCTATAGATTCAACTAAGCTTGTTCTTAGTCAAGATATCCAGTCTTGCATGTGACAGACAAGTCCAACTCATTTGTCACCATCATGATATAACTGATCCAACATCAATTGGACCCATCTTCAGTCAGACCAATCCTGTAGTATGGATGAAGAATTCGAACAGAGAGAGGATTGATCTACGTACCTGACATATACCATATGGTTGTATCCCAGAGTAATGTTGTGACTGTAACAACAAGAAAGAGTGTCTTCCTCAATGGAAAGACTAACTACTCTTGTGCTGTTGTGTATGCTGATGGTAGTATGGAAGAGAGTTAACCAGTGACTGTGAGAGCTAGGGGTGAGTTTTTCATGTGAAAATATATACATACATTGTATGTACGTATATATGCTAAGACAGTTAATTGCATTGAGCCATGAAAAGGTTATATATGATGAATGGCATAATACGTTCCAGTGAATATTTGCTTATCATCATAGCCTTTGCATGTCATTATAATGTATAATCTTTTGTGAAGGTTGATTTGACTGATTGATTGATTGATTAATCTTTTGTGAAGGTACCTTCGTCAATTCCAAGATGAGACTCTTCGCCTGTCAACTCAGGCATCATTTAGTGAGGAGGACTGTATTGTCGGTGGCTATAGGATACCAGCAATGGTGTGTGGTCATACACAATTGGATTAGTATATATATTACAGTAATGTTCTATATATAATCAAACTGTGTTTATAAACCTTATTATACTAATACACTATCAACAGACCTGCCCTTTAGGGCTTTAAATGTAAATATTCCTTTTGTTATGAAAATAAGGTTCTGTTAATTGTAAATAACTATTGTGTAAAGCTGCTTAATATATGAGGTCTGACATCCTTTAAACTGTTCTCCTTTAGTAGTATAGGATTTAATGTTATAATATAAACTGAACCAGTAAATACGTAGTTTTTGATAAAAAGCTGCCTATACCTTTTAAGGTGATAACTAATATATATTGCTGCAGGAGCCATCTCTTGCTCCCACATTGCCTGGATTAGTATATATATAGCCCTTCTTGACATGTAGCTTGTTTTATCTCAAAATAAATGCTCTGTCGACCTGATTTTATTGTATCTTGTGTATACGTATGTGAATAGACTCCAATAATCCATGCAATTGGACTAGTCAGTGAAGATCCAACCCTTTGGACCCAACCAGAAAAGTGTGTAGATTGCAATTGAATAATGTTTTTGTGGATAGAGATACATTGCATAACACTAAAATTAAGCTAGTGTTGCTCATGCAATGTGATTAGTATGTAGTATTTTCTCATTAAAATAGATTCTATCAAACTTCACTTACTGTATCTACATTTCTGTATTGCAGATTTGATCCCTCACGTTTTGATGCTGAGAACAAATCTACATATTCTTTTGTACCTTTTGGATTTGCTGGCCAAAGGAAGTGCCCTGGATACCTGTTTAGTTATGTTAAAGTGGCTACTTTCTTGTAACTATTCTTAGGAAGTACAAGGTCACACGTGTGTCACATGACCCTGTGGAAAAAGTTTATGGTTTGGTCACATCCCCAAAGGAAGACATCTTGGTTAACTTTGAGCCACGTGCTACTAATTAAAATCTTTATTTTCCCCTTTTGTGTGACTGTGTGTTTGAGTGTGTGTGTTCCTGTAGGGTGTGTTTAAGCCTATTTATACACAATCATTATATAGCCATAATTATTTGTTGCTTGATAAAGCGTTTAAACATAAGAAGCAGGATGCTTGTACAGTAGATGATAAAGATCATAATGGTTAGTCTAACTCCACAAGCTCACATAAACCTACAGAATGATTGATCCTTTGTATCCTATATAAGCTCATTTCTAAGTGCCCCTGCTATGCATCCTTATAATTAGTATGGTTAGTATACATACTACCTTTATGAATAACATAAGCAATGATCTGTGTCTTTTATATGCAGTTATAGGTCTTGCTTTCCAAACAAACAAAGCAGAATATTAGATAGATTTGGAAAATGTATTCAGAATCCACATAGCAGTGTTTACTGCTTTTTTGTTCTTTGACCTCTTCTTTAAGTCTTCTTACTTCATTGAGGAGTATGATAAATTTTACTATTAAAGTTGGTCCACTGTCTATACGTATGTATAAGCATCAGTATTTTAGCTATATACTAAATTATACAACCTTAGAAATATATATATGCCTACCTCTGTTTTGGTGTGACTGACAATGTATATACAAGTAAATAAAAAAGATTTACAAAAATGATGTTAGAAGTAGGAATGGCAGTGTTCACTAAGACATCTCCAAAAAGTATCGAAAGAAGACAGTGATTATATGATAAGGCTAATCATATAGAAGTTGCATGTATACTGAAATTTAAGTAACTTAACCATACACTTCTGTGTTTGGGCACACCAAGCTGAAGTAGGAATGGTGCGCCCAAACAAAGAAGTGTATGGTTAAGTTACTTAAATTTCAGTATATATACAACTTCTATATATATGATTAGCCTTATCATATAATCACTGTCTTGTTTCGATACTTTTTGCAGATGTCTTAGTGAACACTGCCATTCCAACTTCTAACATCATTTTTTTTATTTACTTGTATTCCCCCTTTTTTCTTCTTAATATTACTTGCTTTAAATTGATTTGAAATTTTTCTTGGCGAAAATCTCGAAATAACGTCTTAGACAAGAGAAATATACCGAAAACCATGATCTCTTATATAAAAATGGCGGCCGAGAAGACCACAATTTTCGCTTTTCATAAATAACCTGTTTCCTGTAGAGCGCATTCAGATTTAGGGCTGTCTGTTCCCTAGTTCGGAAACATTTATAACGATTTATAACTTGTACCTGCCCGCATAAGTTCGCATATTAGCGCTAGTCCATTTGACAAAAGAAGAAGAAAAAATGAATTTCGGGAATGGGTCTCTTCCTGGTTAACCGCTTTTTGAACACTGTAGAGCGTCGAAAGACGTTTTGGCATTTAGAAAAGAGTGCATGAATGGCTGCAAATAACCGAATATAACCAAAAATCGCTTGGTTGACGATTTATGAGGTGTTAATTGGTAATACATTAGATAGGGCGGCCATCTTTTTTTCGGCCAATCCTACTTAGAGAGTACTACCGTACTCTCTGATATGTACGTATGTGTAAATTGAGTTAATCATTTTGAGATAGCAGTATTATTAAGGCATTGCTTAAGAATCTAAATACAAAGATATATACGGTCTAACCTACGTAATTACGTATATAATGAAAAATCTAAGATACCATTTTCCTACATGCTATAGGCCTATTCTGTAAAAGAGCCTATAAGGGAACTAAACCTGAAGAGAGCTTTTGGATGAGGATACAGGAGTCTTTTCTTTCTTCTTTAATCTTCTTCTCCACTGGGTCAGACAGCTGTTTCTGGGAATTACACCCTTCATCAGTGATCAGGGGAGTCTTTGTCTTTTCTTTATCTTGATCTTCTGTAAATTCTGCAAATAATGTACATTTTGTATTCCATTAAATATTTAACACATATATATACGTACATGCTAGGAGCTTCGTTATTGTGTAGTATCTTCTAGTAGTTGTTAATTCCATAAACTATTTTCCCCATCTGCATACTGGTGATAGTGTTTGCTAATGTTGTGAAGGAAACACTGCAAGTTCGCAGTGTTGCTTAGAGTAATACAGAAAAACAAAGCTCCTAATATAACTGACTATAAGAGCTGAAAATACGTATTATGGAATACAAAATGTCCATTATAATTAGGTTAGACTGTATATCTTTGTATTTAGATAATTCTTAAACAATGCCTTGATTATATATCAATGTCATGCTAACATTCAAAGAATACAAATCTACATAATAAAGAATAATATATAATTAATAATACAAATAAAGAAACAGAGAAAAACTATTTTTGGTTAACTTAATATATCAGTGTGAATTTGCTATACTTCATTAGCTTTTAAGATGACAATATTATTGTTAGTTTTACAAGTTCATGTAAGTTGGTTTGTCTTCAGTCTGATTCATCTCAATAGATACATAAGCAGGGTTCCTCTCCATGTCAACAGATAACGTATCATATTCATTCACTGTTTTATCTTGAAAGGAATAAATTAAATATATAAGCCATGTAATGCTATTTCACTGATAGATATGCATTCTACGTATAACAGTTCAATACCATACCTTGCTGTTGGCTCCTCTTACATCTGATCCAGCAACATCGACAAGTAACGACAATCACCACAATGATTATCACCGTGAAGACTATACATCCAATACATAGACCTACTATTGGACCAAATACAATCCAACCACTTGCTACGAGTAAAGATTCTAAACAGATGTACAGTGTATATAGAAGAAGAAAGTGTTTATAAAATAAACATAAAATTTCATTCTAATTATAAATCAACTAAAATTTCACTCTTCCTAAGTGTACATGATGTTTAGTAGGTAATAGAAGATGTATGGAAATATTTGGATCCTCTTACATACATACTTACTTAGTTTATTGGAGCTATCGGCAACAAAATTGAGCTATAGATTGAACATTTCGACCCGTAGGTCTTCATCAGCCAGTAATGAGGAATTGGATTACAGAGTTGATTAAAATAGAGGAAAGATGACAGGAGTTGAAAAATTGAATAAGATAAAAAAATTTCAACTCCTGTCACCTTTCCTCTATTTAAACCAACTCTGTAATCCTATTCTTCATTACTGCTGATGAAGACCTACGGGTCAAAACGTTCAATCTAGCTCAATTTTGTTGCTGATAGCTCCAATAAACTTATTTTTAGGGGCTGCCTATGGCAGCCCCTTATATTGTTTTCATTTGCCGATTACATTGTACGGCTTCATGTTACGGAAAGATATATATATATATATACAGTGCAAGTTACAATATACTAAGGTAATCTAATATAATATAATATAATATAAATAATATAATTAATTAATTCATATGGCTCCAAGAAAGAATCTAAAAACAAAATGGGCATATCATCATAAAGTGTAGGGTATAAAACTCATTTTAAATTAAGGGATTTTTTATTTAGGTCTCCGTTTGTTAGAAAAAGGAGGACAAAGTTTGCATATAAAAAGCCATAGGACTATAGAAAACCTATGGGAAATTTATATGCAAACCATGTGTTATATTGATAAAAATTTTCAGTTTGTCAGATAACTGTGAAATCAACATATATCATGGTACATGTGTATAAGAAATGTCTGGCGAAGTTTTGCTTAATTAAATGAGCAAAATAATCAAGATATAATGAAGAATTCAAAGTTACGATTGCGCAAGCTGGTGATGTATTGTGATGTTCTTCTATTGCGTCACCAATACCTTCGTATGTCGCTCGGTACACACATTTCGTTGCTAAAGAAGATCATCCTTTCGAGAATGGCTATGACAAGTCGACGCTCTCCTACGAGAAGGAGCTACCGAATAAGCGAGTTATAGCAAAGGTTAGATAAAGCGTATTTGTATACGTTCATGCTAAGTTTAAGCCAAAAGTGTTGCTATATATATTGATGTAAAGAAATAAAAGAAATTCGTTTAGACGACAATAGTAAAACTGTGGTACTTTAAGCTCCGTCATCTCTTCTTATGTTTTCTATTACATATCCATGTGTGTACGTGTGCAGGAGTGTAATTGGATACGATATATATATATATATATAATTGTCCATGTGTAGGAATAAGGAGTGTTATATATTATGCATGTTTAAATACAATCAAGTACTACACAGTGCAAGTTACACATTTATACACGGATGCAAGTGACTCCCAAGATAATCACACTGAGGTATATAATATAATACGGATGCAAATGACTCCCAAAATAATCACAATCAGGTATAGTAAACGCTACAAGACTTTAGCCACACTGAAATTCTCAACTTCTGCATACAGAGTAGTAGTCTCTACATATCATATAAGGTTAAATACATGGCCTTCCAATTACCTTTTCACACCTAAGTATAGACTGAAGATGATGCATCTGCATGCCATTATCAGCAAAAATTCCAGTCTCATGCAGGGGGTCTCAGCCAATAATCACCGCAGATTTGACTTGCCTTGAGTGTGAGCTAGGAGTACATTTGGTTGCTTGCATGCATTCACATAAACAACAGGGTTAGAGACGATTTGGTAACTTGCACACAAGGGACATTGTTCATGAAATAAATTAAAGGCCCCAGCCTTTATGTCCCTGTGTGCAAGTTACCAAATCGTCTCTAACCCTGTTGTTTATGTGAATGCATGCAAGCAACCAACGGTACTCCTAGCTCACACTGAAGGCAAGTCAAATCCGGGGTGATTATTGGCTGAGACCCCCTACATGAGACTGGAATTTTTGCTGATAATGGCATGCAGTTGCATCATCTTCAGTCTATACTAAGGTGTGAAAAGGTAATTGGAAGGCCATGTGTTTAACATTATATGATCTGTAGAGACTACTACTCTGTATGCAGAAGTTGAGAATTTCAGTGTGGCTAAAGTCTTGTAGCGTTTAATTATATACCTGATTGTGATTATTTTGGGAGTCATTTCCATCTATATTATATTATCTACCTCAGTGTGATTATCTTGGGAGTCACTTGCATCCGTGTATAAATTTGTAACTTGCACTGTGTAGTACTTGATTGTATTTAAACATGCATAACATATATATATATATACGTATCCAATTACACTCCTGCATAAGTACGTACACACATCGATAGGTAAAAATATTAACAGAAAACAAGAGAAGAGATAACGGAGCTTACAGTACCAAAGTTTTACTACGGTCGTCTAAATGAATTTATTTTATCTATTTTACATTTACATCAATATATATAGCAACAATTCTGGCTTAAACTTAACATGAACGTATACAAATACGCTTTATCTAACCTTCGCTACAACTCGCTTATTCCGTAGCTCCTTCTCGTAGGAGAGCGTCGCCTTGTCATAGCCGTTCACGAAAGGGATGATCTTCTTTAGCAACGAGGCGGTGACGTTTACGCAACGTCACAAGATTCACTAAATGTTTACGGAGCGACATACAAGAGGTGTTGGTGACGCACTAGAGAAACATCATAATACATCATCAGATTGTGCAATCGTAACCTTGAATTCTTCATTATTATCTTGATTATTTTGCTCATTTAATTAAGCAAAACTTCGCCAGACGTTTCCTATGCACATGTACCATAACATATGTTGGTTTGACAGTTATCTGACAAATTGAAAATTTTTATTAATATAACACGTGGTTTGAATATAAATTTTCCATAGGTTTTCTATAGTCCTAAGTCCTTTTATATGCAGATTTTGTCCTCCGTTTTCTAACAAACGGAGGCCTAAATAAGAAATCCCTTAATTTAAAACGAGTTTTATACCCTATACTTTATGATGATATGCCCATTTAGTTTCTGAATCCTTTCTTGGAGCCATATGAATTATTACATTATATTATTTAGATTACCTTAGTGTATTGTAACTTGCACTGTATATAATACGGGTTCATACGCAACTATTATAACACTTATTTTATACGTTGATATATGTATAATACGAGTTCATACGCAACTATTGTAACACTTAATTTATACGTCAATACATCGTTTTTGCAAATGGCGGCGTTCAGGAAACTTCAGGAAACTTCAGGAAACTCACGAAGCTTTTCCATCGTTATTTATAAAGTTCAGGACACTTAAGCGTCCTCAATCGTTAGTATTACGAATATATATATTAAATCCCAACGATGCGGCCAAGTAGTTCGAGTTAATTCGGGGCGGCAGCCCCACGAGTTTTTAAACTCGAACTACTTGTTTTCCTAATGAACGCAACTAAAATTACCCCCTATCACTTCATACTTACTCAGGAATGCTCTATAATAACTTGAAGTTGCATTAATTTACCTATATATGGTTATAAAAGTGAATACACTATTGAAGGTTTGATACACTTACGTGCTTCAGTTGTGGTACTTCTATTTGTTATTTCACTTCTAATATTTGAGTCTTCTTCACAATAAGCCACAACTCCAATCTCATAAGATGTACCAGGAGTAAGACCTTCAATAGTATAGGATGTTTCAGTAGTGGTTGTATTCCTCAAACTAGATTCATCTCCACTCTGTTGCCATGTTACCTCATACTTGGAGGTACAGTTCTCAAAACACTCATCACTGTGGGACCACATCAGGGAGATACTTATATCAGAAGGGGTGGATGTGAGTGAGGTTGGAGGAAGGAGAGACTCTGAAGGAATGCCAACTATTGTTACGTATATTAACACTAACTATATAACAGAAATATCCAATGTCTTACTCACCCCTAACTCTCACAGTCACTGGATCACTCTCCTCCATACTACCATCAGCATACACAACAGCACAAGAGTAGTTAGCCTCTCCATTGAGAAAGACACTCTTTCTTGTTGTCACACTCACAACTATTTCTGTGTTACTCTGGGATACAACCATATGGTATGTATCAGGTAGATCAATCCTCTCTCCATTGTTCATCCACACTACAGGACTGGTCTGACTGAAGATGGGTCCACTTGATGTAGTATCAGTTATATCATGATGGTGACAGGTGAGTTGGGCTTGTCTGTCAAAACAGACTGGACCAGTTAAATTGAAAGTGATGGGTTTTTCTACAAACATACGTATATTAATGGTAATAATATTATTATCAACAAAACTCTTTTCATAATTGTGTATTCACTAGGGCGAGCCTTAGCAAGCGGAAAGGAGAGGACTGCAGGAGGACTGTGAAGTAGGAGAGAGTTCACTGATCAATTGCTTTCATTATTAACTTAATTAAAAAATTATATTAATTAAAAAATATTAATTAAAACTGGGTGTGCTATGACAGTTTAGTACGTATGCATGTGTATTGAAGTAAGGATATGTGCACAAAGGATAGATAAGGTTGGTGTAAAACTGTTGCAACTACGTATACATACAAAGACAAATGCAAAGACCTGCCCCACAATACATTGCATTTATTGGTTTATGTTGACAAAGGTATGTGTCAGGTATAAATAAACTAATGAAACATCACCTTCACCATGCAATCCTCAATTCCAATATATTATCTTTTCCAAACTAACATTTCTCATAATAGCATACAGTACGTAAACACTTTATTACAATACACCAACCCTTACCAACAGTCATAGAATTCATTGACAATGGATCACTAACAACATCTTCATTTTCAACGCATTCAGCAGTTATGTTAACTTTATAGCTCATATCACTCATCAATCCATCTATTATTACAGTACTATTGGAGAAGGAACCATTCTGTAGTTGTGTCTCATCAGGGACTCCATTGATCACAGGATACCAGATTACATGATATTGGAAAGTGTGATGAGAATAACATTCCATATTTGGATTGTGTTCCACTTTATATACAAGAACATTAGATTTAGGTTGTATTGCAACTACATTTGGAGATGGAACCTCTACATGGAGTAATGAAGTTTCAATTATATATATTTATAAAGTAGTACTTATTAAAATAATTTATAAGACAAAGGAATATACATTAATCATTACTGTTTTCACTTTAACTGATTTCAATGCAATATTTTGAAATATTACACAGTTCAATTTTAGTGATAATTTAAAAGTATGCCTTCAATACAATTGAAATTGAAACATTAACATAATAAATAATAGGATCCTCATCCTATAGCTACAGTAATACACATATTTCACTTACCAACTGTATTAATCATAACCTCTCTACTGTAATCTCTAACTGATGTGTCAAGATTTCGAGTGTAACATCTGTAGATCCACACTTCATCTGCAAAGTCATCTTTAGTTAGATGAATATTTAGTGTAGTGTAGGTTGGTTCAACATCAGTTAGACTATGTATTCCAGCAAATCTAGTCAGTCTCGTTCCATTTCTCTCCCAAAGTATCACAAGTGATCCATCATTAAAAGGATGAGTACATGTCAACCTTGATGTCTGACCAAGACAGTGCCGGTCATTATTGGAAGTGAGAGTTACAGCAGCATCACCTACAGAATATGCATATCAATATTGAATTGCGTGTAGTGTATAAGTGATATGTATGTATATATATGTATTACCTACATGTATCTGTAGTATATACACGATGTTTAATTAGCAATTCATTGGAATTTTACATTATACTGAGAATGTGTCATTTATACGTACCTTTAAATAATTGTCCAAAATGGAAATGCATAATTAAAATACAGTATATATAATTCAATATTGTAAAAAATTTTATTTGCAAATAGCATTTCCCTCATTTTGGAAACTATGTTCTTCTAGTTTGAAGCATAAAAGGTTCAATAGTAAATAAAACACTCACCTGATGTGTTAATACACATCAGAATAAACAGCACAATCCTCATTTCCGTTCTACATCCAGATCTATAAACAGAAAGAATATACATAGTACAAAGACAATAAAAATAATATAGTTTAGAAAAGAACATGTAATTCAGGTTAATGTTAATCCATAATTCTGTTGGCAAAAACATGTAACAGGTAAAGTGTGATCTTGTTTGAGTGTATATCAACATCATAGAGATAGAGAGAGAGCCAGAAGCAAGCTCCTATATATTAATGGTTCATAGGCTATGTATTTGCATTTATATGTAATAGTTAGAGCCCATCCAGATGCATGAATTCTATCTGAAAATATATACAACACTGAGGCGTAACCGAAGCTGAGCAATTATATATACTTCAACAAAAGTCCAAGGTGATGGGTTATAACTGGCTTGTACCCTATTGTTATGGCCATAAATCCTCTTTAGGACTGTAATTTGCTTGAAGTGTGTAGTCACTTCAATCAAATCTTAAATATTATATATTTGTATTGGCCACGAATTCACTGATACCTCATAATACTTTAAATGTGCATATTCATAGAAGCACAGTGGAACCTCCGAATAACAAACACGCTCGGACCCACCATCTTATCTTTTATTAAGAGGTTGTCCTCTTCTCGGAGGTCGGGCCATAATCACCCTCTAAACAACTAATTGTGTAATAGCAGCTAACTACCAGTTATAGTGACACATGAAAATTATAGATATATGTAATATGTATCCAAGAGATGCAATAAATACCAGTGGCGGATCGCACAGGTCAGGCACAGGAAGCAATTAGATTGCGCAAGACGTCAAAGAAAGATGGCGTTCAGCAAGAAGGAAGAGAGTAATAGAACGTTTTAGACGACTGCATAGTCTAAGTACTCATACGATGTACTTAGACTATGCAGTCGTCTAAAACTGGTTAGTTACCGTTTCTAATGTTTGATTAGTTAAAATCGTTTTTGTGCTAGTAATTCTTAAGAAAAAAAATAGAAGCTTGTCTGGGCTATGGGTGGTGCCTGGGCACCCCAGATCCGCCACTGAATACACCAAAAAGTTATAGGAAGCTACAAACACTAACATTTGATTAACTTAATTAATTCATGCAAGTCTTGTTTTTCGTTATTCAGTGAATAATATCTGCCGCTGAACCAGTTAGCTATAAACCGAATGAATTACTAATTCGTTCGGTTTATCGAGTGCTGTTAATACCTTCGTTTTTGAAATTCAGAGGTTACGGTGTACTAACTTAAAGGTACATAATATGTAGTCTATACGTACGTTTAAAAATACGAAATCGATCCTCAGAAGCAAGACTTCCTATTAGATGGTTAGGTTGGGTTTAGGACACCACATGGATTAATCATTCGCTTAGACCAATCAGGTTCAAGGCCGAATGTTACATTTTTCATCGACCTTTTAATAGATGGAAAAACAGGGGATCTTCAAGATCTAAAGTTAATCTTAAAACATCGATATCATCGTCAATGAACTATATCCCCCACTCATGTCCCCTGAGGAGCGCAATGAGCTAATGGGCGAACCGCAATTCACTTGTCACAACTTTGAATAAGGCTTATTACTATAGCTACTCGTAGAACACAATTACGAAACATCTTGGAAAATAACTCACTTTGCGTCCTCTTTACCCCTCTTTCAGGAAGCCGCGTATATAAGGCACTTGTACTTTTTGCAGTAACAGCTTGGTGACGTTACGTGTGGGAAAAACAGAAATATAGCGGTCTTACTACGCTAGTCTTAATCCTTTCAATCAATTTATCTAACCTTTGGGTTTCAATGAGCTATGACTATTCTGCTATTCCAATGCTGCATTTACAGCATCTTAGAACCTTAATAAGCTTAATTTTCAGGTTAGAATTTTACACTTCCTCACATGACTTTGTGAAAGTGAATCCCCTGTGATATTCCAATCAAGATGTGTGTTCATCAGAATTTCCCTTATATAATGCTGACAGAACCCCACTGGCAGTCAATGTACAGCCATGCATATTCAGCCAACTTGGTGGATCTGTCTGCAGTTCCATGCTGTTGAATCATTTGTGCTTCCAGCACTAAGTCATAAAGCTATAATGTAACAAAACCTCAAATTAAGGGTGACACTCATTATATAAGCACTCTACCTCTTTTGCATTTTCAGGTGAAAGACTGACAGTGCCAGCGATATTGATCTGCCTTCCAGTCACCTACATTTATTGTATATACAAATATAATATGTAGTGAAGTTAATATTATTTTCTACAGATGCAGTATACTCAGCAGTAGATGTATGTAAAGCAAGAAACTTTTTGTATGACCTTAATTATTTATCAATTTAATTTCAATTGTTACTAATTAAGAGTTTTAGAAAATCATTGTTACTTTTTTTATAGTAAATGAAGTTACCTAACCTGCTTTAATGCAATCTTCATTAGAGCAGAAAAAATACACTTCTCCTCCTTTGGGCTTTGTTGGTGGTGATAGAGTGGCCTTAGTACTAGTGTTAGGAGATTTGAGAAGACTTTCCACTTCTTCTATATTCAACTTTTTCTTGCCATTGTGAAGGAGAGACATGTCCAAGCTACTACTTCGTGCTAAATACGCGCGCTTTTCTTCTGCTAAATAGTAATCGTGGAAATTATTAATTATTTATTTTACTAAATTAATAATAGACGCTTTCCGTAGCCATTCCAGGAAACGTTCGTTACGAACACGTGACTCCACGTGAAAATCGTTCCAGAACACGTGACTTCCGTTCCAGCGCGTCCCATTCCATTTTTAGTAACACCCTAGCTCCGTACACATTTAGTTAATCATGTGACGTTGCGCAAACGTCACGCCTCGTTGCTAAAGAAGATCATCCTTTCGAGAACGGCTATGACAAGTCGACGCTCTCCTACGAGAAGAAGCTACCGAATAAGCGAGTTACAGCGAAGGTTAAATAAAGTGTATTTGGGTACGTTTCCGTTAAATTTGAGGCAGAATTGTCCCTATATTGATGCAAAAGAAATTCGTTTAGTCGACCGTATTAAAACAAATACTTTTATAGGCTACTTCTTTTGTAGTAGACTACTATACATTCTGCTGGTTTATAGAAATGTAATTATAGTACTTTTACTTTTACTAAACTTTAAGCTTCAAGGACAGTTGAAACTGTGTCTTTATATTACTCACAATTATAATTACTGTTTCACAATACAAGCTAGTTATAGCCCATCGCCTTGGACTTTTGTTGAAGTATATATAATTGCTCAGCTTCGTAATGTATTTCAGATAAAGTTCGTGCCTCTGGGCTCTAACTATTACACATACGTAAATGCAAATACATAGCCTATGAACCTTTAATGGTAATGTGTAAAGCATGCACATTCTATTATGTGTATGTATGTACAAAACTCTACAGGTTGCCAATATTTAACTTTACATATTTTGATTATACTATACACACATACGTACTGCTATTTAAACAGTAGCATACTACATATGTACAGCTATAGTCTACCCTATAAAAGTGAGTGTAAACTCTGATATCGAAATGCATGCAGCAATGCTCTACAAATCATTTCTCCTTTTATACAGTATATACTAACTGCAATTATATAATTTGTATGTATTCACACTTATGTAGTCTAAGTAGTGAAGATATGGAATGAGTTGGGATTCTATATACTTATACTAGGTGTGGTAGTATTTTGACTAGTGACATCTCTCTTTCAATTCCTGGCTAGTGAAGTTCTCAATCTCTAATCCTGTATGTACATATATGTATGCCAAATTTAGACATGGTACAATAGTGACTAACAGTAGACTGGCCTGTACTAATCCCATAGGCTTTCATATTCATTATACTCATAGGCTAGTGTTAATCTTTAATATGGAAACATTTTGCTGTTATTTGTATGAATATGCACATTTAAAATATTATGAGATATCAGTGAATTAGTGGCCAATACAAATATAAAATATTTAAGACTTGATTGAAGTGACTATGTACTTCAAGTAAATTACAGTCCTTTACAGTACAAAGTTCGTGCCTCTGGGCTCTAGCTATTACACATACGTAAATGCAAACACATAGCCTATGAACCTTTAATGTGGGCTTGTTTATGGGTCTCCAATTATAACATGACGATGATATACAATTCTCTACTCAGACAAGATCACACTTTACCTGTTACAAAAGTACATATACGTATACGTATTAACAGGTAAATGTTATTTATTCATTCTGTTCAATCATTTTTGCCAACAGAATAACATTAACCTGAATTACATATTCTTTTGTAAACTTTATTGTCTTTGTACTAGTCTACGTATGTACCTACGTATATTCTTTCTGTTTATAGATTTGGATTCAAAGAGAACAAAAATGAAGATTGTGCTGTTTATTCTGATGTGTATTAACACATTAGGTGAGTGATTTATATACTATTCAGAAGAATATGGAATATTTTTCTTTAGTTTCCTGAATGAGGGAAATGATATTTGCAAATATAATTTATTTTGTATAATAGTACAATTATATATTACAAACAACTACCTATATATTTTAATTATGTATTTTCCATTTTTGGACAATTTTTGAATTCAGTATAATGTAAAATTCCAATGAATTACTAATTAAACATCGTGTACTACAGATACAAGTAGGTAATGCATAAGTATATACATACATATCACTTATATACTACATGCAATACAATATTGATATGCATATTCTGTAGGTGATGCTGCTGTAACTCTCACTTCCAATAATGACCGGCACTGTCTTGGTCAGACATCAAGGATTACATGTACTCATCCTTTTAATGATGGATCACTTGTGATACTTTGGGAGAGAAATGGAACGAGACTGATTAGTTTTGCTAGAATACATAGTCTGACTGATGTTGAATCAACCTACACTACACTAAATATTCATCTAACTAAAGATGACTTTGCAGATAAAGTGTGGATCTACAGATGTTACACTCGAAATCTTGACACATCAGTTAGAGATTACAGTACTGAAGTAATGATTAATGCAGTTGGTAAGTTAAATATGTGTATTACTGTAGGATGAGGATCCTATTATTTATTATGTTAATGTTTCAATTTCAATTATATTGAAGGCTAACTTTTTTTATTATCACTAAAATTGAACTGTGTAATATTTCAAAATATTGCATTGAAATCAGTTAAAGTGAAAACAGTAATGATTAATGTATATTCCTTTGTCTTATAAATTATTTTAATGAGTACTACTTTATAAATATATATAATTGCAACTTCATCACTCCATGTAGAGGTTCCATCTCCAAATGTAATTGCAATACAACCTAAATCTAATGTTCTTGTATATAAAGTGGAACACAATCCAAATATGGAATGTTATTCTCATCACACTTTCCAATATCATGTAATCTGGTATCCTGTGATCAATGGAGTCCCTGATGAGACACAACTACAGAATGGTTCCTTCTCCAATAGTACTGTAATAATAGATGGATTGATGAGTAATATGAGCTATACAGTTAACATAACTGCTGAATGCGTTGGAAATGAAGATGTTGTTAGTGATCCACTGTCAATGAATTCTATGACTGTTGGTAAGGGTTGGTGTATTGTAATAAAGTGTTTACGTACTGTATGCTATTATGAGTAATGTTAGTTTGGAAAAGATAATATATTGGAATTGAGGATTGCATGGTAAAGGTGAAATTTATTTGTTTATTTATACCTGACACATGCCTTTGTCAACATAAACCACTAAATGCAATGCATTGTGGGGCAAATCTTTGCTTCACCTGTATATGTACGTAGTTGCAACAGTTTTACACCAACCTCATCTGTCTTTTGTGAACATATATATCCTTACTTCAATACACATGCATAAGTATTAAACTATCATAGCACACCCCAGTTTCAATTAATATAATTTTTAATTAAGTTAATAATGAAAGCAATTGATCCGTGAACTCTCTCCTGTTTCTCAGTCCTCCTGCAGTCCTCTCCTTTCCGCTTGCTCAGGCTCGCCCTAGTGAATACATAATTATGAAAAGAGTTTTGTTGATAATGATCTTAATACTGTACACTGTATGAATTACCAATATATGTATGTTTGTAGAAAAACCCATCACTTTCAATTTAACTGGTCCAGTCTGTTATGACAGACAAGCCCAACTCACCTGTCAACATCATGATATAAATGATAGTACATCAAGTGGACCCATCTTCAATAAGACCAGTCCTGTAGTGTGGATGAACAATGGAGAGAGGATTGATCTACCTGATACATACCATGTGGTTGTATCCCAGAGTAACACAGAAATAGTTGTAAGTGTGACAACAAGAAAGAGTGTCTTTCTCAATGGAGAGGCTAACTACTCTTGTGCTGTTGTGTATGCTGATGGTAGTATGGAGGAGAGTAAACCTGTGACTGTGACAATTAGAGGTGAGTTTTCATGTGAAAATACATTATACATACTTTAAGTAAATAATCCTATCAACAGTAAATCTTTATTTTTCAGATGAGAATTCTTCAGAATCTCTTCTTCCTACGATTTTCCTTCTGTGCAGAGTCTCCCCTTCCTCCAACCTCACTCATATCCACCCCTTCTGATACAAGTATCTCCCTGATGTGGTCCCACAGTGATGAGTGTTTTGAGAACTGTACCTTCATGTATGAGGTAACATGGCAACAGAGTGGAGATGGATCTAGTTTGAGGAATACAACCACTACTGAAACATCCTACACTATTGAAGGTCTTACTCTTGGTACATCTTATGAGATTGGAGTTGTAGCTTATTGTAGAGATGACCCAAATATTAGAAGTGAAATAATAAATAGAAGTACCACAACTAAGACTCGTAAGTGTTCACAATGTAGGAAATGAGAACAGTTATAAAGTGTTGTTAATCAATTACTTTGTATTTTGTAGTTCCTCCTGCAGGTCCAGTAGTCAATGGAGTGGCAATTGGAGTATCCATTGCATTA
This sequence comes from Chondrosia reniformis, assembly GCA_947172415.1. NCBI lineage: Eukaryota > Metazoa > Porifera > Demospongiae > Chondrillida > Chondrillidae > Chondrosia > Chondrosia reniformis. The sequence goes on from OX359192.1 coordinate 2,560,123, forward strand.
TTAGTAGTGTTAGTGGTCCCCGTAGTAGTTGTATTAGCTGCATGTATCATGGTTCCAAGATTTAGACGTAAGATGAAACAGTTATTTGGGAAAGTAACATCTAAAAGATGGAAGAATGGAAACGGGGAAATGACTGTGAATCAAGTGGAACTTGATAATAACCATCCTGAAGATGGAGGTGAAGCTGTTGTTGCTTCTACTAGCCAGTCCCAAGAAAAGGTACATATGTATAAAGAAACAACATGAAACTATTTTGTCAATACAAATCTAATGAGCTTGTATTAACTAATGGTTGATTATTTAATTATATAATGTTTCATATGGTACAGTGTAAATATGTTGAAGTGGATCACAGCAAAGGAGCTAAACCAAGACACATTCCCAACAAAATCTATGGAGATGGAAATTATGATGAAGTCAAGTCTGCTAAGGAAGTAGCGTCTACTGGTGACATTGGAGATGGTGATAAGAGACATGAGGTGTGTGTGTAGTGAGCCTACATATTGTATTTCCAGGGTTTCATTCAGCAGGAGGGGAGGTGGGGCATTCGCCCTCTTGCTGAAGAGTTGCCCCCTTGGATTTAGGTTGCCACCTAGCTATTTTATCAAGGTATGACACCACCCCTGCAAAAATTTCAAAGGTCAATTTTTGCACCCCTTACAAAATTTCTGGATGAAACCCTGATTCTAATACGTATTCATCAGGTGTTGTTTGGTACATGATGGGGATTTCTTCTAACTGCGCCAAACTTATCTTTGAGATGGTTCAACTTTTAGTCTAAGAAGACCCCTAGGGGCAAAATGTCAGAGTTCTATAAGACCCAACTGCATCTCTAGACACTCCAAAGACTAAAAGATGAACCATCTCAAAGGTAGGTATTATTATTACAGTGTTTGACCTTTTGACTCTGCTCAGATCAAAGGGCAATATGTGACAGTAGATCACTCTAAAGGGGAAACCCCTAGACACCAACCTAACCCTAACTTGGGAGATGGCAAGTATGCAGAGATTAAGAAAGCTTCTGAAGAAGTTGCATTTGAGGATGCCAAATCAGAAGTATGATATATCAATCCAAAAAATTCTGAAATGATAAGATATGTACTGTGCCATCATACATACACTTGAAATGTTTATGTCATACAGTGTGCATCATCAAAATGATATTATTTCTACCTTTGTATTTAGATGGTAAATAACCAAACTAGCAGGCTTGAAGTGAGTTAAGGGGAACATTAACCCTTATGTATGGCGGTTGGTATGAAAACTGTATCCTGTTCCAAAGCTGTCTTAAAGGTCCTTAGATTAGCTACATTACTGTATACAGAGTATGACCTTTCCTTTCTTACTCCACTGAGCCATGTACGTACATGATGTGTTTTACTTATAATTTAATCATTTTCTCTTCTTATACTTAGATGTATGCCTCAGATGCTGAATTAAGGGTACGTGTGACATGTCCATATGCATGTAGTTCCTACTTCTGAAATATATCACATTCATAATATGCTGAAGGAATATAGCATTACAATATATACATACGTATCACTCAATCAAATGTTTCTCATTTGTCTACTAATGTAGGCTGGTGGAAGAGCATATGAGGAATCAACAGTAAGATATTTTATTATGTACATTAACTTATTTATTTCCAATGTAATTAGTATCAATTCACTTAAAAATGTGAAAACCATAGGTAAATTAATTCAACTTGCATGGAGTTAGAGCATAACAACCTTAGTTTACCATATTTGGGCAGGGATATAACAGGATTTAAGAAGCCAATGGCAGTATATAGCTTCTTAAATCTTGTTATATCCCGGTTACGAAATATATACACAGGCGGTTGCCCCGGCAAAGGAGTATATATGAGTTTTATACTTATGATAATAACTTCATGATAATATGCCCATTCTGTTTCTAGGTCCTTTCTTGGAGCCCTATGAATTAGATTAGATTGTATTTGTAATTTGAATTGTGGTAGATGGTATTTTGTAATTTGAATTGTATGTAGTAATAATAATTTTATTGTATATGAGATGTTTAATGAAATCCTATCTTTGTGTAGTTGGTTGATACTAAGAAATTTGATGTACCAATTTCACCTACTCAAGAGACAATTTCACCTACTCAAGAGACAAATCAATTTGAATCCTCTGAGCAGCTTTTTCCGGTATGCAATTGCTGCATGTAAATTTGTGTTGACTTAATTGGTTTTTACATGCATACATTGGTTATAAATAGATTTGTAGTGTCTATGTGGATGATTTTTTGATATGTTTCTTATTATTGTAGTTTAAAATGCAGCTCAATCATTGCTTTGAAAAGTGTGTGCCAACATTTGGTTTGAGGTTAATTAGTCCCACAACTGGTGATGAGGAAGAAGAGGTTTCAGTGAGCAGTTTTGAATGCTCAACAGCCTCCTTTAGATCTGATGCTGACCCTGCTGTAACTCACATGGTAGGTAGATACGTATAGTACTCCACTCTTTGCCTGTGTTATGTGTAATGTGAAAATTTAACTTAGGAGTGCTAATTACGTACATACATAAATCCTTATACGTATATACGTACAGTACCTACAAATTTTGAATCCATTGACATGCATGCCTACCTCCTGTTTATGATCTTAGGACAGCTCAAATGCTAAACTCAGCACAAGCATGTTGTATACATCTATCATTGTTATCTATGTTATTATATTAGTTAAATAAGGCAGAATGTACAGTGCTTATTTAATAAGCTGGCCGCATTTTGTAGACCTTTTCTGAGGACCTCTTTATTCTACCAATTGGTAAAACATCATACTTCAAAAAGGGAGCTTTTCAACTTCAACCCTCCCAGCTCTGGATAAGATTAAAGTGAAAGCAGATAACTGTATACTTGAATTACTTGGCATGCAGTTCTGGTAAGTAACAAACTAACAAGTACATTATTCTCATCTAGGTACGGTGTATATTAGGGTTGTTTACTACTTCCACAGTGTATAATTTGAAAGGTACATTCCATATAACTGTTGAAGGAGCAAAAATGCTTCGTTTAATCATAGAATTTAATTATTGGTAAATGGTGAATGCCTAAATATCTTACAGTGTTAGCTATCAAACCATTCAAGGCAAATACTTACAGTATGTCTCCTGCAGTGGCTGATTATGCAATCCCCATTCTAATATGAAATTCTAAAACCTAAACATGCATTTGAGTACGTAAATAGACACACGCAATTGAACAAAGGACAATATACAGATTTGTATTCTTTTTGGGCTGCCTATACACTTTGGCAAATGAAGTGTATATATGTAACATTTTATACTTTTTATTACAGAATGTTTCCCTCACTGCAACTTGCATGTTTTCAAATCGGATTGGTTTGTTAAGCTACATATTGATTTACATGCTGTTATCTGTATTATACTGTTTATCAGAGAGTAGTACTCTCTAAGTAGGGTTGGCCGAAAAAACATGGCCGCCCTATTCAGTGTGTTTTCACTAAATCAACAACAATTTGATTTTTGGTTTTATTTGACTATTTCCAATTTGCTGTTCTAAATGCCTAAATGTTTTTTGATATTCTGCACCTTTAGCAAAGTGGTTAACCAGCAGTAGGCCTAATTCCATAATTCATTTTTTCTTCTTTTTTCAAATGAACTGGCTAGCGCTTACTTGCAAACTTATGCCGCCGGATACAAGTTTTAAATTGTCATTACTTTTTCTGAGCTAGGAATAGGAATAAATGGCAACCAGTGACTTTGGTCCCCTGGCAAAGATATGATTTTGGTCACTTGGCTGACTGATGTAATATTTTCCAGAGATTATCTAAATTTTTATCCTAGCCTTGGCACCAATTATATAACTCTTTTTCAATGACTTCTCACTTCATAAATGTTTTTATTTTACTTGTAATTTATAGTAACACATTCTTAACATTATCTTGTGGCCTTAATGTATATATTTGAGTATTTTGAATTATCTCTTGCAGGGTTACTACCAGAAATTTCTTTTGGCTGCTGTAGCTTCTGTGAATGTTATGCATGCATGTTACATGTATAGTATAAATGTGCCAATGCTATTTTTTTATAGTATACAATACAGTACATACAGAATATTACATACAGTATATTCATTAAAATATATTAATTGCATTGATTGTATAGTGATTGTTTCCTGCAACATTTAGTACATATATAGCATAAATATAAAAAAACTTAGCTACAGATAGCTGTGCATGTATTTATATGGGACCCTATACGCATGGTCATTGATTGCACATGACATACATAATATATACAGCAGGCAGCCTCAGATTTGAACAGCAGTGAATCTCCTCTATAGTGCTATTGTACTTTGCTAGAGCTGTTCTAATAAAGATACCAATCTTATAGAGCTAAAACTAATACCGTGCATGATGTATTGGTATATAAATCAGGAGTGCAACAAAACAAATTGGGGATTATTGGATAGTGTATTATTATATATAACAAAAGTGGCCATGGCTCTTTATAATATATATAATAAAGGATTGCTGGTTGTATTGGATGTAATATATATAATGTACAGTAATGTTTATCAACCCTGATAAAACTAAGGCAATATGCAATTCAGAAATAATAGAAAATCACTAGACTCCACAATATTTAAATGCTGTAATGCTTATAACACCTACACTGACAAATACAAATACCTACGTAGGTGTAGGACTTAATCGGAATGTACCTCTTGACTCTCTAACAGGAGAGATGGGCTGTAAACCTATACCATGTATGTCTCACAAAAATCATATGTATTAAATTTTGGATAAGACTGCATAGACTACATATATATATATATATATATATATATATATATATATATACGTATATATATATAATAATCGTATTATGAAAACAGTTTTTATTGAAGCATGTATAGATTGACCGATCAATCAAAGGTACGTACCCATAATATTTGATCTTAATTCTACTCCCCACAGTATCTGTGCTGACCTCCTCTGGTATCAGAATATTAATAGAATTCCATATAACTCTAGATCTGGTGGTAGGTTAAATCTTTACCTTTAGATCTTTAATTTGGTCTTATGGCAGATAGTTACATAATGTGACAAAGGCAGGATAAGAGTTATTGCTGGCCTACGTCCCACTTGCAGTTGAAGTTGGTCACTACACCTCCCTCCCATTCGACCAGAGGACCTGCCAAGTCTGTGCTGGGGGTGAGGTGGAGGATCAGGCACACTTTTGCTAAATTGTTGTAAAACCTAATATTATAAGAAAGGATCTATTTACTTATTGCACCCAGATTAATCCTAATTTTACATGTGTGCCCCCTTCAACTAGATTACAATATTTCTTAAGTTCAGACAATACACAAGTCATTATATAACTTCATTTATAGAATGTATGATCTCAGACAATCCCTTTTATTCCCACCATAATTTATTGTAAACACCCTCACCAATCCTTTTTGTGACTAATAAGCCAAACTGGCTGGTCAGCTTGTACGTATACTGGTAGTTATGATCACTTTAATAATAATCATAATAATAATATAAGAGAGCTATAATGACTTTGTATATATATACCAGAGAACATGGTTGGTCCAAAAAGGGCTGCCCTATTATCAATAACTATGACAGAAAAACTGCAGTAGCATTCAAGTATGGTGTGCTGGCGTTGAAGTACCCATAGTACATGCACTGGCATCAAGTAGTCATTGTACGACATGTCAGTGAGAGGACCCCTGCCCGAAGGGCCAGGTCTGTCTGCTATATATTATGGATAATTAAGTAACTGACATTTTGATCATTGTGGCAAGTTTAGCCATTTATATAAATTATCCAAGCATATACATTCATGATAGGAGAACACAGATTAGAAACTGTACCAGAATATACGTACATATCTAGGCCTAACTATTAATCAATTTTTAATCTGGAGCAAATCAGTTGAAAATGTAGCCAAAAAGGCATATAAAGTGACACATTATCTATTAACAAAATCACGATCATTAGGAAATTTCCCATACCTCTATATATTCTTGGTATTGTGAACATAGTGCACATGTATGGGGCCTCAAAGAATATAAATGTTTAGACCAGGTACAGAATAATGTTATGCAATCATTTTTAGGACTAGGGAAGAGGCACTCCAAATTCATAACCCGAGTTTCACTGAATAACATCAAGTGGCTTCGACCAACTGTGAGGCACTCTTTATTCCATATATAAAGGGACTCAGTGAGATGATCAACAAAAGCTGTAGTATCTAAACCATTTTCTCCAAACAGATCATTGAGAACCATATTATCCAACCCTAAACAGCCACAACCACCTATATGGATACCAAGGGTGTAGTTTACCTAATTCCTTGCTCTGATTGTTCTGAGTCTACATTGGTGAAACTGGAATGACCCTGAAAGTAAGATTGGTGGAACACAAGCGAGCAGTCAGAATGGGGGATGTGAAAATGGTATAGCTGTTCACTACCTCAAGACTGGCCACTCAATTGCTTGGTACAAGGCCATGATTACAGACAGGGAAATCCACTGGCAAAGGAGAAGGGTCAAAGAAGCCATCAGGATCCAGAAATGTCAGGTGAGGATGAATTTATATCAAGGTATTGTGCTACATCAAGCCTGGAGATGATTTAATATTAATACTTCCTGTTTTCTCTTCCTGCTGAGGGTTACATGACAGGAAGTGGAAATGGCGGGGAAAATCCTTCTCTTTTTGACCAGAAAGGAAACCAAACGGCATTTTTAAACGCTCAATAAGTAGAAGGATGTATCATCCCAAAGGTATTCATACTTATCCAACATGCTGCTCTCTATACATACGTAATTTACGTGGTGCAAATTGTCCCAGCAAAGTTGATTTACTAATATAAATTGAAGGGTTGAAAAATAAAAGCCGAGTCTCCTATACAAACCCAGTCTCCAATAAAAGCCCATGCAGGTTCAGAGGGGTTTGAAAAATACAAGCCCTGGGCTTATATTAGATATAATACGGTAGTTATTCAAGTCTGGATTCCAGTTGAAACATGTGAGTCTCTATAGTTCTTAATCTGTCAGTAAGATCATCACTGAAGAGGCAGATGAGATGCTGGTTGTGAGTGATATGATAAACTTCCAAAGACAATATATGACCAAAAGTGAATCACAGCCTGAAATTATTGTATTAGAACACAATACAGACACTGATTCTGAACTTGTAAGAATATAATGTAAAGTTATAGTCATCAGTCAGTGACAATGCACCATGGAATTCTATGATGATAGTGATTGTACGTAATGATGAGAGTTATGCATTTAAAGTAGATTTACCAGTTTGGAACAGTTTTCAATTGATTTCCTACTGTAATGTATTTTATATACGTATGTAAAGTTCTTTTATTTATAATAATTTTGAAAATTTAAATTTTTAAATCTACCTAAGTAAGTGTCTACCAAGTCCAAGTATATCAATAAATTTCGTAATTTCATATACACGAACAGCCTCAAACCAAATATATATATCCTTGAGCTCCTTGAGAATATATATCTATGCACTGATTGAGACAGATAACTGTCAAAATATTTGATTAATCAACTAACAAAATGGAATATTTCACTCATAATATGCATATACGTAAATAAAAAGAGTAGTTTGAAAGATGTGCATCACTTCAATTACTAAGTATAATGTGTATGAATGTTATAATCTGCTTTGGTTTGGTGACTGTGAACATGGTTTAAAGGAAAGGTTATCAGATGTATTCACTTGGTACACACTACACAGGAGAGTTCCTTGCGCCCATCATAAGGCGCACAAGGGAGGCCAGTAGAACAATCTGCCTCAACATGATACATTACAGCTCCATTTGTGTTAGCTGAAGTTCCATCCACCAAATCAGGATAGTTGTCAACACATGTAAACAAAGTACGACTTTTGTGAGTATAGCGAGCAGACATCAACCATCCATAATACTCTCTGGTCCATCCACCTGGACATATGTAGGTTCCAGGTATCATCAGCTGCTTTGAACGATTGTTGACTTCACATACAGCACAGGGAACATTGTGATCAAAAGTACGACCTCTATTAAGTCCTTGCCCAGGTTCAATTTGATATTCAGTTCCATAAACAGTAGATGCACCAGTATTTGCAGTAGTAATCCTGGCTGGATCCTGGCTGGATCCTGCATGTTCAGATATTTAATGGCCACTTATTAAACTGCACACTCCAATTGGTCAATAACAGAATTAGAACAAACTTCAGTCTCCTTCATCAGCTCATGCACATATCATACAATATGAGCACGTATTCATCATGGCAACCTAAAGATGTGACATCTCTTCCATACTATATTTGTCTCTGTGATGACTCTCAGCCAATGAATAGTTCATTATGGGATTGCGGTCAAAATACCACACTCTCACATTATCCAGGTCAAGGTATTGCTTTGAATGTTTCCTTAGTTGGTGATTTTGATCAATCTAAAAAAGGATCACTAACAGTTTATTCCAAGCACCAAGAAAAATCAGATGTACAAGTCTTTGTAGGAACATGTAACGCTCTATCTTTAGACTATCTAACATCTGGTGGGATATTATCCAAAACAGATGTCGTATTGCCATGGGGCTACAGAGTAAGAGACCTTTTCTTGACTCATAAGATCAATGTAAATGTCATTCAGTGTCCTATAGGGTTCCAAGATGTAAATGGATCCAAATGTGAGTGCAGCGAATTTCTTAAATGGAAACATTTCAAATGTTACATTGATGGTAGAAGTGTTGTTTATCAGCAAAAAAGAAGCATTACTGGATTGGACTGAATGAAAAAAAGCTAATAATAATTAGTAACAGCTGTCCTTCTTTCTTTTGTAATAATATTTTGCAAGATACAGGAGTGACCCTTGATGACATTAAGTCTAATTCCAAAGTTCAGTGTAAAGATAATATGCAATATGCACTGTATGTGATCATGTCCTTGAAGGTAGAGTCCATTCAAATTTGATGCAAGGCAACTTTTATACCACCAAGCTCCCTGACAGTTTTCAGCACAATTTCCATTACTGGCATCGTTGTCTCTAGATCTGTCATAAGTACTAAAAGGACTTCCATTATGATATTCTAATTTATCAGCTATATACGCACATTAAGGAGTTATATTTTTGATTAGTATATATATATGTGTCCACATGTGTGTCTAGATCTATAAAATAACACAATGTACATGTTTGTGCCATTGCATTGATAAATGCACTTACATGATCATGAATTTATAACTCACATTTGTAATCTAAACGGTACTCATGTACGTTTATGCATATCTATGCTTCCTGAAAATCCTCCAATTCTCAATGCATATATAGTTAGTGCTAGCGCTTCCAACCTGGAATTTATTATATTCTGCATATCCAACGTCACCATTGAAAGCCTCTAGATCACTTGAGTGAGACAAGAAATCTTGTATAGTCCCACCCAGTGCTCTCCTCCCAAGTCTCCAAACCCTGTAACATAGTTGTCTCATCTTCTAAAGAAACTGACTGATCCATCCAGACGCCTTTGGAAGACTCTCCACTGTGCTTCCTCAGTCATTTGACAGTAAACAGGAAAAGGGTGACCCGTGGTACCTGGATAAGGTAGACTCCCAGGGTGTTGTGACCATTCCTGTAGGCATCTGCACAATCCTCATAGACAGCTAATTTGGTTGGAGGAAGTATATAAGTGATATTGTCGAAATTAAAAGTTCATATAATTAGCTTCATATTTTCTAAACTGCCTAACCTTTGTACATTCTAGTTTTCATTGTTGCTTCTTTGATGTCCACTGTTATATATATCCTTCACTTCCTTTGTCAATGTTTTAATGACTCTTATAACCTCACCTTCAAAAAATTGTGTTTTTTAACTGAATAACCTACAGGTACCGCTAACCAAGGGATTGTGTTATGTTGTTTGTAGTTTGCATTAGAGATCTAGAGTTGCCTGAATACAATAAATTATCAATGACATTGTCATATAAAGTTACTACATGTACGTACTGTACAACTAAACAATCTAACGCATACTCCTTCACCACCCACACACTTACCCAGAGGGTTAGTAGTTGGTCTCATAGCAGTGTTTACTGCTTTTTTGTTTGTTAACCTCTTCTCTAAGTCTTCTTACTTCATTGAGGAGTATGTTAAGTTTTACTATTGAAGTCGGTCCACTGTCTATACGTATGTACAATATAGCATACGTATATGTAAGCATAGTTTTATATATATACGTACATAATATACAGTAGGTAAAAATTTTCAATGTTGATATATTCTGTGTTGACTGACCATTCCTGGTAGTGTTAACTAAGTCAATGAGTTGACACACTTTGTCCTTCAGCATCAGAACCTCCTGGGTTGAATTGTCACAGCAGAGGTCATTGGTTGAACCAGGTTGACCAGAGAGGACTGGAATGTACCACATCCTACTGTCCCCCACATTAGCCGTACTAGCAGTCGATGTAGCTGTATACAAGTGTTGAAGACACAGTCCTCAAAAGGATAATGTTAAGTAGAGACTGAAGTATACTTACGCTTAGTCTCAGTAGTCCACTCAGTGTAGAATAGAATGAGAATGATTATCTTCATACCAATGCAGTCTTGTATTAAATGACTATCAGTATTTTAGCTTTCACTATATATCAAAGAGTACGGCAGCACTCTCTAAGTAGGGATGTCTTTATACTTATGGGCTAAATTTTACCAGCTTAGAAATATATACCTACTTCATTTGTTTGGTGTGACAATGTACATATACGTACGTATACGTATGTGTAATTGAGTTAATCATTTTGAGATAGCAGTATTATTAAGGCATTGCTTAAGAATCTATATACAAAGATAAGTCTAACCTAATTACGTATATATTATAATGGACATTTTGTATTCCATTAAATATTTCAAAACCATATAATACGTACATGCTAGGAGCTTCATGTTTGTGTAGGTATCTTCTATTATACACAGTAGTTGTTAATTCCATAAACTATTTTCCCCATCTGCATACTGATGATAGTGTTTGCTAATGCTGTGAAGGAAACACAGAGTAATACAGAAAAACAAAGCTCCTATAACATGATTAAAAGAGCTGGAAATGTGTATTATGGAATACAAAATGTCCATTATAATTAGTTTAGACTGTATATCTTTGCATTTAGATAATTCTTAAACAATGCTATATCAATGTCATGCTAACATTCAAAGAATACAAATCTATGTATATATAATTAATATAATAATACAAATAAAGAAACAGAGAAAAACTATTTTAGGTTAACTTAATATATCAGTGTGAATTTCCTATATTTCATTAGCTTATAAGATGACAATATTATTGTTAGTTTTACAAGTTCATATAAGTCGGTTTATCTTCAATCTGATTCATCTCAATAGATACATAAGCAGGGTTCCTCTCCATGTCAACAGATATTGGTGGTCCTTTAGTATCATATTCATTCATTGTTTTATCTTGAAAGGAAAACATTAAAATATAAGTCATGTAATGCTATTTCACTGATAGATATATGTATTCTGTAACAGTTCAATACCATACCTTGCTGTTGACTCCTCTTACATCTGATCCAGCAACATCGACAAGTAACGGCAATCACCACAATGATTATCACTGTGAAGACTATACATCCAATACATAGACCTACTACTGGACCAAATACAATCCAACCACTTGCTACGAGTAAAGATTTTAAACAGACGTACAGTGTATATAGAAGAAGAAAGTATTCGTAAAATAAAACAAATTTCATTCTAATAATAAATCAACTAAAATTTCACTCTTCGTAAGTGTACATGATGTTAAGTAGCTAATAGAAGATGTATGGATCCTCTTATATACATACTTACTTAGGAATGCTCTATAACTTGAAGTTGCATTAATTTACCTAATATAAAGTGAATACACTATTGAAGGTTTGATACACTTACGTGTTTCAGTTGTGGCACTTTTATTTGTTATTTCACTTCTAATATTTGGATCTTCCTTACAATAAGCTCCAACTCCAATCTCATAAGATGCACTAGGAGTAAGATCTTCAATAATATAGGATGTATCAGTAGTGGTTGTATTCCTCAAACTAGATCCATCTCCACTCTGTTGCCATGTTACCTCATACATGAAGATACAGTTCTCAAAACACTCATCACTGTGGGACCACATCAGGGAGATACTTGTATCAGAGGGGGTGGATGTGAGTAAGGTTGGAGGAAGGGGAGACTTTGAAGGAATGCCAACTATTGTCATATTAACTTTAACTGTAACAGAAATATTCAATGTCTTACTCACCTCTAACTCTCACAGTCACTGGATTACTCTTCTCCATACTATCATCAGCATACACAACAGCACAAGAGTAGTTAGCCTCTCCATTGAGGAAGACACTCTTTCTTGTTGTCACACTCACAACTGTTTCGGTGTTACTCTGGGATACAGCCATATAGTATGTGTCAGGTAGATCAATCCTCTCTCTATCCTTCATCCACACTACAGGACTTGTCTTATTGAAGATTGGTCCACTTGATGTACTATCAGTTATATCATGATGGTGACAGGTGAGTTGGACTTGTCTGTCATAACAGACTGGACCAGCAATTGAAAGGGAAGTAATAGGTGCTTCTATGTAAAAAATAACCATGTACAAGTATATACAAAGTTGATATACGTATATACGTAGGTATACAATTAAAGCTTATAAGTATTATGCAGAATTAAATAATATGTGGTCTCAATCTAAAATTAGTCATCTTATAACACTATTTAATTAGAATACAAAGCAAAATGGTGACCTAGCTACTTACCAATAGTGTTAATGGTCACTGACAGTGGATCACTAACAACATCTTTATTTCCAACACTTGCTATAATTAGGTGGACTCCATATACTGTATTACTCATCAATCCATCTATTATCACTTTATCATTCAAAGAGAAGGTAGCATTATTCTGTTGTGATACTCCATTATAAACTGGTCTCCACATAACAAGATATTGAAAAGTGTTGCTAGGGTAACATTCCATATATGGAGTGTGTTCCAATGAGCACTCTATACTATTTGCTTTTGGTTGTATCCTTATTATATTGGGAGGTGTGATCTCTATAGTAAAGATAAATTAATTAATTATAGCCATGATTCTTTCGATTCCAACCGAATAGTTAGCATTCAATAATTACTATTATCAATACTAACCCTAACCCTAACCCTAATGTTTAACAGCCAACCTACAGTACAGTGCATAAAAAAGGTTACGATACAGAATCGTTCTGAAAAAAAACTCAGTGATGAAAGGTGTGTGTAGGCGGATTCCAATCCCGGTTACGTAGTATAGGTGATCTATGCCAATATACTATTCTATACGTCTGGATATTAGTATACAAACTTTGATATTCGTAATCGTAACAATCTCAGGTGTGATTTTTGACTCAAGTTTATTAATTAATTGTGTGTACGTAGATATATTGAAATTTCTAACTTTCATGATAAGAAAGTTTCATTTCAAGTTACAATGGAATATATATTTTCCATAATGTTAGTCATTCATAACGTTATGTGAAAGTGAAATATCCAATAAAAAGAATGTACATCTACATGCTATGATACAGAATCAATAATTAAATTCTTGATTTCTACGTACATATCAAATATAAAGGATAAATGCTACGTATACGTATACGTATATATAAGCATACTCACTTGGTGGATCTACAGTAACTTCATTACTTATAACTCTGTCTGGATCATTGAAACCAACATTACCATCATAAGTAAAACATCTATAAGTGTACACTTTATTCTCAAACTCTTCTCTGGTCACAGTGATAGTCAGAGCAGTGACAGTTGGAGTAGGATCATCATCAACATGATTAGGAGTAGACTGAGGATTAAATCCAGTTTTATTTCTCTCCCATCTGACATTAGTATCAGCATCAAGTACAGGATGTGTACATGTTAACTTGTAGATCTGACCAAAACAAGGAGGACTTGATGGAGCTGTGAGTGTAACACTAGCTTCACCTTTAATGATATGATTATATAAATTGGCTTAATGTTTTGGGTTTTGTAAATTTATATATAACTGTTCTGTTATCTGAATATATAAACAACTCACTATCTTGAAGTAGGAAGAATAGGACCCACATTATTAACATGGCTACAAGAAGTAACTATAGGGGATTTCCCAAAGCTAAATATAACAACTATGATATCTGTACTGTTTAGTGGCATTTTTGATTAACTGCTCACCTTTTATGTGTAGCTAAAAATAATTGTTACTTTGTCCGGTCCCTTCCAAGTTCATATATGTATACGTATATTTGCTGTCGAATTTATATATGTATCTTATTATGTAGTACGTACTGTAAGTAGCTTTAATTGGGTATCAAGTAGTGACACAGTGCCATTGCAGTCTATATTCGTATATACACAGTAAGAGAACACTAGGATATCCTCTTCATATATAGGAAAATTAACATTAATGATGAACAATGTCAATCAATCAATCAATCAATCAATCAATCAATCAATCAATCAATCAATCAATCAATACTCAATTAGACATCAGCAAAAAAAACCCAGTAAGGGGGTCATCCGTTAAACTATATACACATGCATAAATCTACTAAGTTTTCAGATGGTCTAGTTATAATCAGTAGCATATCTCTAAATATTACAAATGAACAATGAACAGTGTTATTATTAGTAGTAGTATCCAGGCATACTACCTAACAGGATATGTCGCTGCACCAACTGAAACTAAAAAAAATGAAAAATAATTATAACAATATATAGAAGGACAGAGTATTAAACAAAGGAAAATCTATCTACTATCTATCTACAGATGTATCTATGTATATCTATCTATCTACTTAATATCAAGAAGAGTTGCAAAGAGCAACAATTTTGCTACTCATTTTATCATCTATACAGTAGGTAATCTAGCTAACAACTGGCAATTCACATGTACTGTTTTACTGGCTACATTAGGATCCTTAAGATTGTTATGCTCTAACTCCATGCAAGTTGAATTAATTTACCTATGGTTTTCACATTTTTAAGTGAATTGATACTTTTTACAATAAGCTCCAACTCCAAACTCATAAGAAGTACCAGGAGTAAGACCTTCAATAATGTTG
The DNA here is from genome assembly GCA_947172415.1 of Chondrosia reniformis. NCBI lineage: Eukaryota > Metazoa > Porifera > Demospongiae > Chondrillida > Chondrillidae > Chondrosia > Chondrosia reniformis. The sequence continues at coordinate 2,575,278 of OX359192.1, forward strand.
GATATTTCAGTAGTGGTTGCATGACAATTCAAAACTTGTTGCTGGTTAGCCACTTTGCTAATGTTGTAGAATACCAAAACATGTTTGGTATTTGGAACAGCATATTGATTTAGTATAATATGTAGATGCTAATTGTAAATACGTACGCTTTTTGGGGCCATCCGTACTCTCTGATAAACAGTATAATACAGATAGCAGTATGCAAATCAATATGTAGCTTAACTAACCAATCAGATTTGCAAACATACAAGTTGCAGTGAGGGAAACATTCTGTAATAAAAAGTATAAAATGTTACATATATACACTTCATTTGCCAAAGTGTATAGGCAGCCCAAAAAGAAAACAAATCTGTATATTGTCCTTTGTTCAATTGCGTGTGTCTATTTACGTACTCAAATGCATGTTTAGATTTTAGGATTTCATATTAGAATTAACCACTGCAAGAATCAGAAACATTTGCCTTGAATGGTTTGATAGCTAACACTGCAAGATATTTAGACATTCACTATTCACTATTCACCAATAATTTTAAACAAAGCATTTTTGCTCCTTCAACAGATATAGGGAATATACGTACCTTTCAAATTATACCCTGTGGAAGTAGTAAAACAACCCAAACATACACCGTACCTATATAGATGTGAATAATTTACTTTTTATTAGTTTGCTACTCCTTACCAGAACTGCCAAGTAGTTCAAGTATGCTTTTACTTTAATCTTATCCAGAGCTGGGAGGGATGAGGTTGAAAAGCTTCCTTTTAGAAAGTATGATGCTTTACCAATTCGTAGAATAAAGAGGTTCTCAAAAAAGGTCTACAAAATACGGCCAGCTTATTAAATAAGCATGCACTGTACATTCTGCCTTATTTAACTAGTATAATAACAGATATACAGTAATGATAGATGTATGTATACAACATGCAGTTACCTCAGTAGTGCTTGTGCTGAGTTTAATATTTGAGTTGTCCTATGATCATAAACAGGAGGTAGGCATGCATGTCAATGGCTTCAAAATTTGTATATAGGTATTGTACGTACGTATATATATACGGATATACGTATGTATGTAATTAGCACTCCCAAGTTAAATTTTCACATTACACATAAAATAACGGGCAAAAAGTGGAATACTATACGTATCTACCTACCATGTGAGCTACAGCAGGGTCAGCATCAGATCTAAAAGAGACTGTTGAGCATTTAAAACTGCACACTGAAACCTCTTCTTCCTCATCACCAGTTGTGGGACTAATTAACCTCACACCAAATGTTGGTACACACATATCAAAGCAATGATTGAGCTGCATTTTACACTACAATAATAAGAAACATATCAAAAACATCATCCACGTAGACACTACAAATCTACCTATAGCCAATGTATGTACGTAAAAACCAGTTAAGTCAACACAGATTTACATGCAGTGATTACATACTGGAAAAAGCTGCTCATGATCAGAGGATTCAAATTGATTTGTCTCTTGAGTAGGTGAAACTGTTACATCAAGTTTCTTAGTACCAACCAACTACACAAAGATAGGATAATATACAACACATTAAACAATAAAATTATTACAATGCAAGTTAAAAAATACCATAGCCATCTATTCTAATATAATTAATTCATATGGCTCCAAGAAAGGACCTAGAAACAGAATGGGCATATTATCATGAAGTTCAGGGTATAAAACTGATATGTATTAGGCATCAGATTCACTTTCTTGGAAGTGATGGCATCAGAATTACTGTTGTGGGAAGTGCTGAGTATAGGAAGCCTGCTAAAGGCAGTCTTCCTGTTTTAATAATAATCAGATGCAACAACCAATAAACAACATTGGAAATAAATAAGTTACATAATGAAACATCTTACTGTTGTTTCCTCATATGCTCTTCCACCAGCCTACATTGGTAGACAAATGAGAAACATCTGATTGAGTGATACGTATGTATGTATTGTATAATGCTATATTCCTTCAGCATATTATGAATGTGATATATTTCAGAAGTAGGAACTACATGCATATGAACATGTCACAGACACGTACCCTAAATTCAGCATCTGAGGCGGACATCTACATATAAGAAGAGAAAATGATTAAATTATAATCAAAACACATCATGTATGTACATGGCTCAGTGGAGTAAGAAAGGAAAGGTCATACTCTGTATACAGTAATGTAGCTAATCTAAGGACCTATAAGACAGCTTTGGAACAGGATACAGTTCATACCAACCGCCTTACAAAAGGATAATGTTCCCCTTAACTCACTTCAAGCCTGCTAGTTTGGTTATTTACCATCTAAATACAAAGGTAGAAATAATATCATTTTGATGTTATGACGCACACTGTATGACTAAAACATTTCAAGAGTACATCATCACATATGTATAGCGGTACAGTACATATCTTATCATTTTAGAATTTTTTGGATTGATATATCATACTTCTGATTTGGCATCCTCAAATGCAACTTCTTTAGAAGCTTTCTTAATCTCTGCATACTTGCCATCTCCCAAGTTAGGGTTAGGTTGGTGTCTAGGGTTTTCCCCTTTAGAGTGATCTACTGTCACATATTGTCCTTTGATCTGAGCAGAGTCAAAAGGTCAAACACTGTAATAACAACACCCACCTTTGAGATGGTTCATCTTTTAGTCTTTTAAAAGTGTCTAGGGACGCAGTTGGGTCTTATAGAACTCTAACATTTTGACCCTGGGGGTCTTCTTAGACTAAACGTTGAACCATCTCAAATATAAGTTTGGGGTAGTTAGAAGAAATCCCCATCATGTACCAACAACACCTGATGAATACGTATTAGAAATCAGGGTTTCATCCAGAAATGTTTGTAAGGGGTGCAAAAATTGACTTTTGAATTTTTGCAGGGGTGGTGTCATACCTTGATAAAATAGTTAAGTGGCAACCTAAATCCAAGGGGGGAGGCAACTCTTCAGCAAGAGGGCGAATGCCCCACCTCCCCTCCTGCTGAATGAAACCCTGGAAATACAATATGTAGGCTCACTACACACATACCTCATGTCTCTTATCACCATCTCCAATGTCACCAGTAGACGCTACTTCCTTAGCAGACTTGACTTCATCATAATTCCCATCTCCATAGATTTTGTTGGGAATGTGTCTTGGCTTGGCTCCTTTGCTGTGATCCACTTCAACATAGTTACACTGTACCATATGAAACATTACATAATTAAATATCAACCATTAGTTAATACAAGCTCATTAGATTTGTATTGACAAAATAGTTTCATGATTGTTTCTTTATACATACGTACCTTTTCTTGGGACTGACTAGTAGGATGGTCAGAAGCAATAACTGGTTCACCTCCATCTTCAGGTAGGTTATTATCAAGTTCCACTGGAACTATTACTTGAGTATACTTCTCTGTGACAACTTCCGCTTGATTCATAGTCATTTCCCTGTTTCCATTCTTCCATCTTTTAGATGTTACTTTCCCAAATAACTGTCTCATCTTACGTCTAAATCTTGGTACCATGATACAGACAACAGCCAATATAACTACTATGAGGACCACTAACACTACTAGTAATGCAATGGGTACTCCAACTGCCACTCCATTGACTACTGGACCTGAAGGAGGAACTACATAACACAAAGTAATTGATTAACAACACTTTATAACTGTTCTCATTTTCTACATTGTGAACACTTACGAGTCTTAGTTGTGGTCCTTCTATTTGTTATTTCACTTCTAATATTTGGATCTTCCTTACAATATGCTCCAACTCCAATCTCATGAGATGTACCAGGAGTAGGACCTTCAATAGTATAGGATGTTTCAGTAGTGGTTGTATTCCTCCAACTAGATCCATCTCCACTCTCTTGCCATGTTACCTCAAACATGAAGGTACAGTTCTCAAAACACTCATCACTGTGGGACCACATCAGGGAGATACTTGTATCAGAGGGGGTGGATGTGAGTAAGGTTGGAGGAAGGGAAGACTCTGAATAAACAGTAACGGTGTATAAATTAAGTGATTTAGTTACGTATACATATACAGAGAAGTATTATATTTGATGCATTCATACTATTTTATATGACAGTTTATATATAGTTTGTATACATGTCTCTAACTCTCAGTCACGGGTTCACTCCATATACTACCATGCACCAGCATACACAACAGCACAGTTAGCCTCTCCATTAATTGAGGAAGACACTCTTTCTTGTTGTCACACTCAAAACTGTCTCAGTACAATGTAATATTTTAATATTTTCACAATTGAACATTTCTACTTTGGGGCCTTCACCGACACATACACTGATAAGGAGAGGATTACAAGCCCTTCAAATAGAGAATATGTTGAGTGATAATGTATTGTGAAAGAGGTGGCAAATAATTAATGAAGATGTAAATAAAACAAGCAAATGTCTTTCCAAATGATTTGTAATCATTTCCTCATTGTACGGAGAAGCTCCCTAGGTTAAAGCACCCAAAATTTGTACATGTACTGTTGATCGATCTAGGCTCACTTATTCATATACAGTTATATACGTAGATAATTGAACAGTTAATTGTTGTTGCTACATATACTGTTACAATGGCAAGACCTACACTACATATACAAATGTTTTCAACATATACATACTCACCAGGTGGATCTACAGTAACTTCATTACTGATGACTCTATTTGGATCATTGAAACCAACATTACCATCATAAGTAAAACATATGAAAGTGTAGACTGTATTGTTAAACTCTTCTCTGGTCACATTGATAGTCAGAGTAGTAGCAGTTGAAGCATGGCGATCTTCATGATGAGTGGTACTAGCTGAAGGACCAAATCCAATTCCATTTCTCTCCCATCTAACAAGTGTATCAGTATCAAGTACAGGATGTGTACAGGTTAACTTGTAGGTTTGACCAAAACAAGGAAGACTTGATGGAGCCATGAGTGTAACAGTAGCTTCACCTACATTTAATATTATGTACAACTCATTACAATACAATACAAGCAATTGTACTTACTGCATTTGGCACTTCTGATCTATTACATATATATTTAGTATAGCTAATGATTGAATACTAATTGCGAAACAAAAGAGCTAGTGCAGTCTAGTAATCATACACATGTACCTCAATTAGTAAATCTATGAGTATATTGTGTGTACATATATTTAATACACACAGTTTAATTCAGTGGTTGGTGATCTTGTGTAGTGGATACCTGTATATTCTATTTAACAAATAATTTTCTGGATATCTATTTATATACAGTACAAGTTACAATATACTAAGGTATAATCTCTAATATAATACAATATAATATAAATAATTCATATGGCTCCAAAAAAGGACAGTATCATAACATTTAGGGTATAAAACTCATTTTAAATTAAGGGATATTTATTTAGGTCTCTGTTTGGTAGAAAACGGAGGACAAAGTCTGCATATAAAATCCCATAGGACTATAGTAAAGCTATAGAAAAGTTTTGAGTGTGACAACAAGAAAGAGTGTCTTCCTCAATTAATGGAGAGGCTAACTGTGCTGTAAAGCTATAGAAAATTTATTTATGTGATGTTGCGAAAACATCACCGCCTCGCTGTTAAAGAAGATCATCTCTTTTGTGAACGGCTATGACAAGTCGACGCTCTCCTACGAGAAGGAGCTACCAAATAAGCGAGCTGTAGTGAAGGTTAGATAAAGCGTATTTGTATACATTCCTGTTAGGTCTGAGGCAGAATTGTTCCTATATTGATGCAAAAGAAATTCGTTTAGTCGACCGTATTAAAACTTTGGTAATTTAAGCTCTGTCTTCTCTTCTTATTTTTTGTTCATATTTTTACTTGTCCATGTGTAGGAATTAGGAGTGTTTGTTGCGATCATTATGAGAATAAAGCCTTGTTGAGCGTCAGCAATATGAATTTACTAATTTCCTACTTGATATTCCCATTCCTGTATTACTGATGAAGACCTCCAGGTTGAAACATCCAGAATTAGTAAATTTATGTTACTGAAGTTCAACAAGGTTTTATTCTTATCCATGTGTACATACAGTAGAATCTCATAACAAAATTCCTCATAGTGAATGTCTAAGTATAGTGAAGTACTTTGCTGGCTAATTATACTGAAGTACACTACACAGTGAAAGTTACTGGCAAATATATGAAACATATATAATAAATTTGCAAATTGTACTGTGTAGTACTTGATTGTGATTTTAATATTTTATATATTTGCCAGTAACTTCCACTGCATGTGTAGTGTACTTGAGTTTATATACATAGATATTATAGACTAGGCGTGAACGCAGTTCAGACCCTCGCCGCCACCCATTTTGTACTGTAACATGATATATCGTTAGATTAAAAATATGGAAGTCAATATGGCTGCTCGTTTTGAGTGTCCCGAAGAGAAATTAGTAGTCCCCGCTATTCCTGTAAGTGAATTGAAAATTGTTTTCCGCAGGAAAGTTTAAAGTCGTTCTTGTTGTAATTTTGAGACGATGGACGTTATCCTAACGCCCAACCTCGATCTCGGGGCGCTTGACCAAGGAAAATATTAAAGCCACTTTTACGCATCGAGTAAGTTGTCTACATTAAAATGTCAACAGTCGTTCGATGCCTCACTGTTGGCCCTTTAGGCTGTAGGGTAAGATGGTCTTCTAGCCCGTTTGTAACTTTATCTACACTCGACACAAATTTTGATATGGGCCTAAATAAACGGGAAAAATTTCTTTGACACACCTTTAAGCAATTATGTGCGTGGGCAACCTCAATCCGACTCCCCTAAGCGACGGAAACAATTAACCTCGCTATACCATTCGGTAATAACATACCTTTGTAAAGGATGCACATCAAGCAGCTGGCTAGTGGAACACACTGAAATCTGTACATGTTCTCAGATGATTACTAGAGGCTTTAATGTATAATCTACAGAGATAAAATAGAAATCAGAAATGCTCTAATTTAATTGGTGTACTGTATATATGTTACAACCCGTTTCGTAACTTCTAACCAGTTTCGATACGGGTTAGGTTGGGAAACGGGTCGTAACATATATGTATATTAATTTAGTCTGATGAAATCAGACCCTTTCATTGCGCAATCACCGCTTCAGTAATCACACAGTCGATAAGGTCAGACTAGCTGCTATATATAATTCAAATAGAATAGATTATCTGTTGAAAGGATCACCTTCGACTTTTAGAGCGTCTAAAGACGTAGTTCTATTGTCTCTTCTTTGCTGTCAGACGTTTCGACCCTGAAGGGTCAGTGATATGTCTGCTTTTATAGTCACTTCATCGATGACGTCAAAGGGTTTCCAAGGCGCTAACAGCCTTATATGGTTTTCATTTGCCGATTACGTTGATGGCTTCATGTTACGGAAAGAACTATATCTCAGATATGTAGCTAAAATTGATAAGTGTCTTATACAACTAATTTGATATACGTACTTTTTACTTTATATACCTTTCACCAATCATTAAGCTGGTAGCAGCACCCACAGACTATACCCATGATCTGCATCTATTGAAGGGTACAGTGTTGATTTCATATCATTGAATATATCAATTACAAATGGGAAAGGTTGACCACTCAATGAATTTGAATTTTAAACACTGTCATGAATGAAGTTAAACAAGTTTAAACAAATTTGGCCTACAGCCATAACATTTTAGGACTTAGGACACAAATGGTGAAGGGGATAAAGCAATTATAATATATTTTACCCACCAATAATGATTTAGTATACTTTTATGACGTCGGGTTCCATGATCTATACTTTATACTTTTATGTTCCATGATCTACAGCCTGATTATGAGTTGCTAGATCTATGTACATCCCAAAAATGTCAAGGTCACACATGTATATAGGGGTTAGCCACAGCAATAATCTGTAGATATATGAAGGGCATATATTAACTATACAGGCAATCTCTCATGTATAACATATTCCTTGTACAGTGCTACATGAGGCAAAATAGTTGTAGTGTTTGAGCTTAAAGTGTTGTACACACTTTTGAAAATGTCACAAAACGTAATTAAATCTGTTCTGATGTACTAAAGGAATTCTAATAAGGTAATTCAGAACTTGATTAAGTGGACAGTTTTCTCAGTTAATTTATAAGACATAGGAAGGTTTGTAATTCTGATTAAATTAGGTTAGATTCACTTGTGAACATCTTAATTAGTTGTTTATAATTTATGAGACATACTGTAGGGAAGAGGAAGGTTTGTGGTGATTGAATTAGGTATGATTCACTTGTGGGAAGCCCCTACTATTCACAACACTAACATTAGCAAGGTCTCCTATTGTCTCTATTATTGTTCAGTACCAAATTTTATTTATAATCAGGGAGTACGGTAGTACTCCCTATGTAGGGATGACACGGTTTTTTTTCGTTTTCCCCATACATTGGTATAGGAGCGAAATCCCGAAATAGGCCGAAAATCGACAAAACAAGGCTATGTATAGCTAAATATACAATATACATACTCTAAATAGACCTTAAAAGCAAGCGAATATGTCCCGCTGGCGAAATAATAAACTTTAAAAATTCCCATTTTCGTCTTCTTCATATTCTTCTTCTTCTTATTCTTCGTCAGCCATAACTAAAAAACTATATAAGCTTTTGGACTAATTGTTACACGAAACTACTGCAAATTTTCCGAGCTGTATTCTTTTGTAGAAGCGAGAGCGATAACGCTATTATTGAGCATGGCGGTTTTCATGACCCTAGAGTCAAGGCCTCAATAAAGTCGCCATTTTAATGACGTCTTAATCAGTCGAAGATTGCGAAACCAAAATGATTTTAATTATACGAATCTAATTCCTAGCCCATGCTCCATAAAAAGTACAGAAACTAGAAATATTAAAAATTTTCTACAAAAATAGTGAAGATGTAGGGATGGCATAAAAAGTAGAGAAACAAGAAAGGGATGTTACACAGTGAAGCATTAGCTATACATGAATCCTACAAGCAAGGGTGTTGTATGATTCATGCACAGCTAATGCTTCACTGTGTAACATCCCTTTCTTGTTTCTCTACTTTTTATGCCATCCCTACATCTTCACTATTTTTGTAGAAAATTTTTAATATTTCTAGTATAATAATATTTTTTGACCTTTTGTACTTCAGTGTATATAACTGGTTGAATCTCTACCGGAGGCTTTCTTCTTCTTCTTTGATCTTCTTCTGGAAATTTCAAATCTGCATACAATATCTCCTAAATGTACAATACATGCATATACAGTACTAGTGTTAAAGTGTGTTAACCACCCTACCACTTAGATAATATGAGATAAGTAAACATCTAATAGATAACAGATAAGTGAGGAGAGATAAAAAGTGATATTGCACAATAAAGGATACAGAGAATGGTCCATATATATACACGTATACGTACGTATATACACATATTCACTGAACTACTATACTAAGGGAATATTTGACTGCATTATATGCACTTGTGTCAGGAGGAGGGGTGGGACTGTGTGGGGGTGTGTTTGCACTCTATGAAGCACAAGTGTGTTTGTATACATTCCACTGTATCCAGTACAACAATTGTAAATTCTTGAAATTTGTGTTGACACCAAGCAGGTGTGCAATTATTAAACTAGATGACAGGGTTTACCCCATTATGAAGTGAAATATATTAAACATAAAGTAAGTTAGTCCAATACCACTCCATACAGGGATACCCTCTACACTTGATATATAAAGGGATACCCTCTACACTTGATATATAAAGGGATACCCTCTACACTGCACTTGATATATAAAGGGATACCCTCTACACTTGATATAGAGAACAATAAAAATTTTCTACAAAAATAGTGAAGATGTAGGGATGGCACAAAAAGCATAGAAACAAGAAAGGGATGTTACACAGTGAAGCATTAGCTATATATGCACGAATCATACAACACCCTTGCTTGTAGGATTCATGCATAGCTAATGCTTCACTGTGTAACATCCCTTTCTTGTTTCTATGCTTTTTGTGCCATCCCTACATCTTCACTATTTTTGTAGAAAATTTTTATTGTTCTCTAGTTTCTGTACTTTTTATGGAGCATAAGCTAGGAATTCGTTGTATTTTAAACCACTTTGGTTTCGCAATCTTCGACTGATTATGACGTCATTAAAATGGCGAATTTATTGAGGTCTTGACTCTTGAGCCATGAAAACTGTCATACTCAATAATAGCGTTATCGCTCTCGCTTCTACAAAAGAATACAGCTCGGAAAATTTAGAGTAATTTCGATTAAGAAGTAGTCCGAAGGCTTATTTCGTTTTTTAGTTACAGCGGGCGAAGAAGATGAAGAAGAAGATGAAGAAGATGAAGAAGAAGATGAAGAAGAAGAAAACGAAAATGGGAGATTTCAAAGTTCGTTCGTTTGTCAACGATACACGGTCGCTTGCCTTCAAGGCCAATTTATAGCATGTTTGTTCTATATTCAGCTCTACATAGTCTCGTTTTGGCGATTTTCAGCCTAATTCGGAATTTCGCTCCTATACCAATGTATGGGGAAAACGAAACAACCCGTACCATCCCTACATAGAGAGTACTACCGTACTCTCTGATAAGGTAGAAAATCTATAGCTATTCATCTTCCAATACCTTCCACCTGTTCATTGTCCTCACTGTAGGAAGTTGCTAGTCCATCAGAAGACAATGGATGTGTACACTTAATAGTACATGTGACATTGTCTAACTCCACCTATGCCAGTAAACCACTTACATGTCGTCGTCTTGACTGATATGAGTATTAGTAGAGTGTTTGTATATAACCCCATGGGCTCGTGTAACATTAAACATGTGCCAGCCAGTGCTAAAAGCTGTCAAAATTTCATGAACTGCAATTTGGTAATGAGAAACTCTAGTATAACAACACTATCAGTACTATATAACTACTACTATATACTATATAAAGTATTATCAGTCAATTTTCAACTTTATGTCTTTCAGCACCTGTGCAAACTTAATAATGTGTAGTATAATGTGTAGTGTAGTTGTTAATGGTGTATTGACTATTTGAACACTGTTTACAATACAACTTCCCTTGGTTATATAATCATTGCACTGGTTAACCATACTCTACAAATTGATTTTCTGTAAAATACTTGTTTCAATTAATATAATAACATGTATGGTTAATTGACTTTCAAAATGGATATTTCTGTTTCATTCTTAAAACCACTAATTTCTATTGAATGTGAACACAAGTTGCATCTGATAAACATGTTCTGTAAACACAACAACACATGGAACACGCACATTCGATTTAATTCATAGCTTCTTCAGATGCTGTTGATTAAGAGCTATACGAATACATTGGATCAATTAAAGTGAAACGGCAATTCTCTTTTCAATGCTATATGGAAACTGTTGAGTTTTACTTTAATACATGAAAATCTTGGCAAGTTATATTTAAATTGAATTCCCAATAGTATTCTATTTAATGCACTCCTTTCCCACTGTGTTAGGGAAATAGTAGGAAACTATTTCCTGTCAACATGTTCACAGTCTGCATGTTCCAGTCTGCATGTTCCAGTTCATTGGGAGAACAGAGTGTGCCGACCAAAATGTACAGACCTTATATGGAAATGCTGTGGAGTTGTGCACTATATATATTGAATATATTACTCTAATGGAAAAGTATGTATTTTCAAATTAATTACATTCTAATGTTAGTTTTGTCCACAGCAAAATGCTTGTAATATTGAGCAAGCAGTTTTAATTTCATATAAAACTTGAACTTCTGAATTTGAATAATGTTTTCAGTGCATTATATATCCATAACCATTCTATGTATCTACTCCATCAATAAGTGTTAAATTTACATGACATGTGAATGTATGAACAAATAAATATACAATACTCATAAATGAGTTTACTAAAGTAAATCAGTTAAAAGGGATGAAATGATCAAGTTTATTTTTTGACCTTTTGTACTTCAGTGTATATAACTGGTTGAATCTCTACCGGAGGCTTTCTTCTTCTTTGATCTTCTTCTGGAAATTTCAAATCTGCATACAATATCCCCTAAATGTACAAATATATATACAGTACTAGTGTGAAAGTGTGCAAATCACCTGACCACTTAGATAATATGAGATAAGTGAACATCTAATTAGATAACATACATAGATAAGTGAGGAGAGATAACAAGTGATATTGCACAATAAAGGATACAGAGAATTTTATTCAAGCAAGATACTGAATGATGCAATGTAACCCTTAAGACTATATTATTGAAGTATTGAGAAATCCACTTTAGGCAATTTCATTAATAATGATATCTTGAATATCAGATGTACAGTACATCCACCTACCCCCAGGTGTGTATATAGGTAATTACTAGTGAACTTGTGTTAAGCTAATATATATACACATATTCACTGAACTACTATACTAAGGGATATAGTGCACTTGTGTCAGGAGGAGGGGGTGGGACTGTGGGTGTGTTTGTGTACATTCCACTGTATCCAGTACAACAATTTGTAAATTTTTGAAATTGTGTTGACACCAAGCAGGTGTGTAATTATTAAACTAGCTGACAGGGTTTACCCCATTATGAAGTGAAATATATTAAACAAGAAGTTACCTAATACCCCACCACCCCATACAGGGGATACCCTCTACACTTGATATATAAAGAGAAGAGGAGAGAAGAGAAGAGACTGAGGAGCTCATGTGTATACTTTGAGTGTCTCTGTATGCCTTATATGGAAGACAAGTATTGAAAGAAGAAAGACTGTTGGAGAAGATGATAAACTGAGACATGCACAAGTAGTGGCTATCTACTACAAGTATTGCTATTTGAGAGTCTCAAGGATATAGCAGAGATTATAAACAAGAGACCATATATGGACATACAGGATATACCTATACCACCTATAACTACCAGAGATCGACTGACATACCACTTAAGTGAGTAGAATGTACTAGTAATAGAGTTAGTTATTTGGTATGGATACAGTATAATGAAATTTATGACATCCCATTAACATGCAGTATTAGCTACATTATACATATGTACTAACATTAGCACAATTAGGAGTGAGTACATTAGTATATAGGTACAGTCTATTTGATAGACCGAAACTGGTACAGATTACCTCATATAGAATACATTCAGTTGCTATGACTACTCGTAATGCAACTGTTCACCTCTCTGGTTGTGTTGGACTTTCTGTCACGTATCACAACAGATTCAACTGGTATAGTTCTCTTCTCCTCATTGAGCTGGTTGTCACTGTTTGAGTTTCCATTTGATTCAGTTGGCCGATCACGAATAACTACTGCATACATTGACTCTATCGGCTTCTGCTCGCTTTCAGTTGTGAAATGAACATCATCATTACTGAAGGGTTAAAAGAGAGTAGTTCTGTAAGAGTGAATATTGAGAGAAGCTTGTTTGTGTAAATCTGTATGTATGAATGTTCACTACCACTGCTGATGATGCACTTTTAAGGAGTTGGGAAAGTAAAACAAATTCCTATATAGGTTTGAAGGCAAGCCTATTTAATCACTCCTCTCTCTCTCTCTCTCTCTCTCTCTCTCTCTGATAATTCTTTTCTCCTTTCTTCATTAGCTTTATTCTACTTACTCCTTTTTCAGTTCTGTGTATGAAAAGATGTTGCAAGTGTAAAGATGTCATATAACAATATCATAATATTGCAATTGAAGTTGCACTAACCATTCTTCCTCCTCCGGAGGTAAAAAAGTACAATAATCAGTATCATTAAGATGAGGAGGAGAATTACTACAATCACTCCTACAATAGCTCCAATGATAGCTAGTGTTGTATCTTCAGACACATGATCGGAATTAGCTGTATACATATACATGTATAATGACCATTTATAAAATAAAGTCATTAATATTTAATTGAGAAGAATGTTCTACTAAATTAATTAATATTATACGTAGGAACTTACATGGTAAATGAGTCACACTTAATTCCAACTGAAATGGAGTACTCTCCCCAACACTGTTCATAGCACTCACATTAATGTTATAAGTCTCTCCAATAGTCACTGTAAGATCTCAGATGAGCTGAGAGAAAGGTCATGTTGAAACTATAGTTTCCTCCAGAAATCTCCACCTGTCAACATTTAAAGTTACATCAACAAATTTTATATATTCATTGCCTACGTTCTGTACTCACAGTATAGCTAGTAACATTCTGTCCTCCATCAGTCAGCAGTACAACATCCACTGATAGAATAGTCAGTGAGAGTGCTTCAACTGATACACTCTCAATAATAGGAACTACATAACAGACAAATACTCATATACCTCACTATACACTACATGGAACTACATCTCACATACCTGAGTCAGGTGTAGTAAAGGTACTGGCTGCTGGAGGACTCACTCCATATTCATTCTCAGCTACTATTTCCACTCCATATTGAGTGCTGTGTTGAAGGTTAGTCAGTGACAGAGTAGTCACATTTGATGTAGTGAATGAGAGAGTGACAGTGTTGTTGATGTGATGTTGATGGAGTACTTGAGTGGTTGATCAGTTCCTCCATTATCGGATGGTGGGCTCCAACTGATAGTAGCTGAGAATGGACTTACATCTTCAAATGTGATATTATGTGGAGCAGACGGTGGAGCTATGGAATCATATTAATCGATTAACATTGCTATTTCTGTATCACCTCAATCAACTCACCTAACACATTCAAGTGTGTTGCTATGGTAACACTTCCTGCTTCATTAGTCACTGTACAAGTGTAGTTTCCACTATCTTTACTTCTATTCAGAGAAGAGACAGTTAAGATGGATCCATTCACTCCTTCTGTGATCTCCACTCCATCTCTCTCAAACACATAACTACTAGGTGGAGGGTTGGCAGCTGATGGAGTACAGTTGAATGTGAATACCTCTGTAAAAACAACATTCTGCACTTTAGAGTGTACAGCAAATTCTGGGAAATCTATCAAAATAGGAAAATGTATTGTATACTTTTAATATAGAATACAAAGAATACTAACTCACAGTACACATCCAAGTTGACAACAGCTGTATCACTTCCTGCTGTAGTAGTCACATTTACTGTAGTAGTCACATTTACTGTGTAAGATCCACTGTCAGTACGATTAACATTTTCTATTGTAAAGCTAGATGTTCCATTACCAGATCCAATATTAACAGTAATCCTGCCATCTTGTACAGTAACTTCATCTTTAGTTATAACAATATTACTACTCACTGGAAATGGATTACCAGTTATAGTTAGAGGAGTAGTGAAGGATGTTCCTTCTATAGCAGTCTCGTTTGTGATGGGTGGAGTGATGGATGGAGGAACTATATATAGGAAATGCCAAGGAGGCAAATAAAGAGGACAGTAAACTTACTTGACCATATATACGTGTATACACCATTAATGTTATATAGCACGGTTCGGCTATATAACAAACTGATGTGATAACTCACAAATAACATTTAGAATTATGTCAGGAGAACATTGAGTTAGCAAGGCAAAGTTACATCTCAATCTACTTCCATTGTTATCTCTAGTCACTGGTCCAAATGTGTACATCACTCCATTTTCTATAGACATACGCCTTATCATGTCACTGAAAGCAGTGTTTCCATCTAATTGAAGCACAATAGCATCACCAGTGGGGTCATCCACAGTGGACCCTGTATAGCTGCAAGTAAGTGATAATTCATGCCCTACATTTATTTTAACGGTTCCATTTGGACTTATCTTTTGACACAGAGTACCTGATGGGAATTAAGTATAAATATACGTGCTTCAATAACCAGCTAGAGATCACAATTTAACAATAGACAGTATCTTTTATTTGACTTAAGATTCTTGATAAACGTGCGAGAAGTTGCATAAACAATGTACAGATGAAGAATTTTACTTTTTGGGAGTAAGGGCATTTTGACTGCAATAAGTTTATAAAAGTGGAACTACAACCATTTTGCTCGAATTTCAGATATAATCAAATTGTCAATCATATTGAATACCTGAAGTTAACATAACGAACAGGACTGGTAATAAATGACACCTCATCCTTCGAATTCTGCAACTGCTAGAATTGGCAACACTATATAAGTCCACGCGTGCGGTTTCATTTCATTAATATGTACCGTAATTCGGGAAATTTTTACACACGAAAAATTTCCCGAATTACAGTAATCATGCTTTCACCTAGCTTTCTCCTAATCCTCGGAACTGGTTTGTTTGTCTGTATATCGAATGGTAAGTTTAAGGTATATACAAACAAATTATAACTAGGTTTTAATTCTTTGACGGCCCAAGATAAGTCTGTCCTAAATTTATTCATATATTCAGAGATTGGTACTGAACTGTTTATCTAGGGTAGATTGTATTACTACACGTCATAAACTGGTCCACAAAATAGTTAAAAGGGGTAATATCCGGGAAATGAATGAAAATAAAACTTCTCGTTAAAATTGTAGGCCTGTGCCTACGCTGCTTAACATGCTAACAAATATTTTTTTCTATATAGGCCAAGAGAATGTTACTTTTACAGAGTATCCAAAAGAGAATATAACTGTTTTGGAAGGAGGAAGTCATAGTTCTTCATGTATTGCCATATCAAATAGCTCCAGGATAAATATCCTTTGGTATCTTAATGACAAGTTTGGTAATGAAAGCATTATTGCTATTTCCCAAAGACTATTAGATGGAACAATGGCTCAAGTTGGTGATGATTATCGCGGTGCTCTTACACACAAAATACTGGAATGGAGCTACTCTTCATTGTGCGGCTAGAGGAGGCCTGATTAATCAGCCAAAGCCATTTCCTGTGATAGCAGTAACTGGTAGGTGTGATTTACAGAGCTGTGTGGAGTAGACTAAAATATAGTTTATATATATACTCATGCATACAGTATAGTATGACACTTTGCAATGATTATACGTGACTTCAACATTGATTTTTGATTCATCATAACATATGCTCTTTCCTGTGTTTATGTAGATGGGGGCCGCATTACAAGTTTGACTAGTCTCTGGGTTTTTGGGCTATTGCTTATTGTTGTTATAGTTCATTGAAGAATACAGTTCAAGGCATTTTAGTTCATCTAATCCATAATTGTGTTTATTTTACAGTTAAAAGTAATAACATTTGCATCATTTGTATAAGTGAGATAGGCAATAACAACAATTTTTTTATAGCAACAATTATAAAGACATCATTCAGTCCTATATATTTTGAAAACTGAATGTTACTCGATTTTGCAATGAATGGATGTGTACATCTAGATTTGTATTCATATCATGATATGTACAGTAAATATACGTATGTATAGCCTATACTGTATGAATGTGAAGTGTACATATATTTATGTATAGGATTATGTAGAACTTGTAAATAAGCACAACCAATTGCAAAGATTACATACTGGAATACATACATACATTAAGGCAGGAGATACTTAGCTAATGGGGAGGCATTATCTACAGTATACAGTTACTAGGGATCACAACGGAAGTATATTAAGATGCTGGTTTGTACTGTTGCCAGTTAAGATTCAGTATTCTGCTGACATACTTCCAAATGTTGTTGGTGAGTTATTGAATAAGTTTGTTATGTAGCTGAACTGGAATACAACGTGCTTGTATGGTGACTAATAAAGTAGGGAGTGTTACCATAGTGACATGCCTGAATGTGTTGGGTATGTCCTCTTTGTATGTACATTCTTCCTTTAAGTTCTAGCATGTCTCAATCTCAATCTCAATAAGGTCCTCCAAGTGTTCCACAAGACATCACATCTGATGATGTTGGTCCATTCAGTGTCACTCTAAGTTGGGAGGTACCATCTGATGATGGAGGAACTAGTCAACCTCTCTCCTACACTGTCAGAGTGATAAATGACACTATCAACCTGTCCTTCAGTACAACTTCTGAATCAATTGACCTTAACTATGGATGATGGAATATGGCACAGTTCAATGTATAGTGTAAGAGTAGTAGCTGAGAATGAATATGGAGTGAGTCCTCCAGCAGCCAGTACCTTTACTACACCTGACTCAGGTATGTGAGATGTAGTTCCATGTAGTGTATAGTGAGGTATATGAGTATTTGTCTGTTATGTAGTTCCTATTATTGAGAGTGTATCAGTTGAAGCACTCTCACTGACTATTCTATCAGTGGATGTTGTACTACTGACTGACGGAGGACAGAATGTTTCTAGCTATACTGTGAGTACAATGAATATCCCTACGTAGGCAATGAATGTTAATTTCAGTTAGGTATATATAATATATATAAATATTACAGTATATATAATAATACATTTGAATTTTGTTTATGTAAATGTTCCTAAAATGTTGACAGGTGGAGATTTCTGGAGGAAACTGTAGTTTCAACATGACCTCTCTTTCAGCACATCTAAGATCTTACAGTGTCATGTTAGTAGACATATTAACTATTGGAGAGACTTATAACATTAATGTGAGTGCTATGAACAGTGTTGGGGAGAGTACTCCATTTCAGTTGGAATTAAGTGTGACTCATTTACCATGTAAGTTTATTGTTTTCAGTAGAATACCTTTAAATATACCTTTTGAATGGATCATCTGTTGATGTTTTAATTACTGATATCCACGTACGTATGGCTTGTCAAATGGTGAAATAATTTTTATGTGTGTGTATATATGATATATAAGATTGTCTAAGATGAATTGTAAATATAAGTAGATACATACATGTACAGCTAATTCTGTGTCTGAAGATTCACTGATACAAGCCATTGTTGGAGGAATTGTTGGAGTAGTTGTTATAAGTTTCCTACTCATCTCTATCATACTGATCATTGTATTTTACTATCAGAAGAAAAGTGGTTAGTATTATATATATATATGATATGATGATATATAATCAGTTATTAGATTGTGAACTTTTGAGGATTAACAGCAGGAAAATTAGTAATAATAAAAAAGCAATATAGAATGTTCTTCATCAGCTGTACATGTAATACTGGAGTGAACTGCTACATAAAGTGATCAGTGAGAAATTTACTTAAGTGTATTGCTATTATTATTTTTAGTTTTCCTGCTATAGGTACTATATGTAGTAATGAGGTTCTATGACACTATAGTACTCTGTTTTCCTATGAAGAACTAAATGAACTACATTTTATACTTTAGATGTTCCTACGGATTGCAATTCACAGCATGTTTCATATGAAGAGATTGAGATGGAATAAATTGATATGTTGTGTAATCCTGCTTATGCTGTGCCTTCTGAAGTAATTGAGAGCAAAGGTTACCAAGGCAACAAAATGGCTGACACTGCACATAATACTTATGAGACCTCATGATTATTGTAAACTAAATTGAATATAATTGTGTATATTTTTCAGTTAAAAGTATAAACGTTTCCATTTGTATAATAATCAATAACTTGGTGAGATACGTAAGTATGTAAGAACAACAAATAGTTTTTTGTATGTGAGATAAATAATAACAATTGAAACAAATTTTGTATTGAAACATACTGTAATTGTATATAAAGACATCATTCACAAGTCCT
Source organism: Chondrosia reniformis (assembly GCA_947172415.1). Lineage (NCBI taxonomy): Eukaryota > Metazoa > Porifera > Demospongiae > Chondrillida > Chondrillidae > Chondrosia > Chondrosia reniformis. The sequence goes on from OX359192.1 coordinate 2,594,795, forward strand.
ATATATTGTGAAAAGTGAATTACTCAATCTTGCAAAGAATGAATGCATAAATAGAGAGCATCTCATTTTGTATTATGTGATATGTACAGTAAATATATGATTCTATGATGTACATATATACATATATATATACATATGTACAGTGTATACTGTATGAATTTAAAGTATATGTATTGCTTGTAAATGATCATATATAGGAAAATTATTTCAGATTTTCTATACAATCATAGGTTTTATATATGCTTGACTTTAAAAAGAAAAACTTTTATGATCATCATACCTTATGATGATCAAGGAAAAGTATAAATGATGATGTATAAACATTGTGAACTTTTGAGGATTAACACAGCAGTAATAACAATAACAATAACAATAACAATAACAATAACAATAACAATAACAATAACAATAACAATAACAATAACAATAACAATAACAATAACAATAACAATAACAATAACAATAACAATAACAATAACAATAACAATAACAATAACAATAACAATAACAATAACAATAACAATAACAATAACAATAACAATAACAATAACAATAACAATACCATTAACATTAACAATAACAATAACAATAACAATAACAATAACAATAGTCAACAAATTTTATCTTTTAGATGTTCCTACTGATTGCAATTCACAGCATGTTTCATATGAAGAGATTGAGATGAAACAAATTGTACACCTGCCTATGCTGTGCCTTCCGAACTAATTGAGAACAATTGTACATGTACTAATCACTGAAAAGTGGTTAGTACTTATGTATGTGGTGATATATAAACATAGCTATATATTAGATTGTGAACTTTCAAGCATTAATTAATGTAGCATATATTAAAGAATATTTCAACCACGTAGACCTTCATCAGCTGTATGTGTAATACAATAAATTATGAGGTATAGTGATTGGTGAGAAATTTACCAGAAGAAAATGAATAAATATACATTCTGTATTGTTATGGTTACTATTAATATTCCTGCTACATTGATGCTTGGGGTTACATATATAGCATGCAGATGAGGTATATGTTCTTGCTCCACTAATATATATCATGCAATTCTTTCTCTTTCCAAGTCAAAGATATTTCGATTACATTTCTGCAGGCACTACCACTACGATGCTATAAGTGTCAATTCAATATTCATATATTTATCTTTTGTAACCAGCCAAAAGAAGAACCACTAAATATAGTTAACTATTCAAGACAACCTGACACAGTTCCAGTATTTTATACTTCTTTGGATATGACTTTGACTTTATTGTACAAAGAGGTACCAAGATACAAAGATAAGACAATAAAATGGATGACACTGAACATACAGCATATATGACATCTTCTTTTAATTTGGATGTATTTTGAACACAGCAAAACATTACCCTACCCTAACTCAATTCATTTAGAAAATGACTTTGCAATATGATAAATTAAGTATCTTTAAATACTCATATTTATGCCCAAAACAAATGCAAATAACTACTCTACATGTGTATTTATGTTATATTTCCAGCTAACTATACTATATACTATTAAAAGGAAATAGAGAAAATACAAATGAATAATAACTGCAAAAGCGTATATTTCTATACCTTGTACAGAACGATTAATTTGCTTAATTTGCAGAAGTTGGATCTAAAACCGGAAATATTTTCACGAAGCATTTACATATTGATAAATATTTATTCATAAATACGGGCACAATATAGTGAATGTTTCAATAAGTAATTAAGAAGTAGAAGATTTCCATGTAAAACCTTTTCACTTCAAATGAAAATGGATCCAAAATTAATTAGCATCTTGATATGGCTGACAGGTAAATTTTGTCTTACACTACTCATGCACTATTAGAGCGTCTGATAATCCAAACCAGCCGGTGTTCAAAGTCAGGAGATCAACCCAATTGGATCGACAAGTGTCCTAGAAGGTGAAACGATATCGTTTAACTGTACTAGCAATGTATTAGGGAAATAGTAGGAAACTATTACTATATAAGTTGTAATAAACATGTTCTGTAAACACAACAACACATGGAACATGCACATTCGATTTAATCGTAGCTTCTTTAGATGCTGTTGATTAAGAGCTATACAAATTAGATTGGATCAATTAAAGTGAAATGGCAATATTCTTGTCAATGTTATATGGAAAGTGTTGAGTTTTACTTTAATACATGAAGTCTTGCCATGTTATTTAAATTGAATTCCCAACAGTAGGTAATGAGATTCTTTTTAATGCACTCCTTTCCCACTGTGTTAGGGAAAATGGCAGGAAACTATTTCCTTTCAACATGTTATAGGTTCACTGTCTGCAGTTCTCTGGGAGAACAGAGTGTGCCAACTAAAATGTACAGACCTTATATGGAAATGCTGTGGAGTTGTGTACTATATACCTTTTTATACTGAATATAATACTCTAACGGAAAAGTATATATATATTTTCGAATTAATTACATTCTCATGTTAGTTTTGTCCACAGCAAAATGTTTGTAATATTTAGCAGGCAGTTTTAATTTCTTATAAAACTTGAACTTCTGAATTTGAATAATGTTTTCAGTGCATTATATATCCATTACCATTTAGATTCTATAATCTACTCCATCAATAAGTGTTAAATTTACATGACATGTGACTGTATGAACAAATGAATATACAATACTCATAAATGAGTTTACTAAAGTAAATCAGTTAAAAGGGATGAAATGATCATGATCAAGTTTATTTTTTGACCTTTTGTACTTCAGTGTATATAACTGGTTGAATCTCTACCGGAGGCTTTCTTCTTCTTCTTTGATCTTCTTCTGGAAATTTCAAATCTGCATACAATATCTCCTAAATGTACAATACATGCATATACAGTACTAGTGTGAAAGTGTGTTAACCACCCTACCACTTAGATAATATGAGATAAGTAAACATCTAATAGATAACAGATAAGTGAGGAGAGATAAAAAGTGATATTGCACAATAAAGGATACAGAGAATGGTCCATATATATACACGTATACGTACGTATATACACATATTCACTGAACTACTATACTAAGGGAATATTTGACTGCATTATATGCACTTGTGTCAGGAGGAGGGGTGGGACTGTGTGGGGGTGTGTTTGCACTCTATGAAGCACAAGTGTGTTTGTATACATTCCACTGTATCCAGTACAACAATTGTAAATTCTTGAAATTTGTGTTGACACCAAGCAGGTGTGCAATTATTAAACTAGATGACAGGGTTTACCCCATTATGAAGTGAAATATATTAAACATAAAGTAAGTTAGTCCAATACCACTCCATACAGGGATACCCTCTACACTTGATATATAAAGGGATACCCTCTACACTGCACTTGATATATAAAGGGATACCCTCTACACTTGATATATAAAGGGATACCCTCTACACTTGATATAGAGAACAATAAAAATTTTCTACAAAAATAGTGAAGATGTAGGGAAGGCACAAAAAGCATAGAAACAAGAAAGGGATGTTACACAGTGAAGCATTAGCTATATATGCACGAATCATACAACACCCTTGCTTGTAGGATTCATGCATAGCTAATGCTTCACTGTGTAACATCCCTTTCTTGTTTCTATGCTTTTTGTGCCATCCCTACATCTTCACTATTTTTGTAGAAAATTTTTATTGTTCTCTAGTTTCTGTACTTTTTATGGAGCATAAGCTAGGAATTCGTTGTATTTTAAACCACTTTGGTTTCGCAATCTTCGACTGATTATGACGTCATTAAAATGGCGAATTTATTGAGGTCTTGACTCTTGAGCCATGAAAACTGTCATACTCAATAATAGCGTTATCGCTCTCGCTTCTACAAAAGAATACAGCTCGGAAAATTTAGAGTAATTTCGATTAAGAAGTAGTCCGAAGGCTTATTTCGTTTTTTAGTTACAGCGGGCGAAGAAGATGAAGAAGGAGATGAAGAAGATGAAGAAGAAGAAAACGAAAATGGGAGATTTCAAAGTTCGTTCGTTTGCCAACGATACACGGTCGCTTGCCTTCAAGGCCAATTTATAGCATGTTTGTTCTATATTCAACTCTACATAGTCTCGTTTTGGCGATTTTCAGCCTAATTCGGAATTTCGCTCCTATACCAATGTATGGGGAAAACGAAACAACCCGTACCATCCCTACATAGAGAGTACTACCGTACTCTCTGATATAAAGAGGAGACTGAAGAGCTCACATGTGTAGTGTATACTTCGTCTCTGTATGCCTTATATGGAAGACAAGTATAGAAAGAAGAAAGACTGTTTGAGAGGATGACAATCTCATTTTGCTAGGGAATGTGACCAATATACCACTTAAGTGAGTAGAATGTACTAGTAGCTAATAGAATAGTATATGTCCATATTCGGTGTGGATGCAGTACTAGTATAATAAAATATTATGAAATTTGTGAGATCCCATTAACAATATTAGCTACATTATATGTACACACATTAGCACAATTAGGAGTGAGTACATTAGTATATATGTACAGTCTATTTGATAGACCGAAACTGGTACAGATCACCTCATGCATATAGAACATATTCACTTGCTATGACTACTCGTAATGCAACTGTTCACCTCTCTGGTTGTGTTGGACTTTCTGTCACGTATCACATCAGCGTACATTGACTCAACTGGTTTAGTTCTCTTCACCTCATTGAGTTGGTTGTCACTGTTTGAGTTTCCATTTGATTCAGTTGGCTGATTGTGAATAGCTATTGACTCTATCGGCTTCTGCTCGCTTTCAGTTGTGAAATGAACATCATCATTACTGAAGGGTTAAAAGAGAGTAGTTCTGTAAGAGTGAATATAGAGAGAAGCTTGTTTGTGTGAATCTGTATGTATAAATGTTCACTGCCACTGTTGATGATGCATTTTTAAGGAGTTGGGAAAATAAAAGGCAAGCCACAGTCTGAAGACTTATTTAATCACTCTCTCTCTCTCTCTCTCTCTCTAATAATTCTTTTCTCATTCTTCATTAGCTTTATTCTACTTACTCCTATTTCATTTCTGTGTATGAAAAGATGTTGCAAGTGTAAAGATGTCATAGAATCAACATTCTAATTATATAACAGTATCAGATTGCAATTGAAGTTGCACTAACCATTCTTCCTCCTCCGGAGGTAACAAAGTACAATAATCAGTATCATTAAGATGAGGAGGAGAATTACTATAATCACTCCTACAATAGCTCCAATGATAGCTAGTGTTGTATCTTCAGACACATGATCGGAATTAGCTGTATACATATACACGTATAATGACCATTGTAATATACAAATATATAACCATCTTCACTACGTATATAAAAAAATAAAGTCATTAATTTTTAATTGAGAAGAATGTTCTACTAAATTAACACTTAAAATAATAAACTATAAGTAGGAACTCTCTCAAAAAGGTACAAATTATGGATTATTTATACTTTTAACTGAAAAATATACACAATTATGTTCAATTTAGTTTACAATAATTATGGTGTCTCATAAGTATTATGTGCAGTGTCAGCCATTTTATTGCCTTGGTAACCTTTGCTCTCAATTACTTCAGAAGGCACAGCATAAGCAGGATTACACAACATATCAATTTGTTTCATTTCAATCTCTTCATATGAAACATGCTGTGAATTGCAATTGGTAGGAACATCTAAAGTATAAAATGTAGTTCATTTAGTTCTTCATAGGAAAATAGTAGTGTCATTGAGCCTCATTGCTACGTATAGTACCTATAGCAGGAAAACTAATAATAATAGCAATACACTTAAGTAAATTTCTCACTGATCACTTTATGTAGCAGTTCGCTCCAGTATATTACATGTACAGCTGATGAAGATTATTCTGTATTGTTATTATTATTACTAATTTTCCTGCTGTTAATCCTCAAAAGTTCACAATCTAATGTATAGCTAGCGCTGAACTGATTATATATCATCACATCATATACGTACATACATATATATAATACTAACCACTTTTCTTCTTGTGATAGTAAAATACAATTATCAGTATGATAGAGATGAGTAGGAAACTTATAACAACTACTCCAACAATTCCTCCAACAATTGCTTGTACCAGTGTATCTTCAGACACAGACCTGGAATTAGCTGCACATAAAATATGTATTTACTTATAAGTTATATTTATAATTCATCTTATGCATCAAATAATTTCAATATATTTACGTATAAGCTTTAAAACAATTCAAAAAGTAATTCAAGGTAGGAACTTACAGACACAGAAATAGCTACACATGATATATTACAATTCATCTTAATAATCTATTATAAAAATACATCATAACGATCGAGATTAATTAAAAAATAAAGTCCATAAATTTTTAAAACAGAAAAATGTTCTACTAAATGAACACAATAATAAACTTACATGGTAAATGAGTCACACTTAATTCCAACTGAAATGGAGTACTCTCCCCAACACTGTTCATAGCACTCACATTAATGTTATAAGTCTCTCCAATAGTTAATATATCTACTAACATGACACTGTAAGATCTCAGATGAGCTGAAAGAAAGGTCATGTTAAAACTACAGTATCCTCCAGAAATCTCCACCTGTCAACATTTTAGGAACATTTACATAAACAAAATTTAATTGTATAATTTTTATATATTATACATATATATACATATGTAACTGAAATTCACATTCATTGCCTACGTAATGTACTCACAGTATAGTTAGTAACATTCTGTCCTCCGTCAGTCAGTAGTACTACATCCACTGATAGAATAGTCAGTGAGAGTGCTTCAACTGATACACTCTCAATAATAGGAACTACATAACAGACAAATACTCATATACCTCACTATACACTACATGGAACTACATCTCACATACCTGAGTCAGGTGTAGTAAAGGTACTGGCTGCTGGAGGACTCACTCCATATTCATTCTCAGCTACTATTTCCACTCCATATTGAGTGCTGTGTTGAAGGTTAGTCAGTGACAGAGTAGTCACATCTGATGTAGTGAAGGAGAGAGTGACAGTGTTGTTTGTGATGGTGATGGAGTAGTTCAGTGGTTGACCAGTTCCTCCATTATCGGATGGAGGGATCCAACTGATAGTAGCTGAGAATGGACTTACATCTTCAAATGTGATATTATGTGGAGCAGACGGTGGAGCTATGGAATTATAAATTATAAATTAACACATTAATAAACTTACATGGTAAATGAGATGGAATTATATTAATCGATTAACATTGTTATTTCTGCATCACCTCAACCAACTCACCTAACACATTCAAGTATGTTGCTATGGTAACACTTCCTGCTTCATTAGTCACCATACAAGTGTAGTTTCCACTATCTTCACTTCTATTAAGAGTAAAGACAGTTAAGATGGATCCATTCACTCCTTCTGTAATCTCAACTCCATCTCTCTCAAACACATAACTACTAGGTGGAGGGTTGGCAGCTGATGGAGTACAGTTGAATGTGAATACTTCTGTAAAAACAACATTCTGCACTTTAGAGTGTACAGCAAATTCTGGGGCATCTATCAAAATAGGAAAATGTATTGTATACTTTTAATATAGAATACAAAGAATACAAACTCACAGTACACATCCAAGTTGACAACAACTGTATCACTTCCTGCTGTAGTAGTCACATTTACTGTGTAAGATCCACTGTCAGTACGATTAACATTTTGTATTGTAAAGCTAGATGCTCCATTACCAGATCCAATATTAACAGTAATCCTGCCATCTTGCACAGTAACTTCATCTTTAGTTATAACAATATTACTACTCACTGGAAATGGATTACCAGTTATAGTTAGAGGAGTAGTGAAGGATGTTCCTTCTATAGCAGTCTCGTTTGTGATGGGTGGAGTGATGGATGGAGGAACTATATATAGGAAATGCCAAGGAGGCAAATAAAGAGGACAGTAAACTTACTTGACCATATATACGTGTATACACCATTAATGTTATATAGCACGGTTCGGCTATATAACAAACTGATGTGATAACTCACAAATAACATTTAGAATTATGTCAGGAGAACATTGAGTTAGCAAGGCAAAGTTACATCTCAATCTACTTCCATTGTTATCTCTAGTTACTGGTCCAAATGTGTACATCACTCCATTTTCTATAGACATACGCCTTATCATGTCACTGAAAGCAGTGTTTCCATCTAATTGAAGCACAATAGCATCACCAGTGGGGTCATCCACAGTGGACCCTGTATAGCTGCAAGTAAGTGATAATTCATGCCCTACATTTATTTTAACGGTTCCATTTGGACTTATCTTTTGACACAGAGTACCTGATGGGAATTAAGTATAAATATACGTGCTTCAATAACCAGCTAGAGATCACAATTTAACAATAGACAGTATCTTTTATTTGACTTAAGATTCTTGATAAACGTGCGAGAAGTTGCATAAACAATGTACAGATGAAGAATTTTACTTTTTGGGAGTAAGGGCATTTTGACTGCAATAAGTTTATAAAAGTGGAACTACAACCATTTTGCTCGAATTTCAGATATAATCAAATTGTCAATCATATTGAATACCTGAAGTTAACATAACGAACAGGACTGGTAATAAATGACACCTCATCCTTCGAATTCTGCAACTGCTAGAATTGGCAACACTATATAAGTCCACGCGTGCGGTTTCATTTCATTAATATGTACCGTAATTCGGGAAATTTTTACACACGAAAAATTTCCCGAATTACAGTAATCATGCTTTCACCTAGCTTTCTCCTAATCCTCGGAACTGGTTTGTTTGTCTGTATATCGAATGGTAAGTTTAAGGTATATACAAACAAATTATAACTAGGTTTTAATTCTTTGACGGCCCAAGATAAGTCTGTCCTAAATTTATTATTTATTATTATATGTATCTGTTTTATCATAGAGTAAGGTAGTACTCTATAAGTAGGGATGGCCGAAAAAAAAACATGGCCGCCCTATCTAATGTATTATCAATTAACACTTCGTAATTCAACAACGATAGGATTTTCGGTTATATTTGAGTGTTTGCAGTCGTTTTAGCGATCCCTACTTCTTGTATATCCATGATGCGCCCAAACATAGAAGTGATGTGTATAGTTAAGTTTCAGTATGCCACTTCTGCAATGTTAGCCTTACCATATGATCACTTTCTTGTTTCGTTACTTTTTGGGGCGCCGCAGGCGCCCCTATATTGTTTTCAGAAATTATGTTAACGTATGGCTTCCTGTTCGTAGTCTTGTATATACAGTGCAAGTTACAATATACTAAGGTAATCTAATATAATATATATAAATAATATAAATAAATAAATAATATAATATAATTAATTAATTCATATGGCTCCAAGAAAGAACCTAAAAACAAAATGGGCATATCATCATAAAGTTTAGGGTATAAAACTCATTTTAAATTAAGGGATTTTTGATTTAGGCCTCCGTTTGTTAGAAAACAGAGGACAAAGTCTGCATATAAAAGGCCATAGGACTATAGAAAACATATGGGAAATTTATATTGAAACAATGTGTTATATTAATAAAAATTATCAATTTGTCATATAACTGTGAAATCAACATATATCATGGTACATGTGTATAAGAAATGTCTGGCGAAGTTTTGCTTAATTAAATGAGCAAAATAATCAAGATATAATGAAGAATTCAAAGTTACGATTGCGCAAGCTGGTGATGTTTGTGATGTTCTTCTATTGCGTCACCAACACCTTCGTATGTCGCTCCGTACACACATTTTGAGAATCTTGTGACGTTGCGTAAACGTCACCGCCTCGTTGCTAAAGAAGATCATCCTTTCGAGAACGGCTATGACAAGTCGACGCTCTCCTACGAGAAGGAGCTACCGAATAAGAGAGTTGTAGCGAAGGTTAGATAAAGCGTATTTGTATACGTTCATGCTAAGTTTAAGCCAAAAGTGTTGCTATATATATTGATGTAAAGAAATAAAAGAAATTCGTTTAGACGACCATAGTAAAACTGTGGTACTTTAAGCTCCGTCATCTCTTCTTATGTTTTCTATTACTTATCCATGTGTGTACGTGTGCAGGAGTGTAATTGGATACGTAGGGGTGGATTTGGATAAATATGCGTGCGTGCAAGCTCATGAGTTGAGTTGAGATGAGTTGAGATAATGAGTTTCACTATAATGAGATTCCACTCTATATACAGTGCAAGTAAATTCATGTACACATTCATATATATATATATATATTAATTGTCCATGTGTAGGAATAAGGAGTGCTATATTAAGCATGTTTAAATACAATCAAGTACTACACAGTGCAAGTTACAAAAATTTACATGGATGCAAGTGACTCCCAAGATAATCACACTGAGGTATATAATATAATACGGATGCAAATGACTCCCAAAATAATCACAATCAGGTATATTAAACGCTACAAGACTTTAGCCACACTGAAATTCTCAACTGCTGCATACAGAGTAGTAGTCTCTACAGATCATATAAGGTTAAACGCATGGCCTTCCAATTACCTTTTCACACCTTAGTATAGACTGAAGATTATGCATCTGCATGCCATTATCAGCAAAAATTCCAGTCTCAGGCAGGGGGTCTCAGCCAATAATCACCGCAGCTTTGATTTGCCTTGAGTGTGAGCTAGGAGTACCGTTGGTTGCTTGCATGCATTCACATAAACAACAGGGTGAGAGACAATTTGGTAACTTGCACACAAGGGACATAAAGGCTGGGGCCTTTAATTTATTTCATGAACAATGTCCCTTGTGTGCAAGTTACCAAATTGTCTCTCACCCTGTTGTTTATGTGAATGCATGCAAGCAACCAACGGTACTCCTAGCTCACACTCAAGGCAAGTCAAAGCTGCGGTGATTATTGGCTGAGACCCCCTGCCTGAGACTGGAATTTTTGCTGATAATGGCATGCAGATGCATAATCTTCAGTCTATACTAAGGTGTGAAAAGGTAATTGGAAGGCCATGCGTTTAACCTTATATGATCTGTAGAGACTACTACTCTGTATGCAGCAGTTGAGAATTTCAGTGTGGCTAAAGTCTTGTAGCGTTTAATATACCTGATTGTGATTATTTTGGGAGTCATTTGCATCCGTATTATATTATATACCTCAGTGTGATTATCTTGGGAGTCACTTGCATCCATGTAAATTTTTGTAACTTATATATATATATATATATATAGGAATAAGGAGTGTTATATATTATGCTTGTTTAAATACAATCAAGTACTACACAGTGCAAGTTACAAATTTATACACGGATGCAAGTGACTCCCAAGATAATCACACTGAGCTAGGTATATAATATAATACGGATGCAAATGACTCCCAAAATAATCACAATCAGGTATATTAAATGCTACAAGACTTTAGCCACACTGAAATTCTCAACTGCTGCATACAGAGTAGTAGTCTCTACAGATCATATAAGGTTAAATACATGGCCTTCCAATTACCTTTTCACACCTAAGTATAGACTGAAGATGATGCATCTGCATGCCATTATCAGCAAAAATTCCAGTCTCATGCAGGGGATCTCAGCCAATAATCACCGCAGATTTGATTTGCCTTGAGTGTCAGCTAGGAGTACCATTGGTTGCTTGCATGCATTCACATAAACAACAGGGTTAGAGACGATTTGGTAACTTGCACACAAGGGACATTGTTCATGAAATAAATTAAAGGCCCCAGCCTTTATGTCCCTGTGTGCAAGTTACCAAATCGTCTCTAACCCTGTTGTTTATGTGAATGCATGCAAGCAACCAATGGTACTCCTAGCTGACACCCAGATATGGCCTTGAAAAATTGACGGCCAACAAGAGTCGATCGGAAATCGGTTAACCGGATATCTATGAGAAGCAGCCAAGTAGTTCGAGTTTACTTAGGGGCGCCTGGCGCCCCACGAGTTTTTTAAACTCGAACTCCTTGTTCTAGATGTGCCAATCACTGTTATAGTGCCATCCCTACTTTTAACTTCATTTTTGAATGTTTTTATTTAACTTTATATATACTTGCTGACAGGATACACATGTTAGTTGTAACCTCTACTAAATGAGCTGATCTAATTGCTGGAAGAGATGGATTTCAGGAAATACCAAATCATTGATCTTCTGACAATGAATATTTTGTCATGATTTTTGTAGAAAATGTGAAAGTACTCAAAAAGTGAGTACTAGTTCTTCGGGCTGAAAATTGTAAAAGTGCTTTCATTACTTTATTCAGCCATTCTATGCCTCTAGTTTTTAAATATTATAATTAATTATAAACATTTTATTTGACCTATCTACTTCGTATGTCACATGACCCCTCACCCAGTTATATCTCTCAAGTCACATGACCCCTCACCTAGTTATATCTCTCAAGTCTTCTTCTTCTGGTCTCCTTGCCCTGTAAGGGCGTAGGGCAGGTCCTAGACCTTAGCCTAAGATCCTGTTTTGAAAGCCAAGTCTGTCAAAAAGGGTGAGCTGGCTGGGCTCACGCTCTCTCAAGTCACATGACCCCTCACCCAGTTATATCTCACAAGTCACATGACCCCTCACCTAGTTATATCTCTCAGGTCACATGACCCCTCACCCAGTTATATCTCTCAGGTCACATGACCCCTCACCTAGTTATATCTCTCAGGTCACATGACCCCTCACCTAGTCATATCTCTCAAGTCACGTGACCCCTCACGTAGTTATATCTCTCAAGTCACGTGACCCCTCACGTAGTTATATCTCTCAGGTCACATGACCCCTCACCTAGTTATATCTCTCAAGTCACATGACCCCTCACCTATATAGTTATATCTCTCAAGTCACATGACCCCTCACCTAGTTATATCTCACAAGTCACATGACCCCTCACCCAGTTATATCTCTCAAGTCACATGACCCCTCACCTAGTTATATCTCTCAAGTCACATGACCCCTCACCTATATAGTTATATCTCTCAAGTCACATGACCCCTCACCCAGTTATATCTCTCAAGTCACATGACCCCTCACCTAGTTATATCTCACAAGTCACATGACCCCTCACCCAGTTATATCTCTCAAGTCACATGACCCCTCACCTAGTTATATCTCTCAAGTCACATGACCCCTCACCCAGTTATATCTCTCAAGTCACATGACCCCTCACCCAGTTATATCTCACAAGTCACATGACCCCTCACCCAGTTATATCTCTCAAGTCACATGACCCCTCACCCAGTTATATCTCTCAAGTCACATGACCCCTCACCAATATAATTATATCTCTCAAGTCACATGACCCCTCACCAATATAGTTATATCTCTCAAGTCACATGACCCCTCACCAATATAGTTATATCTCTCAAGTCACATAAATATAGATGATGATCTTTCTTTTTCCTTTTCTCCTTATTTTAATATATATAAGTTCAGGCATACTATACGTATGTATATGTTATACGTATATACTTGCTGGCAGCATTCACAGACATCTTAGTTGTAACTCTACTTAATGAGCTGATCTAATTGAATCTGGCACAAGAAAGTGCTTTCATTAATTTATTCAGTCATTCTAGCATTCAGTTTTTAAAATATTATACCTAATTAATTAAACATCATATATATATATTTGTGTGTGATTCCCTTTAGTAATAATCTGATCTAAACCTCATTTTTCTATGACATGTATGAAGATGATTCAGACAGTTATTTTATTCTTGGCAGTAGCGTCTGGTCAGTGCATATGTATGTACAAACTATACGATTATATTGTCATTGCTATAATGCTGATGATAGCTAACACTGTCAGTCAAGAGATTAATCCAAGTGGAACAATTCTTATTCAAGAAGGTGATACGATATCATTCAACTGCACTAACGAGGGATCGATGCAACCTGATATTGTAGTCCAGTTAAATGGACAAGTTATTCCATCAACTCAAGAACTTGTAGAGTTCACTTCTCTTCCTAACGGAGCTAGCTACACGTTCGGACCAGTTACTAGGGATCACAACGGAAGTATATTAAGATGTTGGTTTGTACTGTTGCCAGTTAAGATTCAATATTCTCCTGACATACTTCTAAATGTTGTTTGTGAGTTATCGAATAAGTTTGCTATGTATCTGAACTGGAATACAACGTGCTTGTATGGTGACTAATAAAGTAGGGAGTGTTACCATAGTGACATGCCTGAATGTGTTGGGTATGTCCTCTTTGTATGTACATTCTTCCTTTAAGTTCTAGCATGTCTCAATCTCAATCTCAATAAGGTCCTCCAAGTGTTCCACAAGACATCACATCTGATGATGTTGGTCCATTCAGTGTCACTCTAAGTTGGGAGGTACCATCTGATGATGGAGGAACTAGTCAACCTCTCTCCTACACTGTCAGAGTGATAAATGACACTGTCAACCTGTCCTTCAGTACAACTTCTGAATCAATTGACCTTAACTATGGATGATGGAATATGGCACAGTTCAATGTATAGTGTAAGAGTAGTAGCTGAGAATGAATATGGAGTGAGTCCTCCAGCAGCCAGTACCTTTACTACACCTGACTCAGGTATGTGAGATGTAGTTCCATGTAGTGTATAGTGAGGTATATGAGTATTTGTCTGTTATGTAGTTCCTATTATTGAGAGTGTATCAGTTGAAGCACTCTCACTGACTATTCTATCAGTGGATGTTGTACTACTGACTGACGGAGGACAGAATGTGGATAATTATACTGTGAGTGTTTAAACATTATTTTATTAATTAAATATTTCACTGTTTTTTCTTTTGCATTCAAAAAATAGATTATAATCACTGGATGCAATTACACTTTCCAGATGTCTGTTCCTTCAACAAAGTTAACACCATATATTTTGAATGTACACAACTTACTTGAAGGAGTGAATTATAGCACTATTGTAACTGCTACAAACAGTGTTGGTGTTAGTGCACCATTTAAAACAAGTTTCACTAGTAAGTATATATACCATATAGTCATCCTCTGTTTAAGTTATAGTCTAGTAAGTTACATAAGTTTAATTTATAATATATTGACAATGTGAACATTTAAATACATTCAGGGACTTCCCCTCTGTGTACCTGTCCCACAACCACCTCAATAACTGGTACAGTGCCTGGATCATTTGGTGGATTAACAATTGGAGTGATCCTGGGAATCCTTATTTCTGTTTTCGTATTTGTCTGCCATCACAGACATCTTTGTGGCACTAAACGTGAGTTGTTAATAATGAAACTTGTTTATACGTTAAAGACAAGTTTTAACATGAAGAGGTTTATTTTGCTATTATAATATGGTATATGTGTCATTTAGTTGCTCAATTGCTCATATACAATAATATGTGACACAAAACTAAAGAAGTATACGTAGTATTAATATGAATATAGAGAGAGATTACATAGTAGATACATCTCTATAGTCTCAGTGTCTACTGGTACAGTGCTGCTGCTATTGGCCCCTACCATATGCATGCAACTTTGTACACACACTCTACAGATGCTTCCTACAAATCTACCTCTCTAAGATAAGTGTGAGATGATGGTATACGTGCATATTTACTCTTCACAGATGTACCTTCCAGCAAGTCTAGTTCTGCTCCTGTTAATCTTACATATGAAGAGTGTGAGATGAAGAATGTTGTTGATATGCAACAGAATCCTTCTTATGCTGTACCATCTCAATTGACTGAGAAGGAAGGACCTGGAAACAAGATGGCTGACAAAAAAGGAAACACCATTGTTCATGAACCTCCTTCTTGAGCTCCAATTATTACCTTGTGTGACATTCCATTTATATATGCATGTTCCGTGTTTTTTATGAACATGTTCAGTTCAATTTCAGTTCCTTTTCAAATGAACAACTAAGTGGAGAAATTTGGTCAAAATGAAGTTTTTTCAATTCTCCTACATTTCTATGCATAAGTTATTTATTAATAAGCATTTACTATATACCCATTTATGTTTGGTGGCATGGTAAGTCACATATATAGTCATCACATGATCATACCAGACAATCATAATCATAAAACTCATTTTTCAAGTACTATGAAATGCATTATGCTGTACCATTTCAACTGACTGAGAAGGAAGGACCTGGGAACAAGATGGCTGACAAGAAAGGAAATACCGTTGTTTATGAACCTCCTTCTTGAGCTCCAATTATATGAACTTGTTTACTTATGTGACATTGTTTATTGTTTATATATGTACGTATATATATATTCTGTGTTTTATAAAGTCTCAATTTCAATTTGTGTTTGCTTTTGATTAACAAGTTCCTTTTCAAATAAACAACAACAACAATGGAAAGGAGAAATTCATCATTCGTCTGCATGTAATATAACTCTTTGGAAGTTTTAATATTATATCATGTCTTTTCCATATCACTGATCTATGATATTATATTTTGATTCTTCAGTTTCTCCTGAGTTTGCAACTTTACTTCCAAAAGTGCAAATGCTAAAGCTAGCAGCTGGTTCTGTCTTCACACTCAACTGTACTCCATCAGCTGCCAACCCTCCACCTAGTAGTTATGTGTTTGAGAGAGATGGAGTGGAGATCACAGAAGGAGTGAGTGAATCCATATTGTCAGTTACAATTTTGAAGAGAGATAATACTTTAAATTATACTTGCACTGCTATGGGTGTTGTAAGAAGTGTTACCATAGCAACCTTTATTAGTTACAGGTAAGAAGCATTTTCATTTTCCTCTCTATCTTCTGCATATTATAGACACAAATGTACATGATTCAGCACAGAGAGCCAATATCAACAAGAAAACAACTGCTAAGATTCTCTCGGTCACTGATGAAGATTTATATTCCCAGAACCAGTGGAGCAGAAGAATAAAGAGAAGACTCTTGTATCCTCATCCAAACTAGGTTTAGTTCTGTATATAGTACTTTTACTGTACAGCAGTTTGTAGGAAATGGAAGTTTATAGTGTCTCTAAGTTACATTCAAAAGTTCTAATTGACTGTTAATTAGGATTAGGTTTACATTTAGGTCTCGTAATAATTCTTTGCAATTTTGTTTGTTATAAACAGAAGGAATTGAATGACAGGAATTGTTTTTTGACAATTGCAATCATTCATTATAACCAAAAATTTGTTATGAGCAAGTTGACTGTATGTATACTTATGTAGTTTGTAAGAAATTTATTTTTTTATCGAAATTCATTGTAACTTAATTAGTATTTCTATTAAATTTCATATATAACTCCTCCAAATTTCATAGCTTCTCCAACTGATCCACAAATGATCACATTTGAGGATGTCAGTCCATTCACAGCTACTATTATTTGGAGTCCACCATCCGATAATGGAGGAACTGATCAATCACTCAAGTACTCCATCAACATCACAAACAACACTGTCACTCTCTCCTTCACTACATCAGATGTGACTACTCTGTCACTGACTAACCTTCAACACAGCACTCAATACAAAGTGGAAATAGTAGCTGAGAATGAATATGGAGTGAGTCCTCCAGCAGCCAGTACCTTTACTACACCTGACTCAGGTATGTGAGATGTAGTTCCATGTAGTGTATAGTGAAGTATATGAGTATTTGTCTGTTATGTAGTTCCTATTATCGAGAGTGTATCAGTTGAAGCACTCTCACTGACTATTCTATCAGTGGATGTAGTACTACTGACTGACGGAGGACAGAATGTTACTAACTATACTGTGAGTTCAGTACGTAGGCAATGAATGTGAATTTCAGTGAGGTATATATAATTATACAATTAATTTTGTTTATGTAAATGTTCCTAAAATGTTGACAGGTGGAGATTTCTGGAGGAAACTTTAGTTTCAACATGACCTTTCTTTCAGCTCATCTGAGATCTTACAGTGTCATGATAGTAGACATATTAACTATTGGAGAGACTTATAACATTAATGTGAGTGCTATGAACAGTGTTGGGGAGAGTACTCCATTTCAGTTGGAATTAAGTATGACTCATTTACCATGTAAGTTTATTGTTTTAAATATAATACCTTTAAATATACCTTTTGAATGGTTGATGTTTTGATTACTGATATATGGCTTGTCAAATGGTGAAATAATTTCTATGTGTGTGTATATAGTATATGATATAAGATTATGAGTTTAAGATTATCTAAGTGGATACATATATATATATATATCATGTGCAGCTAATTCTGTGTCTGAAGATACACTGATACAAGCCATTGTTGGAGGAATTGTTGGAGTAGTTGTTATAAGTTTCCTACTCATCTCTATCATACTGATCATTGTATATTACTATCACAAGAAGAAAAGTGGTTAGTATTATATATATATGTATGTAGGTATATGTTATGATGATATATAATCAACTATACATTAGATTGTGAACTTTTGAGGATTAACAGCAGGAAAATTATTAATAACAATAGCTATACAGAATAATCTTCATCAGCTGTACATATAATATACTGGAGTGAACTGCTACATAAAGTGATCAGTGAGAAATTTACTTAAGTGTATTGCTATTATTATTAGTTTTCCTGCTATAGGTACTATATGTAGTAATGAAGTTCTATGACATTATAGTACTCTGTTTTCCTATGAAGAACTAAATGAACTACATTTTATACTTTAGATGTTCCTACCAATTGCAATTCACAGCATGTTTCATATAAAGAGATTGAAATGAAACAAATTGATATGCTGTGTAATCCTGCTTATGCTGTGCCTTCTGAAGTAATTGAGAGCAAAGGTTACCAAGGCAACAAGATGGCTGACACTGCACATAATACTTATGAGACACCATAATTATTGTAAACTAAATTGAACATAATTGTGTATATTTTTCGGTTAAAAGTATAAATAATCCATAATTTGTATAATAATCAAATATACCTTTTTGAGATATAACTATTTTGAGAAAGACTGTTCTGTTGTGTAATAGAAGATGTTATTATTATAATGCATATATGAACTAAATTGATAAAATGAAAGGTCACAAATAATATTGGGACATCATTCACAAATCCTATAAATGAAAAGTGAATCTTTAATATTACAATTACATTATTACTACTCAATAGTGCAATGAATGAATACATATTTACGTGTGTACATATAGAGTATATGTAGATATACACACTCTCTATATTTGAAATGTGAAGGTACTTAAGTTTCAGTTGAATTCATGTTTCATACATGAACATGTGTAAATAGAGAAAAGATTTGTATTTATATCATATAATAATTTAAATATGTATGTAAATTTCATACAGTATCAGCTTGGGTATACTGTAAACATATTATGTAGGAATATGTAGCTTTGTACATTTTGTGTCTTGTAACTTGTTGACACTTAAACACAACCATGATTTTCTACAGTTACCACAATTTGTATAATAATCAATAACTTGGTGAGATAAGTATGTAAGAACAACAAATAGTTTTTTGCATGCGAGATAAAATAATAACAACAGAAACAAATTTTGTATTGAAACATACTGTAATTGTATATAAAGACATCATTCACAAGTCCTATATATTGTGAAAGTGAATCTTACTCAATCTTGCAAAGAATGAATGTATAAATAGAGAGCATCTCATTTTGTATTATGTGATATATACAGTAAATATATGATTCTATGATGTACATATATACGTATGCACAGTCTATACTGTATGAATTTGAAGTATATGTATAGCTTGTAAATGATCATATATAGGAAAATTATTTCAGATTTTCTATACAATTATAGGTTTTATATATGCTTGACTTTAAAAAGAAAAACTTTTATGAACATCCTGTAGTCATACCTTATGATAATCGTTTTCTTTTTCCTATACTATAGCTAATAATAATCCATTCCGGCAGGGCTACTTAGCTATAATAATATATGTATATATATGTTATATATACTTGCTGACGGCATTCACAGACATCTTAGTTAGTTGTAACTCTACTAAATGAGCTGATCTAATTGCTGGAAGTGATGGATATCAGGAAATACCAAATCATTGATCTTCTGCTTTAGCAATGAGTATTTTGCTATGATTTTAATGACAATTTGTAGAAAATATGAAAGTACTCAAAAGCTAGGTGAGTACTAATTCTTCTGGGTGAAAAATGTAAAAGTGCTTTCATTAATTTATTCAGCCATTTTATTCAACCTATCTATATATTATGTAATTCCTTTTAGTTCTAAACCTGATTTTTTTCTATGGCATATATTCAGACAGTTATTTTATTCTTGGCAGTAGCATCAGGTCAGTGTATATGTATGAAATTTACATTATATGTTCATATGATATTGTTAAGTTACCCTGTCATATAGTACTGAACACTCACCCAACATAACACATAACCATAGTTTTTGATATACTTCTAGATTGTCTATACGTATATGTTCAAATCAACAGGTCCTTACTGCCAAAAAATTCAGCCAAGCGGATTGCTGATTATTCGAGAAGGAGATACGACATCGTTTAACTGCACTAACGAGGGATCGATGCAACTTGATATCGTAGTCCAGTTAAACGGACAAGTTATTCCATCAACTCTAGAACTTGTAGAGTTCACTGATATACCTAACGGAGCTAGCTACACGTTCGGACTAGTTACTAGGGATCACAACGGAAGTATACATTAAGATGCTGGTTTATACTCTTGCCAGCCGAGAGTCAATATTCTGCTGAAATACTTCTCAGTGTTATTGGTGAGTTATCGCCCCAGTTTAATATAGCCGTACCGTGCTACGTTCATACGCATGGTGTATACACGTATATGGTCAAGTAAGTTTACTATCCTCTGCCGTAATCTTTATTTGTATATATAGTTCCTCCTTGGCCGGTAATCACTCCATCCATCACAAACGAGACTGCTATAGAAGGAACATCCTTCACTTCTCCTCTAACTATAACTGGTGATCCATTTCCAGTGAGTAGTAATATTGCTATAACAAAAGATGGAGTTAGTGTACAAGATGGCAGGATTACTGTTAATATTGGATCTGGTAATGGAGCATCTAGCTTTACAATAGAAAATATTAATCGTACTGACAGTGGATCTTACACAGTAAATGTGACTACTACAGCAGGAAGTGATACAGCTGTTGTCAACTTGGATGTGTACTGTGAGTTGAGACATAAATTTATACAAGTGTATGAAATACTATTTCTAAATGTACGTAGATCCTCCAGAATTTGCTGTTCAACCAGCTCAGATGCAGAATATTGTGTAAAAGTATACAATACATTTTCCCTTTTTGATAGATGTCCCAGAATTTGCTGTACACTCTAAAGTGCAGAATGTTGTTTTTACAGAAGTATTTAAATTCAACTGTACTCCATCAGCTGCCAACCCTCCACCTAGTAGTTATGTGTTTGAGAGAGATGGAGTTGAGATCACAGAAGGAGTGAGTGGATCCATCTTAACTGTTTCTTCTCTAAAGAGAAGTGAAGATAATGGAAACTATACTTGTATGGTGACTAATGAGGCAGGAAGCGTTACCATAGCAACATGCCTGAGTGTATTGGGTATGTGTTTTTGTATGTACATTCTTCCATTTAGTTTTGACATGTCTCAATCTCAAATAGGTCCTCCAAGTGTTCCACAAGACATCACATCTGATGATGTTGGTCCATTCAGTGTCACTCTAAGTTGGGAGGTACCATCTGATGATGGAGGAACTAGTCGACCTCTCTCCTACGCTGTCAGAGTGATAAATGACACTGTCAACTTGTCCTTCAGTACAACTCAACTGAACTTAACCATGGATGATGGAATATGGCACAGTTCAATGTATAGTGTAAGAGTAGTAGCTGAGAATGAATATGGAGTGAGTCCTCCAGCAGCCAGTACCTTTACTACACCTGACTCAGGTATGTGAGATGTAGTTCCATGTAGTGTATAGTGAGGTATATGAGTATTTGTCTGTTATGTAGTTCCTATTATTGAGAGTGTATCAGTTGAAGCACTCTCACTGACTATTCTATCAGTGGATGTTGAACTACTGACTGACGGAGGACAGGATGTGGATAATTATTCTGTTGGTTAATAAAATTATATACATATATTACATATTCCGTAGGTATGAGTCTATATATATGCATGTATGCTGTGCATGCATACGTATGTATGTAGATAAAGCTTCATGGAAATCGCTACAGTTTTGTGTTGACCATTAGTGTGGCTCATTTGACGTCTTACAATATTGCTGTAAACAACCTTAAAAGAGGAGATATATATAATGTTAATGTAATTGCTACAAACAGTGTTGGACAGAGTAAGCCATTATATACAGAAGTAAAAATACCAAATACATGTGAGTTTAAACATATATATATATGTAACCACATCTGACATTCTCTTTGACATATATATTTCTATCTACAATTTAAAGTATACATAACCCTATTGATATTGCATAAAATATTTAGTCTCATCATATCACTTATAGCTATATAAAACAACCAGTTTAATGTTAAATCACTTAAATTTCAATATACGTATATTCTGACAATTCTAGATTGATAATTCTTTTTTCCCAGATGCGTATATAACCATCATATACATATGTACATGTAAGCACATTAGTTAATATATATACATAAAATTACAATTGTATAATACTATTTATTCTGTCAATGCATTAGTAAGTACTACACCACTACATCCCTCTTCCTCCACATTAATAGCAGCGTGTACAGCCACTGGAGTAGTTACAGTGATAGTTGGTGTCCTGATTTCTGCTGTAATATCTTTAGTCTATAACAACTACAGAGCTCGAGGAAAACGTAAGTTTTTGCCTTTATTGTATATGCTCTTATATATGTGTCTATCATAAATATATCAGATTGATAATGGTGGAATTGTATATATACCATGGCCATATACAGTGTTATATGCTGATTAAGGAAGATATATATGTACCATGTGTAATATTTATACACAGGAAGTGAAGCATGCACATCTCACATTTCTAGCTCTCATATTATTGATCATAGATCCTGAGCTCTCTCTACATACCATTAAGTATACAACAGTTACAGCTCAGAGGCCAGTACTGATATATACGTATACATGCATGTATCTCATAATTAGCCTCAGTCTCGTATATATATAGTATATATAATTTGGCTATATATAGTCATTGCCTTCGAACTATTACTATGCATTCTTTGTATATAGAGTGCATCTTATATTGAATTGAATAATAATTTTACAGAACACCTTTGATAGATTCCAAGTCTACTCCTCAAGTTCCTCCTGTTCTTTATGAAGAATGTAAAATCAAAGATGTAGAAATGCAACAGAATCCTTCCTACATTGTAACTAGTCAACTGACTGGATTCATAGATAATTTGAAGAAAGAACAAGGAGAGAGCAAAGGGACTGACAGAGAAGGAGGAACAATTGATGAACCATCTTCATAATTATAATATTGAAGGATTATATTTATATTTGTATGCATATACGTACAATGATTTACCTATGCAGTGACTGCATGGTTGTAAACTCTACTAATTATCAATAATTGCTCTGTGTTAAGTCTTGTGACCATTGCAATTGAAGAAAAAGAATAATAAATTGGATGAGATGTTAGTCATACATATGTACATGTGAAAGTGACAAATTGAGATATGGAATTATACATATATTGATCATGAGTTGCAGTATATAATCTACTGAGGTGTGCCATGGTCAGCCAGTTTTACTTCATAGTATTCAACAGTTTGTATCCCCGGTATTCTCAATCTTTTTAGTTCTTCATCTTTATCTTTCGGAAAGACTAACTTTGCATATAAAACTCCCTAAAAATGATGTATTTATATTATATGTGGCTCAATTTCATTGTGTGTTATATTTGCTATATACATGTACATTCAGGCTCTCATTATTTTTGATTTCACTGTATAATTAGAGTGCCATATGCAGTGCCTTATAATTATGTGTATGCTTTCGGTTAAATTATAGCTAAACATTAATTTTTTAATTTACAATAACCCTACTATAGAAAATGACTATAACTATACAAACTTAATATTAAAATTATATAGTTTCAATTAAATATAATACACTTGATCAGTCTCAATATAAATATATATAGATTACCTTTCTATCAATGTTGTTGCTTTGCAATGTTTGGCTCACTTCACATGTTTCTTCATATATTAGAGTTTCAGCATACATTGATTCCACTATTTCAGTATTATTGACTTCATTAGTGACACAGATATTCCTTTCAATTAAAGGTACAATGTCATGTTTTTAGAAATCAATATATGTATGTATATATGAGGCTAAAGAAAAACATTTAAAATGTATTCCCCGAGTTATTACATACTTATGATTGGGTGAGGATACAGTTTTTATATATACAACAATGCTACTTCCTTTTATATACGTATGTACAAATATATTGTATATCTCCCCATGCATATGTGCATGTACGGTATTATATATCAGGAATTGAATGCGGGTGTCAGACTTCCTGTACACCTAAGCTTTATCTCACATTCTTTAACCACGATGTTTACTTAACCGGTAATTAGCAATCTTTTACACTCGCATTATATCCTGATACATGTATATGGTATATAAGTTATTTCAACTTCAATCCTTTTGCATCCTTCTGCAAGCTAATTGGTAACTCTGTTTTATCCTCTGTATACATAAATGTATGGGATTATGTAAAACTATAAAGATTTACGTAATTAATTATGTAATCAAACAAGACAAGCTACTAATTTAACTCACTTAAATCTGTTTCCTTTCTTTTCATAAGGCAAAATACAATAACCAGCATGACAGAGATTACAAGAATAATTAGTGAAACAGCTCCTCCCACAGCACCTCCAATTATGGTTGACACGGAACACTCTGATAGTAAATAAAATTATACAGTTATATAATATATAACTGTATAACTATATATTATATACGTATATGGATCTCTCTGCATGTATCCCAAAATGCTAATTTGTAAACCAATTTTACAATTTCTAAATTAATATTTCACAGCCAGCTTACTTTTAAATTTCTAGGTCACTATAGACCTTTTGTCTACAATTGCAACCTTTTGTATATATATATATATATTTAAAAGTCAGATCTATATTTTATATATATTATGTATATATATGTAGAGATTTTCTGTACTATACATATATACACGTATGCAGTCTGCATTAATAGACTAACTTGGTTCTCCAAAGGAATAATTAGAATTTACTGTAAAAAAGATATAAAATCATGATCAGCAACTAAATTATATGTATAAAGTGAATCAGGGGTATTTGTTGTGATCATATTGAGCAACTGCAATATGAATTCTTTAAATAGAAAGTTTTGACCTGGAGGTCTTCATCAGCGCAATTAGCATATATATATATAGACTATGTAGTGCTATACAGATACTTACATTTTACAGTGAAATTCGAGTAAAACTGACAACTTCCAATACTGTTTGTGGCAGTGACACTGATGTTAAAATTTTTTCCTTCAGTTAAGTGGCCTACTGTCAAGTGGCATTTTGCCAATTTTTTTAGATGAACCACACTTTCATTAAAGTAATCCCTTGATAAAATTTCTATCTAAAAACCATATTGATAATTACTATATATATTCAGATAAATGTATATTTGAAGTAATATAAGCAGAACTTGTTGTGTTTATAATAATTTGGTTATATTTTGAGCATCAGCAACACTTGTTATTAATCAAAGTATTAGGATGTTTTGACCCGTAGGTCTTCTTCAACAATAATCCAACAGTTCATGTTAAGACAGTGGTGTGTGTTCTGGATTCTTATGCTTCCTTAATCTTCTTCTTAAACTTTCTTCTATTTAAACTGGTTGTATCCCCCTCCTCTTCATTTATTGCTGATGAAACGTTGAAACATCCTAATACTTTGATTACTAACAAGTGTTGTTGATGCTCAAATTATAACCAATTCAAATGTAAATTTATAATTCTTGAATAAACATACTAACTGTATAATTATCCACATCCTGTCCTCCGTCAGTCAGTAGTTCAACATCCACTGATAGAATAGTCAGTGAGAGTGCTTCAACTGATACACTCTCAATAATAGGAACTACATAACAGACAAATACTCATATACCTCACTATACATACACTACATGGAACTACATCTCACATACCTGAGTCAGGTGTAGTAAAGGTACTGGCTGCTGGAGGACTCACTCCATATTCATTCTCAGCTACTACTCTTACACTATACATTGAACTGTGCCATATTCCATCATCCAAAGTTAAGGTCAATTGAGTTGAAGTTGTACTGAAGGACAGGTTGACAGTGTCATTTATCACTCTGACAGTGTAGGAGAGAGGTCGACTAGTTCCTCCATCATCAGATGGTACCTCCCAACTTAGAGTGACACTGAATGGACCAACATCATCAGATGTGATGTCTGGCCTGATGTCTTGTGGAACACTTGGAGGACCTTATTGAGATTGAGACATGTCAGAACTAAAAGGAAGAATTACTATACATACATACAAAAAACTCACCCAACACATTCAGGCATGTTGCTATGGTAACACTTCCTGCTTCATTAGTCACATTACAAGTGTAGTTTCCACTATCTTCATGATCACTTCTCTTCAGAGAAGAGACAGTTAAGATGGATCCACTCACTCCTTCTGTGATGTTCACTCCATCTTTCTCAAACACATAACTACTAGGTGGAGGGTTGGCAGCTGATGGAGTACAGTTGAATGTGAAATTTTCAGTAAACACAATATTCTGCATCTGAGCTGGTTGAACAGCAAATTCTGGAGGATCTACGTACGTTTAGAAATAGTATTTCATACACTTGTATAAATTTATGTCTCAACTCACAGTACACATCCAAGTTGACAACAGCTGTATCACTTCCTGCTGCAGTGGTCACATTTACTGCAGTAGTCACATTTACTGTAGTAGTCACATTTACTGTGTAAGATCCACTGTCAGTACGATTAACATTTTCTATTGTAAAGCTAGATGCTCCATTACCAGATCCAATTTTAACAGTAATCCTGTCATCTTGTACAGTAACTCCATCTCTAGTTATAACAATATTACTACTGACTGGAAATGGATCACCAGTTATAGTTAGAAGAGTAGTGAAGGATGTTCCTTCTATAGCAGTCTCGTTTGTGATGGGTGGAGTGACTACCGGCCAAGGAGGTATACTATATATACAAATAATTTTTTCCTTCAGTTAAGTGGCCTACTGTCAAGTGGCATTTTGCCAATTTTTTTAGATGAACCACACTTTCATTAAAGTAATCCCTTGATAAAATTTCTATCTAAAAACCATATTGATAATTACTATATATATTCAGATAAATGTATATTTGAAGTAATATAAGCAGAACTTGTTGTGTTTATAATAATTTGGTTATATTTTGAGCATCAGCAACACTTGTTATTAATCAAAGTATTAGGATGTTTTGACCCGTAGGTCTTCTTCAACAATAATCCAACAGTTCATGTTAAGACAGTGGTGTGTGTTCTGGATTCTTATGCTTCCTTAATCTTCTTCTTAAACTTTCTTCTATTTAAACTGGTTGTATCCCCCTCCTCTTCATTTATTGCTGATGAAACGTTGAAACATCCTAATACTTTGATTACTAACAAGTGTTGTTGATGCTCAAATTATAACCAATTCAAATGTAAATTTATAATTCTTGAATAAACATACTAACTGTATAATTATCCACATCCTGTCCTCCGTCAGTCAGTAGTTCAACATCCACTGATAGAATAGTCAGTGAGAGTGCTTCAACTGATACACTCTCAATAATAGGAACTACATAACAGACAAATACTCATATACCTCACTATACATACACTACATGGAACTACATCTCACATACCTGAGTCAGGTGTAGTAAAGGTACTGGCTGCTGGAGGACTCACTCCATATTCATTCTCAGCTACTACTCTTACACTATACATTGAACTGTGCCATATTCCATCATCCAAAGTTAAGGTCAATTGAGTTGAAGTTGTACTGAAGGACAGGTTGACAGTGTCATTTATCACTCTGACAGTGTAGGAGAGAGGTCGACTAGTTCCTCCATCATCAGATGGTACCTCCCAACTTAGAGTGACACTGAATGGACCAACATCATCAGATGTGATGTCTGGCCTGATGTCTTGTGGAACACTTGGAGGACCTTATTGAGATTGAGACATGTCAGAACTAAAAGGAAGAATTACTATACATACATACAAAAAACTCACCCAACACATTCAGGCATGTTGCTATGGTAACACTTCCTGCTTCATTAGTCACATTACAAGTGTAGTTTCCACTATCTTCATGATCACTTCTCTTCAGAGAAGAGACAGTTAAGATGGATCCACTCACTCCTTCTGTGATGTTCACTCCATCTTTCTCAAACACATAACTACTAGGTGGAGGGTTGGCAGCTGATGGAGTACAGTTGAATGTGAAATTTTCAGTAAACACAATATTCTGCATCTGAGCTGGTTGAACAGCAAATTCTGGAGGATCTACGTACGTTTAGAAATAGTATTTCATACACTTGTATAAATTTATGTCTCAACTCACAGTACACATCCAAGTTGACAACAGCTGTATCACTTCCTGCTGCAGTGGTCACATTTACTGCAGTAGTCACATTTACTGTAGTAGTCACATTTACTGTGTAAGATCCACTGTCAGTACGATTAACATTTTCTATTGTAAAGCTAGATGCTCCATTACCAGATCCAATTTTAACAGTAATCCTGTCATCTTGTACAGTAACTCCATCTCTAGTTATAACAATATTACTACTGACTGGAAATGGATCACCAGTTATAGTTAGAAGAGTAGTGAAGGATGTTCCTTCTATAGCAGTCTCGTTTGTGATGGGTGGAGTGACTACCGGCCAAGGAGGTATACTATATATACAAATAAGGAGTACAGCAGAGGACAGTAAACTTATATACGTGTATACACCATGCGTATGAACGTAGCACCGTCCGGCTATATAACAGCGATAACTCACCAACAACACTGAGAAGTATTTCAGCAGAATATTGACTCTCGACTGGTAACAATACAAACCAGCATCTTAATGTACTTCCGTTGTGATCCCTAGTAACTGGTCCGAACGTGTAGCTAGCTCCGTTAGGAAGAGAAGTGAACTCTACAAGTTCTTGAGTTGATGGAATACCTTGTCCATTTAACTGGACTACAATATCAGGCTGCATCGATCCCTCGTTAGTGCAGTTGAATGATGTCGTATCTCCTTCTTGAATAATCAGCATTCCGCTTGGCTGTATTTTTACAGTAAGGACCTGTTAATTTGAACATATATAAGCAATCTATAACGCCATACATCGGTTTTCATGAACTATAAGGAAGATATACACTTAAAACACAATATTCTTAGACTAATTACTACCTAAGAGCTCTGGATGAGGATACTGTTATCTAGGCTTCTCTTTTTTTTCCTCCAATGGGCCAGACAGCATGAATGGGAATTCCACCCAATCGTCAACGACCCTAGGAGTCTTTGTCTTCATTGGTGGGTTTTCATTGAGTCCTTGGCTCTTGTAAACTCGATAAAGGCAAGACTATGGACACGTTCTAATGTTTTTGCTACCTGGTAAATAATACCATATGAACAGAATTAGCTTAAAGATTCTCATCCCTTGATTCATTAGCAAAACTCATTTGTACAATGGTAACTAATAATTAACCAAATTTTAATATACTGAAAAAAGAAAGCAAAACTTATAAACTATGCAAGTGAGGTTGCAGTTTCGCAATTAAACGACTGTTGAGAAGATGGCTTCCTTCTAATCGTCGATATATACCAAAGGTTGCTGAACTATCGCTAACGGTTTAAAAGTATGCGGGTCTAAGATATTTTCAAAAAAATAAAGCTATAAAGTTTTATGCAGTTCGGTAGTTTGTTCGAATACAACCAATACTACTGGATCCGCCACTGAATAGAGATATTACAAAGCAGGGCTGGAGCCTGCTCTTTTTAAGTGGGGAGGCCAATGAGGCTTCTGGTCCTATATCTCATACAATTATCCCTGTGAGTTAATCTGGTGATTAGAGTCACTTCATTCTCCAGCTATGTGACCTTCAAACTGCTTAGCTATGTGACACTGTAGCTATCACTCACTTGCACTACATGCCTTAAAGTGCCTAGCTCAAATAGACCTATATACATACAATATATATGCTACTACATCCGAGTCAGATAGTTAAAGAGAGCCTGCATGTGGTAAATTTGTATATTTCCTGTATTTTACTGTATAAACAAAAACATATTACTTAAAGGTACCAAATGTCCCTAATCTGCCCTTTCTGCCCATAACAAATTCTCTGCCAGTCTGAAGCATCATAGGATCAATTCGTTGGGCCAAAGTGGTCCATGACATCATTAGAAAATGGAGGTCGGTAAAGTCTGACTACATACAGCGTTGATTGCAACAAAATGCTCGAGCGGTTCAAGCCTTAAAGGTATAAACAGTTAGGTATTGATGCAAAATTTTGTTATGATCAAAAAGGTGTCGGCCCTGCAAAGGTTAGTATACATGATATATTTCCTGTCTACGGGTCTACAGTTGAATTCTTATTTTCATTAGGTCAACATACAACTCTTCTTCATGTATTTATTGTTGAAAGTGTGATAATGAAAGATATAGTGGAGTGAACAGCTTTACATGCATGTATTTTAACATTTCATTGTATATAGTTAAAAACATTGTTTGCCAGACATTAATGTTTGCATAACTGTCTTATGAATACACTTAAATAGTTCCTGTTTACTGTAAGCTGTTCTTTATATATGGTACAATGTCAGTTGATTTGTATAATGCTTATGTGTTAGTGACTGTATTGCATAATTGTCTATGAATACACTCAGTTGTTCTATATATAAAGGATAAGGACAGCTGTTTAGCAAATCCTCTGTCCAAGATGTATACCATTTTTGCAGAATTATTTCTAATTATGTTATGCCATGCTTCCACAGGTGAGTATTGTAAAATGTAAGATTAGGAATGACAGCTGTAGACAGTAAAAGGATCAAGAATTTATAAACCAAACCAGCTTTTAAATAAAAAGTGTTCAGTCCACAATATAATATAATATTCAGCTGTAGCTATATATTGGAGTGTTCTTTCTGTATACATTCATTAGGTAATGTGCAGTTTACTAAATATCCTAAAAGGAATGTAGCTGTATCGAAGGGAGAGGAATACCAATTCCCTTGTGCTACTTTGCTTGATCAAGCTAGAGTCCAACTGCTTTGGTTCCTGGAAAATGGTGGAGAATATGCCCTTGGTAGTAACAGAACATTTCCAGATGGAATGATGGCTACAGTTGGAAGTGATTATCGTTCTCCTCTCACTCTGTCTAACATTACAACATTTTGGAATGGGACTGTAATTAGATGTGTTGTGAACAATGGAGAGATAGTGAATCAGCCACAACCTTTTGCTATGTTGATTGTGAATGGTCAGTATATACATGATTACTAGTATAAGATATAAACTAAGTAAAAAAGTGATAAATTGTAGAGATGATTCGCTCGATTCCAACCTAATGATTCACAATAGATCATTACTAATGTTTCGACATAGCCAACCTAGAATGCCACTTCGTGATAAATTGTATATAGTTTATCAATATTGATACGCATATAATTCCTTACTACTATTGTCTCTGTATAAATCTTTAGAAAAGCAGATGAACAGTGCTTCTACTGTGCATGCCACGTGGTGTGTGCCACTGTTGCTGTCAGTGATCAATGTTATACAACAGATCTTGTAGTCTAACTGTGGAGCAGTTAGCCATTTGAGTTTATTTTCCATTTTTTTTAAATTTTTTCTGAAACTAAACTTCTACGTATACACTGTAAAAATCATTGGAGGAGCTAACCACCAAAATACCCTGACCAGTACAGCCACCTTTAAATGGTGTTAATTCCCACTACAAATTTTTTGGTGTTGTGGGCCACCCACTTTACCAGTGCATATTCCACATTCCACCATTTTCATTTTCATTTTCATTTTGAATATTTACATATAAATTTCAAAAAAGATGCACCATGCATGCATTAAAAAGTCATATATGTTTTTAAATTTTACATATACATTTTCTTCTTTATATACCTTCCTCCTGTATAAACACAAACCATCCTAATAAGGACTTTAAAGCTTGGGTTTGATAAAAGAAGAAGGTATAGTTGCAAGACAGCTAGAAATGACTCCCAATTCCTGCAATTTTCTGTAAGAGTATATGAAGAAATTGTTAGTGGATTCCTCTATAGAGCTCATGCAGCTGCAAGTCAAAGAAAAATAAACATTTAAGTGGATGGAACATCTACATCCACCTATATATATATATCATCAGCTTCCTGAATAGGTCATTGTTCCTCCCCGACAACTTAATATGAAACAATTAATGATGTATATGTCCACATGAAAAAGACTATATATATAATAGTCTCTGTTCATATATATACTCCAATGTTGACTTGTTCAGTAGGTCAATATGGTTCAACTCATGAACATATATACGCACCTTAAATACTCATCTTAACATCCATGCACATGCATTCATGCATTCACAGATTCCCATATAGAGCTGTAAGTGAAAGAAAAATAAACATTTAAGTGAAACATCTGCATGGCATACCTTATATCATCATGCATGCAGCTTCCTGAATAGGTCATTGTTCCTCCCCATCCAATAAAACGTACAGATTATGCTGACAAGTTTGAAACAATGAAATGAATGTGAATATATACATGTCGATGAGAAAGACTAACATATAGCAGTCTCTGATTTATTCCAATGTTGACTTGTTCAGCTGCTTGCATCATCCTACGCCCTGCATAAAAAGGTCAATATGGTTCAACTCTCATCTATAAAAACTCATCTTACTTGCCCACATTCATGCATGCACAGATTCCCATATAGAGCTGTAAGTCAAAGAAAAATAAGCATTTAAGTGCATGGAACATCTATATACATCCACCTATATATGTATTGGTTTGCATGTTACAATGGTATATACACTTGCAAATATAAGGCCCGAACAAAGGTCCAACTTAGCCACAATACAATTACTCACTGTAACAAAGAGTGAATATGTTAACAAATACGGGATTGACAAGATCCTGGAACCATTCAGACAAGAAATGGCAGAGTTGGAACAGGTACAGTACTGTGTATATACGTACATACATGCATACAGGTATGGAATAAATACTTAAATATGACTACATTTACTACTGTACGATAAGTCATGCACTGTCGCCCGACTGATTCTACTATTCAACCGTGATTTCAAGCATTTATACTCAGCAATCTGGGACAATCTGAATCGCCACAACAAAGCTGAGGAGAAATTCATAAACTTTGAAACACTACACGATAATTATACACTGTACCCAGATACACTGTTTTAATTGACCAATTTACGGAGCCAATATTTTTACTATGTATGAAACTCAGTTACCAACTTGCTGTGGGAATGTTAAGCTTCGTTCACAGTAGGTCTTACAACATCTGAGAGCTACGCATAGGTCTTGAAGAACTGCAAGTCCGGAGTTAAAGCGATCAAAACGCCCAATAGCAAATTTGAATACATAGCTTCAATTCTGATTGGAGGAAGTTCCTAACCCATTGCGAAATTCATTACAATGGCGGATGATAATCAGTAATATACCCTATTCGCTCGATCAGACGCCGCTCTCGAATAGAAGCCGCACCTCAGGATGTGCTGTACATGTATAGCGAAGATAGAGATTAATCTTCCTATATAGACTAAGTTGGACAGAATGTCTTGACCTTATCCATCCCACACAATTTTTGTCAATTCTACTTTGTATGCTTCCATGCAGTGCTCTTTGAGTATGTGATGTGCATGCATTTATTTAACGTGTGCATGCATGCTGCAGGAAACATTTCAATAAACAATAGCAGCCATGTTATAGGTTTACTTTTTGAGGTATGTACACCACTGTGTATATTGTCCATGCACTCAAGGGTAATTAGTGATGTAGTGAAGTTGCATGTGCATAAATGCAATGGTGGTTAATTCTCTATTAATTGTTTCAATGGGGTTTACGTATGTTACTTAAACCATGCATGGATCACTGCACACTCTGCAACAAATGGTTCGGTAGTATTGTAACATTAACTGTTTCATCAGTGATTCTATTGTTTCAAAGGGTTTACAATACGTCCGTTAGGAAAGGTTGCTTTCGTAATCAATCCTAACGCTAAAAATGACATTTTATATTACGTCATATACGGCCATTGATCTATATGGGTTGATACGCAACTATATAACACTATTTATACGTCGATATATGTATAATATAGGTTCATACGCAACTATAACACCACTTAATTTATACGTCAATACATCGTTTTGCAAATGGCGGCGTTCAGGAAGCTTTAGTTAATGAAGCTGTTCTAAAGGGGAACTGCATCGAAAATTTTTGAACCTGTTTTTTGGCTTTACCGTTTTGAATCCTAAATGTTAGCATAATGAAACCATTATTTAGTAAAATTGTTCCTGTCAAATGAAGATATTACGATTTGAAATTCACTTCAATGCTGACATGTTTTAGTCGTGGGCGTAAGCTGTGACGTACTTGGTGCGAAAGGTATTATCTTCGTACATTTGTAAATGGCTGAATATCGTAATATACAGGCGTATTCTTTCGAGCCAGAAAGATCCCAAGCGAATTAGGACGAATCTGAAGACGAATAAGCCCAAGAAATAGTCGATAGTCAGAATGTTCTCAGCCTGACAGCTCAGGTTGATCGTGAGACACCCACCGTTTGATTGACTGATAGGTGAACCAATAATTTAGGTTGGTGTTCCTGTAGTGAATGTGTCATTATGCCGACCGAAGACGAATATTTGTGTTGCCATGAGCTCAGGTACCAGTTAGGTCCTAAGCTAGGAGAATATACCTGTGTAACAACTAACCCAGTGTTTCTTTCTGTGTGCCTGCTTGAAGATGTACTGGAAACTGCTTTGGTTTGTATGAGGGAAACTTGCAGGGATCCTGTACATTACCCCATACAAAACAAGTTGGTCACTAGAGATTTTAGTCCTTATTTATCATACATAGACTTTGATTCCATGTATATCCGTTTTTACTTATAGTGTATATAGGTTGGCTGCTTACCGTCAGTTTACATGGTGGGTATATAGTAGCCTAGGAAGGAATAGGAGGCTTGTGATTCCTTCATGTGTAGTTAAAGTAGTTAGAGAAAAGTTCCCAGAAGAAAATGGTCAGTATGTGGGTTTCAGGAATCAGGAGTCTGTTGCTATAATACTGACACAAACTCACCCATTGTCTTACCTTCACAACCCTCTATCAACATTGCATCCATAATGGTCTTTGCCCCCCCAAAGAAACACTCATTGGAAAACACTACTCTAGGTTTTCTCAATGACTTATTATGGTAAGTATGTAAATGTGGCTTAATTTGTCAATTAGGTAGTCCATGTAACTATTCTAATAAGTAATTCTTTATGGTAAGAGTAGTCCTTTGAATTTTTAATTTGCTTTATAACCCACTCCTTGAATTTAGGAAAAACTGCCTTGTATCTCAGATGACATCTCTGTCAGTGGCTTGAGGATGATTAGTGTTGTAATTATGGTCTATTATAGCTAGCTCTGTACGGACAATCATTCCATGGTAGCTGAAGTGCTGTCTTTTGGGACAATACTTTGTTAACAGGGAATGGTAGACTTCCAGCTGGCCTGTATGGCAAAATTCATTTAGCCTCTCTATGTCAGAAAGCAACGTCCTATCAAAGAGTATATCTTTGAGGGCTTCATGTGCAGGGCTATTAGGAGACAGCCAATTCTTTTTGCGCTGGGTGTCTTGACTAAGATCGTCATGATCACAATGGTGGAATTTGTGGCAATTGGTCCAAGAATGAACTTTAACAATATGGTGAACTATTGTTGTCCATTTTTCTACCAGCAGTTGCCTATCACCATTGCATGTTTGCGCAGACC
Source organism: Chondrosia reniformis (assembly GCA_947172415.1). Taxonomy (NCBI): domain Eukaryota; kingdom Metazoa; phylum Porifera; class Demospongiae; order Chondrillida; family Chondrillidae; genus Chondrosia; species Chondrosia reniformis. Next base: position 2,630,785 of record OX359192.1, read on the forward strand.
ACCATAAGTGGTTAATTATTGACTGAATCCATGGTAGTAATGCCCTGCAACTTGAAGCTTTCCCTGCAGCTACCAATCTTTTAGAGACACTTTTAGCAAAATGCCAAACATCAAATTGATGTGAAATGGCAGGAAACTTATTCCTCAGTAGGGCTTTACATTGTATGGATCTGTCAGTTGCCAAGGTATGGACACTCAATTCATTGGTTACCTTTGTAAGGCACCTCTTGAGTCCTTCCTTTTCCATGGCAACTGAACTGGTACATATCTTTGGGATGGTACATCCTTCGACTTTTGAGCGTTTAAAAACGCAGTTGGTTTCTTTCAATTCTTGGTCAAACGTTTCGACCCTGGGGGTCTTCCTCAGTGACTGATGGTTGAGTGGAAGAATTGCCTCTATTTATAGAGGATTTTTCCCGCCATTTCCACTTCCTGTCATGTGACCCTCAGCAGAATGAGAAAAACAGGAAGTATGAATATTAAATCGTCTCCAGGCTTGATGTAACACAATGCCTTGATCTAAATTCATTCTCACCTGACTCTTCTGGATCCTGATGGCTTCTTTGACCCTTCTCCTTTGCCAGTGGGTTTCCCTGTCTGTAATCTTGGCCTTGTCCCAAGCAATTGAGTGGCCAGTCTTGAGGGAGTGAACAGCTATACCGTTGTTCACATCCCCCATCCTGACTGCTCGCTTGTGTTCTGCCAATCTCACTTTCAGGGTCCTTCCAGTTTCACCAATGTAGACTGCAGAACACTCAGAGCAAGGAATTAGGTAAACTACACCCTTGATATCCATAGGTGGTTGTGGCTGTTTTGGGTTGGATAAAACGGTTCTGCTGAGGGTCACATGACAGGAAGTGGAAATGGCGGGAAAAATCCTCTATAAATAGAGGCAATTCTTCCACTCAACCATCAGTCACTGAGGAAGACCCCCAGGGTCGAAACGTTTGACCAAGAATTGAAAGAAACCAACTGCGTTTTTAAACGCTCAAAAGTCGAAGGATGTACCATCCCAAAGATAAGTTCGACGCAGTTATAAGGAATCCTTATTCTATTATCGATTGCTCAGAGCGAGCTACTATTTCATTATGCTACCAGCTTAGAAACATCAAGGAACGTATTGCCCGTCATCGCAACCATCTTGTTTTCTTTCTCAGATGTAGGGACAAGAAGATTGTACCTAAGGGACTACGAGTTCAGTTTCAGATCACTACGGAAAAGGCCAAACGGCTCGCGTTTCGCACGTCAATGGCCTTAGTACGTGAACGTATCGGTGCCACCCGCTGGACTCTCCATCACTCTAGAACTCATTTAGCATCCTGTGAGGAGTCCTTAAAGATGTTAGTCAATGATGAAACCTTCTATAAATTAGAAGAATGGAGCGACAGTATAGCTGAAAGGACCTTCCATGAGACTAAAAAGAGACAGAGGGAGAAGTTCCAGGCCCTGTTGGAAAAAACATCCAGGAAAGATAAGTTCACACCTATTGACATTAAGAAGGTGGTTGTCAATCTTAGCAAAAAAGAATTGACAACTCATCAGACAAATGTCTTATCTCTAGGACTAAACTTTATACCTACTCCATTTTCACTTCCACAGGAGGACATCATCACTGGAACTGAGACTCTGGCCCGAACCCTTCCAGGAACACTCGGTGAGAAACTCAGAAGTGAGGTACAACACTGCCTAGCCAAAGCTGAGGCCCCATGCTCCAACCTGACCAAAAGTCAGCAAGTAGCAATCAAGGAGTTTAGGTCTGATCCTGAAACCATCATTCTTCCAGCGGATAAAGGGAATGCCACTGTCCTTATGGATAGGAAAGACTATGACCAGAAGATAAGGGCACTCTTGGATGATACGAGTTATCAAGCCATTAAGAGAAACCCCACAATGAAGATAGAACGGAAGGTAACTGAAGTTCTAAGGTCACTTGAGAAAAAAGGCAAACTCCCCTCTGATCTGAGGAAGAAGGTTCAGAACCAAAACAGCTCCACACCTCAGCTCTACGGATTACCAAAAATCCACAAGGCGAGTGTACCCTTGAGACCAATTGTTTCCTCCATTAATTCCCCTACCTACAACCTTTCCAGGTACCTGGCAGGGGTATTGTCACCACTATGGGGGAAAACTTCTCACTTTGTGCGAAATTCTCATGACTTTGTCAAGAAGATCAGGGGAATGGATGTGAACACCGAAGATAAGTTGATCAGTTTCGATGTAAAGAGCCTATTTACTAAAGTACCCATTGATCTATCTCTACAGATCATCAGGAGACGACTTGCGCAGGACCCTAACTTGGAGCAACGGACACCCTTGGATGTATCCACCATTGCGGATCTTACAGAACTCTGTCTCAGGACAACGTACTTCCTGTACAGTGATGAGTTCTTTGAGCAGAAGGAAGGGGCAGCCATGGGATCTCCTCTCTCCCCGGTGGTAGCGAACATCTTCATGGAGGAATTCGAAACAGAAGCTCTTCGTGCTGCTGTGATAAGGCCTAAGTTGTGGTTGAGATATGTGGATGACACATTTGTCATCTGGAATTATGGTGACGAGCAGTTGGAGGACTTCTTGAGTTTCCTCAATGGAAGACATCGCAACATCGAATTTACCATGGAGAAGGAGACCAATGGTTCCTTACCCTTCCTGGATGTGCAAGTAAAGAAGTGCATGGGAAGTTTGGACACATTTGTGTATAGGAAACCAACACACACAGACAGGTACCTTCACTTTACCTCTCATCACCACCCTAGGGTAAAAACTGGTATCGCACTGTGTCTCAAAGACAGAGCCGAAAAGATTTGTGGACCAAACTCCAGTAGCTTGGAAAAAGAAAAGGAGCACCTGGAAGGAGTACTTCAAGCTAATGGATACCCTAAATGGGAGGCTCACAGACTGCTCAACAGGAGAAGGCAGACTAAGGGGAGTGAGGATGAGTGTAAACACAAACTCTTTATTCCATATATAAAGGGACTCAGTGAGATGATCGATAAAAGCTGTAGAAAAATGGGTATCCAGACCATTTTCTCCAAGCAGAGATCACTGAGAACCGTTTTATCCAACCCAAAACAGCCACAACCACCTATGGATATCAAGGGTGTAGTTTACCTAATTCCTTGCTCTGAGTGTTCTGCAGTCTACATTGGTGAAACTGGAAGGACCCTGAAAGTGAGATTGGCAGAACACAAGCGAGCAGTCAGGATGGGGGATGTGAACAACGGTATAGCTGTTCACTCCCTCAAGACTGGCCACTCAATTGCTTGGGACAAGGCCAAGATTACAGACAGGGAAACCCACTGGCAAAGGAGAAGGGTCAAAGAAGCCATCAGGATCCAGAAGAGTCAGGTGAGAATGAATTTAGATCAAGGCATTGTGTTACATCAAGCCTGGAGACGATTTAATATTCATACTTCCTGTTTTTCTCATTCTGCTGAGGGTCACATGACAGGAAGTGGAAATGGCGGGAAAAATCCTCTATAAATAGAGGCAATTCTTCCACTCAACCATCAGTCACTGAGGAAGACCCCCAGGGTCGAAACGTTTGACCAAGAATTGAAAGAAACCAACTGCGTTTTTAAACGCTCAAAAGTCGAAGGATGTACCATCCCAAAGATAAGTTCGACACAGTTATAAGGAATCCTTATTCTATTATGAACTGGTACACTCACTTACTTGTACCAGTAAATAATCAACTATTAGGTCAGTGGCAGCGTCCATGATTGTATAGGTGCAATATTTTGCACTATATCCAGGACTATCACACCTGCCATTACCTATTAATGTCAAATCAGCATCCTTCAGAAAAGCTATTACCTCAACTTGGTGCTCTAACCAAAATTGGTGAACTACAGGGAAGAGCCTCTCTCTTTAAAATGTGCGTTCAGCCAGGAATTGCAAATTCAACAGGTTTGCAAAATCTGCAATCCTTTGGAATGTTGCACCTGACAGAAGCATGCATTGCTGCTGGTATAAGAATATTGCCAGCCGGGGTACTTCCAATTAGTGGTTGGGATGACCACTGCTTAGAATGCCCATCTGGACAGGTTGCTGTTATTTTTACCATACTGCCTTTCATCTGCTATGAGCTAATAGTCTCAGCCCCACATATACGGCAAAGAGCAAAAAGGGGTAAGAGGCAGGATTCAAAAACGAGAAATTTCTTGTCCTCATGAGGGAGTGGATCATTAGGTACTAAAGTAGTGTCCATGGCTTCATCTTCATCTTCTTGGGTATATGTCTTATCTGGATCCCTATAGGTATATATACGTATATATATATAAGATGCATGCTTATGCACACATATAATATAAACTCACTGCCTATCAATTGCAACTTGAGCTGTAAGGGAAGCCATTGAATCATGATCATCAATGGTTAGGTTTGATCTCACAGCTTGAACCCTATATATATATGTGGTTAATATAATGTACATATCTATGATCCACATTCTCATACTTCAAAACGATTAATTAACTCAATTAATGTACGTAGTAAACATATTATATGAAATAAGCATATAAACACCTGCATGTATGAAGTATTTACAGACTCACTTAGTTTTAGGTGATGATTCAGGTGTTGACTGAAACTCTGGTTTAGCAATTTCTTTTGGAAATGCCTCTATTACCCGATCCTGATTCCTGGGATCAGGTTGGGAATAGCTCCCTTGCGTACAAGGTAAGTTGAATTTCTCAATCCATGGAGAGGGATCCGTTTGGGTAGCTGATTCAACATAAACAGTACTAGTGTGAGGAAAATCAAGGCTTTCATTAGATGGTATTTCAGTAGCTAATTTATGTGTTATTTCTTTTTGTTCCCTCTTCTTCGCTGTTTTTTCACTGTGACAGCGTAACATTGACGGCTCAGAAAAGCAAAAAATTGTAGGGACGGCATCATCCCTTAACCTTCTTTTACTGTTGTATTTGGTGGTGATGCCTTGGAGATGAATTTGCGGAAGAAATTGATCTTCTGTGAAGTGCTCTGAACAAATTCTTGTATGTTCAGTGATGTCCATACCTTCATTCTTGCCTTATTCTTTATTGGTAGGTGAAAAAAGCTGATTTGTGTAGTAGCATCATCTTTTGTATTATTATTACAACCATATGCAATGCATTGAGGCATGTCTTCTACAATTTCAGAGCTATCGAGTCGAACTAGAGTCAAAAAACACGATTTCCGGTAGGTAATTATGTATACGGTGTTGTGTATGGCTTTAAGTGCTTCGCACCAATTACGTCATCACTATTGCACAAGTAGACAAAATGGCGGTTTCGATCAAGATTACTTTTGCTTCATTTTTGATGAACGAAAGATTTTTGTCAAAAATAAAGCCTATACCTAGAAAGTTTATGTATTATATACAACAAATTAAGGTAAAGTCATTTTAGGCGATGCAGTTCCCCTTTAACCCTTTATGCGCGAGATAATTACGTGGGCGCAATAATCACCAGAAGTGATATTTAATTGTCACGAGGACACCATGAGGCAGGAATTAAAATTCGTCACCTCGATAGGAATGTGGCAACTCTTTATGACGGTAAAACTTTGATGCCGATTTTTAGCCATATTTTGTTGCTCTATTGGCTTCTAAGATGCTCTAATATTCGAGATATTACCTCTTTTAGTGAAGAAAGTAAGCACGGCTATGTTTTCTAAGTTCCTTCGGGTAAGAAGCTTTCTCTGACTATCTACGGAAGCAAATTCGTTCAGGAAGAGCCCTGGTTATCCTTTTGTAACGGTATATCTTTATGTAGTCTTTTCAAAGCCCTAGAACATTGGAGAAGCGTCGTAGCCTCAAACAAATTGTTTACCAAACCGTCAAGTGAAGCGTGGCAAGCAGAATAAGGCGCACAAATAAACCACCGTCTTTAGTCTTTGTATCGACAACATTTCGGCTGCAGCAGTGTTATGTAGCTCTGTAAATCTTACTACAAAACGTCCATGGTATCTTTGACGCAAATATGCGGCTCTCGCTATTGAAGATACCTAATTAATTGACGCAAATATGCGTAACTCGCGCATAAAGGGTTAAGTGTCCTCAATCGTTAGGATTAAGAATATATATAGGGGAAGAGGTTGTAGGAACAGATCCTGACTTTGTCGCTACTGGGACAAGTGAAGGTAGCCATAGCAAAAGAAGGGTATATTTGGGGCCTTTATTGATTTTAGTAAAGTATAATAGAGTTGACTGTCAAAAGCTGTGGGGAATTTTGGAATCTGGAGGAATAGGGGGGGGAGAATTCTGACTTTTCTGAGAAATGCCTACCAAAATGTTGGCTGTGATCATGAGGTTAAGGTTGGAGAGCAGCTAAGTGAATCTTTTGAGGTGAATACTGGTTAGGCAAGGATGTGTTCTCTCACCTCTGTTGTTTTCACTATATATTAATAGCCTGGTGGAAGAGCTAAGGTCGGAGGGTATTGGTGTAAGATGTAAAGCAATTAAGACTGATTCCAGCTTTACTGTATGCAGATGACATGGTCATTCTAGCTGAAGATGAGAAAATGTTAAAGGCAGGGCTGTCAAGGTTGAGTGATTGGTGCAAAAGGTAGGTGGTTAAGGTAAATGTACCTAAATGTGGAATAATACACTTTACAACTAACTCAACTAATAAAAAGTAAATTATTCACATCTATATATATAGGTATGGTGGATGTTAGAGTTGTTTTACTACTTCCAGCTTATTAAGCAGGGTTACAAATACTTTAAGCTAAAATCAACCTTTAAAACCTTCCTATCCCGGCAGCCTCTAGTTAGAATCAAGTATAAGCAAAAAGTAGCTAGTATATGCTTAAGGACTGTCTTGTGTTACCCCATATTGTGTTACCCCACCTACAAAGAAATGTTACTACTAGAAGACCTAAGGGTAGACTTAGGTAATATGTCCTACTTGTGTCTATAGTTATGCTGAGTCTGTTTTACCTGTACAAGCAAGATTACTAATAGATTTATAATTAATTCATAAAAGTTAATTTGACCTACATTCCTTTCATAAAATTAAATTTCATCATGTGTCTTAGTTAACACCTTATTTAACTTTTGGCGCCAAAATAGTGTATATAAGGCCCCTAGATTTAGCATAGTGAGCCAAGGATTCACAGAAGATCAAGATAAAGAAAAAGACAAAGACTCCCAGGATCACTGATGAAGGGTGGAATTCCCAGAAACAGCTGTCTGACCCAGTGGAGAAGAAGATGAAAGAAGGGAAAAGAAGGAAGAAAAGACTCCTGTATCTTCATCTAAAGCTCTCTTTAGGTTTAGTTCCCCTATAGGCTCTTTTTACAGAATAGGCATATAGCATGTAGGAAAATGGTATCTTAGATTTTTCTTGTTTTACTACTTCCACAGTGTATCATTATTGGTGAATGGTGAATGTCTAACTGTCTTGCAGTGTTGGCTATCAAACCAATCAAGGCAAATATTTCTTTCTCCTGCAGTGGTTGATTATGCAATCTTCATTCTAATATATATGCAATCCTAAAACCTAAACATGCATTTGAGTACGTAAATAGACACGCAATTGAACAAAGGACAATATACAGATTTGTTTTCTTTTTGGGCTGCCTAAAATGTACGTATGTTCGGTACAAATCATAATATAGTAAACGTTTTGCGAACTACGGACGGGTAGCAGTACGGACGTAGTACAGATACGGCTACGTCGTATCTTGGTGAATGTACGGGCGTAGCAAGCAAAAGGTACGGGCGTTCTATATGGCTACGTGTACGTGATACGGGCGTTTACCTTTATCAGTACGGGCATATACGGCTACGGATATAGGCAATCTCTGGTACGGGTCACAGAGTTTAAACCTGAATACATACGTATATTAGACACATGAAAGACGGTTTTGTAGACGTGCTTACAAATTACAAGTCGATAAAGTGTACGAAGGAAAGATACATATTAAGTTTGAGTGTCTGTTTGGCAAAAAAGGCTAATCAAGAGAAGGCTAGTGAGTTAACTTTGCTCCATTTTGGAAGTAATTACCCTGAAGCAAAACTTATCTCATTGCTCATTCCTAACTATACCTTCAGAGGATCATGCACTCATGTATTGGCCAGAGGAAGACTGTGTCAGTATTGTGGACATCAAGAACATAATTGAACCCTGTCCTCCTATCTTGAATAAACAATGCAACATTAAAACGGGTACAAGAAATTATACTGGTGTTTTAATTAGCTTGGGTAGGTTTATACAAACTGTCAAGAACAATATGGTGAATTTGGTGCATGAAATCTAGGAAACTCTTTTTCTATATACTGATAGGTTCTAAGATTGATATTGAGCTAAAAGAAAACAATTTTTTGGATGGTTTAGTTGATGTCACACATAATGATAATAATATATTGTTTGACTTTCCTGAGATTGATATTTTGGACACACCTGTTGAGATACCAGATCTTTACCCAGTCCAGGAAACTGATGAACAACAGACAGTAGAAGAAGAAGATGATGATTCAGCACCTGAATGGACTCCAGATGTGCCATTATACATATCTCGACGTATATAATATGTTATAATAGTTGCGTATGAACTCGTATTATATATATATATATATCCGTAACATGAAGCCATACATAAATCGCGTTATGAAAACAATAGAGGGGGCTGCCTATGGCAGCCCCTAAAAATCAGGATAAAGAAAGCCAAGTTCCAACAGGAGAAATCTTGGATGTGACTGATTATGGGAATGCACAGGAAACATCAAATGTTGCCGAACTAACAAAGCATATCAGAGATATGGAGGCCACATTAAAAATATGATGAGTGCTATAAAGGAGCTGCATATAGATGTGCAGCAAATTAAGGTGCAACTGAACAACAAGACTACTCAGTGCATCCATGGTCCTGCACCACAGCAGTTCTCCCTGAGTATTGCTCAACCAGAGCAGCTACTGCCACAACAACATGTAGCACCATTGATACCTGCACATACACAGTATGGTGCAGGACTGGTACAGGACGAATGGAGTTTCAACCAGTCTCAGGCCCTAAATGAAAGAGATTACCACCATGTTAGAGACCAACAATCGCCACCAGCAACACAATGTGCTCCATACCTTCAGTGAGCACAAAATATAGAGAGTTGTCATCTGATGACATCAAAAAAGCTAGCCTTACATCTGTTCAGGATGTTCTGCAGCGATATCCTGCTTTACAGACTGAATCCAAGATTTGAGTATTGGCTGTTAAGGTGGCAAGAGAAGCCCTCTTTGGTGATGAAATCTTGCGTAGATGTACTCCAAGAGGATGGCAGGACTTACCAGCATTACCTCAGGCAGAACTAAACATGCTGAAAACAATTTTGTATAAACTGTTCCCAAGGTACTGGAGCTGTCCTGAGGAATATGAGAAAAAGTGGGCCACTGCCTAGGATGCTGTTGCTCAGGCCTGTAAGAGACTTAGAAATGAACAAGTTTAGTTAGCTATCCTATTTATGCATGAAACAATCTTTTGAGAGCCTATAACTTATTTCTATTTGTGTACCTACTGTTTTGGCTATATAAACAGTGTTTTGATTATTTATCTTGAGGTTAACCACAAATTCACAAATACCAAATGGATGACTCCCTCCCTACTCACGCAATACAAACAAATTCTGTATATAGAGCTACCATGTGGTAGTAGTTAATCTTTCCCAGGTGGTGCCAATGAGGCAGGTCTGTTCCTAGGAAACTATATAACTAAGGAATTGAATCCTATAAGTACGTATGAGTTCTAGTACCCGATCACCAAGCATTTGCTATAGGTTGGTATTGGAGCATGGTACAGGACCAGGTGGGGCTGCCATATGGTGCATTGTTTTACTATTAATTATTAATGCATGTGACTGAAAACGAATATATAGCAGCATGGTATATTATGCCATTAGACTATCGTAGGCCTGCCAACGTCTCCTACTTTATAGTTTATGACTTGGGTGGACTATCATAACAGACCAGGGTTGTTATGGCCAGACACAACTAATATGTAGACAAGAGTATATATGATATTGGTCCTGTACCTTTCACACTGATGGTAATCAGTGGAGATCCTATAATACATATCAAGACCCATTACAGTTGCATGATCATATATAGCAAATATATAGCCTGGTAAATATAGCTGCCTCTTGATAAAGGATTAGAGCATAATATATTTAAAGGGATCATGGAGGGTGGGGCCTTTTGGAAGTAACTTCTTGTAAGGGGCGGATTGCTCCAAAGCGCACGAGGTATTTACTGCTTTGCACTTATATCATTTTTAGTAGGTTACCCGTGGCCGCTACGTATAACGCCTGCTATTAGGCTCATATCGTGAGATCATTACTGTGGCACAGACGTTGTGACGATAGTTGTACAAGTCGGAGTATAATATCTAATATAGGGGCGAGCGCCACTAACCACCTGGTCCTATTAACTTTGTTTATGAAACATAAACCTGATATAAAGAAATGAAATACTTGCCGTATATATTGGCAAAATCAACTAAGAAAAAGTTGCAACAATCGGTAAACACTGGATTAGAATTTAAGTTGCTATTATAATTGACACAAAGTGTATATTAATGTAGACATTAACCATTTAGGGTCAGTAACCATAATGAATAAGGAGAACTTCTGCTGACGTAGAGAAACTTACCTTCAGTTGACTTAATGTTTCTTCGTATAAATTGATACAACGTTAGTCTTTTTTTACAAGAAAAATGTCCTTGTCCTTCTTTATCGAAGGTAATAAAAGTACGATCGTAGAAGCAGCTTCAATCAGTATCCAATGGCCATTTTTTCGGCCGACAAAATGGCTGGCTATAAGGAGTCCTACGTTGGTCTTTGAATTCTAGCTATAATATTTCTCTTTTAATGCAGATGAGTGTAACATTGTTTAGAGGTTAGTTACTAGCGCCATACGGTACTTAATCTAAAAATTACTTTTGACAAAGATATAAAGTGTCGATTTTTATAACATCAAGACGAAGTAGCTACTTACATGCCTATACTTTGCTTAGATTTGGTTAATGATCTTACAAACTAAGTGAACCCTGATGCTATGTGAATAAATGTTTACAAAGTACAAAAAAGGATAATATTGAAGTCAAACCACATGCATCTGTGAATGTTAATATCCTGTTGCACCTCCCTTGCAGTGAATTACCTCAGGTATAACTTTCTTTAGATGTCCTATATACCTCTGGCATTTTTCAATAGTAACAGTTTTCCAAAATTCCTTGATTCCTAATATAAATTGTGCCTTTGATGTGGGCTTTGTCTCTCTCCTGATGTATTTCTTTAGCTCATGCCAAAGGTTCTCAATAGGATTAAGGTCTGGGGATTCAGGAGGTGTTGGCCACCAGTTCACTCCCTCTTCTTCGTATATTTTTTGCCAGCCTTGAGCAATGCTTGGGGTCATTGTCCTGAACAAAGCGATGGCCATCTGGATAGATATCATTAATGAAAGGAAGAAGAGATGACCTTAGAATACATATAAACAATGGGGCATTCATTTTTCCTTCAAATATGCACAAGCTTGTTCTACCGCGATAGCTGATACCAGCCCACACATGAACCTTTACTGGATGCTTTGGTTTAGGCTTGTATCGTGGCTTACGTCCTCGCTTATAACAGCATGTCTGACGGTGGGTTTTAATCTGTACACTTGTCTCATCCGTGTAAATTAAATCCTCAAATGTCATATCTTTGTTTTGGATGGCCCATTGCAATCGTTTTTGCTTATTTACCTCACGAATCATCTGGCAGTAGATTGTGCCCTTAGAGGTCTGGCCAAGGTCTTTCCTCCATCTACAAACAGTTGGTACAGACACCTCAGTCCCTTCTTCTTTCAATATAGACACTGGAGCTCTAATCCTGTTGTTTCATCATTCCTTTGCATTTGCTCTTCTATGAGATGATGAATGGTGGGAGTGGCCTTTGAAGCTTGACCTGTTCCAGGTTCACGGGCAATTGTGCCACTGTTTAGGTAGCGCCTAAGAAACTTAAAGACACCAGCTTTGCTTATTTTATACCCTTCTTCTGACAGATAGCGAGTGATGTCTGCATATTTCTTTCCAGAGCGGTGATATAAGAGGATTCTCTGTTTGACATAATCTGAATAGACCATATTAATCACTTACGGAAACAATGTTAGTAGATTTCCAAGAAACGTTACTGTTACTGTCATTGATCGATAGCTATACAAGCGAATACTAGTCTAGTACGGCTACGGGCGTACACGTAGCCTAGTACGGACGTACTTCCTAATTGGTACGGGCGTAGTTGTGCTACGGGTACGGACGTACTTCTCTACTGGTACAAGCGTAGTGCATCTACGGATACGGGCATAGACATTTAAAGCTACGCCCGTAGCTGTTAAAAGCTATGTTCATAGTACGTATACAGCTACGTGTACGAATACGGGCGTAGAACATTTACTTTATTATGATTTGTACCGTACGTATACATTTTGTGTCTTTTATTACAGCATGTCCCACTCACTGCAATTTGCATGTTTGCAAATCTGATTGGTTATTTAAACTACATATTGATTTACATGCTGTTATCTGTATTATACTGTTTAAGAGATACTTGTATTCTCTAAGTAGGGTTGGCCGAAAAAAAGCATGGCCACCCTATAGATAGTGTGCACTACGCGGGGGCGTAAGTGGCGGCCATTTTGGGGGTCAAAAAGGACTCGTACGTACGTAAATCAATAGTAAAATCCGTGTTTTTATGAAGTGTAAGCAGCTTTGCGCAGCCTTATTTCGTATTAACATAGGTTCTTTGTTGATTAACAAAATATGCGGCGTGCTCAAAGAAGGATTTGAGTCGATATATTATAAGGTAAGTCGGTTATTTGCTAAACATTTTTATTGGTTGTACCATAGTTGTAAGGTTGTGTTAGACATTATGCCGCATACATGTTGTGCCTATGGTTGCACAAATCGAGCTTCTATGGATAGTGGGATATCTTTTTATCGTTTTCCTGCTGATGAGGAGAGGAAACAAATGTGGATTCAGGCTGTTAGGCGTATGAACTGGAAACCTACCGAGCATTCATGAATTTGCAGTAAACACTTCATTTCTAGTGAAAAGAACGATGATCCTGCTTCTCCTGACTATGTTCCTTCTGTGTTTGCATTTGTGGACAGTCCATTGAAGGAAAAGAAGAGACAGAATTTAAAAAGCTATGAAAGGAGATTGAAATCAAAGAAGACTTAACAGTCAGCTGCTGTACAGGTCCAGGATGAAAATGATTCAGATAGTTAGAGTAACTGTGATGATGAAATGATTGAACCCAAAGCTGATTTTAGTGAAGCCAGATTGGGCGAAGGACAATGTAATCAGGTGGTCGACATCACTGTTACAGCAGAAAGGATTCAGTTGTTAGAGACTGAAGTTTTTACACTCTCTATACTCTAAGAGATGAAAACAATAAACTTACAACTATACTTAATAGCCCAGAACCACTGTTAGATGAGAATAATCTTAAAGAAAACGACTCTCTTGTAGCCTTCTATACTGGTTTGCCAAATTTTGCAGTCTTAATGACTATCTTAAATTTAGTTGCTCCTGCTGTTACATCCACTGCAAGGTGTGCTCTTCCTAAATTTTCACAGATGATCTGTGTTCTATTAAAATTACAGTTAGGTGTACCAGATCAGGATATTGCCTATCGTTTTATAGTTAGTTGGTCAACTATATCTCGAAGCTTTCAGAAGTGGGTGGATGCAATGTATGTTAGACTTAAACCTCTGGTAATTTGGCCTACGAGAGAGAATGTACAAAAAACAATGCCTTCAGCGTTTAGAAGCTATTTTGGAAGATGTATAGCAATAATTGATTGTTTTGAGGTGTTTATTGAGCGTCCTTCAAGTTTGGTAGCTTGTGCACAAACCTATTCCAACTATAAGAGTCATAACACAGCCAAATACCTAATAGCTATTACACCTCAAGGGATTGTCTCTTTTGTTTCTAAGGGTTGGGGTGATAGGGTATCCGATCGCCACCTAACTGAAGAATGTGGACTATTGCAATACTTGAACCCAGGTGACCAAATTCTTGCTGACAGAGGGTTCAACATTAAAGACTCTGTTGGATTTTATTGTGCGGAAGTGAAGCTACCAGCTTTTACTGGAGGGAAGAAACAGTTGTTTCAGCTGGAGGTGGATACTACACGGCAGCTTGCATGAGTACACATACATGTTGAGCGAGTAATAGGTTTAATTCGTAATAAGTATACTCTTTTGCAATCAACCATTAACATAGCTATGCTAAATACAGAGAACAAAATAAGTACACTGGACAAAATGTTTTTTATTTGTTCTGCACTTTGTAATTGTAATTGTAATAAATCAGTAGTAAATCAGTAATATATAAAACGTTATTGTTCACCATAATGTAGTCATCATTGCCAAGTATCGCAAGCTGTTGTTTGGCTAGAACTCCTAGAATACTATTTTCCTAGCAGTTCTGGTAACAGCACAGCTTTGAAGAATGCTGTAGCAGGTGGTATATACTTGTTCAAAAACTCTTGATCTGGAGTAATCCTAAGATTTATGAGCTCAGACTGTGACCAAATCACAAAATCACAGTAACCTGCTTCACATAGCAGTAGCTGAAGCTGCACCTGGAAATAATATGCATGAGATGACTTTAATTTGAGGGAAGCTGCTTCATTTGTCTCCAAGCAAAACTTTGGATCCTCAATTGCCTCTGAAATTGTCCTTGTTTTGCACAAATAAGGGCATTTTACTTCAAGGACTCCAGATCCACAACACTCACAGTTTATCTTTCCATCTGGTGATGCACCCAAGTGGGGAAACGTGGGATGAAGTATCAGACCACTCTTGGTGATGTTGAATCCTTTGTGTAGGGTATTCATCTTTCTTGTGTACTCCGTAATTGCTTCCTCCTCATGCTGGCATCCCCATTCAGTATATTTACTTGTAAATTGGTAATAATAAGGATAATAAATACTTCTAACTAGCGAAAGTGAAGGCTTGGATATATTTGTGTGTACAACTGCTCTAAAACTGGATGCAGTGATGCGACCTGCTCTGTAAGCAAACCAGGATCTGGATTTAGTTTGTGTTTTAGTCAACTCTTCCACCCTTTGAGCTAGTTTCACAGTTAGAGATAATTGCATAAAACATTCTTTGGGTCTTTCCAGTAGCACTTCATAGGTATCATCCATGTACTTCTCTGTAAATAATTCATTAAGAAGTGGTGGCAATTCTGGATCCACAATCTTTACAAACTTCTCATTATATGGAGGAATCAAAGAAAGTATGGCTGCCTCAGGATTTGCTTTTGACAGCTGCAGATACAGAGAAGATACCTCCTGGTTATTTGGTGCTGAAATGGATGTCTCACTCAATTTTCCAATGCTATCAGAGGTGGTATGGGAAGGTTGTGTATTAGGCTCCATGCATCATTGGTGAATTTGATTGGATGATGGATTGATCCAGTTTTACCTTCTTTTGCTTTGAAGATGAAAAATCAATATTGCTGAGTGTTGCATATTCCACCTTTTGTATTGAAGGTGGAAACCAGGAACATGCCAGTGAAGTCACGGAAGTACTCTTCTTCATACTTGTATTGTACTCTAGTGCAAAAAGAACTGCTCCAATATGTGAACAAGCTTCACTAAGGCCTGCCATACAAATACAATGTGCACATACAATTGTTCCTTCTTTTTCTATTGCAATCCAAGGCTTTAGTGGCTTGGCTGTCAGTTTTTGGGAATGTTTCACGTCTGCTATAACCAAACACATGTTCGTGAATTGGCTGTCAATTGACTGAATGGTGCTAACTTCAATGCCACTGATCCATCCAGATACAAAGTAGTTATATGAATCCAGACTCTTATAGGCCTTGAGATCCTCTTTTGTGTATAGGCTAGGTGTGTTTATCATGTAATCATGATAAATATCTGGATATTGTACATTGGGCCATTCTATGTTAGTCAAGATGTTAAGGTTTCTCAACTCTTAATTGCGGCGAATAGGGGTCAATATCTATATAAGCTAATTTTCTGTAGTTTTTTCTCATAGCGCTTCCTAACATCTTCTGAAAGAGACCAGTAATATTCTGAGAAATTGCCTGCTGTTTCCTTGTCCATTATTTGACAATTGCTCAACGATTAACAAGTAAACTCGTTACGATCTCAACTACGAAAATGATGTGCTAGAATAGGCTAAACGTTAAATATTGAACTCAAATCCTTATTTGAGAACGCCGCGCCTTTTGTTAATCAACAAAGAACCTTTGTTAAGACGAAATAAGGCTGCGCAAAGCTGCTTACACTTCGTAAAAACACGGATTTTACTATTGATTTACATACGTACGAGTCCTTTTTGGCCCCCAAAATGGCCACTATTTAAAATTCCACACTTACGCCCCCGAGTAGTGCACACTATCTATTTAATGTGTTTTCGCTAAATTTGATTTTCGGTTTTATTTGACTATTTCCATTATTTGGCTGTTCTAAATGACAAAATGTTTTTTTAATATGCTTACATGAAAACGTTTGCTGGCAGATAAAAGTTTTAAATGGTCATTACTTTTTCTGAGCTAGGAATAGGAATAAATGTCAACCAGTACTAGTGATTTCGGTCCACTGGCCAAGATATGACTTTGGTCACTTGGCTGACTGATGTAATATTTTCCAGAGATTATCTAAATTTTTATCCTAGCCTTTGCACCAATTACATAACTCTTTCAATGACTTCTCACTTCAGAAATGTTTTTATTTTACTTGTAATTTATACTTAACATTATCTTGTGGCCTTAATGTACATATTTGAGTATTTTGAATTGTCTCTTGCAGGGTTACTACCAGCAATTTCTTTTGGCTGCTGATGTACATTGCCTCCGTCAAGAATATGTTTCATGATTTACAATACCTCATTCATTGATCATGAGTTGCATATGGAGTTACTAACTACTTCTGTGAATGTTTTGCATACATATATATTATAAATTTACAAATGCTAATTTTTTATACTATACAGTACAGTATATGAGAAACTGTGTTTCATTGTTGATTATTACATACAGTATATTCATTAAAATATATTAATTGCATTGATTGTTTCCTACAACATTTAGTACATACGTATATAGCATAAATATCAAGAAACTTTGCTACAGATAGATGTGCATGTATTTTATATGGGATACTGTACGCATGGTCATTGATTGCACATGACATACTTAATTCCAGGAATACACAGCTGGCAGCCTCAGATTTCATCAGCAGTGAATCTCCTCTATGCACTATATTCTACTTTGCTAGAGATGAACTGCTAGAGCTGTTCTAATAAAGATATCAATATCGAGATAATAGATCAATACATTCTACAGTTCACCTACAGTCAGTAATTGTTGCAATTGTTATATATACATAGTCTAGTGCTGTACAAAATGCATGTGTTCACGATAAATTAATAAATAAGTGCATAAGGAATGACCACTGTGGCTTCGGGTATGACTGGCTCCAAGGCAGGGCTGTGGGCAGGCCAGGTTTGCCAGTTCCTTATAACTACTTCTGTGGGATACCCATGCATTGCTGCTGAGGGCCTGGGTGATGTGCCTCTTCTCTACATCTCTGTCAGGCACTGATACACAAATTCTGTCTGCTCAGGTGAGGAGTGCATGCGTGGGCCACTGCGTTTTGCATGCCAAGGGATGGTGGGAGTTGAAATTCAGATACCTGTCTGTATATGGGTCTTCTTTCTGAACACCGATGTGGTCAAGGAGCTGTCATCATGATGGGTAACCCTGGTGTCCAAGAATGGGACTGACCCATCCACCTCTGTCTCAATGGTGAACTGAATGGCCGGTTCAATCGAGTTGAGGTGGTTGTGGAACTGCTGGATTAGTTCCTGGGGCAGGGCTGTGGAGGTGTCATCCACGTACCGCTTTCAGAAGGGTGAATGATTCTCAATTCCTAAAAATGTAAATTATTATAATTGTACTTAGGATACAAGTTCAGCTGCTGCTTCTAATTTGTTAACCTTGTAGTTGTATAAACTCATACATACCTAAGGAGACAGTCTTCGTAACAATTCTTGTCATAATGTGTATTCTGCTTAACATATAATAATGTAGAAATCGTCAGATGCAATCACATTTCCTGTTAATATAGAAATACAAGTATTGAAAAATATATATAATGGAAGTTAATTGATAACAGCATTAGAGTTGATAATCTTATAAATTCACCCTTAAGTTTCAAATCTTCTTTACAATAAACTCCAACTCCAATATTTTTATCAGAAGTGATTGTTGTTAGTGATCATGAGGTTGGTACAGGGTGGCTGGTGAGGTGGCTTGATGAGATTAGTTCATGTACTCCTTTATAGTAATACCATCATAATCAACTGTTAATACAGTTGCATTCCTCCTACAGAACATATTAAATAAGTGTGTATCTACTGCTCACTCCCAGAGGAGAATGTGTACAGTTACTGTATATCTGATAAGTCTCTCCATAACACACTCCATCTGGTAGATCAATCAGTTTGAGATGTAAAACCTAAACAATTTATTAGTATCATGATAATAAATGGCTAAAGCTGACTATTTTAGACGAGTGTATATATTACAGTTGCCTACCTCTACAGTGAAGGTTTACGGTCAAATATAAAAGATATATACTGTACAAGGTTCGTGAAACCACATTCTCATGACAGTTACTGATAATAAGTGGAGTTACTGTATGATAACCAAGATCAAATAGAAGCACCATTAGTTACTGACTTAAATATTATACAAGGCATACACGTACATACGTATATAATGTACGTACGTAGGTAGGTAATTCATTAATGCATTCACAAAGTTCTTATAAGTTGGTTTATTTTCAATTTGATTCGTCTCAATAGGTACATAAGCAGGGTTCCTCTCCATTTCTTGATCATTTGCACTTTCAATATGAGGATGTAATGAATCTATTTCAAAATAGTGAAACTACAATTCATTCATACTAGGTTGTTGATTATTAGTCATTGAACAATTTGTATACACCATAATGCAAATTGTTAGGTATTTGAATACAATACTGTTTTCATTGAAAATATTGTATAGACCATCAAGTAAATGAAACTTGGAATTATTGCGACGTTTTGCCCCTCTCTGGCTTCATCAGACATTTTGCTAGATTGTCCAATAAAAACAGAACTATATTCAATTTGTATACAGTATCTGCTAACCTTTTGACTTTTGTGGGGGAATCTTGTAATATTTTCGGTACACATGAGCAGCTGTATAGTACATGTAGCTATTGATATACTCCAACTGATCAACAAAAGTAAATGGATACACCAGGCATAATGATCCATATACTGCAAACAGAGTTACCTAGTATGTTTTCCTAACCGCTGTAGTATTTTTGTGGTTTTCATCACTGCTGTCATCACACGGCTTTACCACACAGTAAGGAACAAGAGAAAGGGTGAAAAACAATTCATAGTACCGATTGCAAGTCTGTAAGACTGAATCTATTACACCATAATATGCTTAAAAACTCGTGCCGCCCCATAGTCTGATGAAATCCGACCTTTATCTTCTGAAGATAAACGATTGAGGACGCTTAAGTTTCCTGGATAAATAACGATAGAAAGGCTTCGTTTACTAATGCTACCTGAACGCCGCCATTTGCAAAATCTTGTCACGCGGGCGGTCGGGTTTCCTGTGGGTGTTATTAAAATGCGGAACGGTACGGAATGTTCCGCAAAGAGGAAATACGCTTTTTCCCACGGAACGTATCATTACCACATATACTCGTGTAGCGTATAGACATATTATTGCGCAATTATTGAAAGCAATAATAAATCTGTCAGATATTCGTCCTGAAGAACTCTCTCAGATATTCGTCCTGAAGAACTCTCTCAGATATTCGTCCTGAAGAACTCTCTCAGATATTCGTCTTGAAGAACTCTCTCAGATATTCGTCCTGATGTTCACCTTGTAAGTATTATACTTTATCAAATACATTAAGCGACTCTACTAAGCTACTAAATATTTCCAGAAAACAAATATTGTTTTTTGCAAACTGCTCCCATTCCATTTCAAGTTTGAATTTGATAGTTTTTATAACCTTGAAGAATTTGATATAAAATCACAAGCGCATAAGCGTATCTCGGACGTGTCATTCTGTAGAGATATAGTCTTCTTCTGAATTATTTATCTTTATTTTAAATTCATTGCCTGAAGTGGATACCTACTTACATGTTAATGAAGAAGTAAGATATTATTCATCTTTACAGTCTTATTCTTGTTCATAAAGTCTTCTTGTACTTTATAGACCAGAAGAATCTGTGATGTTTTTGTTAAAGAAGCCAAAAGTATCAGGAGCGATTTTATGAAGGTATAGTTACTTAATTGCTAACCATACATTCACTTTCTTATTATTTGTGTATAATGATAGTTACATGAGCATGCTGCCTGAACCAAAATTGATAATGCTAAACACATTAACTGATGAAGGAAGATGCAAACAGAATTTAATAAAATGACAACTACCAAGGATGATATATTGCTGAAAAATGTAGTTATAAGAAATCTCCCTTTCAACTATTAATGCACATGAAGACAAAATGCAATGATTATTTGTAACATTTCACCCACATTTGAACATACATGAATTTACAATAGTGGTTATGCGCTCTGTAAATTGATTACAGGAATATGAAGAACAGTTCGGTCAGGAGTTGGAGCTGAATGCTAGTTTTAATTCATATGTCAGGTCCTATGAACTTGCCTTCAACGGACCAAACACCATTCGATACCAGTTAGGTGTTCATGACCAAAGCTTTGATGAAGAAGGTAAATTAAGTACAGCTCCATAGCTACTAGTGAGTGCAGTAGTGTTAACATCACATACATACACTAATATAACTTTAGATACAATCAGAAATCATGTTTATTTTATATGTCATTACTCTATGGTGTTTTGTGTGTATGTATTGTTTTCATTATAGCCTTTGTACAGGTGTAGTGCAATTAACTCCCCTATAATTCATTTTGTTTTTGTGTCTCTTTAAAACATTATTGTGTTCTGTAGTGTGACCTTTAATGAAACTTCTGACTTGACAGAAGTACAGAGAGTGAGATTGTAGCTTTTGAGTATAAAATGTCTTCAGCTCCTCCGTGCAATAATTTACAATGAAATCAAAAGGATTGACCTGGAAGCCAAGGAGAACACTCCAGTAAATTACAGAAAGTGAGACCTTTGAATGTAAGAACTCACGTAGCATGTAGTACATGACCCAGCGGAGCTGAAGCATAAAGAGAGGACTCTTGTAATGTAGTTCCATGTTTGGAAAGGAAATAGATTCTACCTTTTGCGTCAAGCATTGGACCAATGAATAGGATTTAGAAACCACCTTTACTAATACTATGCAATGTAAAGCCTGCATGCGCAAAAGGTTTTCTATGAGATATGGCCTTGAAATTGATGGCATTCAAGCACCGACCAGAATTGGTGAACTGAGCATCTAAGAACCAGCAATTAGTTCAAGTTAAAATACTTGTTATTTACACTTTACTTTGCTTGTTTTGATGTAGCAATCCAATTACAACTCAAAATCACCAACTAGAACTTTGATGGTATACCCCTGCAAAAATTACATTTATAAACACAGTTGGCATACTATACGTATACTCTATGTACTCAGTGATAGATATTTACTATATATCTGTTTTTTAACTCGGAGGGGGCTATGTACTTTAGCTACACAGTGGTTGATTGTATTCGATTGTTTTACTTATAGATTCTGTGTTTGTGATTCTTTTATAATTATGTAGCGTCTTAGAGGGCTGTCACTTGAAGGTGATCTAAGCATTCTACCTGAAGAAGAACAATACATGCAAGATATGGAAGGTGACACAACTCAATATGACCTTAAACCTGGTGAAGGTCCACCGAGGACCAACTCCATTGGTGCCTTGGTAACTAGAGATGTTACGTGTATCACTCTTACAAGGCAAAAGTGGGTTTCCTTGAGGAGGATATTCAGTCTGGTGTTCCTTTGGCACACTGGATGTTGTCAGACATTTTCATTCAGAAACTTCAGGAGGCTAAAGTATGTCCTTGCTCAATCCATGGCAGCATGAGGTTCAAGAACATCCATGTCCTGTTTGTTAGGCAAAGCAGGAAGAGAAAGAGGAAAAAGAAAACTCTGGAAATGAACTGGGATTCCAAGACTCCACTTTTGTGGAACTGGCTTTGAGGGTCCTAGGACTAATGTGTGATGGACAAAACAGAACTTTGCAGGTAAATTGCAAGAAGAAATTAAGTACCATATTTACTATTGTTACGAAACAGGTGGAGATTTCTTCGCTGATACTTGCATAATATCAGTTCCATTCATGTACTTCAAACTGGTATACAATAACTCTTAATTTGTTGTTGCTTTTTCTACTACTTCTTCTTATTTATATATAGGACAGTAAAACATTACATCTTGGCAAGTATGTACAAGGACACAGGCTCAGCAGTTAAAGAAATGTTTTATTTATGTACTTATATTTTTTAATATTTTTTATAATATCAGTTTAGTGCATATATTTACATTACCTTGTTTTTTAGGATCATCAGTGTAAAAAAGAAATATCTCACCTTCCTTTGGTTTAGGAGGGATACAGCCCATGCTACCCGTATTTTGGCGCCTAATTCGACTATATTCCACCCCTTTTCATTGTCAAAAGTATTCACTTAAATGTAGAATATCAATTTGAATGTTAATTAAATAATTACAGTGGAACCTCACAAATGAGACCAACTTTGGGACCACATTTTTTGGTCTTAATTTTGAGGTGGTCCTAATTCTGAAATTATTATGTACATGTACACACAGGAAATATCTGTCAACAAAATGGCGGACACTTGGCTGGAATAAGCTTTTTCTTCCTTAACGTCGAGCATTGAACCAGTGAAAGGGATTTAGAAAGCACTTTTACTAAGGTAAAGCTTGCACAAACGTTTTCTATGAGATATGGCATTGGCAACGACCGGAACTCGAACTTTGTTTTCACACGTGGTCGTTATACCGAGGTTATTTGCCGGTTATTTAATAATATTGGTCCGAAAATAGTGGTCGTAAAAGTGAATTCCGAGGTGGTCGCTTTTCTGAACACCTAAAGTACAGCGCGAGATACAAGAATTACTCGGGACCAAAAAAATGTGTCGCAATTTTGAGGTGGTCTTAATACTGAGGTGGTCGTTAAGCGAGGTTCCACTGTATAACTAAATAATATAATAATAATAAGTAAATATCTTACGAAATCGCTAACGTTTTGTAACGCATCACATGCTGCGGAACATCCCGTTCCGTTCCGCATTTTAGTAACACCCTAGTTTATTAGCGTTGATGGGGTCTTCACACCCCGAATCACACTACGGTAAGTATATCGCCTCTTTTGACCAATTCCTCCTTCATTTTTGGTCCAGTTCATTTTCAGTCGACACTTACTTTCATTTTTTTGTATTTAGGTTCTACTTGTGTGTATAATACAGCAGCTATGCATCCTCTTAAGATTTTGTTTTATCATTGTAGGAAAGGTTGTCGGGATGTATTGTTAAAAGTTCCATTTATGGTTTTTCATTGGCACTTAAATAAGAATTTCTGTGTGTCTGGACGTATTTATGTATGCTTAAGTGTTTGAGTACAAGCACACATACTTCTTGCCGTGCTTTAACAAGACCGTCTTGTTAAAGCACGGAATGGATCATTGGTAATTTTATGTTCCTCAGATTAAGCTAAAATTCTGATTAATTTCTATTATCTGTAGGACACCTTTTGTTTGACCTCTTTATTTATTTGTAAGTGACTTTCATTGTTGATCTCAATTTAGTATCTATGATTACAGGAAATAATAAATGTAAATAGATGTGTAAATGTGAAATTCTATAAATAAAGGAGTGTATATATTTAAACAGGGTATTGTTGCGTAATGTGTGCAAGAATGTTTTGAAATGCGTCTATTTTTGTAATCCCACACCGTTCCCTCCACATGAACTCGTCTAAGTAGGAGGATAGTTGGTCTTCAGATACCCCCCTCATATTTTTGAATTTGATTTTTGCTCTATTCCAATAGCTCTCAATATTTTGTGTGTGGATCCAAGTCGGACCCACAAAATTCAGGCTGCGGTTTACTGTTCTGTGGGCAGCTACATTAGGTAGCTGCCCAACATTACTGTAGGCCCTCCATTCATCTGACACAATTACAGTGCCAGGCTGCACATGTGCCTGAATGATTGGCAATAGTGTACCAGCCCTTCGGTCAGGCACCAATTCCATGTACCCGAGGGCTGGCTCAAAGGAGGTATCGCATAGGCCAAATACCCATCTCTCTTGTCTTGGAGGCCTGCCCCTATGATTCTGAGTATACATATAGTACGTATGTAATGTTAATTTTTAATCAGCATTGTAGATGTAATCTTAAAAATGTAATTTTTTACCTTAGGTTTGTGGGTGAAGAGGGACTCATCAATTTGTACCTCCTTCCCTGGACCTCCAAGCAGGATTGGAGTGGAAATCAGCTTGGTGGAACAGACCTCCCTCAGCCATTGGTAGACTCCACAAGCTGTGTTCTCTGCTACCTCAAGTTGGGCTGCTGCTGTTGTGACAGCTATTTCAAATGCCCACCAGTGCATGAGGAGTAGCCACTTTTGGATAGTCAACTTCGACTTGGCGAAGAAACTCCCCTCCCGCAAGGTTAAACACTTGTGGCAGGCAGGACACCTCCATCTATGTAATAATTAAATCTATAATTTTTATTTTGTAATTATTATTTATTATTATTAGTCATTTTATTATTCTAATGTATTATTTTTTTGTAATTATGTATTTGGTAATAAATTGTATATTAATTAAAATTGTATACCTGAATTTGTCAGAGATGTCATTCCTTGGAACCATGGCCATGCCTGTGCCACAAGGACATGTCTTGCTGCTGGCCAGCAAGCCTTTTGATTGATACCAGTAGATTAGGTCATCTTGTGGTCCAAAAGCAACCTTACCAATATTCATGAAAGACATTTTTAAAACTGATTAGAAAAACCGCTTTACAAATTAGGTATGAATAATAATTAATCCTATGAATAATGTTAATTTGTACAAAATATTGGAAATCAGCTCAACTGAAGTT
The DNA here is from genome assembly GCA_947172415.1 of Chondrosia reniformis. NCBI lineage: Eukaryota > Metazoa > Porifera > Demospongiae > Chondrillida > Chondrillidae > Chondrosia > Chondrosia reniformis. The sequence goes on from OX359192.1 coordinate 2,655,914, forward strand.
ATTATTATTCTCAGGCAATTATTATATAGTCATAACATATCCCCTCGATGATTGCATAACTCCGACATACACGATTATATTGTAATTGCGCAAACTCTATTACATCATGCATAGTTACGTATCTATAAGTAGTAACAATTTCACAATTAATAATAATTAAAAATAAATATTTACAAACATTTCATAGTTTTAAAGTTATTTTCTTCTTTAAATTCAATCTGTAGAAACATAGAAAGGTATATTATAGACAAAAATGTTCAAAAAAAGTGGACAAGGGTTAGGGTTAGATATACATGTAGTGCTGTAACTTTATCAAATGGAGAGATATTAGGCTAAAAATTGCTCTCAGCTTTCAAAGACATGCACAAAACATATCCAAGGAGTTTTAAAAAAATTGATGTTTACTCATATTTGCCCTATCTCTCACCATACATTAGGTTTGTATACCAGAATCTAATGTACATTTAGTGACTGCAGATCTTAAAGTTCGCTAAAAAACATTAAACTATGATCCGCATTTAGTTGGGATTCCCTAAACGGGCCAAATTACAGAACGCCTGAACCCTAGGTGTTCGGTAATTTTTCGGTATTTTTTTAAATGGAAAATCAGGGGACAAGGAAGAGGAATATTGGAGGGACACAGCCAACAACTTGACAACTTACGGGCGCATCTGATTTTGGAAAGCGTACGGTACGGTACGGTGATCCATCAACCGCTATAAAACAAACAAAAGAAGGCAGTAAGCGCCCCAGTGATACTTGGAAGCGCCTCTTGAACTGAAGCGGAAGTGATTGCTTACGTCAGTGATGCAAATGGACGCCGTGTCCGTATATTACGGGTGATCCTAATAGAGAATATTACAAATATTAACAAATTTGGTAACTAATATTTAGTGTGTACACCTTTTGATTTAATTACAGAGTCTATTCTTTTGGGCATCGAATTTTACAACTTTACTAAATAGTCTTTAGAAATGGATGTCCATGCTTCTTGCAGGGAACGGTACAAACTGTCCAAACTTAAACAACAGTTTGTTGCAGCCATCTTCTTTCTTGTGACTCGGTCCAATTCATCCCATAGATGCTCTATGGGATTAAGATCAGGCGATTGTGGTGGCCATTTTATTAACTTGACGCCATTGCTAACAAGAAAGGACGAAGTTGCTTTTGCAGTGTGAATCGGAGCATTGTCTTGCTGGAAGACTCTTTCCCCTGGTGGAAATTCCATAAGGAATGGCAAGAGATTGTCCTTCAGCAGTTCTATATATAGCCTTGCGCATCTAGATGATGACTGATTCTCGGTAGAGTCGACAATTTCAAAAAAGTAAACGCTCCCCATACCATACCACTTCCTCCACCATGTTTGACGGTTTGCTGAATGCAACAGGGATTCAATGCCTCACTTGAGCTCCTACGAACATAGGTACGTCCGTCGCTCTTATATAAATTGAATTTTGATTCATCTGAAAATATGATTTTACCCCAGTCTTCGACCGTCCAATCTTTGTGTTCGAGGGCAAATTGCAGATGCTTTTTTCTGTTAGCTGCGCTAAGAAAAGGTTTCCGTCTTGCAATTCTCCCATGCATCCCAAAGTCAGCCAATGTTCTCTTCACTGTTGACACGGAAACAGAAATGCCATAGTTTACATTCAGCTCATCTGTGATGGATGTAGCAGGGCGAAATCGATCTTTCTTGCATAAATGTAATATTGTGGTCTTTGTTCTGTCACTGAGGATTTTGGACATCCGCATTTGGGTTCCACTGTGCCTGTCTTCTCATATTTTAGGAGCAAATTTCTCATGCAAGTGTGGCTACAGCCAACCTGAGCAGCAACTTGGCGTTGAGAAACACCTTGCTCCGTGAGGACAAAAATACGTGCTCTGTCAATGAGTGTTAGTTTTACCATGATTTCCACTCTAATGTTTCGTAGCAACTCAGTATAGGCGGGAAAACAGTTGATTGCTTATATTCGTTCGCTTTCGAGGGTATACGTAAATATAACATAGCGATTTTCTCAAAGGGTACGAAGAGTCTTTACCAACGCCATTTAAAATATTGCGTAAGTGGAAAGTTTCTTTTGAGCGCGTGTGTGTATATAAGGTGTATATAATAACTTGCACACAAGGGACATTGTTCATGAAATAAATTAAAGGCCCCAGCCTTTATGTCCCTTGTGTGCAAGTTACCAAATTGTCTCTAACCCTGTTGTTTATGTGAATGCATGCAAGCGACCAACGGTACTCCTAGCTCACACTCAAGGCAAGTCAAATCTGCGGTAATTATTGGTTGAGACCCCCTGCATGAGACTGGAAATTTTGCTGATAATGGCATGCAGATGCTTCATCTTCCAGTCTATACTAAGGTGTGAAAAGGTAATTGGAAGGCCATGCGTTTAACCTTATATGATCTGTAGAGACTACTACTCTGTATGCAGCAGTTGAGAATTTCAGTGTGGCTAAAGCCTTGTAGTGTTTAATATACCTGATTGTGATTATTTTAGGAGTCATTTGCATCCGTATTATATTATATACCTCAGCGTGATTATCTTGGGAGTCACTTGCATCCGTGTATAAATTTGTAACTTGCACTGTGTAGTACTTGATTGTATTTAAACATGCTTAATATATATAGCACTCCTTATTCCTACACATTGACAATTATATATATATATATATATATTTATAGGAGAGCGTCAACTTGTCATAGCCGTTCTTGAAAGGATGATCTTCTTTAGCAATTACGAGGCGGTGACGTTTTCGCAATGATTCACAAAATGTGTGTACCGAGCGACATACAAAGGTGTTGGTGACGCAATAGAAGAACATCACAATACATCACCAGCTTGCGCAATCGTAAATTTGAATTCTTCATTATATCTTGATTATTTTGCTCATTTAATTAAGCAAAACTTCGCCAGACATTTCTTATACACATGTACCATGATATATGTTGATTTCACAGTTATCTGACCAATTGATAATTTTATTAATATAACACATTGTTTCAATATAAATTTCCCATATGTTTTCTATAGTCCTATGGCCTTTTATATGCAGATTTTGTCCTCTGTTTTCTAACGAACAGAGGCCTAAATCAAAAATCCTTTAACTTAAAAATGAGTTTTATACCCTAAACTTTATGATGATATGCCCATTTTGTTTTTAGGTTCTTTCTTGGAGCCATATGAATTAATTAATTATATTATTTATATTATATTAGATTAGATTACCTTAGTATATTGTAACTTGCACTGTATATATTGTGTACATAAATATACAGTTGAATCTATCGAATATTCACTATACTGAATGTATTATATTCTCTATATTGTAATTGCACTGTATATAAAAGTATGCTTTTGCTGGGGCTAGCAATATACTCAGAGATTGACTATATATATGTACCGTGTGAGCTTGCACGCACGCATATTTATCCAAATCCACCCCTACGTATCCAATTACACTCCTGCATACGTACGTACACACATGGATAGGTAAAAATATTAACAGAAAACAAAAGAAGAGATGACGGAGATTAAAGTACCAAAGTTTTACTATGGTCGTCTAAACGAATTTATTTTATTTATTTTACATGAATATATATATAGCAACATTTCTGGCTTAAACTTAACATGAACGTATATAAATACGCTTTATCTAACCTTCGCTACAACTCGCTTATTCCGTAGCTCCTTCTCGTAGGAGAGCGTCGACTTGTTATAGCCGTTCACGAAAGGGATGATCTTCTTTAGCAACGAGGCGGTGACGTTTTCGCAACGTCAAATGATTCACAAAATGTGTGTACGGAGCGACATACGAAAGTGTTGGTGATGCATTCGAAGAACATCACAATACATCATCAGATTGCACAATCGTAACCTTGAATTCTTCATTATTATCTTGATTATTTTGCTCCTTTAATTAAGCAAAACTTCGCCAGACGTTTGTCATATACATGTACCATGATATATGTTGGTTTCACAGTTATCTGACAAATTGAAAATTTTTATTTATATAACACTTGGTTTCAATATAAATTTTCTATAGCTTTTCTATAGTCCTATGGCATTTTATATGCAGACTTTGTCCTCCGTTTTCTAACAAACGGAGGCCTAAATAAGAAATCCCTTAATTTAAAACAAGTTTTATACCCTAAACTTTATGATGATATGCCCATATTGTTTCTAGATCCTTTCTTGGAGCCATATGAATTATTTACATTATTTATATTATTTATTTATTTATTTATTTAGATTACCTTAGTATATTGTAACTTGCACTGTATATATATATAAGTACTAGCTATACACAGTGCCAGTTACAAATTTAAAGAGATCCAAGTGACCCCTATAGGATAATCAGTATTTTAAATAGCACGTATAGTTGCAGACTTTGAAATCCTCAACTACTACATAGAGAGTAGTAGTTGATACAGATCATCCAATTGCAAGGTAGAACACATGGCCTACCAATTACCTTTTCACACCTTCGTATTTAGACTGAAGATGATGCATCTGCATGCCATATATCAACAAAGATTCCAGTTTTAAAGGGGTCTCAGCTAATAACCACAGCAGATTTGATTTGCCTTGTGAGGTAGCTAAGAATGCCGACGGTTGATTGCATGCATTTGCATAATCAACAGGGTTAGAGACCATTTTGTAACTTGTACACAAGGGACATAAAAGGCCGTATTCTTACGTAGATAACGTAAGAAGAGAAGACAGAGCTTAAATTACCAAAGTAATACGGTCGACCAAACGAATTCAGTCTTTCGCATCAATATAGGTCCTGGAACAACTCTGCCTCAAACTTGACTGGGACGTATACAAAAACGCTTTATCTAACCTTCGCTACAACTCGCCTGTTCGCTAGCTCCTTCTCGTAGGAGAGCATCGACTTGTCATAGCCATTCACAAAGGGATGATCTTCTTTAGCAACGAGGCGGTGACGTTTTCGTAACGTCACAAGATTCACTAAATGTGTACGGAGCGACATACGAGAGGTGTTGGTGACGCACTAGAGAAACATCACAATACATCTACAGATTGCGCAATTGTAACCTTGAATTCTTCATTATATCTTGATTATTTTGCTCATTTAATTAAGCAAAACTTCACCAGACATTTGTCATACACATGTACCATGATATATGTCGGTTTCACAGTTATCTGACAAATTGAAATTTTTTACTAATATAACACTTGGTTTCAATATAAATTTTCTATAGCTTTTCTATAGTCCTATGGCATTTTATATGCAGACTTTGTCCTCCGTTTTCTACCAAACGGAGACCTAAATAAAAAATTCCTTAATTAAAAATGAGTTCTATAGAGCAGTTTCATGTGACGTCACAAGTCTCATGAAAATTGTCTTCGGCCATGTTGGTGTACAGCTGAACAGTATTATCGTCGGAGCGAATATGGTGTTGTACGTAATGATCGGCTGTTCCAAGCGTTCGGGTCGCGATAAGGACGTATCCTTATACAGAATTCCCTCGGTACTGACGCACTTGGGCAAGAAGGACTACGAGTTGAGCAAACGGCAAAGGGATGGATTCCTAGCAATTAAGTAATTAAGTAACTAAGTAATTTGCTCTCTACCTAAATTTATATTGTTGCTGCTTATTATTGTTACCTACTACAGGTGTTTGTTAGAGATATTTGTTTGTTTTGGCAAGTCCATAACTAGTTAGTGTTGTCTAATGTACATCAGTCTCTTGTAAATAATTGTAATATATAGTGCGTATTATATGGCACTGCAAAAAATAAAGTAGTTTACACCAGTTCACAATGTTGTGTAAACTAGTAGTTCACAAAAGTTTACAAAAGTTTACAAAAGTTTACGCAACGGTTCGTTTACGCAAATTGCCAAACGTTTACGTAAGTTATCACAGCGTTTACTGAGGTAAACAGTGTTGCTTTTAACTGTGAAGTCATTTGGAATGTCTTAAAATAACTATGAATAATATTAATGATACTCCGGTAAAATGGATTGGATTTTCTTATCAAGAGAGCTAGTTATCTACGTAGCTAACTACCTGTAACGATCGTAGCTATAGTATATGATGCATTCAATAGACTGCATGAAATTAGGATTCCAGATATGTAACGAAAAAGTATTTTAGTGACAATTAAAATGGATGTAAATGTAGAACAGTAAAAAAGTTTGTTAAAATGTTATTCTATTCAACCAATGTTGTCTTGTTTGTAGAACCATCCTTCCTGCCCTAGTCCTTCCTTCCAAAACGACCTGATATGATTGCATGCTATAGAAATTAATGATGGAGTAACTGTAAATGATGTTAATGGAGAATAGGTACAGCCCAAAACAGGCTTGTCACATTCCCATAGTCATTTTAACCACACTTGACACAAAATTTAGATATGGGCTTAAAGTGAACCAAAAAATTCTTTGACACATCTTTAGGCAATTACGTACATGGGTAACCTCGATCCGACTCCCCTTACAACAGAAACAATTAACCTCGCTATACCGCTCGGTAATAATGATGCAACTAGTACGTAGAACCCAAAACGTCTCTTTTTAAATACGCAATGCAACGAAAATATTACTCACATCTACTATAGTGACGTGAGCTTGCAGTATATTGTAATAAAACAGGCCTTACATATAGAATTGAATATGTTTTCATACAGTACACAATGTGCCTTATATGGTGTGGGAAATGTTTAATAAACAATGGAAGCCATGTTAGGTTCACTTTTTGAAGTACACCACACTGTATTGTCCACTTAAGGATAATTAGTGATGTTCTTTCTTGAGTGAAGCTGCATGTGCTCGGCGAAAGTCAAGAAGCTTAATTACATTTTAATTACATGTTGGTGGGTACAGCCCGAAACAGGCCCTCCACTTCCAACTGTCACACCATAGTTTTAATTAAATGTTGGTGGGTACAGCCCGAAACAGGCCCTCCACTTCCAACTGTCACACCATAGTTATAATTACATGTTGGTGGGTACAGCCCGAAACAGGCCCTCCACTTCCAACTGTCACACCATAGTTTTAATTAAATGTTGGTGGGTACAGCCCGAAACAGGCCCTCCACTTCCAACTGTCACACCATAGTTATAATTACATGTTGGTGGGTACAGCCCGAAACAGGCCCTCCACTTCCAACTGTCACACCATAGTTATAATTACATGTTGGTGGGTACAGCCCGAAACAGGCCCTCCACTTCCAACTGTCACACCATAGTTTTAATTAAATGTTGGTGGGTACAGCCCGAAACAGGCCCTCCACTTCCAACTGTCACACCATAGTTTTAATTAAATGTTGGTGGGTACAGCCCGAAACAGGCCCTCCACTTCCAACTGTCACACCATAGTTATAATTACATGTTGGTGGGTACAGCCCGAAACAGGCCCTCCACTTCCAACTGTCACACCATAGTTATAATTACATGTTGGTGGGTACAGCCCGAAACAGGCCCTCCACTTCCAACTGTCACACCATAGTTTTAATTAAATGTTGGTGGGTACAGCCCGAAACAGGCCCTCCACTTCCAACTGTCACACCATAGTTTTAATTAAATGTTGGTGGGTACAGCCCGAAACAGGCCCTCCACTTCCAACTGTCACACCATAGTTATAATTACATGTTGGTGGGTACAGCCCGAAACAGGCCCTCCACTTCCAACTGTCACACCATAGTTATAATTACATGTTGGTGGGTACAGCCCGAAACAGGCCAACGTCAGCACACTTATTTTAATTTTAAAAGTCTAACTGGACAGGTACAGGCTTATTATAAATTCGTCAGTATCGACGGCGTTCGGTTACCTGATCGAAATAACGGCTTCCTGGAAGTTAGTTAATCCTGAACGATATACGTGCCTTTAACAGGCAGGCACTTTAGGCCTTTAAAGAAGCTCAAACACGATTATTCAGTAGAACTTAACTAAAGGCACTACGACTAATTCGCCTCTATTCAAACTCAGAGCCACCAGATTACTACTGTGAACGACGGCGTTCAAATTGATAGCCTTGAAGCTATCGTAGAAGCTTCATAATCATTAAACTTACATACAATCGTATCGAATATTTTATGATACGTACGTAAAACTGTTTACAGCCTTGAAGCTATCGTAGAAGCTTCATAATCATTAAACTAACATACAATCGTATCGAATATTTTATGCTACGTACGTAAAACTGTTTACTAGTGAAAGGTACGTACGTACGTATTACAGTGTATGATGGCTACAGGGTTAACATATTGAAACTAACCGTGTTACAAGTGTTCTGCATACGCATATTGCATCAGTTCGGCGACATTCGGCAATTCTACGAAGTCTTAGTAAGCCAAGGTTAACACAATCGTACTCGGAGAAGAGACCGCCTAGTCCCACCAAAATCTCGTGAAGGCGTGGTCAATTCTATGAATGCAATTATAGCGTATACTTTTTGGAGGGAACTCTTTGGAGGGAAATCGCTAACGTCGAAAGGAAACGGTTCTTTGGACTATTACGTATACGTAAGTCTGCAAAATTCTTATACCTTGTAGAAGTAAGTAACCAATTGTCTTTGTTTTATTAGGCACCATAGGCTGTTAAAGTTGGCGCAACGCTTCCTTTCAGCAGCTTTAGTGAAGGGTATAGTGCCAGTAAGGAGACTTATATATAATGATATTTTCATTTTATTTACAGCAACTGATTCTATTATATAGTGTAAATTGAATGTGGAATGTCTTACTATAGGAAGACATTTAAATGCTGTAAGCAATCAAAGTAAGATAATTTCAATGCTTTTGATACTGAGTTTGGGCTTGGGATGAAAAACCTTATTTCTATTTAGGCAGCATTTAACAGAAGATCCTGGGTGTCTAGTGGCAATAGACACATTATCATCATCGATCAGTAAGTATTTAGGTAAGAAGATTTATATATTTGTATAATTCCCACTTTTCTTCTCTTGTTTAGATTCAAGCAGGTTGTAAACAGTTGAAAACCTTAGACAACGGGTAAGTTTTCTATCAATACTAAATCGTAAACTTGGGGTTTACAAAGGTTGTGAACTCATTGTTTATGAAGGTTTACAACCTAGTTTACAGATTGTAAACTACCCTATTTTTTTGCTGTGTTACAACTTGAAATTTGTAAATTGGTCTTAGCAGGTCCTTTCAATAATGTATAAAAACCTTTGCAAATGGTGGTACATGGTTAAGAAGCTATCAGTTCTAAAGCTTTAATTCATTAAAAGGAACTTGCCCCATGCATTCTAAATCAATTTTAAAATCCTCCTATACAACTTAAAATACTATTACAGTCTTCTTAAAATGTCCTTGTTGAGGTCTTTATTACGGATATTAATGAGCAATCTATACAAAACAATTAAATGTCCAGCTAGCTGCATGTCCTTGCATATATATGTTCAGTTACTGCTATATGATTCTGTAAACTATGCCTACAGAAATATGACAGGAGAGCATCAGTAATTTATGATAGAGAAAGGCACCTTTTCAAAGATATCACGATAGACTGCATGAATGAAGAATCTGACCTAGAAGACAATGATTCTGATGCTCAGGTCCTCTGCTTACATAAACTGCCTTGGCGTTCTGCAGGTATAATGCACAATTGCAGGGAGTATAATGCAAGCATTAATATCACTTATAATCATTGTTCTTTATTCTATATAGCTGCTGATGCTTTTATGAAAGTTTTGGATGAGAGGTGGAGCAAGAGGACAGGGAGTAGAAGTTTTATTGTCCCTCGAATGAAAAGGGTTGAGGGTACCCTATCCACTTCTTCTCCTGTAGCCATTGCAGCATGGACTGTGTCCAGTGAATGGCTACAGAATCGTAAGATTGACATTAACCCATGCCATGCTTGCCTCTAAGTCTATTTATGTATTTGCAGATCCTGAATTCCCTAAAGAATGCCTTCTCTCATCCTCAGCAGAAACCGGAAATCAAGATGACTGCTTCAGCCAAAGTATAGTTTTCAAAATTAAAGGATGAACAGTGAGTGTTGATGATTATTTATCCTAAATAGTGATAATATATATGCATATCTTTTCCTTTCAGATGTTGGTCAGGGTCTTAGAAGCTACATAATCAAGTGGCATGCTACTTTTTATATGAACTCTTTAACATTTACAATTTATATTGTATTTCTTAATATTATTCATTGATTTTGCTGCAATATGAATAATTAAATATTCAGTATATATATTCATAGAGGTCAAAGGGAGAACTAGCTCACCTTTTTAATAATATTTATAGTTTACTTATTATGTAAGATTTTTATTCATTGACAAGGCTGACCACAAACCAAACAAAACCTGAAAGTTGCAAATTTTTGTACATGTCTGTAAAGTGTCCATTTACAACATGTTACAAATTTGTCCATAACCCATTTACAAACTCTGTACACTATTTGTCCACCTGCATGTACAAACAGTTTAAATCTCTGTAAATTGCCTTATTTTTTGCAGTGTGGGTAGGTACATGCGTAGGTCATAATATTTGAGGTATAAAGTCTAAGAGTAAGTTATTACCTTACACACCTAACTACGTACAGGTGTAAAATTTAAGCACATACTTGTACTGTATGCACAGTCTAAGACTCTTACTACAACAAGATAAATTCAATATGGTGACTGGACTAAGTTATTTATGTATGAACATACAAGTACGCAATAGAATGACATTAGATTTTACTTTCATATACACATATATAATTATAGATATTCACTATTTCAGTTTATGTATAAGTATGTAAGCTGACCCAACCTGTGTGGCTGGCTACTACTTGATCTCTCAAAATGGTAGGGACCCCGTTCTGACGTACTGTAAGAACCACCTCTGTGAGTTGACTGGTCCATGGAAGAGAGTGGCTCATGCACTTCGACAGACATGGATGGTTTCATAAGAATGTTTCAAGTACTTCTGATGATATAAAAGTCAGGTGGCATTGTAATCATCCTCGTAAAGCAGAAGATGTTCTGGCTGACCTAGTTTATATTTGGGTGCTGTAGATATACATAACTAGAAGGTCACTATGACCTGATAACTGTTTATTTCTTATAATTTGATTACTTGTGTCATCACTTCCTTTCAATTGAAATATGCATATTCTAAGTATAGATGTATCTCATCATAGTTATTTAGTACTGAATCTGTGTTCATATATACACATTACATTTTATTTTCATTATTCATGAACTATTATTTACACATTAATCAGAATTCCCAAACGGTATACCACTCAGATACCTTACATTCGAAGCAATTAGCGAGTATTTAGTACATTGTAGGACTCACAAAGATCAAGAAGAAATGAATCAGATTCCCAATTGCAAGATAAAAAAGAAGACAAAGATTCCCAGGGTCACTGATGAAGGTTGGAATTACCAGAAACATCTGTCAAGCTAAGTAAAAAAGAAGAAAAATATAAGGAGAAACCTTTTCTATCCTCATCCAAAGTGCTCTCACTAGATTTATTTCTCTATAGAGCAGTTTAGTAAGACACTAAATGACTGGCCTCTACTGGTGGTATAGTGTCTGATGGTCCTTCAGGACATCCTGCAAACGGATCCCGGCCATTTATTACGGCGATCTTCTCTCTGTACCTAATCTTAGCTTCAACACTAAGATTTTCGGCGTAGGACCACAAGCGCTGCATGGAAACGAAGATAACTGAGCTGTAGGTAGTCCGCGGCGCTGTCAGCTGTACTCCAACATGGCCGACAGGTCTATGCTTACGTCATTACGATCACGTGATGAAATAGCTCTATACCCTAATCTTTATGATATTATGCCCATTCTGTTGCTAGGTCCTTTCCTGGAGCCATATGAATTATTAATATTATATTATTTATTTATTTATATTATATTATATTAGATTACCTTAGTATATTGTAACTTGTACTGTATATATATATATATCTATATATATAATACGGGTTGATACGCGACTATTATAACACTTAATTTATACGGAGATGTATGTCTAATACGGGTTCAGACGCAACTATTGTAACGCTTAATTTATACGTCATTACATGCATCGTTTTTGCAAATGGCGGCGTTCAGGAAGCTTTAGTTAACGAAGCTTTTCCATCGTTATTTATAAAGTTCAGGACATTTAAGCGTCCTCAATCGTTAGTATTACGAATATATATATTAAATCCGAACGATGCGGCCAAGTAGTTTGAGTTAATTCGGGGGGCGGCAGCCCCACGAGTTTTTAAACTCGAAATACTTGTTTATTTAGGTTTCCGTTTGTTAGAAAACGGAAGACAAAGTCTGCATATAAAAGGCCATAGGACTATATATATTTATATCTGTCACCAAAATGGCAGACGCTCGGCTGACTATAATTTTCTAGCTTAAAATTAGCTTTCTCTTCCTTTGCGTCGAACGTTGAACGAACGAAAAGGATTTAGAAACCACCTATACTAATACTATGTAACGTAAAGCTTGCGCAAAAACTTGAAAAATTGACGGCCAACAAGAGTCGACCGGAAATTGGTTAACCAGATATCTATGAGAACCAGTCAAGTAGTTCGAGTTTACTTAGGGGCGCCTGGCACCCCACGAGTTTTTTAAACTCAAAATACTTGTTTCATTGTTATTGTATAAATTCATGCAATTAACACCTTTCCATAATTGGCAGTGATATAAGAGCCTAGACATCCTGTTGCAGTTATACCTCAGAATGGGCCTCTTATTGCAGTTATATCCTGGTTATGGAATTCAACACCTTAGCGTTGCCCTGGTAACGGCATATATACTTTGTTATAGCTTTACTAAAACAACTCGGATGCATAAAGACAACAGCAATTTTGTTATGCTGGTGGCCCTAGATTCTTTTGCATACATTGATGCATGTTTATTGTTGCCAGCAATAGCATGTTAGTGCTACAAATTAGCCATGGAAATATAGACACACAGCACATTGGTAGCCATGGTAACATAGACACACAGTACATTGGTAGCCATGGCAACAGACAAACCTGTAGTGATAAGAGTGCTTGCAGAGGAAGTGAATGGCTGGCAGGTAGAGACCAGAGTTGCATGTAGAACACTTCGTGACCTGAAACACTCTGGCTTTAGTGCGCAGTTCTTCCAGTTGCTCCATAGTGCGAGCTGTGTCTTCCTGATACTTTTGTATGAGTGCTTCATCAGCAGCAATAGCCGAGTTCTCCTGGTGGAGCTTATCTGCAATGTATTCCTAATGGAAATATAGAATGGAGTATTTCTTTAGATGTAAAAGCAATTTTTAGAGAGGGACATTTTACAGCAACTTTAAAAACATCTACTATAGTATAAAGTGTACGTATATCTGCTATTTTGATTATCCATTAATAAGGCTTCGCTCTAAATGTATATACGGTATTTGTCCAAATAGAAGCCCCGGCTTCTATTTTGTTCCAGGCATCTTTAACCCAGCTTCAATTCGAGCCTGGCTTCTATATAATATTTGTCTTCTTCACAGCGCACCCCACGGCCTTCAACTTGAAAAGAAACATCGTAGGACTTTCACTTTGACATCGCTACAGCAGTGAAAACTGGTCAGACATAGCAATTGGTTCACACCTCGACCAGAATGTCAATTGGAGAGATTTGACTGCTATTTGAAACCAGCTTCTATTTAAGAATAGCCCAGCTGACCCCTGGCCTCTAAACAAGACCTGGCCATTATTTGAGCCCAGCCTCTATACAGACAAATACGGTATACGTATGTACGTACATAAGAAGGTCTTAAGAACATTAAGTATTACGTCATACCTTTACATCTCCCAGTTGTGTAAGTTTTGATTTAGCGAGTATCTCATCAATCATTAATGGAGGCAGCAGTTTGTACTGGTCAATGTGCTTCAGTGTCTGTTTGATGTAATCAGATCTCTTGTCTGTCTCAATGTGAGCAAAATACTGTAGTGCTATAGCACCCACAAGTTCTTGTCTTGTTTTCTGAGTAGAGGAATAGGGGTCATGTGTCAATCACATGACAGTCATGTGATAGCTCACCAATGATTCTCACAGGTATATATATATATATATATACTACACAGTGCAAGTTACAAATTTATATACAGATGCAAATGACTCCCAAAATAATCACAATCAGGTATAGAATTAAACGCTACAAGACTTTACCACACTGAAATTCTCAACTTCTGCATACAGAGTAGTAGTCTCTACAGATCATATAAGGTTAAACACATGGCCTTCCAATTACCTTTTCACACCTTAGTATAGACTCAAGATGATGCATCTGCATGCCATTATCAGCAACAATTCCAGTCTCATGTAGGGGGTCTCAGCCAATAATCACCATGGATTTGATTTGCCTTCAGTGTGAGGTACGAGTACTGTTGATTGCTTGGATGCATTCACATAAACAACAGGGTTAGAGACAATTTGGTAACTTGCACACAGGGACATAAAGGCTGGGGCCTTTAATATATTTCATAATGACCCTTGTGTGCAAGTTACCAAATTGTCTCTAACCCTGTTGTTTATGTGAATGCATCCAAGCAATCAACAGTACTCGTACCTCACATTGAAGGCAAATCAAATCCATGGTGATTATTGGCTGAGACCCCCTGCATGAGACTGGAATTGTTGCTGATAATGGCATGCAGATGCATCATCTTGAGTCTATACTAAGGTGTGAAAAGGTAATTGGAAGGCCATGTGTTTAACCTTATATGATCTGTAGAGACTACTACTCTGTATGCAGAAGTTGAGAATTTCAGTGTGGTAAAGTCTTGTAGCGTTTAATTCTATACCTGATTGTGATTATTTTGGGAGTCATTTGCATCTGTATATAAATTTGTAACTTGCACTGTGTAGTACTTGATTGTATTTAAATATGCATAATATATAAGCAGTAGCATTTGTGGTCCGAACAGAGGTATATATATATATATAACGATTCAGGACGCTTAAGTGTCCTGGACAGCGTAAACGTTCTATTCGAGATTTGACAATTGCGTAAGCCGATTCGATCTAGCTTTACTTACCTTGATCAGCTTTCTGCATGGTTAAGAAGCGAGGCATGTGTTTGCGTATTGGGTATGTAAACATTGCTGTTCTTATCAGAGTTACGCATATACGGTGGTATATACTCTTATGTAGAGCATTAATGTGTATGGAATCTGCAAGGGATGGTAGTGATTATTTCGTTTCCTTATACATGTGCAAATGAATGAACTTTAAAATCTCCCATTTACGTTTTCTTGAGACACAAATTACTAATTGTAGACTTTGCCTTAGAATGTACCTCTAGAACTCAAACAGAACACACAGTCATATTCAAAGACTTTTAAAATGCTCTAAATGAGGAAATAGGTACACAGGAGCCCTGGATGAATGTGTACATGAATTTACTTGCACTGTATATAGAGTGGAATCTCATTATAGTGAAACTCATTATCTCAACTCATCTCAACTCAACTCATGAGCTTGCACGCACGCATATTTATCCAAATCCACCCCTACGTATCCAATTACACTCCTGCACACATGGATAAGTAATAGAAAACATAAGAAGAGATGACGGAGCTTAAAGTACCACAGTTTTACTATGGTCGTCTAAACGAATTTCTTTTATTTCTTTACATCAATATATATAGCAACACTTTTGGCTTAAACTTAGCATGAACATATACAAATACGCTTTATCTAACCTTCGCTACAACTCGCTTATTCGGTAGCTCCTTCTCGTAGGAGAGCGTCGACTTGTCATAGCCGTTCTCGAAAGGATGATCTTCTTTAGCAACGAGGCGGTGACGTTTTCGCAACGTCACAAGATTCTCAAAATGTGTGTACCGAGCGACATACGAAGGTGCTGGTGACCCAATAGAAAGACATCACAATACATCACCAGCTTGCGCAATCGTAACTTTGAATTCTTCATTATATCTTGATTATTTTGCTCATTTAATTAAGCAAAACTTCGCCAGACATTTCTTATACACATGTACCATGATATATATTGATTTCACAGTTATCTGACCAATTGATAATTTTTATTAATATAACACATTGTTTCAATATAAATTTCCCATAGGTTTTCTATAGTCCTATGGCCTTTTATATGCAGACTTTGTCCTCTGTTTTCTAACAAACGGAGGCCTAAATCAAAAATCCCTTAATTTAAAATGAGTTTTATACCCTAAACTTTATGATGATATGCCCATTTTGTTTTTAGGTTCTTTCTTGGAGCCATATGAATTAATTAATTATATTATTTATATTAATTATTTATATATTTATATTAGATTACCTTAGTATATTGTAACTTGCACTGTATATATATATATATATTAGATTACCTTAGTATATTGTAACTTGTACTGTATATATATATATTATTACTGATGGAATGACCTATAGATAATGGACCTATATATACATAGATAATAAATTGATTATAGAATGGACCAAAGCCTCTTAACTGTGGACTCATAATTATTTTAGTGTACAGTACACCGTGCATTTCTTGCTTAGCATAACAAACACGAAAGAAGCAGGAACGAAACCAGACCCAAAATTTACACAATACTACTTGCTTCAAGTATTGTGTAAGTCTTGGGTCTGGTTTCGTCAGACTGGGACAGCTGGTTATATCACCAGTGCACTGCCACTGAGCATGCTCACACCTTCTGCTATAGCGCTGCATTTATATCCTTTAAAATAAATATATCCAAATGCGTATTAATAGTCCTGTCTATTCATGTCACGGCTGTACGTGACGTGTAACTTAGATTTTTAATGATGTCATTTTACCCGCCCCCCACGTCTTACTTCCGGTTTTATACCGTATTGCGCGCGTACTTTAAATTGTTATTTTAGTGCAAGTTTGTGGCTTTTCTGAAGTTTTCCTGGACTCGAGGATCCAAGCACAAGTAAGATCACTCCTGAATGAACACTGTCAGCTATATCTTCAGCTGCTTACATCAAAGAAACCAAGCTCAAGAGCCTAAATATATAACTATAAAAGAGTGTTTATTGTGCATTAATTGAAACATTTTCTATTTCTATTTACGTAGATTAATTCACTGTACAGAGTAAGTCTCCTCAGTAACACAATTTTCAGAACTAACATCATGTATTATAAATAAATTTAACAATTGTACATTATTATAAAAATATAAAATATTAAATGATTATATTAATTCAATTCTGCATGCATGGGTGTTCATATAAATGGAGATACATCAAAATGGAGGAAAATATTCATGTTATATACATCTAACAACCATTTAAAACATGTAATAGCACCATATAAATGTATGCATAAATTGTCAAATAAAATTAAAATTTACTAAATAAATAATTGTTGCATGACCTGACCCAAACATCCTATTCATCGTCAAAGATAAGATACAGGCTTGCTTGGACAGATATCATGAATTAAGGTTTCCTTTCGCAAAAGGTAATTAAAGTTTTAATTTACCACAAGGAAAGCCTTAAAGGAAGTCAGCCAGTTGTCAAAATTAAATCAATTAACCTCCATTTTTGCATAACATCAAAAAATGACCATTGAAGAAACAAATATTAATTGAACTTACACTAAGTATAGCACAAACAAGATATATACTAGGTGAGAATGCACTTACCTTGTTGTTTTAGGATGAAGAAAATACACTGATGGAGACGCCAACATCAGAGATACATCAAAGCTTTCTTGCTGAACTTTGCCGTTTGTGTGGAGGATATCTGAAGAATCAAAGGGTTACCTATGAGTGCAGAAAGCATTCCAGGATTATTGAAACATATTTCAAGATATGTGTTGTCAGGGATGACTCGCAAATACACCCTGGAAAGTTTTGCCACACATGTTACAGCAAAATGGCTGTAGCGCAGAAAAGAGGAAAGAATTCTATCACATCATTTGCCATAGAATGGTACAAGCACAGTGAGAGTTGGTGCTATACCTGCAATCATGCCAAAATGCTATCTAAAGGAGGTAGACCCAAAAAATACAAGCCTCCTCAATGCCACGATGACCTAGTATCATCTTCACAATTGGTGTGCCATGTTAATGCCATAGCTCCACCATCACTTGCTGGTAGAAGCATTGATCCCTCTGTATGCAAGAGTACACCAAAAGGTGTATCTATAGAGGATATTATCTGCCCTGTTTGCAGCTATATTTTAGACAGACCCATTCAAACAAAATGTGGGCATGTGGTTTGCATGGAGTGCTGCATTAGGTGGCTTCAAACTGGCACAATGACAATACCCAGCTGTCCTGTGTGTCCAAATGTACTTTTGTCTGTTGATGACATAAAGCCTCCAAGTCCATTCCTCACAAGCACCCTCAAGTTGATTACAGTTCTTTGTAGCTGTTGCCACATGGACATCTACCTGGAAACTGTTAACACCCATAAGTGTCAACAAACACCAGTATCAGCCCCTGCAAAGCCAAAAACACTATCGGCAATTAGAGAATGTCCAATTACAAAAACCCCCACAACAGCAGAAAAGCAGGCTTGCACTAATATAATAAAACGTCTCATGTGCAAACATCAAACAGAAAACATTCTCTTACCAACCAGAGGTCAGGTAGGTACAATCAAAGCTAAGTGATTTTCACAGTGCATAATTCAGAACTGCATCAGGTGGCAATTAATGGGTTAAGGACTATTATACCAACTATTAAACACTTCACGTTATACAATAATTCCTTAATTCAAGTTGGTAATCATGACTAGTAAACTATAGACTAGAAGTATAGGACCATCTGACATATAATGTTCACAACTGAGGAGACTATATATAAACATTGATTACATGCAATAGGATTTTATTGGAGCTATCACCAATAACTACCAAAACACACATATTATATAACTAGAATTGTAACAGTATATACTCCCTATAAGTCACTAAATATCATCAATTGATATGTGGTGCATGCATACAATATATTATATATTCACGAAAATTATACATTTTTAATAGCCGTTAAATTTGATTAAAGTTACAAAATCAAGGAAGGACACAGAAAGAGCTGGTGCAAGGACTGTAAAAAACAGATCCAAGGAATTTGCAATGGTCAGACAGGCAGTAAGTGGAGGACAGAGCTCTTTACAGTTATGCCATGAGTTAAAGGGTAACAAGAAAGAAAGAGATGACCTTTTGGAGGCCTTGGGATTCAAATCACGAGACATTTCAGTAATGTCTACATTTACCCTGAAGACAGAATTAGGACTTCCTTGGAGCAAATTAAGACTACTCAGAAGGTTAATTGTGATAAATTGTTGTAATAACCCCATTTCAATGAATCATAATACTTCATGTGCTTCATTTTTAGGTGGATGAAGCAGTGGCAAATTAAGCCGGCTAGTGAGGGAGCAATTAGATCATATCTCAATAGGGAGCTTGCTTTTGAACTTCAAGCAGAATATGTTCCAATGGGAATTAATGTAAGGAACGACTTTGGAATGGATTCAAGCTAACACCCATAGTCCAAACATCAAGGCTTAAAGAAGTACTTCTTTCACTTCTTCACAAGTTTCAAAGGTTTGTATTTTAATACATTTAACATTTATCTGTTTTTATATATTGTATATTCATTTATAATTTTTTTCAACATATAGGCAAGGCACATTGGCATGGCATAATGGTGTCATACCTGAAGAAGAGATCTGGGTAAAAATAGGAGGCGATAAGGGTGGAGGAAGCTTCAAGATGTCCTTGCAGATCTGCAATGTTCCCCATCCAAATTCAGTGCAGAATACATTTGTGTTCTGTGCATTTGAAGCTGACGACAATTTGATAAACCTGAACATTGCCCTAAAAGAATACAATGAACAGCTACTTGAGTTACAGGAAATGAAATGGCAGTAGGTTGCTTCAGATTAAAATGATTTAATATATTCTTTTTCATTATTATATCTCTTCTGATAGAGAAAAGTCTTTCCGATTTTTCATGTATGGGGATTATGAATTTTTGTGTAAGGTGTATGGTTTATCAGGTCCATCTGGTAAGTTACATACTATTTAATGGCTCCTAATGTTGGCACAAGTCAATGTTTCGGAACATTTTAGGCTGCCATCCATGTCTGTGGTGCACAGTCAGCAGCAGAGACCTCCTAATTCCACCTCTGAACAGAACCAGCACACCAGAATTAAGGACTTTAAACCAACTGCATGAAGACAACAGAAGATTTTGTGATGCAGGCAACAAGCTGAAGGAGGTGAAGCATTATAACAACGTCAAGTCCAAGCCAATAATAAACATTCCACTTGAACAGGTAATCATGATCACTAAATATATACTTATTATATTGATTATGGAACTAATCATGTATTTACATACATACATTGTGCAGGCAAGTATAGGAGGTATCTTAGAGGAACTAACTGTCTTCTATCTTACACTCCTCCTCTACAAAGCTCCAAGTAGGTTATAAGTGTAAGATAGAAGACAGTAGTAGTTCCTCTAAGATAATGATTAAAGAGAGCTAAGTAAGTATATCTATAACTAATTCCTGAACTATAATCAATTAATCTTCAATTCAATTTATGTGCATGTAACACATGTTCTACATAAAATATATAGGGTCTGCATATATAGTCAGTCAGTCTTTTGCTTCAATACTCCATGCAGGTTTGCCCACCAGGATTACACCTAAGCTTAGGGATTTTTTGTCGCTGCTTCAAACTAATTGAAACAGCCTGTCGTGCTCTGGATTATGCAGCTAGCCTCTGAATCAAGTCTTACTTCCAACATTAGGATGGTGGTGGTCCAACTTATACAACATACGTCAGCCAAGTAAGAGCAGTCAATAAACTAAAGGAGGAATGCCAAGCACTTATGGAGGAAGCTAGAACACTAGATGAGGTTGCCAACTTTTTAGCAGTGTCTCCCGCTGTGATAGAAGACTTTGAAGCAGACCCACTTGTGGAAACGCTGAAGAAGGAAACTAAGGAAATCTTGAATAAGAGGGATGAAAAGGTGAATTTCTGATAGCATGCTTCTTATGATAGCTTTAACTCCTTGATATTAACATTTACACATGATGCCATAAATAGCTAAAGTTGGTGGAAGCATCCAAGCAGAAAATGCAGCAGTTTGAGAAGCAGGATGCCCCCTTTTTGAGTAGCCTTGAAGAAGCTTTAGCCAAATGTAATGTGCAAAGGCAAGCATACCACAGTGGGTCTTTTGTTGGCAATCATGTGCAGAGATGTCTACAAGTGAGCTATGCATGTGTCATGGCTAAATTAATTAAGATAAGCACCTAACAATCAGGTTTTATATATACCACATAATATATTTTATGAATTACAGTACAGCATGCATGCGGTGAATGTATATATACTGAAGAAAATGCATGGCCAATGAAGTGGAGCATCAATCAGTTGGTTTTGCTTATGCAAGTTCTCACTAATTATCTAGCCTATAGCACACCATCTACTTTTACAATGTAGCTCACATGAGCTGAGCTATTCCCTTGTAAGCCAATTAAAAGTGGCCACGGTAAACATTTCAATCTTTATCACTTTAAGACACTCACAAACTAAATGCAAAAACTACAAATGTATATGATACATATATTTAATCAGTCTTTATATCCTCGTACAATATCTGGTCATTGCCCATGACATGTATATGCTATAGTTATATCCCATTACGAGTACGATATCTGGGTTATCACCCTAGACTGAGGTAGAGCTGAGGTCATGCATCAACTGCGCATTGCCACAAACACTTTGAACACTAATATTTATACCACATTGTAACACTTTTAAATACCCCTGCCAAAATGGCACATCTGGATCTAGTGCAAATTTAGTTTTTTTATCAGATGATGATTTTACTATTGTGGTCTACTGAGTTACAGTAATTAAGACATGATGCTGAATTGGCATGTATATAGGACGATGCTATTGTAACCATTTGTGGGAGCTTGGTGAATACTGCTGAGAAGGTAGGAGGAGCAAGTTTGGTCAACCAATGTGAATACATTTGTGAAAGGTTTGAAGTTTTTTTCAAACTTTTTGCAAGCTGCCATTATGCATATTCACCATCAGAACCAGTCAATGAAAGGGACCTTTTAGATTTAGGTAAGAAACTACATGTCTCTATATACCAATAGTAGATTTTCTTTGCAATAAAACATTAGGAAATATATCAGTAAAAATAGATTATATATATTGATACAGAATCAGATAGGAGAGCCTAATGCATGCAATTTGTGTATACTTGTATAAAACTGCAAGCATGCACCTCTCTATCTATATCTACATGTATAGATGAAAGAATAAGGAGCTTTCTACAGTACTACCGCTTAGAGTTTCCTGATGCCTCCATAACCCCAAAGCTACATATATACTGGAGGAACATGTAGTGCCATGGATGAAGAGGTGGAAGGTGGCCTTGGGGTTCCATAATGAACAAGGAGGTGAATCTATCCATGCAAAATTTAATCAGCTACAAAGGCAGTTTGTATGCATTAAAGATAGCTTAAAGAGATTAGAACTAACAATTAAAGAGCATCACACACAGATTCAAGCAACAAATACACAGCCACCAACAAAAATAATGAGAATATAATAATACTTTGATAAATGTTACCAGATTAAATACAAACATATATGACTCCTATATAACAACCTTGTCATTCAGGGAAGTCCACAAATTTTGTTTCTAAGAATAGCTGCCAATATTATCATCGTATTCATTGTTGCAGCTGCAAAAACTATCTACGTATATCTATTATTGGGAGATTCTCTTTAGCTCTTGAGCACAAATTATATAAAGTACCACACTAATTCATCACATCTTGAATGTTTAAATGTGAAATCGACAGTTTCATGTCATGACACTGTCCACTAAAGCATGAAGACCTTCCTAGAGGTTCCGTTACTAGCTGTACTCCAACCAGGGATACCAGATAACACACTACTGTTATTACCCACCATAATAAGGGTAATCAGTGACAGTTATTCTCAATAATTTATTGTGAATAAGCAGAGAAGTAAACATTTAATGACGATTAAAAATTAATTTAATCTGGAGATCCTTTAATGTAAGCAGAATTAAACTCACCTGTAAATGAAGTAGATATCTCCCTTACACCCGCTATAGCAACAGTTTTCTTCGGAAAACTTTGACAGCCTCAAAATTCATCCATTACACTAGGCCAAAATGTAGGGCCATTCCTATTAAAAACGTGATCCTCCATTTTTTCCCCATCATGTAATGGATATTGCGCAATTTTACTAAGTTTCCAAAGGGAATACCTTTAAAACAGCCGTGATATATGTGAGCGTGATTCGTCGCCATCTTGTTTTTGCCACACGTGCACGTGACGTCACCAAGCTGTTACGGCAAAAGTACCTGTAAGTGCCTCCTGGAAGACGGGCTAAAGTCCGAAGAGGACGCAAGGTGAGTTATTTTCCAAGATATTTCATAATGTGTGTTCTACGAGTAGCTATAGTAATATACCTTATTCAAAGTTGTGGTTTTACTCTGGATGTAATCTCCCATCAAGTGAATTTCGGTTCCGCCCATTATCTCATTGCGCTCCTCAGGGGACATGATAACATTTTAACCATAGACTATCTATATTACGTACGTAAGTATAGATAGTCTATGTTTTAACTGTTCAAAGGTCGATGAAAGTGGCCTGAAACCTGATTGGTCTAAGCGAATGATTAATCCATTTGGTATTTGTTCATTTTATCTGTCCTAAACACACTCGTACCAAACCATCTAATAGGAAGTCTTGCTTCTGAGGATCGCGCCCAGCATAATATAAATTCCAGTTGAGTTGGGATCATCAAGTACTGACTGGCTAATAGACTCACGTTGAGTATCTATGATGTGTAAAACGAATATATCCATAATATTAATTTTATACCGCCAAACTTGAGTTGCGTGTCTTGTGACAGGCCAAGATGCGTTGATTTAGGGATTGGCAGTGAGTATGTCACCACTTCCTTTCAATAAATGTACATCTAGCCTTATCATGACAGTATGATTCAAGGCATTCCTATTGATGTAATAATGTTTCCTGTTATAGCCTATATACATACCTAACACTTCACATTTTAGGAAATTACTTGTCACATGCAAACATTTATAGACCAGGGTCTATGTATGACTTGAAGAGGATGACACTTTAACCAACCATTATGATTACGTACATCCTTTTATAGGCTATACTTCCTTTTTGAATAAATTGTTCTACTAACTCATGAGTAGTCTGTCATTATCATTTATCTGAGCCTCACATGTTTAACTGTTTGTTATGACATACATACTTGTGTAGCAGTTTGTAGTATAGTGAACCTAATGTTCCTTTTTATTCGGTTTCAGGTACTGTTTATGGAAATGTAATAGTACTTTTTCTTTTACTAAATTTTAAGCTTCAAGGACAGTTGAAACTGTGTCTTTATATTACTCACAATTATAATTACTGTTTCACAATGCAATATAGCTGCTTACCTGCGTAGGACTAATAACAGAAATATGAGAGTTGATTGCACAATACCTTTGCAACACTACCTATATATGATGTAATATGTAGTGTGATGTGTACACATTCATTTGTTGTTTGAACAAAAGTTCAGTGTGTGCAAATTATGACAGCGTTATACCCAGAGCTTTTTCTACATGTTGGTACTTTTGTAATGTCTGACTCAGCAGATAGTGAGATAAAAGTTGTTGTCTCAGCAAGACAGCAGTAGGTACAATGTATAGTAGGTGAAGCTACTATGTTTTCCTATTCCATACAGTCTGAGGTGCTGTGGGGAAGACAGTTTAGGGTGCCAGGACTGTGTTTTCTCTGTATAGTTAGAAGATAAGAGAAGAGAGGAGGTGGATTTACTAAGCAAATATTTGTATAATAATACAGTGAAAACTGGTTAACACGAAGTCGCTTTACACGAAATATTGCTTAACACAAACAATTCGCCGAGACCAGGTTATTTACCATACTAAATATACTGTTTTACGCAAAAAGTGCCTGTTAACGCGAAGGCATTAACACGTGTACATTGTCAAGATGGCAGTCGCGAAGAAGCAATGAAGCTACTCGATAAATTTCAAGATAAACATTTTCGAAGAGATTGACGCCAAAAGGCTCTCTAAGTCGGAAATTTGCCAAAAGTACGACATTCCCAATTCGACACTCTCTACGTTCTTGAAGAACAGGACTAAAGTCGAGGAGAAAACTACAGCGCCAACGGGAGTAGGAAACGTCTTCGCGAAGCAGCCTACTCTGATATCGACGAAGTTGTTTTTTGTGTATGCAGTTCATTTTTAGTGTATCAATGTGTTTATATATACAGTACAAGTTACAATATACTAAGGTAATCTAATATAAATAAATAAAATAATATAAAGCCTCACTATACTTAAGACATTCACTACGAGCAATTTCGTTATGAGATTCTACTGTACACATGGAAAACGTACACACATGGATAAGAATAAAGCCTTGTTGAACATCAGTAACATAAATTTACTAATTCTGGACGTTTCAACCCTGAAGTCTTCATCAATAATACAGGAATGGGAATATCAAGTAGGAAATTAGTAAATTCGTGTTCCTGAAGCTCAACAAGGCTTTATTCTCATAATGATCGCAACAAACACTCCTAATTCCTACACATGGACAAGTAAAAATATGAACAAAAAGCGTAAGAAGAGAAGACAGAGCTTCAATTACCAAAGTTTTAATAAGGTCGACTAAACGAATTTCTTTTGCATCAATATAGGGACAATTCTGCCTCAAACTTAGCGGAAACGTACACAAATACGCTTTATCTAACCTTCGCTACAACTCGTTTATTCTGTAGCTCCTTCTCGTAGGAGAGCGTCGACTTGTCATAGCCGTTCTTGAAAGGATGATCTTCTTTTGCAACGAGGCGTGACATTTCGCAACGTCACATGATAATCCATTAAATGTGTACGGAGCGACATACGAGAGGTATATATATACAGTGCAAGTTACAATATACTAAGGTAATCTAATATAATATAATTAATTAATTAAATAATTCATATGGCTCCAAGAAAGGACCTAGAAACAAAATGGGCACATCATCATAAGGTTTAGGGTATAAAACTCATTTTAAATTGAAGGGATTTTTTATTTAGGCCTCCGCTTGTTAGAAAACGGAGGACAAAGTCTGCATATAAAATGCCATAGGACTATAGAAAACCTATGGGAAATTTATATTGAAACCAAGTGTTATATTAATAAAAATTTTCAATTGGTCAGATAACTGTGAAACCGACATATATCATGGTACAAGTGTATGACAAACGTCTGGCGAAGTTTTGCTTAATTAAATGAGCAAAATAATCAAGATATAACGAAGAATTCAAGGTTACGATTGCGCAATCTCGTGATGTATTATGATGTTTCTCTAGGGCGTCACCAACACCTCTCGTATGTCGCTCCATAAACATTTAGTGAATCTTGTGACGTTGCGAAAACGTCACCGACTCGTTGCTAAAGAAGATCATCCTTTCGTGAACGGCTATGACAAGTCGACGCTCTCCTACGAGAAGGAGCTACGGAATAAGTGAGTTGTAGCGAAGGTTAGATAAAGCGTATTTGTATACGTTCATGTTAAGTTTAAGCCAGAATTGTTGCTATATATTGATGTAAAATAAATAAAATAAATTCGTTTAGACGACCGTAGTAAAACTTTGGTACTTATATATATATATTACAATCAAGTACTACACAGTACAAGTTACAAATTTAAGAGGGCCAAGTGACTATACAATATTAAAATTACAATCAAGTACTAGCTACACATGCAGTGCAAGTTACAAATTTAAAGAGATCCAAGTGACCCCTAGGATAATCAGTATTTTAAACAGTACAAGACTTTAGTCACACTAGTACTGTTGCAGGCTTTGAAATCATATATATATAAAGTAAATTAAAAACATTTACAAAAATGATGTTAGAAGTAGGAATGGTAGTGTTCACTAATACATCTGCAAAAAGTATCGAAACAAGACACTGATTATATGATAAGGCTAATCATACAGAAGTTGCATATATACTGAAATTTAAGTAAATTAACCATACACTTCTGTGTTTGGGCGCACTAACCTTAAGTAGGAATGGTGCGCCCAAACACAGAAGTGTATGGTTAATTTACTTAAATTTCAGTATATATGCAACTTCTGTATGATTAGCCTTATCATATAATCAGTGTCTTGTTTCGATACTTTTTGCAGATGTATTAGTGAACACTACCATTCCTACTTCTAACATCATTTTTGTAAATGTTTTTAATTTACTTGTATTCCCCCTTTTTTTCCTCTTAATATTACTAGTTTTAAATTGATTTGAAAATTTTCTTGGCGAAGATCTCAAAATAACGTCTTAGACAAGAGAAATATGCCGAAAACCATGATCTCTTAATTAAAAAATGGCGTCCGAGAAGACCACAATTTTCGCTCTTCACAATTAACATGCTTATTGTAGAGCGCATTCAGATTTAGGGCTGTCTATTCCCTAGCTCTGAAATATTTATGACGATTTATAACTAGTACATGCCGCATAAGTTCGCATATTAGCGCTAGTCTATTCAATAAAAGAAGAAGAAGAAGAAAAAATGAATTTTGGAAGTGGGTCTATTCCTAGTTAGCCGCTTTTTGAACGCTAAAGAGCGTGTAGAGCGTCGAAACATGTTTTGGCATTTAGGAAAGCGTGCATTAATCGCTGCAAATAACCGAATATAACCGAAAATCGCTTCGTTGGCGATTTATGAGGTGTTGATTGCTAATACATTGGATAGGGCGGCCATTTTTTTTCCCGGCCATTCCTACTTAGAGAGTACTACCGTACTCTCTGATATAGAGTTGAGATGAGTTGAGATAATGAGTTATATATATATATATTTTTAGGGGCTGCCACAGGCAGCCCCTTATATTGTTTTCATTTGCCGATTACGTTGTACGGCTTCATGTTACGGAAAGATATATATATATATATACGTATATATATATACAGTGCAAGTTACAATATATAGATATATAGATATATAGATATATATATCTATATATATAATACGGGTTCATACGCAACTATTATAACACTTATTTTATACGTCGATATATGTATAATACGAGTTCATACGTAACTATTGTTACACTTAATTTATACGTCAATATATCGTTTTTGCTAATGGCGGCGTTCAGGAAGCTTTAGTTAACGAAGCTTTTCCATCGTTATTTATAAAGTTCAGGACACTTAAGCGTCCTCAATCGTTAGTATTACGAATATATATATTAAATCCCAACGATGCGGCCAAGTAGTTCGAGTTAATTCGGGGGCAACTCGAACTACTTGTTTACTTGCATTTGTCCATGTTTAGGAATAAGGAGTGTTATATATTATGCATGTTTAATTACAATCAAGTACTACACAGTGCAAGTTACAAATTTATGCACGGATGCAAGTGACTCCCAAGATAATCACACTGAGGTAGATAATATAATACAGATGGAAATGACTCCCATAATAATCACAATCAGGTATATTAAACGCTACAAGACTTTAGCCACACTGAAATTCTCAACTGCTGCATACAGAGTAGTAGTCTCTACAGATCATATAAGGTTAAACGCATGGCCTTCCAATTACCTTTTCACACCTTAGTATAGACTGAAGATGATGCATCTGCATGCCATTATCAGCAAAAATTCCAGTCTCATGCAGGGGGTCTCAGCCAATAATCACCGCAGATTTGACTTGCCTTGAGTGTGAGCTAGGAGTACTGTTGGTCGCTTGCATGCATTCACGTAAGCAACAGGGTTAGAGACAATTTGATAACTTGCACACAAGGGACATAAAGGCTGGGGCCTTTAATTTATTTCATGAACAATGTCCCTTTCTTTTGCATCAGTATAGGGACAATTCTGCCTCAAAATTAACGGGAACGTATACAAATACGCTTTATCTAACCTTCGCTACAACTCGCTTATTCAGTAGCTCCTTCTCGTAGGAGAGCGTCGACTTGTCATAGCCGTTCTCGAAAGGATGATCTTCTTTAGCAACGAGGCGGTGATGTTTTCGCAATGTCACATGATTCACAAAATGTTTATACGGAGCGACATACGAAGGTGTTGGTGACGCATTCGAAGAACATCACAATACATCACCAGCTTGCGCAATCGTAACTTTGAATTCTTCATTATATCTTGATTATTTTGCTCATGTAATTAAGCAACACTTTGCCAGACGTTTCTTATACACATGAACCATGATATATGTTGATTTCACAGTTATCTGACAAATTGAAATTTTTTATTAATATAACACATGGTTTGCATATAAATTTCCAATAGGTTTTCTATAGTCCTATGGCATTTTATATGCAGACTTTGTCCTACGTTTTCTAACAAACAGAGGCCTAAATGAAACTTGCACTGTATATATATACACTTTTGGATCATTACATTACATGTATGGAGATCTGATAACAAGAAAACTGCTAACGAGAAATGATTTGGCTTGCACTGTGAATTTCTCGTTAACCAGTTTTCACTGTATTTCGATTGTACTATACACACATACGTACTGCTATTTATACAGTAACATACTACATATGTACAGCTATAGTCTACTGATATCGAAATGCATGCAGCAATGCTCCACAAATCATTTCTCATTTTATACAGTATATACTTACTCCAATTTTGTATGTGCGTATTTACACTTAGTCCAAGTATTGAAGATATGAAATGAGTTGGGATTCTATATCAGAGAGTACGGTAGTACTCTCTATGTAGGGATGGTACCGGCTGTTTCGTTTTTCCTATACGTACATTTGTATAGGAGCAAAAATCCAAAATAGGCTGAAAACCGCCAAAAAAAACTATGTATAGTTAAAAATAGACTAGTCATTCTATAAACTGGCATTTAAGGCAAGCGGCCATGTTCCGCAAATGAAATGCAAATGAACGAACTTTGAAATACCCCATTTTTGTTTTCTTCTTCATCTTCATCTTCTGCGCCCGCTGTAACTAAAAAAGAAAAGAAAATTTTGAACAACTTCATAAGTGAAAATACTCTAAATTTTCCGGACTGTATTCTTTGTAGAAGCGAGAGCGATAACGTTGTTATTGAGCATGACGGTTTTCATGGCCCAAGAGTCAAGGCTTCAATAAATTCGCTATTTTAATGACATCATAATCAGTCGCAGATTGTGAAACCAAAATACAAATCTAATTCCTAGCTCATGCTCCATAAAAAGTACAGAAACTAGAAAGGGATGCTACACGGTGAAGCATTAGCTACAAATGAATCCATATAAATCCAAATATACATAGCCTATATATGAACCTTAATGGGGGCTTGCTTATGGGTCTTCCAATTATAACATAACATTGATATACAATTCTCTACTCAGACAAGATCACACTTTACCTGTTACAAAAATACATACATATGTATTAACAGGTTAATGTTATTCAATCATTCTGTTCAATCACTTTTGCCAACAGAATTATTGATTAACCCTTTAATGACCGTTGACGATATACATTGTCATGATAATTATATGCAGCCGATAACCGTTGACGATATACATCGTCATAGATAGGCGGCAGGCTTTCCCGGCGAATTATTAGCATATGCGTGGCCAAAGTAAACTCTAACAGGTGTTAAGTGGTCGTCAGACAGTTGCACTTTACGATTAGTGCACACAGGTGGCAGGAACCTTCCCTCCGTGGCGAAAAAAGCCTACGAATTAACCGTATACGTACCGTGTGAGTGAAGAGAACTGACCAGGCTCTGAATGCGACCGCATAGGGTTAGGGTTAGGGTTAGTGCCTGGTCCGTTCTCTTCACTTGATTCGAAAGGCTAAACTTGACGAGAATCCACTTCCTCAGTCGTAAAAACAACCTTACCTTACACGTAGCACTTACGTACATCACGTGGCCTTCGAAAAAGTCAGTCATAAGGTATAGGGCCGCCCACGCAATAAGTTGGCGGGGAAAGGGTTAACATTAACCTGAATTACATATTCTTTTGTAAACATTATTATTTTTATTGTCTTTGTGCTATGTATATTCTTTCTGTTTATAGATCTGGATGTAGAATGGAAATGAGGATTGTGTTGTTTATTCTGATGTGTATTAACACATCAGGTGAGTGTTTATATACTATCCAGTAGAATATGGAATATTTGGGTCGCCATAGGCACTAACTAAAAAAATGGCTGACAAGATGGCTGCCTTGGCGATTGAGCAGTAAGCTTGTTAAATAAGACAATTTTACCATTGATACCACTGATTGGAAGAAAAGATCTTTATATATATTACTATCAAGAGATATCATCGCCAACGAGAACTAACACGGTACATTGTTCGTCCTGTGGTCGTGTTCTTCCTGTTCGCTGAGACGGAAATGTGAGGATTCATGGCCCTGTGACCAGCTGATGTCCAGGCTCAGGATTACCCCCCTCCATCGTGGATATCACATCCCCGAGCTCTCCCACTGTGAGTTCACTGCCTATTTCAAGCCCACCTACGTCCCATCCCTCTACTTCTCGAGTTAATTTCCCATCAAACAGCTCTGTGATTAACCCCGGTCCGATTAAGTGTAGAATCCTTAAGAGGATTCCCCTTGGGTCCCGAGCTCCTTGTTCAGAGAAGCTGTCATCCATCCTCGATGATATTGTTAAGGGGAATGGTGAGGCTGCATGGAACCGTCTCTTCCTCTTTAGCAGGCGCTGCCTGGCTCAACCTAGTCGGGGAGTCCACAGAAGAAGCTTGGTCACGCGTATTAACCAGGCTATTGAGCATGAGAAGGATAGCCCCACAAGTAGCAGTCAGAGTCAGGGCCCCGCATCCCTGGCTAAGAGGGTTGTGGCAAAGCTGGAGGATGGGGACTTTAGGGGAGCAGTACGCTCAGTCAGTTCAACTAAGTAGAGCAGACAAGGAGTCACTGAAGTTGCTACAGGAGAAGCACCCTCCTTCCTATCCAGACTTCTCATTCCCATCACTAGACATGCAGTATCCTCCTCCAACTATGTCCACCACAGAAATCATCCATGTTTTCTTTTCCCCCATGGGTTCCTCGGGCGGACCGGACGGGTTGCGGCCATAGCACCTAAAAGATCTTGTCACCTACTCCAAAGTGAAGGACCCAACAGATTGATAGACTCACTGACTGGTTTCATCAACTTTGTCATATGCGGGAAATCCCAGTAAGTGCTCGCCCATTCTTCTTTGGGGCAACCCTGACAGGTCTGGGCAAGAAGGATGGAGGTATAAGGCCCATAGCTGTCGGCTGTGTTTTACGCAGGTTGGCTGCAAAATGCCTGTGTGCCTCTGTTTTTGATGATATGGGCTCTCTCCTATTCCCACATCAACTAGGATTTGGGTCTGCAATGGGTGTTGAGACTGCCTTTCACACTGCCAGGGCGTTCCTGTCCAAGTTGGAAGACGACCTTATAATCAAACTGGACTTTGGGAATGCCTTTAATAACATTCGGCGGGACAAAATGCTCCACTCCGTCCTGTCCAAGGCACCCGAACTGCTCCCACTCGCTCACTGCTCTTACCAATACCCCTCATTCCTGTTTTTTGGAGAATTCTCCTTCTCATCCGCAGAAGGCGTTCAACAGGGTGTCCCCCTAGGTCCGCTCCTCTTCTGTTTAGCCATCCATGACACAATTGTCAGCCTTAAGTCGGAGTTTAATGTGCTTTATTTGGAGGATGGGACCTTGGGGGGTCAGTGGATGATGTGAAAGCTGATGTTGCCTGTTTGGAGAAAGCTGCTAGTGAGATCAACTTGTTTCTAACCACGACAAATCGGAAATTATTTATGTTGATGAGTCGTCCAAGTCAAGCATGCTTTCACTTGCCCCTTCCCTCCATGCGGTGGACCCTGCTAAAGCAACCCTCCTTGGCTCCCCCAATTGGAGGGGCGTTTCGCTGAACACCGGCCGGGAGGCCAAGGTGGAGCAGCTGGAGACACTTGGCAGTCGACTAAAGCAGCTCCGAGCGCATGATGCACTCTGCCTTCTCCAAAATGCATTAGCCATACGAAAGGTCTTATACATTCTCCGCACGGCCCCAAGTTTCAGGTCACCTGCCCTGGCCTCATTTGACTGTGTTCTGCAATCCCTCTTGGAGTCCATATGTAACATCTGTCTCAGTGATCAGAACTGGACTCAAGTCTCATTACCCATTCATTTGGGAGGGTTGGGTATTGGGAGTGTTACTATACTGGCACCTACTGCCTTCTTGGCTTCCGCTGCAGGTACTTCCTCCGTAGTCCCAGTTCTACTTCCTCCCACATCTTTACCTGTCACCTGCCCCCACCAAGATTAATCTTAATCTCTGGAAATCCAGTTTTGGCTCCTCAGATCCACCGTCTGGAGCAACGATGAACATCCAAAGGGCATGGGATAGACCAGTCGCTGATGCTTGTGCCTCCAGCCTCGCTTCGGGAGCAACTCCCATTGCCAGGGCTCGCCTGTTGGCTTCTCAGCAGAAGGAATCTGGTGCTTGGCTTAGGGCTCCGCCTATGTCGGTTCTCGGCTTGAGAATGGACGATGACTGCATCCGTATAGCGGTTGGGCTTCGCCTGGGCTCGGCCCTATGCCTTCCACATGAGTGTACTCAGTGTGGAGCTAAGATGGATGAGTCTGGAGTACATGCCTTAAGCTGCCGAAGGAGCAAGGGTAGGCTGCCAAGGCACTCTTGCCTGAATGAAATCATCAAGCGCACCTTGGCGGCCATAGATGTCCCTTGTACTCTGGAGCCCCGTGGCCTTTGCAGGGGACACGGTAGATGCCCTGATGGGATTTCCATCCCCTGGGCGCAAGGCCGGTGCCTAGTGTGGGACATGACATGCCACGACACATTTGCTCCATCCAACATTCAAGTTTCTTCAATCAGTACTGGCCTTATAGCAGATTGTGCGGCCTCCAGCAAGCGACTGCTATACTCAGACCTCTGCCAATCCTATGCCTTCATTCCAATTGCAGTGGAGTCATCAGGATCATTTGGAAAAGATGCTCTCGATTTCTTACACGAGCTTGGAAAGCGTACCAGATGTAAAACTAAAGACCAATTGTCTTACCTAAAACTCTGTCAGAAGATCAGTGTTTGCATCCGAAGATTTAACTCATTCTCTGTTCTAGGCTGTAGTTCTAATGGACTTATGTAATCATAAAAATTGTGTACTATGGATGCATGTACGTACGTAGTTAAACTTCGCGAAGTTGTCTCCAAGTTAAAGCGAAGTTAGAGGGCAGTTTAGCCAAAATTTGATCGCTTTTTCACCGAAGTTGTGAAGGCATTCCTATGTGGTCTAAAAATAAACACATAAAGTGACAACTACGACTAACAATGGGTGTGAAACGATTTCAGTTCAAATCTCGAATCATATTATACACCTTGCGAAGGTGCCTCTATTTATCACTTCAAATTTCTAGCTAAGTGACTATTTAGTCTCACGAAGTTACATAGAAATATTGATATGCATATTCTGTAGGTGATGCTGCTGTAACTCTCACTTCCAATGGTCGGCACTGTCTTGGTCAGACATCAAGGATTACATGTACTCATCCTTTTAATAATGGATCACTTGTGATACTTTGGGAGAGAAATGGAACAAGACTGACTAGTTTTGCTGGAATACATAGTCTGACTGATGTTGAACCAACCTACACTACACTAAATATTCATCTAACTAAAGATGACTTTGCAGATAAAGTGTGGATCTACAGATGTTACACTCAAAATCTTGACACATCAGTTAGAGATTACAGTAGTGAAGTAATGATTAATGTAGTTGGTAAGTGAAATACGTGCATTACTGTAGGATGAGGATCCTATGATTTATTATGTTAATGTTTCAATTTAAATCTATAAGTATTGTATTGAATATTAAATTGTCACTAAAATTGAACTGTGTAATATTTCAAAATAATGCATTAGAATCAGTCAAAGTGAAAACAGTAATGATATAATGTATATTCCTTTGTCTTATAAATTATTTTAATGAGTGCTACTTTTCATCACTCCATGTAGAGGTTCCATCTCCAAAAGTGTCTGAAATACAACCTAAATCTAATGTTCTTGTATATGAAGTGGAACACCATCCAAATATGGAATGTTATTCTAATCACACTTTCCAATATCATGTGATCTCGTATCCTGTGATCAGTGGAGTACCTGATGAGACACAACTACAGAATGGTTTCTCCTTCAATGATACTGTAATGATTGATGGATTGATGAGTGATATGAGCTATAAAGTTAACATAACTGCTGAATGCGTTGGAAATGAAGATGTTGTTAGTGATCCACTGTCAATGAATTCTATGACTGTTGGTAAGGGTTTTTGTGCTGTAATAAAGTGACGTACTGTATGCTATTATGAGTAATGTTAGTTTGGAAAAGATAATATATTGGAATTGAGGATTGCATGGTGAAGGTGATGTTTATTTGTTTATTTATGCCCGACAGAAGCCTTCGTCAACATAAACCAATAAATGCAATGTATTGTGGGGCAAGTCTTTGCTTAACCTGTATGTATACGTAGTTGCAACAGTTTTACACCGACCTGATCTGTCTTTTGTACATATATCCTTACTTTAATACACATGCATACGTACTACACTGTTTCAAATAATATAATTTTTTAATAAAGTTAATAATGAAAGCAATTGATCAGTGAACTCTCTCCTGCTTCTCAGTCCTCCTGCAGTCCTCTCCTTTGGGCTTGCTCAGGCTCGCCCTAGTGAATACATAAATTATGAAAAGAGTTTTGTTGATAATGATCTTAATACTGTACACTGTATGAATTACCAATATATGTATGTATGTAGAAAAACCCATCACTTTCAATTCAACTGGTCCAGTCTGCTTTGACAGACAAGTCCAACTCACCTGTCAACATCATGATATAACTGATACCACATCAGTTGGACCCATCTTTAGTCAGACCAGTCCTGTAGTGTGGATGAAGGATAGAGAGGGGATTGATCTACCTGATACATACCATATGGTTGTATCCCAGAGTAATACTGAGACAGTTGTGAGTGTGACAACAAGAAAGAGTATCTTCCTCAATGGAGAGGCTAACTACTCTTGTGCTGTTGTGTATGCTGATGGTAGTATGGAGGAGAGTGAACCTGTGACTCTGGTAGTTAGAGGTGAGTTATTCATGTGAAAATACATTGTACATTAAGTAAATAACCCTATCAACAGTAAATCGTTATTTTTTAGCTATAACAATAGTTGGCATTCCTTCAGAGTCTCTTCTTCCTCCAACCTCACTCACATCCACCCCTTCTGATACAAGTATCTCCCTGATGTGGTCCCACAGTGATGAGTGTTTTGAGAACTGTACCTTCATGTATGAGGTATCATGGCAACAGAGTGGAGATGGATCTAGTTTGAGGAATACAACCACTACTGAAACATCCTACACTATTGAAGGTCTTAATCCTGGTACATCTTATGAGATTGGAGTTGGAGCTTATTGTAAGGAAGATCCAAATATTAGAAGTGAAATAACAAATAGAAGTACCACAACTAAGACTCGTAAGTGTTCACAATGTAGAAAATGAGAACAGTTATATAGTGTTGTTAATCAATTACTTTGTGTTATGTAGCTCCGACTGTAGGTCCAATAGTCAATGGAGTGGCAGTTGGAGTATCCATTGTACTGGTAGTGGTAGTGGTCCTCGTAGTAGTTGTATTAGCTGTTGTCTGTATCATGGTACCAAGATTTAGACGTAAGATGAAACAGTTATTTGGAAAAGTAACATGTAAAAGATGGAAGAATGGAAACAGAAAAATGACAATGAATCAAATGGAATTTGTTACAGAGAAGTATACTCAAGTAATAGTTTCAGTGGAACTTGATAACCATCCTGAAGATGGAGGTGAACCAATTATTGCTTCTGACCATCCTACTAGACAGTCCCAAGAAAAGGTACATATGTATAAAGAAACAACATGAAACTATTTTGTCAATACAAATCTAATGAGCTTGTATTAACTAATGGTTGATTATTTAATTATATAATGTTTCATATGGTACAGTGTAACTATGTTGAAGTGGATCATAGCAAAGGAGCTAAGCCAAGACACATTCCGAACAAAATGTATGGAGATGGAAATTATGATGAAGTCAAGTCTGCTAAGGAAGTAGCGTCTACTGGTGACATTGGAGATGGTGATAAGAGACATGAGGTGTGTGTGTAGTGAGCCTACATATTGTATTTCCAGGGTTTCATTCAGCGGGAGGGGAGGTGGGGCATTCGCCCTCTTGCTGAAGAGTTGCCCCCT
Organism: Chondrosia reniformis; assembly: GCA_947172415.1. NCBI lineage: Eukaryota > Metazoa > Porifera > Demospongiae > Chondrillida > Chondrillidae > Chondrosia > Chondrosia reniformis. The sequence goes on from OX359192.1 coordinate 2,693,192, forward strand.
CTTGGATTTAGGTTGCCACTTAACTATTTAATCAAGGTATGACACCACCCACCCCTCCAAAAATTTCAAAAGTCAACTTTTGCACCCCTTACAAAATTTCTGGATGAAACCCTGATTCTAATACGTATTCATCAGGTGTTGTTGGTACATGATGGGGATTTCTTCTAACTGCGCCAAACTTATCTTTGAGATGGTTCAACTTTTAGTCTAAGACCCCCAGGGTCAAAATGTTAGATTCTATAAGACCCAACTGCGTCTCTAGACACTCAAAAGACTAAAAGATGAACCATATCAAAGGTAGGTGTTGTTATTACAGTGTTGACCTTTTGACTCTGTTCAGATCAAAGGGCAATATGTGACAGTAGATCACTCTAAAGGGGACAACCCTAGACACCACCCTAACCCTAACTTGGGAGATGGCAAGTACCGTATTCTCTCTAAAATTTCGTCACTCTATATTTTCGTCATCCGCTAGAAACCTGTGCAAACGCATTCTAATTGGTGACGAATTTCCATTTTCTAATATTCGTCACATCACTCTAATTATTCGCCAGACAGCTGGAAGGCGTGCCTGTCGTGTCCATTGGCCCATTCTTGGTAGCAGATGAATTCTTCCCCGACTGTCGGCGCACAGGAGTCTTTGTAAATGTGATACCCTCGAACTGCTGTCCATACGGTGAGTTCAAAACCCGCCATTTCGTCTCGAGAAACGCCCCTAACAAAGTGCTCCAAGGTTTCGCCGTCCGCTCTAATGTTTCGTCGAAATAATCTAAATATTCGTCACCCTCGGCCAGCTTGTTCATTCCAACTCTATTTGCGACCAAGTGACGAATTTTCCTAGACAAAGTTAGTGACGAATTTTTAGAGAGAATACGGTATGCAGAGATTAAGAAAGCTTCTGAAGAAGTTGCATTTGAGGATGCCAAATCAGAAGTATGATATATCAATCCAAAAAATTCTGAAATGATAAGATGCATACTGTACCATTGTACGTATATATGTGATGATGTACGTACTAGATATGTACTCTTGAAATGTTTTAGTCATACAGTGTGCATCAACAAAATGATATTATTTCTACCTTTGTATTTAGATGGTAAATAACCAAACTAACAGGCTTGAAGTAAGTTAAGAGGAACATTATCCTTTTGTATGGTGGTTGGTATGAAACTGTATCCTGTTCCAAAGCTGTCTTATAGGTCCTTAGATTAGCTACATTACTGTATACAGAGTATGACTGTTCCTTTCTTACTCCACTGAGCCATGTAGGTATATGATGTGTTTTGATTATAACTTTATCATTTTCTCTTCTTATATGTAGATGTCTGCCTCAGATGCTGAATTTAGGGTACGTGTCTCTGACATGTTCATATGCATGTAGTTCCTACTTCGAGGGATGTCCAGTAATGCCTCAGACTTTCTGGTATTAACTTAGTAATTCTATAGTTACTTGTGCATGTTTAGTTATTCTTAAGATACCCTAAAACCAATCAGTATACTATATAAACAGATACTGTACTTATGATTTGTGTGTCATATAGATGATGGCTTAAGTATAACAAAAATGATTTCCCAAGACACTCAATCAATCCCAGGAACTATATTCATAGTAACATCTTAGTTCCTAAGAACGTCTTAAGTACCCCATCAATCCGATGAAGTAAAGTATTCTCAGAATACATAGTAACATCGTAGTTCCTAAGAACGTCTTAAGTACCCCATGCATCAATCCAATGAAGTAAAGTATTCTCAGAATACATAGTAACATCGTAGTTCCTAAGAACGTCTCAAGTACCCCATCAATCCAATGAAGCAAAGTATTCTCAGAATACATAGTAACATCATAGTTCCTAAGAACGTCTCAAGTACCCCATCAATCCAATGAAGCAAAGTATTCTCAGAATACATAGTAACATCGTAGTTCCTAAGAACGTCTCAAGTACCCCATCAATCCAATGAAGCAAAGTATTCTCAGAATACATAGTAACATCGTAGTTACTAAGAAAGCCTTAAGTACCCCATCAATCCAATGAAGCAAAGTATTCTCAGAATACTTAGTAACATCGTAGTTCCTAAGAAAATCTTAAGTACCCCATGCATCCAATGAAGCAAAGTATTCTCAGAATACATAGTAACATCGTAGTTCCTAAGAACGTCTCAAGTACCCCATCAATCCGATGAAGTAAAGTATTCTCAGAATACATAGTAACATCGTAGTTACTAAGAAAGCCTTAAGTACCCCATCAATCCAATGAAGCAAAGTATTCTCAGAATACTTAGTAACATCGTAGTTCCTAAGAAAATCTTAAGTACCCCATGCATCCAATGAAGCAAAGTATTCTCAGAATACATAGTAACATCGTAGTTCCTAAGAACGTCTCAAGTACCCCATCAATCCGATGAAGTAAAGTATTCTCAGAATACATAGTAACATCGTAGTTCCTAAGAACGTCTCAAGTACCCCATCAATCCAATGAAGTAAAGTATTCTCAGAATACATAGTAACATCGTAGTTCCTAAGAACGTCTCAAGTACCCCATCAATCCAATGAAGCAAAGTATTCTCAGAATACATAGTAACATCGTAGTTCCTAAGAACGTCTTAAGTACCCCATGCATCAATCCAATGAAGTAAAGTATTCTCAGAATACATAGTAACATCGTAGTTCCTAAGAACGTCTTAAGTACCCCATGCATCAATCCAATGAAGTAAAGTATTCTCAGAATACATAGTAACATCGTAGTTCCTAAGAACGTCTCAAGTACCCCATCAATCCAATGAAGCAAAGTTTTCTTAGAATACATAGTAACTTGGTAATGCTTAAGATACTCCCATGCAAGCAAAGGCTAATCTAGCTCCTTACTTGATTTCAAGGAAGTTATAAGTGAATATTGAGTGTAACTTGGTAATTCTTAAGATACATACTCCCAAGCTACTGCATGGTGTCTGTGAAGTGACAGTGCCTAACTATTCATAGAATGCTAAGCAACCATGAATTATCTAAATTCCTCTTTCTTGGGCCTATGACAAAGTTTCTGTGGATTAAGAAAATACATACTACAAGTTACAAGCTTGTTAATATACTCTAATTAACAGTAAATGTATGCAGAGTGATAATAGCTACAAGTGTGAATAATATGTCAATAATAATAATAATAAACAAGGCTGAATTGTTACTGCATCAAGATTCCAAACTCTCAGTGCTGGCATGGAAAAGCTTTCTTGGGGAGGCTTCATGCATTCTTTCTTGAACATGCACTTTGGCCAATCGAGGACTCCTCCTGACCTCTTGATCTGTGCCTATGAGATCAACAGCAGCAGGAACAGCAGGCCTTTTTTGTGGTAGGTCAGCAACGCTAAAGTAGACAAGTGGCATATACATAGCATAATCATGCACTAGTGGATCCCAGTAATAACACACTCCAGAGTGCTTTGGTAATCCCTGAGCGATACACCAAATGCCATCAGTTTGTCTGCGAAGGCCTCCTTTTCTGTTGGCTTTTCGGGGATGGCATTCTTGTGAAATTCATAAAGCTGTCAAGGGAGAAGGCTGTGCAAATTTAAGCTTGCATTTGTTTAAGGTGTCAACGAGTCTTACACAAGCTGTTCCTCGCTGGGCCCTGATTTCAATTAGTTGACCCAAGCCAGCTTCCTGTAAGTCCTTAAAGGCCTGTACTGCACCTTCTTTGTTACCTTTGCCTGTAAACTTTTTCTTAACAAGCAAGCTAGATAGCTTCAGGATGGATCCAGGTAACATAATAGTATATGAAGCTACTGAATGATCCTTGGAGGCAACGGTAGTCAGTGTAGATTCTGCAAATCAGAGATACAGTGTCATTTTAGGCTCCTTATGGAGGTTAAGTAAAGGAGCACACCTGATTTTTGATTTTCCATGTACTCTTGTAAATCCCCTCTCCCAGCCATGAATGCAACATGTTGAGTACACATTTGTACAAAATCAGTAGCAGCAACTATAGCTTCAATAGTTATAGTTGATGTAATGTCATGGGGTGCTTCCAAGTGAAACAGTGCATGGAAGCCTGCTGCCACTCTTAAAATCTGTCCTTTAGACTTGCTCAACATTCCTATGGTTTTTACAAATAGTTATTTGGAAAAACCATGGATTATGTGAAAAAATGTGGGTCATGTTGTATATATACTAGACCCTTTGCTGAAGTAATAATTAACAAAACTGTATACACACCTGACAAAAGCTCATCAGTCACAGATAGAGCTTGAAGTTGCTCTTGAATCTCGTCATATGTGGCTTGAAACGGTGCACAGGGTTCAGGGATGACCCAGCTATGGTTGACTTTATTATTTGCAAACCATAGACTCTGCAATAAGCCCACTGGATAGTATTTGTGTAGCATATCAGGATCAAAATTAAAGTTCAGAATGAAAGATACAAGTATATATTTCCACTGCAGGTTTACTCACCAATGGCTTCAGAAAATTCTTCATCTACTGACTCTAAATCTTTAAATTTACAGTAGCAGGGCTTAGGAAAAAACCAAAGAAATCTCTGGGAAAAGCCCTTTTCAGTGTTTCCTGGCATTTCTATTAGATTTCGAGCAACACTGGGTTGGGTAAATCCACCTATTGTTAGACTGGTGTACTCCATTGAAAAGTTGGCATCACCATGTACTGTAGTAAACAGATGATAGGGTGCTAAATTTCATCTAAAAATCTTTATAGGATTTCATACCAGTTCTTCTAGTCCAAGAATTCCCATTATATAGCTGCAAAAACAGTGCCAGATCATGGGAATCAGCCAAGCCACGTCCTTTATATAGGCTTATTTGTGTGAGGAAGGTTGACAACTCATCATAAAGACCCAACAATTTGGCATGGTTGTCATTCATCATGGCACCCATTTTTTCAAAAGTGGCCTCCTCAAGTAGCCATGAAGCATGTTTCTCTGCCCCACACTTCTTCCTTGCCTTCTCTAGGAGGCTAAGCAAGTATTTGTATAATGGTGTCTTACCACTTCCAGTTGGCATACCAATTGAAACCCACAGCAGTACTGACTCCACCCAGTTAGTTTTAGGAACACCTACTGTAGCATGACTCAGTGCAAAGACTACCAGAGTCAAAAGGCCTCCCAATACTGCTGTAGGTGGCATGTTTAAGGCCTTTCCAACTTGTTTGCATCCCTATGCACGAATACAGAATTAATAATATACCTATTTGTGCAAAGTATCTATTCGCAACTTCTGTAGGTAGTACCTTCCTAAGGAAATGAGGATGGAGTTCCCAATTTATATCTCTCTTCCAGCACTCCTCCAGTCTGATTCTTGTCTGACTATCTGAAATTCTTCCTTTTGTCTTAGGGGTTATATGGGAGCTAGCCATATTCTTCTTGGTTAACCACGAACTGTTGCTTTTACTAGACTAAGTATAGCCCACTGAATAACTCTGTATATACTCTGACTTCACTTACTATTGCCTTATTAGTGCACCACATACCATTCACCAATTAGCAATAGGTTTTACTCAAATTTGCATATAAATGTGTAAATTTATGATGTATAGTAGAATGGTCACCTTAGTAGGTGTTTGGTCTTTTGTGATAAGTTAGCATTTAGGGAAAGAAAATTTAGGCAGCTTCTATTTCCTTGAAGAACTTTTCAGGAGTCAGAAGAAGGATTATGTCCCTGGAAAGGTTTAGTAAATACATCAAGGATGTAACAGTTCTACAGAGAATGATATTTGCAGTTGGCAATTTGCCACCAGAGCTACCTAATCTTTGGAGCATAGTTGTAGAATTTGGAGTAGCAGGAAAGGAGAAAATGGATACAATAAAGCCAGATGAGGCAAGAATTCTTCTACAAAATCTGGCTGATATAAATAAAGAAGCTCTTGAAATGACAAAGGATAGAAGATTATTTCTAGAGCTGATTAATTTCCATTTTGAAGGGAATACACCATCTCAATCCCTAGGTGTCATATTGATGTCTTCCAGGCAGAACTGCCTGAAGTGCAACACCCCGTTAACAATCAGGACTGATCGACCCAGTCGTTTAATAATCTATGATGATGTACTTGGAAGCCTACCTGGAACTCATTATCACAAATATTGCCGCAGAGCAAAATGCTATATGCATCAATACTATGGCTATCACACCATTGGAGACAGTAGGGAGGTATTCTATGACAATGGATGGGAGTCACTGCCATATTTCATTTCCTCCCAGCTAACTGCTTTTTCTACCAGGTTTTTAGCTTCTTTTGATGCTGACCTTCTTATTGGGCAAGTCAGCTATAAGCAGAAGGCTGATATGTATAATTATATCCATCAATATAATATGAACAAACAGGAATCTCAAATGGATGTAGGCAATGGCTTCAAGTAAGTGTATATACATAGTTATTCATTTACAGATTCTGGGGTCAGGGTAAGCCTGTATAGCTAATGACGGTGATATATAATTTCAGGATATTCATTACTTATAGCAGTAGGCAAAGCCTTGATCGTCGACGTCTTGAAGATGGTCATATGCGCTATGCAGTTTTGAAAGTTGTTTCATGGTATGGAGAGAAAATGTCCCCACAGACTTTTCCCATTCTTCCATCTGTAAATGAGACCTTGGCTACAATGACCATGAAGTATTACAGCAATTTCACTACCAAATACTCAGGTGCGCACACCTTTAAATTATTGGCTGTGCATGCAGGTAATCCAAACATGAACTTTGCAAATCCTAAATACAGCTCACCATTGTGATGTGGCTGGTTGCCATACTACCCTTGTCATTGATGGTAATATGAAAAATCATCGCGATGTTTGTAAAGCAAAAGATGCTGGTTATGTCGAATTTGAGGGTTTACAAGGTTTGTTACTTTAGGAAGTATTTATACTGTTTACTGAATTGGCATACGTCAATAGGAGCAATTAAAACTGGATGCATGAAAACACCTGCATTTAATTCAAGATTTTGTGAGTTGCATAGACCAAGAGCAATTTTAGCAAGCACAGGAGGTACAGCAGCTGAGAAGGACCAACCAGGTCCCTCCTATCAACTACCTCCTGATTCTGGGGGTTCTCCGGTTATTAAATTCATTGCTGGCAAGCGTACGACAAGATCAGGAGTTTACTATCAGGTAAAGTATACTCAAGTAACCTACATACATATGCATCATGCATTTAATTTACACTTTAATATCACTGCATGTCCCCAAGGTTATGTGGTTAGGACTAGAAGACACCAGGGCAACTTGGGAGCTGGCCACCTACTTCTGAAATATATCACATTCATAGTATGCTTAAGGAATATAGCATTACAATACGTACGTACGTATCACTCAATCAGATGTTTCTCATTTGTCTACCAATGTAGGCTGGTGGAAGGGCATATGAGGAAACAACAGTAAGTTGCATCTGAATCTGATGCCTCATATATATATATGAGTTTTATACCCTGAACTTCATGATAATATGCCCATTCTGTTTCTAGGTCCTTTCTTGGAGCCATATGAATTAATTATATTAGATTAGATTACTATGGTATTTTGTAATTTGAATTGTATGTAGTAATAATAATTTTATTGTATATGAGATAGGTATAGGTATATTGATGACCTTTTATGTATTAACAACAAGGATTTTGAACTGTCAATTAGTGATATTTACCCCAAAGAACTTATTCTTAAAAAGACAAATACCAGCCCTAAAAAATCCCCCTTTTTAGACTTAGATATAGCCATTACTAATAATCAATTTATCACTAAAGTATATGATAAGCGAGAGGACTTTAACTTTGATATAGTAATTTTCCCCCATTTAGATAGTAATATTCCTAATACCCCAGCCTATGGTGTCTTTATTTCACAACTAATTAGGTATTCCAGAATATGTAGTGACTGCTCCAGTTTTCAGGCTAAAAGTTTGCAGTTATGCAGTAGGCTTATTAAGCAGGGTTACAAATACTTTAAGCTAAAATCAACCTTTAAAACCTTCCTATCCCGGCAGCCTCTAGTTAGAATCAAGTATAAGCAAAAAGTAGCTAGTATGCTTAAGGACTGTCTTGTGTTACCCCATATTGTGTTACCCCACCTCCAAAGAAATGTTACTACTATAAGACCTAAGGGTAGACTTATGTAATATGTCCTACTTGTGTCTATAGTTATGCTGAGTCTGTTTTACCTGTACAAGCAAGATTACTAATAGATTTATAATTAATTCATAAAAGTTAATTGGACCTACATTCCTTTCATAAAATTAAATTTCATCATGTGTCTTAGTTAACACCTTATTTAACTTTTGGCGCCAAAATAGTGTATATAAGGCCCCTAGATTTAGCATAGTGAGCCAAGGATTCACAGAAGATCAAGATTAAGAAAAAGACAAAGACTCCCAGGATCACTGATGAAGGGTGGAATTCCCAGAAACGGCTGTCTGACCCAGTGGAGAAGAAGATGAAAGAAGGGAAAAGAAGGAAGAAAAGACTCTTGTATCTTCATCTAAAGCTCTCTTTAGGTTTAGTTCCCCTATAGGCTCTTTTTACAGAATAGGCATATAGCATGTAGGAAAATGGTATCTTAGATTTTTCATGAGATGTCTAATGTCTTGTATACGTATTATCCTATCTTTGTGTAGTTGGTTGGTACTAAGAAACTTGATGTAACAGTTACACCTACTCAAGAGACAAATCAATTTGAATCCTCTGAGCAGCTTTTTCTGGTATGCAATTGCTGCATGTAAATTTGTGTTGACTTAACTGGTTTTTACATGCATACATTGGCTATAGGTAGATTTGTAGTGTCTACGTGGATGATGTTTTTGATATATTTCTTTTTATTGTAGTTTAAAATGCAGCTCAATCATTGCTTTGATAAGTGTGTACCAACATTTGGTGTGAGGTTAATTAGTCCCACAACTGGTGATGAGGAAGAAGAGGTTTCAGAGTGCAGTTTTGAATGTTCAACAGCCTCTTTTAGATCTGATGCTGACCCTGCTGTAGCTCACATGGTAGATAGATACTTATAGTACTCCACTTTTTGCCCGTTATTTTATGTGTAATGTGAAAATTTAACTTAGGAGTGCTAATTACGTACATACGTATATACGTACAGTACCTACAAATTTTGAATCCATTGACATGCATGCCTACCTCCTGTTTATGATCTTAGGACAGCTCAAATGCTAAACTCAGCACAAGCACTACAGAGGTAACTGCATATTGTATACATCTATCATTATTATCTATGTTATTATACTAGTTAAATAAAGCAGAATGTACAGTGCTTATTTAATAAGCTGGCCGCATTTTGTAGACCTTTTCTGAGGACCTCTTTATTCTACCAATTGGTAAAGCATCATACTTTCAAAAAGGGAGCTTTTCAACTTCAACCCTCCCAGCTCTGGATAAGATTAAAGTGAAAGCAGATAACTGTATACTTGAATTACTTGGCATGCAGTTCTGGTAAGTAACAAACTAACAAGTACATTATTCTCATCTAGGTACGGTGTATATTAGGGTTGTTTAATACTTCCACAGTGTATAATTTGAAAGGTACATTCCATATAACTGTTGAAGGAGCAAAAATGCTTCGTTTAATCATAGAATTTAATTATTGGTAAATGGTGAATGCCTAAATATCTTACAGTGTTAGCTATCAAACCATTCAAGGCAAATACTTATGTCTCCTGCAGTGGCTGATTATGCAATCCCCATTATAATATGAAATTCTAAAACCTAAACATGCATTTGAGTACGTAAATAGACACACGCAATTGAACAAAGGACAATATACAGATTTGTATTCTTTTTGGGCTGCCTATACACTTTGGCAAATGAAGTGTATATATGTAACATTTTATACTTTTTATTACAGAATGTTTCCCTCACTGCAACTTGCATGTTTGCAAATCGGATTGGTTTGTTAAGCTACATATTGATTTACATACTGTTATCTGTATTATACTGTTTATCAGAGAGTAGTACTCTCTAAGTAGGGTTGGCTGAAAAAACATGGCTGCCCTATTCAGTGTGTTTTCACTAAATTAACAACAATTTGATTTTTGGTTTTATTTGACTATTTCCAATTTGCTGTTCTAAATGCCTAAATGTTTTTAATATTCTGCACCTTTAGCAAAGTGGTTAACCAGCAGTAGGCCTAATTCCATAATTCATTTTTTCTTCTTTTTTCAAATGAACTGGCTAGCGCTTACTTGCAAACTTATGCCAGCAGATACAAGTTTTAAATTTTCATTACTTTTTCTGAGCTAGGAATAGGAATAAATGGCAACCAGTGACTTCAGTCCCCTGGCCAAGATATGATTTTGGTCACTTGGCTGACTGATGTAATATTTTCCAGAGATTATCTAAATTTTTATCCTAGCCTTTGCACCAATTACATAACTCTTTTTCAATGACTTCTCACTTCATAAATGTTTTTATTTTACTTGTAATTTATAGTACCACGTACTTAACATTATCTTGCGGCCTTAATGTATATATTTAAGTATTTTGAATTGTCTCTTGCAGGGTTACTACCAGAAATTTTTTTTGACTGCTATAGCTTCTGTGAATGCATGTTATATGTATAGTATAAATGTGCCATTACTGATTTTTTATACATACAGTACAGTACATACAGAATATTACATACTATATTCATTAAAATATATTAATTGCATTGATTGTATAGTGATTGTTTTCTACAACGTTTAGTACACAATATATAGCATAAATATCAAAAAACTTAGCTACAGATAGCTGTGCATGTATTTATATGGGACACTATACGCATGGTCATTGATTGCACATGACATACATAATATATACAGCAGGCAGCCTCAGATTTGAACAGCAGTGAATCTCCTCTATAGTGCTATTGTACTTTGCTAGAGCTGTTCTAATAAAGATATCAATCTTATAGAGCTAAAACTAATACCGTGCATGATGTATTGGTATATAAATCAGGAGTGCAACAAAACAAATTGGGGATTATTGGATAGTGTATTATTATATATAACAAAAGTGGCCATATGGCTCTTTATAATATATATAATAAAGGATTGCTGGTTGTATTGGATGTAATATATATAATGTACAATAATGTCTATCAAACCTGATAAAACTAAAGCAATATGCAATTCAGAAATAATAGAAAATCACTAGACTCCACAATATTTCAATGCTGTAATGCTTATAACACCTACACTGACAAATACAATTACCTAGGTGTAGGACTTAATCGGAATGTACCTCTTGACTCTCTAACAGGAGAGATGGGCTGTAAACCTATACCATGTATGTCTCACAAAAATAAATTTTGGAAAAGACTGCATAGACTACATATATATATATATAATAATCGTATTATGAAAACAGTTTTTATTGAAGCATGTATAGATTGGCCGATCAATCAAAGGTACCTACCCGTAATTGGGTTAGCTTTGTAAATAAATTGTTTTCTAGCTACTGGCCCCAATACTCTCCCCTATGACATTAATATTTGATCTTAATTCTACTCCCCACAGTATATCTGTGCTGACCTACTCTGGTATCAGAATATTAATAGAATCCCATATAACTCTAGATCTGGTGGTAGGTTAAATCTTTACCTTTAGATCTTTAATTTGGTCTTATGGCAGATAGTTACATAATGTGACAAAGGCAGGATAAGAGTTATTGCTGGCCTACGTCCCACTTGCAGTTGAAGTTGGTCACTACACCTCCCTCCCATTCGACCAGAGGAACTGCCAAGTCTGTGCTGGGAGTGAGGTGGAGGATCAGGCACACTTTTGCTAAATTGTTGTAAAACCTAATATTATAAGAAAGGATCTATTTACTTATTGCACCCAGATTAATCCTAATTTTACATGTGTGCTCCCTTCAACTAGATTACAATATTTCTTAAGTTCAGACAATACACAAGTCATTATATAACTTCATTTATAGAATGTATAATCTCAGACAATCCCTTTTATTCCCACCATAGTTTATTGTAAACACCCTCACCAATCCTTTTTGTGACTATATAATAAGCCAAACTGGCTGGTCAGCTTGTACGTATATACTGGTAGTCATGATCACTTTAATAATAATCATAATAATAATATAAGAGAGCTATAATGACTTTGTATATATATACCAGAGAATGGTTGGTCCAAAAAGGGCTACCCTATTATCAATAACTATGACAGAAAAACAGCAGTAGCATTCAAGTATGGTGTGCTGGCGTTGAAGTACCCATAGTACATGCACTGGCATCAAGTAGTCATTGTACGACATGTCAGTGAGAGGACCCCTACCCGAAGGGCCAGGTCTGTCTGCTATATATTATGGATAATTAAGTAACTTACATTTTGATCATTGTGGCAAGTTTAGCCATTTATATAAATTATCCAAGCATATACATTCATGATAGGAGAACACAGATTAGAAACTGTACCAGAATATACGTACATATCTAGGCCTAACTTTTAATCAATTTTTAACCTGGAGCAAATCAGTTGAAAATGTAGCCAAAAAGGCATATAAAGTGACACATTATCTATTAACAAAATCATGATCATTAGGAAATTTCCCATACAAGGTGTTTACGTACCTCTATATATCCTTGGTATTGAGTATTATTATTGAACATAGTGCACATGTATGGGGCCTCAAAGAATACAGAATAATGTTATGCAATCATTTTTAGGACTAGGGAAGAGGCGCTCCAAATTCATAACCCGAGTTTCACTGAATAACATCAAGTGGCTTCGACCAACTGTGAGGCACTCTTTATTCCATATATAAAGGGACTCAGTGAGATGATCAACAAAAGCTGTAGTATCCAGACCATTTTCTCCAAACAGATCATTGAGAACCATATTATCCAACCCTAAACAGCCACAACCACCTATATGGATACCAAGGGTGTAGTTTACCTAATTCCCTGCTCTGATTGTTCTGAGTCTACATTGGTGAAACTGGAATGACCCTGAAAGTAAGATTGGTGGAACACAAGGGAGCAGTCAGAATGGGGGATGTGAAAATGGTATAGCTGTTCACTACCTCAAGACTGGCCACTCAATTGCTTGGTACAAGGCCAAGATTACAGACAGGGAAATCCACTGGCAAAGGAGAAGGGTCAAAGAAGCCATCAGGATCCAGAAATGTCAAGTGAGGATGAATTTAGATCAAGGTATTGTGCTACATCAAGCCTGGAGATGATTTAATATTCATACTTCCTGTTTTTCTCTTCCTGCTGAGGGTTACATGACAGGAAGTGGAAATGGCGGGGAAAATCCTTCTCTAAATGGAGACATTTTTCCACTCAACCATCAGTCACTGAGGAAGATCCCCAGGGTTGAAACATTTGACCAGAAAGGAAACCAAACGACGTTTTTAAACACTCAATAAGTAGAAGGATGTACCATCCCAAAGGTATTCATACTTATTCAACATGCTGCTCTCTATACATACGTAATTTACGTGGTGCAAATTGTCCCAGCAAAGTTGATTTACTAATATGAATTGAAGGGTTGAAAAAATAAAAGCCAAGTCTCTTATACAAACCCAGTCTCCAATAAAAGCCCATGCAGGTTCAGAGGGGTTTGAAAAATACAAGCCCTGGGCTTATATTAGAGATAATACGGTAGTTATTCAAGTCTGGATTCCTGTTGAAACATGTGAGTCTCTATAGTGCTTAATCTGTCTGTAAGATCATCACTGAAGAGGCAGATGAGATGCTGGTTGTGAGTGATATGATAAACTTCCAAAGACAATATATAACCAAAAGTGAATCACAGCCTGAAATTATTGTATTAGAACACTGATTCTGAACTTGTAAGAATATAATGTAAAGTTATAGTCATCAGTCAGTGACAATGCACCATGGAATTCTATGATGATAGTGATTGTATGTAATGATGAGAGTTATGCATTTAAAGTAGATTTACCAGTTTGGAACAGTCGTATTTTCAATTGATTTCCTACTGTAATGTATTTTATGTACGTATGTATAGTTCTTTTATTTATAATAATTTTGAAAATTTAAATTTTTAAATCTACCTAAGTAAGTGTCTACAAGTCCAAGTATATCAATAAATTTCGTAATTTCATATACACGAACAGCCTCAAACCAAATATATAAGAGAATAATAAAAATTTTCTACAAAAATAGTAGAAGATGTAGGGATGGCACAAAAAGCATAGAAACAAGAAAGGGATGTTATACAGTGAAGAATTATTTATGCATGAATCATACAACACCCTTGCTTGTAGGATTCATGCATAAATAATTCTTCACTGTATAACATCCCTTTCTTGTTTCTATGCTTTTTGTGCCATCCCTACATCTTCTACTATTTTTGTAGAAAATTTTTATTATTCTCTAGTTTCTGTACTTTTTATGGAGCATAAGCTAGGAATTATATAATAGACCATTTTGGTTTCGCAATCTTCGACTGAATATGACGTCATTAAAATGGCGAATTTATTGAATTTATTGACTCTTGGGCCACGAAAACCGTCATGCTCAATAATAACGTTATCGCTCTCGCTTCTACAAAAGAATACAGCGCGGAAAATTTGGAGTATTTTCGCTTTAGAAGTAGCCCGAAAACCTATTTCCTTGTTTAGTTACAGCGGGCGAAGAAGATGAAGAAGATGAAGAAGAAGAAGAAAACGAAAATGGGATATTTCAAAGTTCGCCCATTTGCTAGCGGAACACGGTCGCTTGCCTTTAAGGCCAATTTATAGCATGGCTGGTGTATTTTTAACTATACATAGCTTTTTTGGGCGATTTTCAGCCTATTTCGGATTTTCGCTCCTATACCAATGTATGGGGAAAACGAAACAACCCGTACCATCCCTACATAGAGAGTACTACCGTACTCTCTGATACCCTTGAGCTCCTTGAGAATATATATCTTTATAGATTTGATGACTATGCACTGATTGAGACAGATAACTGTCAAAATATTTGATTTATCAACTAACAAAATGGAATATTTCACTCATAATTTGCATATAAATGAAAAGAGTATGTGCATCACTTCAATTACTAAGTATAATGTGTATGAATGTTATAATTTGCTTTGGTTTGGTGACTGTGAACATGGTTTAAAGGAAAGGTTATCAGATGTATTCACTTGGTACACACTACACAGGAGAGTTCCTTGCGCCCATCATAAGGCGCACAAGGGAGACCAGTAGAACAATCTGCCTCAACATGATACATTACAGCTCCATTTGTGTTAGCTGAAGTTTCATCCACCAGATCAGGATAGTTGTCAACACATGTAAACAAAGTACGACTTTTGTGAGTATAGCGAGCAGACATCAACCATCCATAATACTCTCTGGTCCATCCACCTGGACATATGTAGGTTCCAGGTATCATCAGCTGCTTTGAACGATTGTTGACTTCACATACAGCACAGGGAACATTGTGATCAAAAGTACGACCTCTGTTAAGTCCTTGCCCAGGTTCAATTTGATATTCAGTTCCATAAACAGTAGATGCACCATTATTTACAGTAGTAGTCCCTGGCTGGTACAGTGGTTCTTTGGTCATACAGATATAGTTAGCTCCTCCTCCAGTGTAAGACCAGCGTGATCCAGCTGTTAGACCTTCATACACTAGTGTAGTTCCACTAGTGTTAGGACAGCTTCTCTTTCCCCATCTGATGTAAGTCAGTCCTCCCCCATCCTTTCCAGATGGTCCAGGTGGTCCCACGGGACCAGGTGCTCCACACTTGGTCCTTCCGCTCCTTGCATCCCATCCCTCCCATCTCTGCCTTGCACACCATCACGTCCATCCCTGCCAGGTAAGCAGTCACATGTACCTCTCCAACCACTCCTTGTAGGAGCAGAATCACTTTCATTCTGTCTAGTAACAGCACCCCTGATAATTGGACCTTTAATGGCTATAGAAAGGCAAATATTTATATAATCATATATACTGTAAAAACATTGGTATAATCTGCACCGCATCAGTGACATTTTACTTCAGACACTTATAGATCTGGGTACCTTCAATTCCTGCAGTCAAAATTCCAAGTAATGTAATAAGAGTCACAATTGAGTACAACATCCTTAAGCTGTAATACAGTTCTGAAGCATTCACCAATAATTGATAGGTTTTTCTTTCAATGAAAACAAATGCAATCAACAATTTTGTTGTTTTCCAACTGCTTTTATAATATATATTAAGTTGAAGTTTCCACTTTTATAGCCGAAGTTGTTAACTTGTTATTCACATTTATATAGATGTAAATATATTTTTATATATTTTTATTTGTAATATAATTAATACCTATGTCATTGTTTGCTGATTTAGATATATATATAATAAAACTTTCCAAGCTAAAAGGGTAATTTCACTCATGAATTTCATAAAATGTTTGTGTACTAAATTCCTTCAGCTAATAGTATTCATTATCCACTAATTATAAGTACATTCATAGCTTCAAAGGGTTTCTTGTTAGAGAGTCATTTAAAATTCAAAGTTTCACTTGATGAATGCTTCTACCACAAAATAAGTCAAAGTGCAAGCCACTGTTACAAATATTGAAATAAACAATTGCAAATATGAATAATTTGTAACACAATATTATAAAAAAAGACATTTATTAGAAGAGTAGGGATAGCCAATGTTGTAACAATTAATGCACATACATATATCTGGAAAAGTGTCGAAACGATTAAGACATGTACAGTGTGATAAGGCTAGCCATACAGAAGTGCATGGCATATAATAATAAATACTGAAATATAAGTAATTTAACCATAATATGCATACACATCATGCACTTCTGTGTTTGGGCACACCATAATATAGCTAAAGTAGGGAATGATGCAGCTAAACACAGAAGTGGTGTTTATCAGACTTGAGTACCGATCTTCCTTCCCTTTGGAAGTTGCTATATGATTGTGAGGTCAGAACTAAGTAGTCTATAGCAAGACCATCATTGAAGAGGCAGTTGCATGATATGCTGGTCATGAGTGATGAAGAAAGATACGATGATGAACTTCCATGCAAGGACAGTATACATGCATGACCAAAGTGAATCACAGCCTGAATTTATTGTATATACTTGAAGACACTACATGCAGGTATGGATTCTGCATAAGGCTTGTATCAATAACTTAAAGATAATGAGAGTTGAGTTATCAGACATAAAGTATATATAGACAAGATATCAATAAACGTATATTGACATATATACAGTACGTACGGATGTACATATACGTATATATATATACAAGATTGTGATGAAGAGCCTCTCCTACATGGCTACATGAGATTATCTTTATAAATGTACTGATTGAGAAGGCTATACCTGCGCACATGTCCAAATATTTGGTTTATAAAGTTAACTATTAAAACTTTAATGCTGCACAGTATTACAATGATAAGTAAAGGTACTTAAGGGTTTAAATGAAGATGCATTACTTCATTTCCATTATAAGCTTCATACTTACATGTAGATTATAGTTAGTCTACTGTAAGAAAGTATAATACACTGAACATGCATCTATTTTCATGTTATTATCAATTTCATATTGAAACAGGAATGTGAAAATATTGCTTGTCAAATTTTAAACTTTTGACAAGCAATATGTATTTTCACATTCCTGATGGCTTGTGTGTGTCTATAAGTAGAGTGGGGCCACTCCAGGGGAGCACAAGTTTTTTATCCTAAATTACTTGTTTAACTTTTATCTTGACTTTGGATCATTTAGCATACAGCCGGCCAGTGTGAGCTTTGTGGATTTGTCTAGGTTGTAATTAAACTCATAATCAGAAGACTACATAATATAAGCTTTTATATCCACAAATAGTCAGATGTGCTAAAAGGTTGGCAGAGAATATGTTTTATTGTTTAATTCAAATCCTGGTTCTCCTGGAAGCTGAGGTAGCTACCAACAAAGTGTCTCCAGCTATAGATCAACACCAAACCTTCTGGATAACTCAATCAACTCAACAGGGATGTGGTAACAGAACAATGTGTGACACCATTGACGGATATTATAATCGGAGTAAGTCCATCTTTTCAACCTCAAATGCTACCTGGATCTTTTTGCAAGGTAATCATAATGTTTCTGGTGAAAGAAATAAACTTTTTGTCACTTCTGCCCAAAATGTGTCCTTTGAGTGTGAGTTTCCTGACTTATGCCAAATAGGCCTAGGCCCATATGGTGATATTATTATTGAGAATAGCAATCAAGTTGCACTATCACATTTAAACTTGGCAACTGATGTGAACATCAGAAACACCTCAAATGTTACTATTTCTAAGGTAAACACCTCCCAATATAGAGTGAGAGTTCTTAATCCTACAGGATATCTGAATGTTGAGAGTAGCTATATAAAGCTAACCACAGATATTCTTTACTGTCCTTTTCCCTCAAGGAATGAGCTTTGTTGGTTGAATATGCACCTCCGAAATGTCACATCAAAGTGGCTATCACTAATGGTACACAGTTCAAGATATCCAAACAACATAAATGGGTACAACACAGTGGATGTACTCTTTGATAATATTACAGTCACCGGAATCAGCTCCAAATGGACTCTACAGGTAGGCACTTATCCGAACAGATCCTGTAATATAACTGTAACAAATAGTATCATTGCTGAATCAAGCTCGCTCTCCCTAACAGTTGATTACAATGTCTTCAAAGAACCTGATGAAGTTGTAGTTAACATTATAAAATGTCACTTTCTGGAAAGTGCATTTCAATATTATGAAAATACTTTGTATATGAAAGTAGGGATTCTTCCACAGATAACTTTAAGAGATTTATTATTTGATGGAGGTGCTGTAAATGCTAATGGGAAACTAAAAATAACAGATCCCACAGCAACACCAAAACAGTATCTTCGAAAAACTACAATTCATTTTCACAATTGCAGTTTCACCGGGCTATCTCTTTCAAAAAGAAAAGTGAAGAGATATGTCATCCAGCTAAAGAATTTGTTATTTCCCTTTCTCCTTTCAAACTGCGACATAGTAAACAACTCAGCACCAGCTATTGATATTGAAAACAGTGTACTTTACTTGAAAGGTCAAAACAGAATAGAGGGAAATGTTTTTGATAATATTGGTAAGGTAACTGAATATGGAGATGGCAGTATTCGCATACGCTACAGTGGCACCTCACACATCTTCATAGAGGAAACATCACAGTTGATCATTGGCAATAACAGAGGATACTACCATGGTGGTATTATCTTTCATCCAATTCCTTACAAAAATTCAACAGGATATCATAACACTTATGAAGAGTACATTCAGTGCATAAGAGATGAGAAGAAAGGATGTGACGGAGACTGCTTCTTTCAACTGGTCAATGAAAAGGGTCGACTCATTAATGATGATCAGTTAAATCATTTCAATGGATCCATCATATTTTACAATAACACAGCTAAAAATGCATCAGTTGGTGGACATCAGATATTTAATGGCCACTTATTAAACTGCACACTCCAATTGGTCAATAACAGAATTAGAACAAACTTCAGTCTCCTTCATCAGCTCATACACATATCATACAATATGAGCACGTATTCATCATGGCAACCTAAAGATGTGACATCTCTTCCATACTATATTTGTCTCTGTGATGAATCTCAGCCAATGAATAGTTCATTATGGGATTGCGGTCAAAATACCACACTCTCACATTATCCAGGTCAAGGTATTGCTTTGAATGTTTCCTTAGTTGGTGATTTTGATCAATCTAAAAATGGATCACTATATGTTTATTCCAAGCAGCAAGATAAATCAGATGTACAAGTCTTTGTAGGAACATGTAGCGCTCTATCTTTAGACTATCTAACATCTGGTGGGATATTATCCAAAACAGATGTCATATTGCCATGGGGCTACAGAGTAAAAGACCTTTTCTTGACTCATAAGATCAACGTAAATGTCATTCAATGTCCTATAGGGTTCCAAGATGTAAATGGATCCAAATGTGAGTGCAATGAATTTCTTAAATGGAAACATTTCAAATGTTACATTGATGATAGAAGTATTGTTTATCGGCAAAAAAAGAAGTATTACTGGATTGGACTGAATGAAAACAAGCTAATAATTAGTAACAGCTGTCCTTCTTTCTTTTGTAATAATATTTTGCAAGATACAGGAGTGACCCTTGATGACATTAAGTCTAATTCCAAAGTTCAGTGTAAAGATAATCGTGTGGGACTCATGTGCAGTGAGTGTAGAAGTGGCTACAGCTCAGGCTATGGGACATTTGTTTGCAAAATATGCAAAGGTCCCTGGTATATTCTACAAATCATCATATGGTTGTTAGCTGGATTGATCCTAGTAAGTGTTATATTTCTGTTCAACTTGACCATTGTTCAAGGAGCCATCAATGGAATTAGCATTTACACAGACAGCATGTATCTCTATTATTACCTAATTATTAAACATACTGGTTTTGAATATAGCCACATTACGAAATATTCTCCTTCTAATGGACTTGTATTCAATGCTTGCTTCTATGATGGCATGGATGAATTTGAAAAGAATATCTTTTGTTTCATCTTTCCATCTTATCTACTACTTCTTGTGGTCTTCATTGTCATTGGAGCACATAAATTCAATCTCAGAATTTTCAAGGTGGAATTTATAGCCAAAAGAGCTGTCCCAGTACTTGCAACATTAATAGTTTTTACATACATAAGCTTTGTAGCAGTGGTTACAAAATCATTTTCGTTTTCTAGCATATTTACATTTGATCCTCAAACCAACACTTACAATGAGGAGACAGTTTGGCTGTATCAACCTAGCCTGAAATACTTTCAAGGAAAACACATAGCATTAGGTGTCTTGTCAGCAGTAGTTGCAGTTATTTATCTCATTCCTCTGATTATAATCACAGTTTTTGGGGATCTCCTGAGGAGGAATTGTATTCGTAGTTTGTGGTTCAGTCACTTTCTTGATGTATTCCATGGAGCTTTTCGCTGGCCACTTGGTTTCTGGTTGGGAGTGAGGCTGCTTATTAGAGTGTTGCTACTAATACTAAAGTACTTCCTCACTTTTAGTTATTTCACTTCTACAGTCTTTATAATATTTTGCATTTTTTTCTTACTTGAGCAGCATATTGTAAAACCATACCACAAACGGTTCTATGAAACAAATGGTACAATAAAAAATAAAAAAAGGAAGCTTATCAGAGCAATTCAGTGGATTGTGAATCCAGTAAACAGTGATGGTCTTTTTATATTCAATATCATGGTGCTTAGTGCACTTTTACTCAATTTTGATGCAAGCTGGAAGGATAATATACCGAGGTTAAATGCACTTTTAGTGACCTCTTATTCAGTTGCTTTAATTCAAACTAGTTTGATTGTTGCACACCATGGATGGATTTACTTTCCTATTCCTGCATGCATTAAGAAGAAATGGATGAAAATTAAGGAATGCTTTAGGAAAAGAAGTGATGCATCCATAGTTGAGGAATCAGTCACTACAATCACAGCAACAGAAGACTCCTCAAATCCCTTTCCATTCAGTCACATTCACAACCTCACAGCAGGTGTACCACAAGAGGATGATAATGAGGAAGATAGTTCATGTACAGTGTCATCTGAAGAGAGTGACTACAACAGTGATACAGGACCTGCAGCTGGAGAACCGCTTCTTGAAGTAGCCAGTCAAAAGTAGATTGATGCAACTTACATTTGTAGCCAGCTTTAACAATGTGTGAAATGCTCCTAACATTCAAAGTGCACAAAAACCTTTAAATTGATTAAATATATAGAATATAGTGTGTGCATGTGTGTTTCCATTTTCACAAACTATTGTAAGTATAAACATAATTATTGATGAAATTATACATATGTATGTATGTATTCCGTATAGTGTTTGTTCTATAAATGTGCAGAAGTATAACATAAGTATGTAATTTTATAGAGTCCTGGACCATTAGATCTTATATATATAACTTTCATTCGAAGTTTATATTGTATCATGCATTTACCAATAAAAATACTAAATCTTTTGATAACTAATCAGTTGTCTTCTTCTTAATATTGCATACGAATTGTATATGCATGCATCCTGTTTCTTCATCCAAAGCTCTCTCCAGGTTTAGTTCCCCTATAGGCTTTTTTACAGAATAGGCAGAGCATGCATGTAGGAAAATGGTGTATTAGATTTTTCATGCATATACACGTTTAAGCATACGTACGTATGCGTATAGCTGGCATTTAAAATTCAATATATGCGTTTCAATTATATAATAGAGTACTCCAAGTGAAAATAAGCATTGGAAACTCATGAATGCCTAATCATTAGCACCTACGTACCTATACACACACATGTACATTTAAAAGAATATACTATCACCAGCCATTTTTGCTGCCCTGAATGTATATATAGCATGGTGTAGTATAATATGATATATACTTAGCTGTTATATGTATGAAAATAAAAAAATAGAAAAATAAATGTCAAGTAAAAATGCTAGAGCAGAAGTATATGAAACAACAGTACGTCAATGTACAAAAGAGGATTCTGGGTCTATGTAGTGAAGGTGAAGGTATAGGAATAATAAGCAGCTAGTATTACCGGTTTCTTTATAATTTCATTCATGAACAGCTCTTTTCATGGCACCCTTTATGTCTCTTTTTCTTAGACACTGGAGTAGTAAAGGTATTCATGACAAAACCACTCGGCTTTTCCTCTTCCCAGCTTTCATGATTTAAACTTGATGAAAATTGGTCAGCTATATATTGAGATATGTTAACAACAATAATGAAGTTACTGCACATACGTATATAGTCTAGACTTCAATCAAGTTTTACTGTATTTTGACAATATAATATCTCCCTCATACCAAGCAATTCCACAAACTCCTTTAAATTCTTTCCGGTCTTTGCACTTGTTTCAAAGCAAAGTATTTCACATTGTCTTTTCTCACCCTCCTCCTGAACAACACTCTTTAACTCTGTAAAAGCTACCTGAACATAGGAGGCAAATTATACATACTAAACTTGTCAATCTCTACTATGAAAAATGCATATAATCAAACCTTATGTTCTTTTTCAGGAATATCAGCTTTATTTCCTAATACCACCAACAGTGGTATCTCACTATCCCCAACATTACTTATAAATTCATCAATCCATGAAGGCCACATCTTTTCATTCTTACATGTTTCTTGAAAGATGCTTTCAAAGCTTGCCTTCATAGGTAGCAAATGAAAAAGGTATACAAATATTTGTATGATTTTCTATATACATATACATGTACGTATATACATACATATAAAATCTAAATTACCGTACAGCTGAAACTTTTGGCAGGAATAAAATTTGGCAGATTGTTCAAATTTGGGCATTTGGCGGATTTTATTGACAAGACAGTTGATGTCTCATCACTTGACTCTGGATTTTACCCACCCACTCATGTCTCCTGAGGAGCACGTTGAGCAGAGGGTGGAATCAAAGTTCACTTGATGGGAACCAGAGTCTCCCTCTAGCCACTCAAAGAGGTAGTGAAGCCAGAGGCAGCTGTTTCGTCCTCATCAGTATATGGTATACGATGGAAGTTTTTGAGTAGCCAGTCTGCTAAAAAGTACTCCCAAAAGCTAAAAAGCTTGTGCTTTCCTTATTAGTAGATGACGGATACAGCCAAAGTGGCTGATCACTAAATATGAAACTTAAAACTCAAAACTTCCATCATATACCATACTGATGAGTCCTAATAAGGACAAAACAGCTGTTTCTGGCGCGATGCTCAAGGAACCAAAGTTCACTTGATGGTAACCAGAGTCTCCCCTTAGCCACACAAAGAGGTGGTAAAGCGCTCCTCAGGAGATATGAATGGGTGGGGTAAAATCCACAGTCAAATGATGATTAGACATCACAGCTTTAAGATCGGCTTCGAATCTTAAAGTCCCCTATTTTAAAGTTGTTCCTTATTTGGTATAGTTTGGCAGTTTAAATATTGGCTGATTGCTTTCAAATCTGCCAATCTGCCAAAACAATTTGCCGCCAAAATTCTGGCCATATGGTATAAGGAGCACATGCTTATATACATAGATTTTGGCACATGTAGGACAGTCACTGGACAATTCATCCAAACCAAAAGACAAAATAAATGACTGTGGTATTTGGATTTCCAGCTGATGGACCTGCAAACATCAGCGTATTAAAATTATTCACATGTTACGTGTAGTATATTGGCATGTAGTACAACTCGGCTGTCAGTGCAGGTGTATACATACCCTTTTACCAATGTCATAGACTAATACTGCTACCTTTGCTCTCCTATAAAATTGTTTTGTAAGTGAACGAAACTGCAGTAAAAAAGATTATTATTTCAAGTTATAAGTTAAAATTTAACACTGCCATCAGTAATGCAAAAATATATATGTAAAGGTGGGTTTCCAATTTGACTACTTACCCTCTCAGATCCACACGTATCCCATAAACTAAAAGTCACAAAACCACTGTCTCTTTTCACTCTTATTTCACCAACTGGTCTAAAGAGCAAGTTTAATTGATTAGCATACACAAGAAACAATAGTTTTGAATAAATTGTACTAACATTTCTGATGGAGCAAGGGTTGCACATTGAGTACGGTCATCAGTTGTCACTTTACTGTGAAGATAGGCAATTATACTTGATTTTCCTACTCCCGCATCCTAATATATAAATTAATAAAAACACACTTACTTCACTGCATCGTGCTTACATAAGTCACTTATATAACATAAATTCATTTAGTGGCTACCGGACTACACCATGCTATGATATTTCAAACGTCGTTCAGTAAAATGCCTAATGGCGACTCGGAATTAATATTTTTCCTTTAAAATAGATTAAAGCCATATGGGAGTTCAGATTTTCGATTGAACTAACTTAAAAGAGCATTTATTTCAATTTCGATTGATACTTCAAGTTTTAATAAGCTTGTGCCATCTTTTAAATTTCTAGAATACGTACAACTTCGATCACTGTTATTTCCCCTTACACTGCTTAGACACTGAAGCTAAATTGAGGTGCACGATTTAATAAGATACGTCGATGAAACATCACGATTAGCTATACTTACACCAAGAAAAGTTACTTTAACTGGCTCATCCTTCTGATAACAATAGCTCAACCCTCTTGCAGCCATTTTCTTTGGACTGTGTATCAAATGCGTCCAATTCGTATACTTGTGTAGGAGTACCCATACGTGGTACCTGCCCAACCTGGTACACCCATGTACATATCTTACTACTAACTATTCCATATTTTTGTGTATTTGCATAGTATACCAATTTCAGTTATGATTCTAAAATAATGCGCATGCATAATAACAACAGCATATTCACATTAACATTCAACATCTGATCATTTTCTACAAAACGTCATTACATATGTAAAAAAAATTGTTGATGGCATGATTTTAGCACCAGGCCTCAAATTTTGCACGCAGTGAGGAAAATCTGCTTCTCTGATTTCTGTTTACATTGTCATCTAATCTAAATGGCTGACTCAGTTCACTTTGTGTAAATAACCGCTGAGTTTGATTCTCAGGAAATGCTTCGGCTTATAAAAATGAGAAAGTGGCAGTCAATGAAGCACAAAGAAAACATTTACACTCACAATATAAACATTTATGGACTTACCAATTTCTAACATAAGGCTGTCAAGGTTTTGACCAGTTACAGCACTAACTTCTTTGAACAATATTCTAACATCCTTAACAAGGAGATGGTGGCCTTCCAGAAATTGCTTTAATTCTTTGCCTTTCTCAATGTCAACCTGATTTTAGTGCAGACATAAAAGCATTCATACACTTCTTGAGAATTGCACTGAACAACCATAAAAATTAAAAATGGATTCATTTTAATCTTTCTGACCTTACCAGCTGCCAAAAGTAACATAAAGGACACATACATGTGTGATTTATAGTGCAATAAAACTATAAACCTCTTTCTCCTCTTGAAGATCAGCTTTGTTTCCCAAGAAAACCATAACTTTGAGGTCATCTAAATCCACATTGAGAAGAAGCTCATCAATCCAGCTAACATATCCTCTTTGCCCCTTTACAATACTAAGGAAGGATTGCTAAAGGAGACAATTGTACATATATACTAATCAAGACATTATGCGAATACCTAGACAACCAACTAACCAGATTAGTCACATCATAAACAATAATAGCAACTTGGGCGCTTCTGAAGTATGACTTTAATAAGGATCTGTACTAAAAATTGAGCAGATATTTGCATACAGTGAGTAAGTAATTTATTTATTGTTTACTGACCTACATACAGAGGCCAGCAGGTACACAACTAATAGTAATGGCCTACTGTGATGAAGACCTAAGCAGTGTTGTGAATAAAATGACACAAACAAACTAAATGGAAGTGAAAGTCAAAATGGCTTCAAAAAACTAAATTTTAGAAAACAGAATCTTTTAGGGCTGCATTTAAACATTAAATCCTTAGTACTTAATATCTACTTACTAATGTTACCATCGTGGAATAATGACAGTCAGTGTACAAAAAACAATGTGTGGGTGGAAGGAAGGGTCCATGATAACTATAGGAGTTAGATTATATAAATGAATTAATTAGCTCTGAAGCACACAAGAAACTATTTTGAGCTTAAATGTTGTCCATTGGTATTCAGAAATTCAATTGACACTAAATTAGCTACTTGTTCCATTCCTGGTGTATCCCATAATTGAAAATTCCATCTTCCTTTTTCCTTCTCGATCTCCAATTCATGAAAACAGGGACTAAAAATCACCAAATGGACAAATGCATCAGTAATTTGGACAAGGCATTCCACCGGTCAATGATAGACATATATAAGCTGAACACGTGCCTTAAATTATGTTCTTTTTGGGGTGAGCCAATCTTTACCTTCTCCTGGTAGGCTAAATATCGCGCTATACTAGTTTTCCCAACATTAGCGTTCTGCTAGATGAAAAGGAAATGCGCGCTAGTGGATAACATTAAATGTTAGTTCAACTGGTACACTTACCCCTATCAGGATACATTTTAATGCCAGTTTCTTCATTTCCAGAAAACTTCTAGCTGGTGGTAGAGCAGCAGCGCAACTGAGATCTTGTTGATTGCCGGCCATGTTAATTTGGAATGTTTAGATAGTGTCTGCGTGCAAGTTAAACTTACCACGGACACTAGCTACCGCTAGTATACGGGAAGAACTAAAAGTGTGGTGGCTACACAGGAGGGCATTCAACCGAGCATTTAACAGACAGGAGTTAGTCTAAATCGTAATTACCTTTATATAGCTGAGAGGATCTTTACGGACATACGTACACGCATACTAACACAGGGTTATCTACGCAAGCATGCATTTTCTTAAAATATAGTCCACATGCATGCAGGACTATATATACAGAATGTACTGCCAACAACTTTAAGCTTTCAGCCACGTGGTTATTACAGCTGAAATTTTGGACTTCATATATTTTCTGAATATTTTATACGTATATCATTTTTGTAGGTGTTTATTGTTATTACAGACGTGCCAACCATACGAATTCTTCCGTATTTTTACGGATTTTAATTATACTGAAAATATTCAATTTATACTGATTTGCCTTAGTGTTCATACTGATGGGTGCTTTAATGGGTTGGTAGCTCTGTTATTAAGTCCATCCAGTATTCACTAGACAGCTAGAATTTTATTTTCTGTTTCAGTTGTGGGACCAAAATATGTTTTGAAACACAACAGAATAATGCTTCCTCCACCCCTGCATGTCACCTATAAAACATGCATGGAAGTTGTGTTTTACTTGCATGATTGAAGGCTATAGTGGTAAATTGAAGATTCATATAGGTTAACGTCTACTCGACAGATGGAACTGTCTGTTGTTATATGGTGTTGCCTCACAATAGAGTAGTCTCACAACAGTATAAGTTTTATGCAGTCAGGGAACAGCTACCTCTCTATAGAGGACAATCAATTACTTAAATAGCTAACTCAGCTAACTCAGCCTAGTCCTCGAAAATTGAACCTTGTTAATATATAGACTGGGGAGGCCTTTAGCTATTGGCTATATATTTCTAGGAGCACATGTATAGACAATAATAAATTATGGTTGAAAATATTGGTTACTTAGGGCTGATATAAGAATCATGAGAGTTGGAAAGGTTTTTATAATTGAAATGAATGATCTAAATGTCCAGGGAAACAATAGATACCAAATTTCAGGAAATGCAAGTGGGTATAGTATATATACATAGAAAAGTACTTTAAATCATGCAGATTAAGCTCAATACTGTGAAATGGGCTGTGGCTGTCTTGGCATCAGCAGGAAGTGATCTCCAGATGGCGTTCCGTTGTTTCAGTAGGTGTATGTATATTCCTCCCCATGTTGGTTTTAACAGGAGGGAAGTTAAAGTCAGATCAATACACTCTTCTTTTATGTAGCACTGGTGGGTGGGATATTTAAACATATAGACTATATACGTCTACGTATAGATCGAAATATAAGGCGGTTTTATGACCTTGACAGATTTGTGGATACATGAGCAAAGTGGAAACTCCTTCTGAATTCCAAAAAATATTCCAATTCAAAATTGAAACTAACTTGTAACAAACAGCAAATATTGGAAAGTATGGACACAAAAGCAATGGAATAGTTGTCAACTCAAATGGCTTTTAAAAATGCATGTCAACTACAAAAGGTTGGTTATCATTTGCATCTATATTCCTCTTGGTATGCATAGTATGTTTCTTTGGTCGGATGGGGGCCATCTTGTTATGCAATGTGATTATCCACAAAAGTTCTTATTCAACTCAATCACTGTATTACATTGCATTGCATGAATTTGCATATGTAAATATATACATATGTATTTAAAATTAGTTTGTATTTACAGCAACAAATATAAAGTATATAGTTTTCCCATTTTTTAACAACTACAAATTTTAGAGGAAAAATGCTGGCTATTATTTGCCATGGTTGGTCTAAGTACCTCTTGATTTACAACGTCACTTCTTTCAGAAACACCTTCAGATCCTTTGAAGAGAAGTAATTTTGCTATATGTACAAAGGAAAAATACCTAATACTGCATTATAAAAGGTTGCATGTGGCAATTACAACAAAAAAACTGTAGTAATTTTCATATTGATTGTGATTTTCAAATTACCAATTTCCTCCATTAGATTATCAAGATTAAAACCAGTTCTGGCACCGACTTCTTTGAAAATAATTTGACAGGTATATTCCTTAAATTTGGGGTCAGTTTTCAACATATCACACAGTGATTTTCCCTTTTCAGATAGAACCTAATATTTAATATACAGATGAAAAATGATCATGCAGTACACAAGCAAGACGTAATATACTGCATAAGCCCACACTTCTCTTTTCTCTTCTAAATCAGCTTTATTTCCAAGAATGACCAAAACTTTAAGATCAGTTGCTTCCACATTATATAACAACTCGTCAATCCAACTTATAGTTTCCCTTCCATAAATTGACCTGTACCCAGTGACTATATGCTTGAAGCTTTCCTGTGAATAACAAATAAAGTACTAACTGTTCCTCATGCAGGACTAAACTTAGAGGTAAGCTAAATTTTATAATATTCCCAAGACTTACTAAATTTGATATGTCGTAAACAACAAACGCAACTCCAGCTTTTCGAAAATAATTTCTAGCAACCCCTCGATACTATATGTACATAAAATAATATACTCATAAGCTGTAATATTATTAATAAATAAGTAGCTACCTGTTCAGTCCCAGCAGTATCCCACAGATAGAATTTCCACAACACTTCATTAATAGGAACATCAATTTTGACAACAGCGACACTAAATATAGGAATTAAGAGAGAATACTAAAGACTAGACACAATTACGTATACGGAAACTTAGGTCCTGTAATGCCCCAGTGAATGTGAGCTTACCCAACAGTTGTCATCTTCTCTCCACTGTCTTTCTCTTTAAATGCTAAGTATCGAGAAATGCTTGTCTTACCAACACCACTGTCCTATACGTTGATATTAAATTTATGGCAGTTAAATTAATTCTCATAAACCATAATATCTATGCCAAAAACCTACTCCAATAATTATTGCTTTTACATCTTTTGTATATAAAGTCACTTCGGTTGCACTTGTAGTACCGTCGTCATCCATTTTCTAACTGGCTACCATATAATGTCCAATTAAATAGACCTTCGACAATATTCTCTTGCATGGTCTCCACGCCCATCTTCCGCTTCCTTAGCGGGTATTAATTAGATACAAAATTCTAGTAAGCACCTCCACTTTTTACTATTACATTTTATACTTCAACTTGAAGGAGACGTCGAAGAAATTTCGTTTTGACAACGCTACTATATTACAGCGGAAACTAGTCAGATATAAATGTTAAACATGCAGACTTCAATACCATTTCTGTCATCACTAAGACATATGCAAGTTCATCACTAAGACATATACAACCTGTCCATAAAGTTTGTTGCAGTAAACACATACATATGCATTCTGATTATCTGTAACAATTTCTGTTCATCTCCTATAGCGGTTACGTTTAAAGCGAAACCAGAGCTGGAAAATGTTGTTGGTAAACTGACATTTAAAGCCCTTCTTCCAAGAGCATTCCCATTCCCGATTGACAATTTTGAAAGCAATATCCTGGAGAAAAAGATTTAAAACTTAAAATTATAAAGTCTTTATCCTTAAACACTAGGCTTTGGTTATATATGTACCTCATATGGTGGGCCAGCATGGAATCTTAAGGTAGCAAAATCATCACTACCTTTCAAAGGCTCCTAACATACCAACAAGAGAAGATATAATACTTGCACTGCACAGGTGTGCTGTACAGTTGGACATGCAAAACTGTATTACTTACTAGGAAAAACTCAGGTGTCTTTCTTTTATTAATCAGGTCTGGATAGAATATCTACAGGTAACAAAAAGGCTATGTAATAAGATAACTCATAGGAGTACTCTGGTCGATATCAGACTGTAATGCCATTGGTACAGCAGTACACAAATAGCTGAAATGGTTTAGTCAGTGTTTGTATTTACATTAAACTTGTATCCTTGCACTATCTTGGGAGGTGGATTGTCGTGATCATAGTGAGTTTGATTGTACTTATTCCACTCATAGCCCTAGAGCAATAACAAATGTACACATCTTATACTTACGCTAAAAAAAAACAGAACTGCACCAACTACTAAAAACTTGTCAAATGAAGACCATCACTGGTCCCAGGCAATTGCATATACAGATATATCATTTTCATACATATTATAGGACTATATATAGGATATAGAGCTTTGGATGAGGATACAAGAGTTTTTTCCTTCTACTTCTCTTCTCTGCATGTACTCCTTTTCTTAAGTATTGCTTAGCATAGAGTAAAAACAATACAGTAATATACTATATTATACGTATACAGTGCAAATTACAAAATATTATAATAATAATAATTATAATTATAATACTTACTGTGTGAACTCTGTTGAAGAATCTTGGTTTTCTAGGCTTATACTTGTCCTGCCAGATGTAGGATTTGGTCAGCAACTGGATTTCAGAGTTGAAGTTGTACTCATCCTCAGCAAAGCCATCTTCTCCTTTAGACTGTACCAGCTGCCTCCCTGAAGTCTCAAATGAACTAGTGCTGCTCAAATCCAATTTTCCACCAGCTTTAACTTGTGCTCTGGACTCAAACTAAATGATAAAAGTAAGCATTTTATGTCATTTTAGTTATAGATGGAAAATAGAGCATTAGTCATGTTTAAGTAGAAAGTGAATCTGAATATGAATATACATAACTAAAAATGATGTTTCTAATCAAACTTCACAAAGAGCATCTGTTAAATAGTACATTATGTATAGCCATAAAGTGTCAGTATACACATGCACAGTACGTGTTATCCACATACAAATGCATGGTACAGGATAGCTGTATGTGATAATTAGAGAGCTGAGAACCACTCACCAACTGCATAGCATCCTCCTTAGGATCAACAATGAGTTCCTACATAAAAGCCACAAACTTAATCCTAGCTGTGCATACGTATGTATGTATGTATGTATGTATGTATGTATGTATGTATGTATGTATGTATGTATGTATGTATGTATGTATGTATGTATGTATGTATGTATGTATGTATGTATGTATGTATGTATGTATGTATGTATGTATGTATGTATGTATGTATGTATGTATGTATGTATGTATGTATGTATGTATGTATGTATGTATGTATGTATGTATGTATGTATGTATGTATGTATGTATGTATGTATGTATGTATGTATGTATGTATGTATGTATGTATGTATGTATGTATGTATGTATGTATGTATGTATGTATGTATGTATGTATGTATGTATGTATGTATGTATGTATGTATGTATGTATGTATGTATGTATGTATGTATGTATGTATGTATGTATGTATGTATGTATGTATGTATGTATGTATGTATGTATGTATGTATGTATGTATGTATGTATGTATGTATGTATGTATGTATGTATGTATGTATGTATGTATGTATGTATGTATGTATGTATGTATATATAAAGGATGAAATGGAGTTAACTGCACTAAGCCTGTGCAAATGTAATGTGATAGAAATAATTAGTGGGAACTGTGTATTACGTATTACGTATTACGTATTACGCCTGACAAGCCAAGCTACAGACCAAAGTCTGATCTTGTTTGGGAGACTAAAGTCCTATTGAATGACAACTAATGATGGCCTCATATGTAAGAGTACTACTAACCTCTTCAACATCAGTAGGTCTTAAGAGTTTTGGACTGTAGCAACCTTTAATATACTCATCTTGAGCTGAAGATGGGCAGAAATAAATAAATGTTGCAATGTAGTTGCTGAATTTTAAAAAATAACAAAATACAGTATTTGCTATCATGGTTGCATATTCATAATAAGTGCATAGGAACACTGTAGACATATCATTTACATTCCTAAAGATACATTTATATAGTTAGGCTATACAACTTTCTGGTAAATTTATACCTTGTTGGAGTAACTCTTCTTCATCAAGCACAGAATCAGGCCTAGTATGACAGAAGAAAAACACTAAAAAATGTACATACATACGTATGTACGTACGTATAAATATCTCTACAAAATTTGGCACCTAGCTGTTGTAGGATGTAACAAGTACAGATATTCAACTTTGAACTTACTCTTGTTCCTGCTGTGGAGAGCTTGGTCTCTCTTCAGGAGCCTCAGTTGAGCTCGGCCCCGGTTGATCCTGCTCACTGTAGTCTGGAGGTTCAGTCTTCACATCAGCAGACGGGAAAATGGAGTAACTCTGTTCAATGCTCATCATCTCTTCTTGCTGAGATTGAACACACACATAACATAAGTATATTAAGGTAACAGGTCCACTGTTGATACTGTTCATAGGCAATATTTGATAATCATATTTATGTTGGAACACCATAAGGCTAGGAGACTATTTACGAGCATTAAAAGTCAGAGAAAAATAAAAAAGGAGTTTAACGAGGCAAAATAGCATATAATTATAAATTTATAGATTTTAATGACATGCCTTTCTTTGAGACAATACATCTCTTAAACTGTTAAATGTTTAAATCCATACTCTATTAATTTTAATGATATGGTATACAACATCTAGTCACCTCTTGTTTGAGTTGAAGGAGCTTTCTTTGCAGCATTGACTGGTGTTTGTCCTTCAGTCTAGCTCTGGCCATGTGAGCCTTCAGCTGTATCAACAAGGACTCCCAATATCCAACATCAACAGCGTCACCACTGTTTAGTTTCATCTGAATTTGGTCTTGCAAAGCCACCAGCTGGCCATGCTGTGTACACAGGACAGGGACACATGATAAATACTTTATTACTTATAGTACTACATACAAGTGTGTATACGTATGTGTAGCTAAGGTAGTTTACATGTGTATATACTGGAAAATACATTATAAGATGGATGTATATAGCCTTCTCTTGAGAGGGTCCATTTTACTTTTTGAACATCTAGAGATGCAGTTTCTTTTTTATTTTTAGTTAATCCGCAGAATCTTATGACCAGAGGCCTTTATCAGTGAACAAACTGCATCTCTAAATGTTTATATAGGTGGACCATCTAAAAGATTGGCCTTACAGAGCTACGTATAAGAAATCCTTCTATTAGCATACAGTTTTCTCTTTTAAGAGAGTTGTCACTTCTCCAGTTACAGAAGTGTGAATGCCTTGCCTCCTGTCACCTTCTTGATCTGCAAGAAGAAAGGAGACAAGATACGTACATCAAACGTTTTAACAGTAACATGGAGTACGTTCATGTTCATCAATGGAGTTGCAATAAGCATTATCCACAGTCACGTTACAATCAGAAAATTAATGGTATAAAAGGAAGAAAACAAAAGCCAGCTGAGAAAATGACAAACACATATAGAAACGCCAGTTGTACCATACCTGCATCATCTTTGTCCATTTTCCTCAGCTTCTGGAGCTCATCTTCACAGACTATCCGCATGTCCTAAGGTAGAAAAGAGGATTTAATGCTCAATGACCATTCCTATGGATTATAAAAGCATTTTAGAAACTTGGATGGCAGGTCTGGAAAAGTATTGAAACACCATGGTGATCATGTGGTAAGGATAACCTTACAGAAGCTACGCAGATATTTAAAATATTAGTGACTTAACCATAAACAGTAATTCTAAATTGAACCATAAATTATTTCAATTTTAATTAATAAGGTAATAATTTGACAATATATAATAGTACTCAACACTCCCTGATATGTACAATACACAAGCAGATGTCGTCATCATTTATTTATCCCACCCACTACTCTCTCCAGAGAGAATGTGATGCACAAATGGGCAAAGCTAAAGTTCAATTAACATGAACCAGAGTCTTCTTGTTGCCACTAGTCTAGCTGTTTTGTCCTTGCTATGACTCAATGGAAATGAGAGTGACCACTCTCCTAATAAATACTCTCATAAGCTAAAAAGATTGTGGTTGCTTTATCAGCAGACAAGGGGACCAGTCACAGTATGGCTGACTATTATATACATTTAAAGGTAGAGATAATAAACAAGACTATTATATCTCACCTTCCAAAAATCTTGATTTCTCCCTTGTTCCACTTCAATGTAGTCTGCAATATCAACTAAGAGATCCTCTAAATCCAACTGATTTAAACCCTTAAAATACAAGGAAACAAAACAAATTAATCATGTAGATACTCCTCCACCCAGGTGCATGCAATTCACCATTAGCAGCAGGTAGGGCTCCTGTGTCTCGATATCCATGTCATCCAGCTTTTCAGTAGAGGTAATGTACTTGGCTAGCAAATCTATTGGCTTTGCACGACCAGCTTCTACTCTGAACTTTGAACGCAATTTTGCTTGTTCCAAATGAAACTACACATATGAATGCAAATGTATATTTTTGAAGACATACGGGTTGAAACGTCCTAATACTTTGATAAGTGTTGTTGATGCTTCAATTGTAACCAATTCAAATGCATATACAGTACATACGCATGTTCCTAACAGCTCTTGTATTGTACATACGTACATACGTACATATGCAAGGCATCCACACTATTAAGTGGTCAAAAAGTAGGTCTGTCTATATTAGTGCTATACTACAGTGTACGGCAAGTTAACAGTACAGCTCAACTATACTATAGAATGGCACAGCAAGACATCAGTTGAATGGTATATGTACATATATGTGTGTATGCATTAAGAGGGACTAACTGTGTCTTCTTCTTTCTCCCATTTGCTGAACATTTCAGCTTCTCTTAGTCTCTGTAAATTCTCCTACAAATGTTGAGCCAAACTTCATCACACATGCTACATATATACCTACGTACATATTAAATGTGTAGTCTGCATTGTTGAATGTACGTACCATTTCTAGTTGTCTTGCAGTTCTTTCTGTTTCTCTCTCTTGACGTCTTTTTTTCACCTTCTCAAGTTCCTTCTATCTCAGAAGAAATAGACAGACGTTAACAAATTTTGAAGCTTTACTGTACCAGTACTAACTAAACACTCTAACTACCTAACTAACAAATTCTCCCAAATACTCAATACTACAAACATACGTATGAATTCAAAGGTAGTCAATGCTAGTTATATTTCACATTTCAAATATACGTACATATACAGTGAAATAAACACAGATCTTTCATACTTTCATTTCTTCTCTTCTTTTTTGTTCCAGTTTATCCAATTGCTTCTCATTTATGCGCAACTCCTTTGCTTCGTTTTCTCTTTTCTGTGCCCAAAAGGTAAAAAAGATTAAAATCATCAATTTTGCACTGGACTACTAGTATATGTGGGTTTAGTTCCCCTATAGGCTTTTTTACAGAATAGGCATAGCATGTAGGAAAATGGTGTATTAGATTTTCATGTATGTACATGTCCAGAGTTAATACTCATATGATAAAGGTATAAAATCTCACCTTGTGCCAAGTAAATTTATTAAATAAAGCTTTATCACCAAAAGGGTTGTCCGCATTTGTGTACTCCAAGTCGTTCTGGTCCCATCCATACTTGCCTAACTGCTTGCGACGTTTAGCTTCCTACATATACGTATATAGATCATCAGCACACGTATGAAACACAGCTAATCTTGCCCATAAGAGTTTTATTGTCTTTAATTATACCTTTTTTGCTAGTCTTCTGGCTCTTTTTTCTTCAGGAGTCTCCAAAGCCTTCATCAGCTCCTTCTCTCTTCTACAAAATGACCAAAAGACACTGGTCGATTAAGCTATCGGACACCCAACCTTACTACATACTTTCTTCGGTAATTATCTGTGTTTGTTTCTCGCTTCTTTTTCTTCCTTTTATCTGCTCTCTTTACAGCAGAGTCAGACTCGGAATCTGAACTTGAATCATGTTTTCTTCTCCTTTGCTTATCCCTAATGGCGTCAGTTGTAGAGTCGGGAGACCTTGACCTACTTCTCTCTCGGTAGTGCTCCCTTTCGCGTCTACTTTCTCTCAGTGTAGACATAGCATTAGTAACTTAAATCCGACTATATGTAAAGCAAGTTCCTAAAAACTGCCGCCATTTAAAGTATTAATTTAAGTGACGGTGAAATAACAGATTTACAAACCACAACCAAGTGATATGACTGGCTTCTTGTTGCATCGTTTGCAGATTAAGTGAAATATTATCCATTTCAACAGAACTTATTGAGTACTATCTTAGAACTTTTAGCTACGAATGTCAGTTAATAAAATTTTAGGAAAAGAATATAGCATACGTAAGGTGGTGGACATAGTTTGACAAGATTGATCACTCAAACTTAATCCCTTGAGCCAAAGGTAGATCCTTTCCATAGTTGATTGTACTGTGCATTGAGAAAACAAACAATAATCACTCATAGAACACGTGCCCCAAACACTACCACAAGCACAGTCATCATACCAAGCTGATCTTCTCATGTACTCCTTCCAAGCATCGCTGCCCGACTCGCGTCCCCAACCTGTAGCTTTGTTACCACCTAACAGTGAACAAACACTCTCTTGACAAGTGCTAAAGTGGGTGGGTGTACATAAATGGATAGTGTGCATAGAGTGTTAAGTATGAAACAAATGGAAACAAATGAGATACTCGATTCCAATCTACTCAACAGCACACTGATCTACTGAGACTTACCAAATGCTCCACCTATTTCTGCTCCATTAGTAGGAATATTAACATTCACTATCCCACAGTCGGACCCTTTAGGACTGAAATAATAAGGACAGTAAAATACTTTGTAGATAAACGTAATGGAGATAATACAACCTGCTACATTATGCAGTAACAAGATTATCAACATGTAAACAAACCCAATCCATTTGAACATGTCTCCGATGCTGGATGTAAAAAGACTACTGGTGAGTCCCTGCTCCACCTCGTTGTTCCAGCCGATAGCTTCATTGAGATCCTAACAGAAGCGAAGCTTGCATTAGTACACACTTTGGCCAAACACAAACTGCCAACATACTTTAAACTTCGTAACGTAGACAATCGGTGCAAATGTTTCTTTCAAGACCAATGGATCATTGTGCTTCAGTCCACTGACAATGGTAGGTTCCACAAAATAACCCGTTCCATCAATCCTGTTTCCTCCGTACTCAACTTTCCCTCCACTCTTTTTAGCCTGATCAACAGCGTCCAAGTAGGACTTTACAGCTGTTTCACTAATCAATGGACCTAGTAATGTGCTCTCTAAGCACAAGGGAAGAAGATTACAATGTCCGCATCATATAAAAAAGATTACAAGTTCTTACTGTACTTGTGTGTGTATACAACACAAGGAATGACTGAGATATATAAACACACATACATACGTACATATGTACCTTCTAAAGGATCTCCCATTCTCACTTGGGAATAGGACTTCTTCAGTCTTTCCAACACCTCATCATATACCTTTTCATGGAGAATCTGAACAAACAGTGAAATAGATCAGTGACACACCCACCATCCTACATGTATGCTATACAGTGACACACTCACCATCCTACATGCATGCTATACAGTGACACACTCACCATCCTACATGCATGCTATACAGTGACACACTCACCATCCTACATGCATGCTATACAGTGACACACCCACCATCCTACATGCATGCTATACAGTGACACACCCACCAGCCGTCATGTATGCTATACAGTGACACACCCACCATCCTACATGCATGCTATACAGTGACACACCCACCATCCTACATGCATGCTATACAGTGACACACCCACCAGCCGTCATGTATGCTATACAGTGACACACCCACCAGCCGTCTTGTAGTAGTGCACCTCTCTCCTGCTGTCCCAACACAGGAAAACACACACGAACGGACAACCAAATCCAGATCTGCACTAGCATCAACTGAAACGTTAAGGAAAACGTACATCATTAAATTTTAACATTCACCATATACAGTACATAATCAACTGCCTGGAACAAATGACTGTAATGGACTGGTAAACCATTCAACATGTACTGTAGATACGTACATACCTTATCATAATCCTTTAGAATGCATAAATGTTTATATTTAAAACCAAAAATATGAATTATCAAAATGGATTTTCAAATTAAACACCTTTTTGTTAAAATCCATATTTTTTATCAGAATATGTAACTTATCAAATTCTGGAGTCACTACTGACTATATACAGTCAACCTAGTTTCTCAAGAATGCATTCAAACCATAGAGTGCACAGAATACCACAGAACCAGACTACTTACACCTTGACTACACTCACACACCACAACAGGTATCAGTGGGAGAATCTCGTACATTCCTATCAGTCCTGCATTCCTGTGATATAGCACAGGAATAGCCCACATTCCTATTAGTACAACAGTGTTACATATACATATGAGCTACTTTTATAGGGTGTACTCAAATAAATAGACTGTCAGGTGTTACGCAACTTGAAAATATTTATGATGGGAAAAGGAACCATAATGAATTTGTAATATGAACATAAACATCTTCTCATATGGATTCACAGCAGCAGAAATAACTGTTTTAAATAAAATAGATTCTGGCTAAAGTGATCCATACCCAATTCCAGAACAAGAAATAAATATTAGGTAGCCACTCCTAACACTAACTGAGCATCACATGATAGTCAAATGGCCTCACCAATAATGGCATTATTGCCTCCAAGTTCAAGGAGAAGTCGACCTGTGTAAAAAGGATTAAGGATCAATTAAGCAGTAAACTACCTTCCATGCACCATTAATTCACATAATAACTTATGCCAGTGCCCAGTTCATGACACATACGTACCAAATCTCTCCTGGACAATCACACCAATCTTTTGTCCAACCTCACAACTTCCAGTAAATGATACTAAATCCATTCTTTTGTCTCTAGCCATAGCTTGGCTATACCAAATGTAAGGGAGTCAAGGGAGAGGAGGGGAGAGGAGGGTAGGGAGGGAGTAGGCAGGGAAGAGGAGGTAGAGAGGGGGAGAGGGGGAGAGGGGGGAGAGGGGCTATAGAGGTGGTGGAAGAGGGGTTGAGGAAGTTAATGTATCTCTTGAGATACACTCACCCAATTTCAGCTCCTCCCAGAACTGCAGAACATATTTCTGGAGGCAAACTGTTAGCCTCAAACACCTTCTGTATGATCCTAATGGAAGACATTGCAGCGCATCAGTACAGTGTGACAGCAAGACACCACAAATCCCTTTCTGCTGATCACACACATAGAGGGGACTAACGTACTTAGTAACTGCAATGGACGTCAAAGGAGTGGCTGGAGATCCTTTCCTGCAAGCACATGCAGGAGACGTTAAAGCAATATAATCACAAAGAAGAAAACATGAGAGAGGTACGT
This sequence comes from Chondrosia reniformis, assembly GCA_947172415.1. NCBI lineage: Eukaryota > Metazoa > Porifera > Demospongiae > Chondrillida > Chondrillidae > Chondrosia > Chondrosia reniformis. Next base: position 2,733,465 of record OX359192.1, read on the forward strand.
AGTATTTGGAGATCAAACGTCACTAGAACAATAACCTGGCTTAGCCACCAGTACTCAGCACAGAGTTAGACATGATCACCATGCCATCCATGTTTCGCTCTTGTGCTGACTAACCAATTAGAAGGTAATTAAGGGCATTGCCTGATTGATTGATTGATTGATTGATTGCATGCAAGAAATGACATACGTAAGAGTAGAATATGATCAAACAAGTGTGCATAGTCACCTACCACAAAGTACAATTTCCAGTTACCATGGAAATGGCTTGATTCCATCCAAAGACAGCAACTGGGAAATTGAAGGCAGTTATAACACCAACCAGACCAAGTGGATTCCACTGTTCCATCAGGATGTGATTAGGACCTACGTACACATACCAATACAGTAGCGCTCCACTTCAGAGTACACTCATAATTTTGTTACATACGTATTTGTACAGCTGAAGTCATGTCTGCTATATAATGGGATACATACGTGTCTATGAAAGTGGTAATCTAAATACACACAATGTTTTGAGTTGGCCATTAGATAACCATGCATTCCTGTCTCTTTAAATCCTTTGGCTTCCTATTGGCCTATATGTAAAGTACTTTACATATAGGCCAATCTTAAAACAGCTGTTTGTCCAACTATTAAGTTGTCTTGAAATGACAATTAAAGTATCACTATTTCATGTACACTCACGCTCAGAAGGAACAATCTTCCCTCCCAACATCCTAGAGAGGCCAACTGCATAGTCACATACATCCACATACTCCTGCACTTCTCCAACACCCTCAACACCAATCTTACCATTCTCAAGACTTATCTACATGGAGGAAGATGAGAAGTGTGGCCAGGAGAAATCTATCAGCTCTACAAACGCTCATACAAACAAACAAAATTACGTAAAATTTGGTTACAAAGTAGTACATCATTGTTCCATCATTTCCATTACTTCAGAAAGTCATGTATCATGTAGGTAGGTATTACAACTGACCAAATGGCCAAGAGGCCTCAATTTCTCTCTCAAAGCTTCTCCAATCTGCCTCACAATCTCACCTCTCTGAGGAGCAGTAACCTTTACACAAGAAAGAATTGACATAAATGCCAACCTCAAGCATACCTCCCAGTTTAACAGCATGCACATCAATCATACGCACATCTGCCCATACGCTCCATGCCTTCTTTGCCTTATCAACTGCTGCATTGTACTCCTCTAAGGTCCCTTCCTGTACAGATGCTATTGGCTTCAAGCTGGCTGGAGATTTGGACTCGTACACCTACGGACAACATATACAGTCTGGTGATTAGTGTCTTCTGCTACACAGTACATGGGACAATACTTGAGGTCTTGTGTGCCTGGCACAAGGAACCTTAACCATTATCATGATGACAGTGCCAGGCAAAATGGAACCCATTATCATGATGATAGTGCCAGGCAAAATGGAACACTTAACCATTATCACGATGATAGTGCCAGGCAAAACAGTAATACAGCATACAGGCACGACGTAGTAGTGAGTGCTACATCTGAGTAACTGTCATACTGTCATCAGCTATAGTCATGAATACGATTATGTCTATTCTTGTATGCATTGGGTTCACCACTTACTCTCCCTTTCGCATGCCAGCTACCGTCAAATACTCCCATATTCCTCTCCTCCAAGTTTAATTCGCTTCTTATCCATGAATATTTGGGGTCGTTTATCAGAAACTGCGAAGAGGTACCAGACATCTTGCGACTTGCTGCATTTCGAATCAAACCCCTCAAAGAAAAACGCAAAAGGGCAGACATCGCTCCTACCTACGATTGATTTTAAACGTCAAAACGGGATTGGAAACGTTAGAGTAATCCCGTTTGGTTACTGCGATAGATTGGAGCTGGTGATTATAGGGATTTCCTCGCGTAGGCAGGACGCGTTGGGTGGGTCACCCCTTCCTTATATGTATTGCACGGCCTCTGAGATCTTGGAACGTGTAGCATTCCATAGCAATCGTACAACTCGCTCAGAAGGTCCAAAACAGGTAGAATAGTCTTAACTATTAGTTGTTAGTACTGCTATAGCTGATATTCACCGCTCGTTTGCCGACTGCTGCTCTAAAGCGAAGCAATATGGCCAGACCCTCCCCCGGCAAGGCTGAGGATTTAGCCTCTTTGGGAGATCTTACTGAAGAGATACTGCTTAGTGAACTGAGGTCACGTTATGGCGAAGATAAGATTTATGTGAGTGTCGTGCGGACAATATATCCACTGCATTGACCTGGTATTCCAATGTAGGAGGGACCGCTCCTTTACTGTGTCTAGTGCACTTCGACTTTAAATGTGGAACTAGCGCATGCGATATTGCAATCTCATTTTAGAAGTGTTTAACGCTCATACCACCTGCTGTTGTTTAAAATTATACGATATTTGCTTTATTATTGCTCTTCTAATTGTAGACCTACGTAGGAGATATTCTGGTTGCCATCAATCCTTTCAAAAGACTCCCGATTTATGATAAGCCGGTGAGTAATTATGGTAGTTCAGTAATAGTAGTTCAGAAGGTGCGGCGGCTCATAGTTTGCATGTTACAGCGTTGGATTGGCCGCTCCAGCCGCCCTAATCTGCTATTGGGCTGCCTTGACACCACTTGATGTGACCTACGCAGCTCTGTACATAGAGTTAATGTATGCAACACATTTCTTCATTATTTATATTGTTTGCAAATGTCAACTAGAAACATGGCTTCTGTATGGTTTCCTCTCCACACCTATGTAAGTGGTAGGAGGGATGGGTCTCCCTTGATTAACTGAGCCATAGGCTGTAGCTAGCAAGGTGTGATATATAGCAAAGTGCATATCCACTATCCTTTGGCCCAAAGTTTAGCGTGTTATCAATGCTTTAATAATGTAGAATATTTGTGTGTTGGGAAGTGCACCCTTTATAAGGAATGTCTCTCAGACTATGATAAAAATCAATTACCAACTCTATATGACTAACTGAAAGGCATTCCATTCTATATTATATGTGTGTTGTGTGCATTGCTTGATATTGATATGCCTTAATAACACACATGTTATCAATTGATTGACATGATATTATTGTACTTTCCCTTATCATTTGTAGTTAATCATTCTGAGATTGTGAGACTGTTAATGATTAATGTTTATTGTCACTTCAACCATACCTAGATAGTGTTTCACAGTACAAATGTTTCTATACATGTAGTAGGATACCTGGTGGGGCACCTGTGGAGGGGTGCCTGTGGAGGGGCGTCTGTGGAGGGGCGTCTGTGGAGGGGCACCTGTGGAGGGGCGCCTGTGGAGGGGTGCCTGTGGTGGGGTGCCTGTGGAGGGGCGTCTGTGGAGGGGCGCCTGTGGAGGGGCGCCTGTGGAGGGGCGCCTGTGGTGGGGCGCCTGTGGTGGGGCGCCTGTGGTGGGGCGCCTGTGGAGGGGCGCCTGTGGAGGGGCGCCTGTGGTGGGGTGCCTGTGGTGGGGCGCCTGTGGAGGGGCGCCTGTGGAGGGGCGCCTGTGGTGGGGCGCCTGTGGTGGGGCGCCTGTGGTGGGGCGCCTGTGGAGGGGCGCCTGTTGACAGATACCTTTGCCCGAGTGCCTGACCTGTTGTAAATCACCATAATGATTACACATCTCAATGTATTGTAAATCCTTTATGTTAGTAGCGCTAAAAAAACAAACAAATTTTCCTGTAGTTGTCTTACATGGAATCTGATGTAATAAATGGTTTCTCCAAAAGTGTAGTTTAAGTAGTAGTTTGGGATGAACCACTGACTGCATTCCTACACCTTTCCACTCATACTTTCTTCCTAAGCCCACTCAGCTTTAGATACCACTGGACAAGTTAGCAATCTGTATGCATCCCCTTATGAATACTATTATCTCTTATGAATACTATTATCTCTTATGAATACCAGCTGCTAATCTCCAAGGGACACAAGATTATTCATTAGACACACCTTAAAGGGTTAAGAGACTATCCATAACATGTTAGCCTTAATCACTACATTCTTATTAAATAATACATTAGTTAATAGGAAGCTTCACTGCCTTTAAAGGTTGTTTGTTAATCATTCGTCATTTTAGCTGCACTTGGTAACACAGACATAAGAAAACACTATTTACTGAAAACCAGTCTGCCATGTTTTTACTGTGATGTATTGCTTAATGTGTACACTTATCTCTTCCTTAGAGCATGGGAAAGTACAGAAATTGTGTCAAGAGCCTAATTCCTCCTCATGTGTTTGCCATAGCAGACTCTGCCTACCAGCAAATGAATACTACACAAAAGAATCAATGTGTGGTTATCAGGTAAAATGTGGTACTTTTCTACATATACTGATACTACTATATAACACGTAGTGGGATATAACTTGAAAGAGCTATCTATGCCATACAACTAAATAAATGTGCTTTTAATTGCACAGGAGAGGGCTATTATTTGCCTTATATATCATAATCCACTTAATGGGGTTTGTACAGGCTGTTAGATTTGACAGTTCAGTCCTTGGAAAACATAATACTCTCAGTGACTGAATATATGTACAAATGTTTTTAATAATCATTATATTGGTTCTCTTTATACACTGAAATGCTGCATACATACGTATGCATCTGATGCTGCTCCCTTTGTTTCAGTGGTGAATCTGGAGCTGGGAAGACGGAGACGTGCAAGTTTATGGTTACCCACCTCACCGAACTGAGCCATGCAAAGAGTTTAATTGAACAGAGAATTATTCAGGTAAATACAACTGCAGATGTTTGTTTTTATAGATAGTAACTTTGGTAAATAGTTGCCTAGGTAACATGGTCACCTTCTTCACAACAATAGTGTGTTGTGCATGCACACACTGTTTAATTACACCCTGCATACATCTAGTGTCAAATCTTTCTCACAGATCAATCCTCTTCTGGAAGTCTTTGGAAATGCCCAGACTGTCATGAATGACAACTCAAGTCGATTTGGAAAGTACATACAAATGAAATTCCAAAAGGGACAAAGTAAATTTACATTTTAATTACATATCTGTCACTATCTAAACTTATTAACCAAACTTGTCTGCACACGTTTGTATTACAGGTAATATATGTCAAGTTGTTTATTTTAAAGTAATAATTCATAACCATTCTGGTTACCATAGTTACGGGTGCCAAGATCAATGAGTACCTACTGGAGAAGAACAGAGTAGTAGTTCAGAATGCAGGAGAGCTCAACTTTCACGTCTTCTATTGCATGATGGCAGGTCTGGAGGAGGATGAGAAGAAGGAGTACAAGCTGGAGAGACAGCCATACAAGTGAGCAAGTTGTTCATAATCTAGTGCAGCTTCTTACTAGTAGGACGTGAGGAATACGTTTACAGTGAGACCTCACTTAACCGCACACATCTGTTAGGTAACACGTATAGTATGTATTTAGTTGCTAGTGAAAATACGTATATCTTGTTATAGTATAAATTTGCAATAAATGTAGAGATTGTATTCAAGGGTACATTTAATGGGAGGGGTCATTCATCCCTCCTTGCTTTAATACAATGGTATTGGTGGATTGTTATTATGTAGATTAACAGAGACATGTTGTATTGGAGAAAGAGTGTTTGTATGTATTGTTCATACAAGAGGGACCCTTAATTAATACATCAAGAATTCAAATTTTCCTAGTGGTAGAAATTCCTAGACCTCCCTTCCCAGAGCTACAACCTATAAATATTATTAGCCAAAAATCCATAAAGTTATTAATTCTGTCATCGTCCATCCCTATACTTTGAGATTGGCTTCCAGATCAAAGCCTAATTGCATAAATTTGCTGCCTCTAAGATGCTCTAAGATGGATATACGTATATTAACAGTTGTATGATCCTAGTGTGTGCATATCTGTGCATACAGGTACATCACAAATGGATGGGAGGCCATGTCTCAGGTAGAGGAGATGAAGAGGGCACAGATGGAAGAGCTGCAAAATGCAATGGACGTTGTAGGATTTGAGGCTAATGTTAGTTGATAGATCAGTTAGTTCTGTCTGGGTAGATTTAGCTTTGTTACAAATCCAATCAACTTACAATATTTTACAGCACCAAACCAACCTCTTCAAATCGATATCAGCCATCTTACACATGGGAAATGTAGACTTTTCTGAAGATGATTCTGAGAAAGCCTCCGTCAAGAACAAGAGAGAACTTGCTATTGTTGCAGTAAGGTGTACTTGCATTACACTAATGTTTGGTTTCTTGTTGGTAGAGCGCTTAAGACAACTCGTCTTGTAGGAACTGTTTGGCATTGACGGTGACCAGCTGGCAGACTTGCTGACTGTGCAAGAAAGCATCACGAGAGGGGAGAAGATTAGGAGGCATCTGAACAGAGAGAAAGCTGAAGGTATGTTTTGGAGAGTCAATCCTTTAATATGAAGTCAAATTGTACAGTTTTAAAGGTTATTACCAATTTGCCATACATTTCTGATTATTGGATAACTTGGGACTGATTTGTATATACTGAGATGGATCTTTATCATGTTAAGAGGTTCAATTTATTTGTATACATGTACTGTAGTTGCTCGTGACTCCTTGTCAAAAGCGATATATGACAGATTGTTTCGCTGGATTGTCAACAGGACCAACGCCTTATTAGCACCCTCCAAAGATGCTCTTGCTGGAGAATCAGAAATTGGCATTTTGGATATCTTTGGCTTTGAAAAGTTTAATAGTAACAGCTTTGAACAACTTAACATCAATGTTGCCAATGAGCAGTTACAGTTCTTCTTCAACGAGCACATCTTTGCTTTGGAACTAGAGGAATACCGTAGAGAGGGAATCGATACTGCTGATGTCAAGTACAAAGACAACCAACCAGTTCTTGTAAGCATCTTCAAGTCTAAATATAGGAAATTTATTGTGCAGTGTCTGTACAAAGTGTATGATGAAATATGATAGTCATCCAAACTTACTATCAAAGTACATACGTATACCACATTGATGAGCCCTAAGGAGGTATCTCTGGTTTGCTGATTTTGGATCTTGGATGACTGGGAGGTGATAATAGGTTGTAACTTTCAATAGGACCTTGTTCCCCCAACCAAGATATGACTGTGGTCACTTGGCTAGTTTGGAGTAATATTTCCAGTGAATATCCATACACCTTCATCTCTCGTCTACACCTTCATCTCTCGTCTACACCTTCATCTCTCGTCTACACCTTCATCTCTTGTCTACACCTGCTAGGCCCCACTTAATCTCCACACAAGGATGTGAAGAAGGTCCCATTTTAGATGGATAGAAAGGCATTAAATGCTTGTTTTACGTGTATATGTATGTGAATACTTTTATATCAAGCATGAAAGAGGTAGCAGTGTTAAGAGCTGCACCTGTGTAACTGTTACCTTGTACATTGTATCCTTATTTGTACCTATAGAACTTCTTCCTGGAGAAGCCTTTGGGTCTCTACTCCATCTTGGATGAGCAAAGTAACTTTCCAAAAGCTACTGACGATACTTTTGTAACTAAACTGAACCAACAGTTTGCAAAGAAGGTGGAGTTTTATCTCCCCGCCAAGGGGACAAGAACCGATCACTTTTCCATTCAGCATTATGCTGGACAGGTTAGCCTAATTGACCAAATCTAGATGATCCAGTTACTTAACCTATTACCTTAGTAACCAGAGGCTGTGTTAAGGGGACATCAGCACACAACATAACTACTAACTCTGTATAGAGCAGTAAACATAGTCCTAGCTAGCTAGTGGCTACAGAGGGGTTACACAAAACATTAGCTGGTACCTACTGAGAGTAGTTACTGCTTGCACTTGTCTCTTGGATTGCTACCACTTTGTAATAGTGCTACTTAATGTACTGTATTACTATAATACTGATGTATATACATGTGTATATGTAGGTAAAGTATCAAAGTGTTGGATTTTTGGAAAAGAATCGAGACTCTCTTCCTGGAGGAACAGTTGGCCTCATGCAGTCAAGTACAAATGACCTTGTTCGCAGAGTCTTCTTGGGTAAGATTTGAATGAGCCTACTCCAGTAGCAGACTAATCTTGCAGTGAACATTAGACAGATTTATTTATAATCAGTATACTTAACTGTCTCCATTTTCAGCCACAATCTCCAGAACAGGAACTCTGGCCATGGGTGAGGTGGATAGGAAGACCAAGAGAGGAAAAACTGTAAGAATTTTGTGTACTATTAGAAACCCAAATGTGCATATTGTCTTACATGCCAGAGGCAAATATAACTGTTTGTGTATGTCCTGACATTATGTCAGATCAATTCTTGGCTGGTTCGGACATTTTTTACAAATAATTTATTGCAATAATCTTATTAAATTTTCCTTTGTTCGTTTGAAAACGATCGTTTTTGTCTTTGTCACAATTTAGCCACATCAACGTTTGATGGTCTTGATCAAAGTTTCGTTGCCATTTCTTGAAGGTAGTAACCGAAATTTGGTGCTTACTTCTCTTAGCTTTACTTACATCACTTAGCTCGCTAGCGCTACTAGAACTACAACTAAAACTACTAGAATAACTTTGCCGACCACTTGGCCGTTTTCGATCTGCCATTTTGTCAGTCTACTTGAGCACAAGGTCGGTCAAGTGATGCAAACGTTCGGTAAATGTCCGTAGACCGTCCATTATATTTGCCTCTGCATGCTATACTGATATATGTAGGTAATATTCTATAGCTATTAAAATAATTGAAGTTTTAATACTGTTAACTGACTGTTTATGGATCTGTCTCTGCAGCGTAAAGGTGGCGGAGGTGGAAAAGGTGCTCGAGGTGGTGCTGGTGCCAGACCAACTGTAGCCCTGCAGTTTAAGAACTCACTAGTGGTTCTCATTGAAAAGATGAATGCTGCCAACCCTCACTTTGTCCGTTGCATCAAACCTAATCACCAAAAGAAGCCAGCAATTTTTACTGATGACTACGTTACTTCTCAGTTGAGGTACACTGGTATGTTGGAGACTACACGTATCAGGAGAGAGGGATTTGCTGTGAGAATCCCCTTTGATGAGTTTGTTGATCGGTAAGTTCACATTCCTTCTTAGCAAATCCAAATAATCCTTTTCCTTCCTTTTTTCCATGTTCAGTTACAAGCTCCTTGCTGCTGACCCTGGTATGGTCCCAACATCTGCCAACTGCAAACTGATATGTGTCAAGGCAGGCCTTCAAGGTTTCCAAGTTGGGAAAACTAAAGTGTTTCTGAAGTACTTCCACATAGACATTCTGGTGGAGCATCTTGAGAGAGTACAAAAAGCAGCTGCAAATATTCAAAAGAGTAAGTGGTCTCGTCTCTATCTCTCCTTAAGCGCTGTAGAGATGTCATGTTAGCAATTACGTATTTATACTGTCACTGTCTTTACTGTTTCTAAACTTGTAGTCGTTCGTGGTTTCATTGCTCGTAAGAGGTTTCAGAAGCTTCTGCTTGCAGCTGAACAGCAAGCTAAAATGATTACTGATTTCCTTAAGCTAATATCACCACCAACCCAGGGTCTCTTTGACAAACAGAAGCAAATGACCATTGAGGATGAGAAGCGGCCAAAAGGTGAGCAACAAATAGATATCTTTTAAAAGGATCATCTTTTGACTATTAGAGTGTCTTCAGAAGAAATCCTTATCTTAATTACTTTGGGTAAACCTGCAGAGCTTTGGAAAAGTAAATTTTCATACCAATTCTTCCTTTTATATAATATTTGACTGGGTCAGACAACTGTTTCTGTGAATTCCATACTTTATCAGTGACTCTGGGAGGCTTTGTCTTCCTATTATTTACTTCTACTTATCCAGCCCCGGACTATGTACGGATAACTGAAACGACTGGATGTGTGAAGCAAAAGAAATGCCGCCTCGATCGAGATTTTCAAACGAGGAACGAGTAGTATTTCGGTTGATTTCGTCGAGTGATTAGTTCAAATAAGTTAATTTGGTCTTTAAAGTAGCACAACTACGCTTCCTTTTCAAGGAGACATCGCTACAGCTAGCCATTGTCATAAACTTGTACACACTATTAAACGGTGGACGTTAATTAGAAACGGAATCTAAGGCCAGATACTCGAGGTCCGGATAAGCGAGGGTCCACTGTACTTACTTCTTTTATACATTCGTATATAGGTATATAGAGAATCTTTTGCATTGTTAAGATTGTGTAGATTAGCACCCAAACTCTTTGCATTGTGTAATATATATATTTCTCTACATTGATCAGAGATCATTCCACCGGAACCTCGTGAGCCCACCCCTCCCCCTAGAGAGCCAACCCCTCCCCCTCCTCCTCCAAAGTCACCAACACCTCCTCCTTCATCTGATGATAGTGATAGTGTAAGTAATAGTGCTCTAACAAACAGAACTAGAACAACCAATTTTGGAATTATTCATTTCAATCTTTCTTTTTAGGATGATGACTTTGATGATGATTTTGAACCTGTGGATCCAAATGCTAGATTTAAGAAGTATGGTAAGGCTGGAAGAGCTGCTTCTAAGAGGTGGTTTAATGAAACACAAACTGATGCAATCAAGAATGACAATGGCTCTATAAAAGAGTGGTTCCATGGCATTATCAGTAGACGGTACGGTTTAATGTAGATCTCTTTCTCTTACAGTGTGTGTACCAGAATATTTAGTGAATTTTACTCTCTTTCTACAGTCAATCAGAACAACTGCTGACAGATAAGCCAAACGGTTGCTTCTTGATTCGAGTCAGTGAGACCAGATTTGGATACACCTTGTCTTTCAGGTTTGTTTGTACACTTGTTACTTGTTGTGGCACTTGAAGCAAATTGGCAGCAGTAAGCATGTCACTATATACGTATTATAGCATATTGGTTGTCATGGTAACCTGTCAGCAGTTGTTACTTGTGTGTATACTTGAGTAGTTTATTGGCTTTTAATTGTTTTCTCCACTTTAGAGTGACAGGGCGATGTCGTCATTACATGATAGACCAAACAAGCTCTGGTAAATATATTATTGTCGGAGAACCCAAAGTTCACAAGTCTCTAGAAGCTCTTGTAGAATACTACAGAAAGGTATTGTTACATGTACTTTCAGTGTGTCGGGGTATTTTGGGCAGATGGATTGATCGGGTGTTGTTAGTGTGGAATATAGTGTTCAGTGCATATCTTTTGTTGGATGAGTCATTAATCTGCCCCTTCCATCTTTAGAGTCCAGTTAATGAAGACGGAGACCTTCTGACTCTCCCTTGTGGACAGGTACGTACGTTTGTAGGTAGCGTGTTTGTATTCAGAGGTGTTGTAGTAGGTCAGAGTGCAATAGCTGAGAGCTGGTGGCTAAACTGGTGAACCTGAGTTTGATTCTAATGGTGGTGATTTGAGTGTAGTGTTTTACTTGATTTCTCAGGTATAGTTATTTCTACAGTTTCTCTACAGTCCACTAATTTCAATATAAAGTTGGTCAAAGCTATGTACAGTTTATTTGAATGCTTACCATTTTCCTTATATAAAATTAGAATTATGGGTTGTGATCAGACATGTTTATTTATTGCTTGCCTTAATTACATACTTTGAAATTGCTTGCCTTAAGATGAGCAGTTTCAGGGATTTCTGGATTATATGTATGTATGTACGTATGTATGGAATATTTCTGGATCTTCTCTCCTGTATACTGCTGTATACGTATGTCTCTATGTAGGCTGGTGGGCACACGGACTACAGTGACTTATTGGATGACCATGCCAATGGAGAGGTATCTGGTAGTGACAATCTACCTGGAATGACTGTGAGTTATTTTTATATTGCTAGATTGGCAAGACATTATATCCAGTGTAGAATACCTTCAAGAATTGATTTTAAGATTGTGATACAATCAACTTAATAAAAAAACATTTAGTTAACCCAAATCTCACTTATCAATTCTCTATTTCTCTCACAATGTAGTTTTCCCTAAATACTTCTACTTTGCTGAGTAAACCAGCTATCAGACGTGTGAAGGACAAGGGTAATCCGCCTGTCCTTCCTCCTAGAAAGAAGTAGTGTGCATAAGGCATTTTCCAAGTTCTCTTGAACTACAAAACTGGACTCACAAATGCTGATTTAGAAATTACTTAGAACCTTAAAGTAAATATATAGACTTAATGCATCATGCGAACTCTACAATCATGTATCATAAAATGACTAAATTAATTACTACTCTTTATTAAATGATTTAATACAAAGCAAACACCAAACACACACACACAGTTTTTGTTACTATTTTCAGTTCTTATACCAAGATGCATTAGAATGTGCTATATAACATTGAAATGTTACAATGAAAAAGTGCTTCAATTTGTAGGGAAAGGCTAAAGTACCTACAGGTATATACATTTACATCCTTGTTCTTTAACAAATATATGCATGCATGGTACATATGTTGTATATATACAGTGCTAGTTTAAATATGGCATAGCAATCTAATACAGCTGTTAGGAGGGTCATGTGAACCAAATGTTCACAATATGATTTTAAAAGTGTAGTAGAATTTTTATATGTTCTTATCTCTTTTCCTGTAAATTGGGTTCAGATATAAAATTGAACTATACTAAATGTACAGTGTATTTAGATGTTCATGTGGTACACGTACATATATACACATGACATTGTTCAAATTGGTACAGCAACATAAAAGTTATGTACGTACATATGTATAGCATGTTTGGGATGTCCTAACAAATTTAGTGCTACTCGAGCAAGCTTTTATGTACTTGTAAAGAAGATGCATATGCTGAAACTGCTTATTACGTGAAAACAATCATGTATTTACATTCTCATTAAATTAAGTGTATAAAATGAAAACTGAAATACATAGGATACAATAACTTTTTGGCAAATTATTTAAAGAATTAACACATGCAATGTAAAACTTTCAAAGTGCCTGCTTATAGTTCAAGAAGGTGTTTCATATGTGGCGATACCCTTTCACTTTGTCAGTCATCTTTTGCCCTTTCCTCTCAGTATATAGACCCACTTAGTTGAGATGTTACAGCATAAGAAGCATTATGTTGCATGTCTGTACAGTATCCTTCATCTCACATGTACTGTCTTAGTGGGATTTGTAGGAGGTGTAACATCTCAACTAAGTGGGTCTATATACTGAGAGGAAAGGGCAAAAGATGACTGACAAAGTGAGAGTGCTTCAAGCAGTAGGTTCATAAGTAGTGGAGTTTCTTTTTCTGTCAGCCATCTTGTCTCCAGGTCCTTCCTTCTCAGTCAGTTGAGATGGTACAGCAAAAGAAGGATTGTGTTGCATCTCAATAAAGCCTTCCTCTCACATTCTTCATACACAACATTAACAGGAGCGGAGCTAGAATGTACATCTATAAAAAGTATACAGTTTATGTATACCAGTCATCTAATACAAACAAAGTAAGATATTTAGCAAAATATACCTCCTTAGGTAAATTAGTTTAAAATGTGGATTTAATGTTACTCTAAGAAATGTGGATTTAAATAGGTTGCACTATTAAAGATATGTCCAACTCACATTTAGCTCCACAAAGATGTCTTTGATGACAGACAAATATGAAAACAGAAATGAGAAGTCCCAGGATCATGCCAAATGTTATTCCACCAAGTGATCCAGCCACTGTAGCAGTTATTGAGGTGGCTGTCGGATAGGTATATGAAGGGGAAGTCCCTACATGTATTACATTTACATAAATGTTCACAGTGTTAATACGTATATACTTATCAGTACTAACACTGTTAACATAATATATACGTACGTATATAGGTATATATATAGAAAGAATAAGTTCAAAAGAGGACTCACTAGTGAAACTGGTAATAAATGGTGCACTAAAACCAACATGGTTTGTAGCAGTTACAATAGTGCTATAATTCCCTCCTTCTATTAAGTTGTGAACACTCAAAATATAAGGTGTTAACTTTGTTAAAGGAATGGACATCCGGAAACTGTAATTACATCCAGTAATCATAATCTAATTTGGAATGCAAAAGACAGTCAAAGGTTATGGTTTAGTTACGTCTATGTACATTTATGAAAGTCATTATTAGTGAGTGCTTAAGTATGTTGGTTGATTTTATAGGTGATCTAAGAGAAATGATGCTAATTACAAAAACATATGCATGGTGGAACATGTCCGTAATAGTTCCGATTTTTTGAAGCCCCTTTTAGGTGCGAAATATTTGAACATTTTACAGGAAGTAGCGTGAATGTCATGTGACTCGCACATGAAGTTAATAATTAACTGTCATGATGACGCAGCATAGTGGAAAACGTAATCGATTCATTAGTCCCTTGTACGGCGAGGGTCGGCGAAGGACTAGAAATCGAAAATCCTCAGTGGAAGAACGAGAAGGTACGGCGAGGGTCGGCGAAGGACTAGAAATCGAAAATCTCCAGTGGAAGAAGGAGAAGGTACGGCGAGGGTCGGCGAAGGACTAGAAATCAAAAATCCTCAGTAGAAGAACGAGAAGGTTAGATGTTTTATGTAACGTAACATTTCCTTTTAGACTTTTTAAATGATTTGTGTAACGCATCATTTTAGACTTTCTAGTTGACGTTACACAAATCATCTAGAAAGTCTGAAATGCTACGTTGTAACGTAGTATTTCAGACTTGTGTAACGTATCATTTTTGACTTGTGTAACGTATCATTTTAGACTTTTGGATAATGTATCATTTTAGACTTTTGTGTAATGTATCATTTTAGACTTTTGGATAATGTATCATTTTAGACCTTTGTGTAATGTATCATTTTAGACTTTTGTGTAATGTATCATTTTAGACTTTGGTGTAACGCATCATTTTAGACTTTCTAGTTGACGTTACACAAATCATCTAGAAAGTCTGAAATGCTACGTTGTAACGTAGCATTTCAGACCTTTGTGTAACGTATCATTTTTGACTTTTGTGTAATGTATCATTTTAGACTTTCTAGTTAATTTGTGTAACGTAGTGTTTTAATTTAGACTCTTCAGATGATTTGTGTAATGTAGCGTTTCATTTTAGTTTGTTTAGATTGTTGAAATCTTTTGACATGTGGTGGCTTTGAAAAAAGCCGTTTGTTAGTTCTTCTTTTTATTTATTTTTCTTCTTTTCTCTTTTTTGCAGCTGGTTCCTTTTCATCCTCCAGATGTACAAACCTGCACTTTGGGTTTGTACCGGGCTTCCCCCAGAACAACATGAATGACCTCTTGCAGCCCTCAAGCAGGTGAGGTTCCACATGCCTGTATTCACACTCTCCAGGACCTTTTTTACATTTTTCTTGGAACCTACACAGAATTGGTAGGTTCCCTGGCTTCTTGGTCTTGGCCTTTCTTTTTTCTCCTTTTCCTCCTTTTCCTCCTTTTCCTCCGTTTTCTTTAGGGTTTATTATAATAGTTATCTGGCATTTCTCAAGATTTCTGAAGTTGAAGGTTGCCATTTTTGCTGTATCAGCTGTTGTAGCTATGCTGGGTAAAGTCTATTTATACTGTTAGTTGGGGGGTGTGTCATCACGCCCATTATAGGCTGCTTACTCACTTTCTCACCACCTTAACCTTGCACTCAAGGTGAAGATATGACCTTATTATCAACGTATTGTTACCTTGTTTTCACTTTATTGTTATTGTCTTGCGTGTAAATTAGTATCATTTAATTGTATTTGTCTGTTCATCTATGCTGCTCCATATGTGGTTCACTATTGGGACCAGCACCAAAGAAATTGTCCATTCAAGGACATTTGGTGGTGTTCCTAGAAATGAAGCCATATGGACAAATCTTCAGCACTTTGGGAAGCCATACTTTTGAGGTATAATTCCTTTAATTGTATGCATTGTGTTGTGTCACCTAAACTTTTGCTAAAATGATTTTGCACATGTAAGGAACTTAAGCTGTATTTGTCTGTTCATCTATGCTGTTCCATATGTGGTTCACTATTGGGACGAGCACCAAAGAAATTGTCCATTCAGGGACATTTGGTGGTGTTCCTAGAAATGAAGCCATATGGACAAATCCTTTAACTGTATGTATTGTGTTGGGAAATTTAAAATGACTTGATGTTATGTACATTGAACACTAACCAGCCAGCAAAGAGGGATACCTAGACTTTGTTAAGTCTTTCATGCATCCTCATTACCAGTAAATTAGTGAAGTATGTACTAATGACTGACATACATTTCAGCATAACAATGAAGTGGAATATGCATGGCTGGGTAGAATGTTGATCTGAACAGATAGACTCATTAGCATATGCATGGCCAATCTTCTGAGAAGTGATGGCTTTGAAAAAAGCCTTTATTAGAAATTGTAATAGAGCCACACAACGACTCTTATAGAGCCACACAACGACTCTTATAATAGAGCCACACAACGACTCTTATAGAGCCACACAACGACTCTTATAATAGAGCCACACAATGACTCTTATAATAGAGCCACACAACGACTCTTATAATAGAGCCACACAACGACTCTCTAATGAAGATTACATACCAATTTCAAGCAAAGCTTTATGTCCTTAGCATACTCACTGTACATGGTATTATTGGGAGATACTTGGGCTATTTGGAGATCTAAACTACGTTTCTTAGCTGAGATCTTTTTCCTAAAGTAACGGGCTAGTGAATGATACCTTTCCTTCTGAGAAGGCAACATATGCCTATCTCCTTGCTTATACATACACCGCAATTGATCAAATACATTCAAATCAGTGGAAGAGCCAAGCAATTTGGCGATAGCTTTACACACTGATGATTCAAGAGATACTTCAGGACAGCTATTCAGTACCTCATCTACTTGTACATCTACAGTACCTTCTGTGTTCAGGTTAGGATTTTGCTCATCATTTCCATTACTATTTTCCTTTTGGACAAAACCATCTTCACCATTTTCAGATGCTTCAGAACTTTCCTCACTCTGAATTGTTTTCCTATTTGGAGTGGAAGACTTAGGAGAAGCCAAAGTAGGCTGGATAAATGTTGCTTCAAATGAAAACTCAGGTTCACTTGAAACATTCACACAGTTAGCAGTTGAAATATCAGATATGTTACCTTCCCTTTCATTTTCTCTTTCCATGATAATAGGAAGTGTTATTTTCCTTTCAATAACCTCCTTCCAACAGGATTCGGACCTTTCAGCAACGTCTTCCATTGAAGCATTACGGAAATGTAACAATTCAGGCCCTTTAGATGAGATTTCTTCACCATCCTGCGAGTCATGGAAACAAAAGCTGCCACATGAGTCTCTGTGCCACCAAACCCCTTCACCACACTTTAAATAAGGACTTATTCTTTTAAGGTGAGCCTTGTAGGAATCTGTCCTTCTATTAATAAACTCTTCCTTGAAGATAGTGCCTGGGTAGGGAGGAAGTTTTGAAGCAGACTGACTAATTCTTGAGTTTTCCTTTCTCAATTTTAACAAAGGGTTGCTGGTTTTTTGATTCCTTTTACATTGAAGTCTTTTCAGTACCCCTGGTAGCATGTTTTCTGGCTTGTGATCAGTACACTTTGCTGCTGATTCAGCACTCTTGAAGATTCTCTCCTCATTTTCAGTGTTGGTTGACCTGCAGCTAACAACTTCATGTTGCATAGGACCATGCACAAGTAAAGCATGAAAATAATTTGAGATCATTGTGTCACCAAACAGCTCACAATGCAGCTCATGAACAATATATGCACAATTATAAAACTGTAGGCATTGTTTGGGACTTCTGTTAGAATCTTTTGAATACAGAATATTGGACAGTTGAACAAGACAGCAAATAAAAGTAGCCACAGTACTTGGAGTATCATATAAGTGGAATATGTGAGCTACATCTACTAGTGCTTTACGAAGGTCAGAACCATACAAATTTGCCTTCTTCCACAAGGTACTAAAATAATCACACAATGAAGTTTTTAGCCTTGAAGGCCCCAAAACCGAGGGCAATTGTCTAAAGACAGCACCTAGATAGCCCTTTAAATCATGGAGAGGCTCACAAGGAAGGACACTGTAGCTATCTAGATGAAACTCATCTAATGAACTTTCAGGTGCCATCATCAGTAAAGAGGGAACTCTTTGCACTCCCCGGAGCATTTCCTTTAGGACATTTAATCTACCCTTTTTATCAGACGGATAGTCCTTAACACCCCTTTTCTCGAACTCAATTCTTAACTGATTTGTGTTTAATTCTTCGTAGTACTTTTTCTTACCAGGAACTTTACCAAAGTGTCCTCCTGTAGCCACTTTAAGATTTTTCTGCAGCGTCCTTTGTTCACACTTAACTGCATGTGGAAAATCTGCAAAACTATTACGGTGACAAACACAAGCAACACAAGGATAATTTCCACCACATGTGATTCCAGCTTCAAATTGTGCTGCAGGTTTATCACCCTTGAAGAAACGCAGCCTATCAGTAATTCTGATTCCAGTTGAACTTAGAACCTCATCACTTAGACCATCCAATTCTGAGAGTCGCTCAGGAATTAAAGTAGCCTGATCTTGTAATGATGAGGACATACATCTATAAAAAGTATACAGTTTATGTATACCAGTCATCTAATACAAACATAGTAAGATATTTAGCAAAATATACCTCCTTAGGTAAATTAGTTTAAAATGTGGATTTAATGTTACTCTAAGAAATGTGGATTTAAATAGGTTGCACTATTAAAGATATGTCCAACTCACATTTAGCTCCACAAAGATGTCTTTGATGACAGACAAATATGAAAACAGAAATGAGAAGTCCCAGGATCATGCCAAATGTTATTCCACCAAGTGATCCAGCCACTGTAGCAGTTATTGAGGTGGCTGTCGGATAGGTATATGAAGGGGAAGTCCCTACATGTATTACATTTACATAAATGTTCACAGTGTTAATACGTATATACTTATCAGTACTAACACTGTTAACATAATATATACATACGTATATAGGTATATATATAGAAAGAATAAGTTCAAAAGAGGACTCACTAGTGAAACTGGTAATAAATGGTGCACTAAAACCAACATGGTTTGTAGCAGTTACAATAGTGCTATAATTCCCTCCTTCTATTAAGTTGTGTACATTCAAAATATAAGGTGTTAACTTTGTTAAAGGAATGGACATCCGGAAACTGTAATTACATCCAGTAATCATAATCTAATTTGGAATGCAAAAGACAGTCAAAGGTTATGGTTTAGTTACGTCTATGTACATTTATGAAAGTCATTATTAGTGAGTGCTTAAGTATGTTGGTTGATTTTATAGGTGATCTAAGAGAAATGATGCTAATTACAAAAACATATAACATATGCTATGTCTAGCAAGCAGAAGTTGTAATATGGAATAAGCAGTGTAAGCCTACAGTATAACTTGTAACATTCTGTCCTCCATCAGTCAGTAGTACAATGTCCACTGATAGAATAGTCAGTGAGAGTACTTCAACTGATATATACACTCTCAATAATAGGAACTACACAACAGACAAATACTCATATACCCCATTTACTCCATATAGAACTACATCTTACGTACATACCTGTGACAGGTGTAGGAAAGGTACTGGCTGCTGGAGGACTCACTCCATATTCATTCTCAGCTACTATTTTTACATTATACAATGAACTGTGCCATATTCCATCATCCATAGTTAAGGTCAATTGAGTTGAAGCTATACTGAAGGACAAGTTGACAGTGTCATTTATCGCTCTGACAGTGTAGGAGAGAGGTTGACTAGTTTCTCCATTATCAGATGGTACCTCCCAACTTAAAGTGACACTGAACGGACCAACATCATTGGAATAATGTTCACAGCACAACAAACAGCAGTTCCATTCCAAACTCTGTTTATGTTAAACAAAGTGAGAGGAGAATGGTAGTCACTACCAACTGTTACTATGGTACCACCCAATAGGGTCTTGTTGCTGGTAATGATTTATGATTGCCTGAACTTTGTTAGAATGTTCTAGCTGAGATTGCTCGTTATGAACACTTATGTGTAATGGAGCAATAACAAGGAACAATAGAGCAGGGTCATGTCCAACCAGCTCACTTGCTGTCCAATGACAGAGAATACAATAGCAACAGTCCAATAACAATTTCCCTAAATAATAGCAAAGCATACGTAATTGTCATGGAAACAAATCAATTATTTGGTCAATTGGCCATATGATCTGAGGAAGAGTGGGGGCCTCGGGTCTGTTGAACATCACATACCCTCTTACCAGCTCTCACATCACAAGCACACACGTTTGTAGATTCATGTGTGATTATCATGCCCATGGCACTAGTAATGATAGTGAATATGGATAGTTGCCTAGCAACCTAGCAGTAGGTCACATTAGAATCCAGATGTGTCAGCTAGTGGTGATGGAAGTGCTGTTTATGTAGCAGAAATCGGGCCAAACCAAATTTGGAAGTTTGTTCCAGAATCTTGTAAGTATCCATCTACACATTGTAAGAGAGACAGATAGAATAAAATAAACGATCTTATATGCCTGTGTCTTCCGTTAGACAATAATGATAATTGTACTGTATTTACTTATGCATGATGCAAAATGTATTCATAAGAGCCCTCTGATGCACCACGGAGGCATAGCTTTAGGGGTAGCTATCATTGTAGCTATCATTCTTGTCCTCTGTATATCATTTGTGTGTATGTTGGAAGCTACAGTGTTGCAATCGCTGTTCTTCTTGCAAGAGGAAGAATCTAGACATCTCCAAGAAAGCTCAAAAGGCAAAAGAAAACTTGCACTCGTTACTTGGATCCTCACACCAAGGCTTTGTGAGGGTGAGGACCTTCGATTCTGAAAGTGAAGCAGAAGATGTTATTTTTGAACATCTTTAAACGTTTTTGGAATAAAATAGATCATTGGTTCTGGATTTGGTTATGTAAAAGCATAATTGATTCTGGATTTGTATAAAAGCACGCATCGTTGAATGCCATGCACGTGAAGTTTTTGCGTATTAGAAAAAGGAGTTTCTATAGTGAAATAGCAAAATGCCTAGAACTCAAGAATCGGGATCTACAAGCAATAAATCTTCCAGAAGAAAAAGTCGTACTCCACAGAAGAGATCTGAGCAGACAGTGAGACAGGTCAAGGATACAGTCGCGTTGAAGGAAATCAGGTTTGTTTATGCTGTACACTAAATGTGGATGTAGGCTAGCTATTGAAGAAAGTTAGGACTTTTGTATAGGCCTGCATACATAGCGGAGCGCGGAGTGTAACGGAGATTAGTTTTGCGAAGGATATAGCTAACGACAGCGTCATTTTCTTAGTTACTGTCTTGTTCGCAGTGATTGTTAAATATTTCTTATTAAAGACTGCAAGTGCTGGTAAAGCATGTTACATATAACCTTAATTTGTTATTGCAGGCACTTCCAAAAGACGACACACCTTCTAATTCGCAAAGCTCCATTTGCGAGATTAGTAAGACAGATCCTACAAGAAAGACATCCGCATGCAAGCGACTTCAAATGGCAAAAAGATGCACTTGAATGCCTTCAAGAAGCCACAGAAGCGTACATTGTACACTTTCTATCCGTGAGTAACTTGGCTGCAATCCACGCAAAGCGTGTAACACTTATGATTCAAGATGTCAGATTCATCAAGATGCTTCAAGGTATTGGTGACCCTGCCTACGGAAGTCAGTGGTAATCTATGCAAGGCCTGTGACAGTTACAAGACATCGATTCGAGGTTTAATTACCCCATCTATTATTTGTCATAGATGGATCATGGTCACTTTTTGATTTCATATGTAATGTAAAGGTACATTATTAAGAACAAGTCAAGATTTATATTACATGTACGTAACTTTTATAATTACTTATAGTTATTCATATAGACATATGTTTCGGTGTATTATTTTTCTGTACATAATAATAATAATAATAATAATAATAATAATAATTGTGTCCAACCGAGACATCCCAACATTCCTTTGAACGTTGCCACTCCAAGAGTAGTGGCTTCGTAACTGATACTGTCAGGCTCTGTTGTCTTGGAACCAATCTTGATATATTCCTTGGAAAGTAATAGATGTAGACCATCTTGTACCTTCCTTTGAATGTCCTCTTCAGGTAGTTGAACATAAAGTAGTGTATTCCTGATAAACTCCATTAAACATTTCGGGCCTACAACCAACTACGTATGTAGTACAAAGTATGCAACATGTAACATTTGTATGATTCCACTAAAAAATATTACAGAACATGCACGTTACTGAACTAACTTTGAGTGAAATGAGTGAGAGGATTAGAGATGCCAAGATGCTCCATTATCACATAGTAAAGAGCTTTGATATGAATCCATTGGGCTTGACAACATATCCAGGACCTTCAGTGAGAACTAGTCGTGAACCGAGAGTAAGCTTACTCATTTGTGTACATCAAACCTTTTGTATGTCTTGCTCTGATGTTGAGGTACACTGGTATGTTGGAGACTACACGTATCAGGAGAGAGGGATTTGCTGTGAGAATCCCCTTTGATGAGTTTGTTGATCGGTAAGTTGACATTCCTTCTTAGCAAATCCAAATAATCCTTTTCCTTCCTTTTTTCCATGTTCAGTTACAAGCTCCTTGCTGCTGACCCTGGTATGGCCCCAACATCTGCCAACTGCAAACTGATATGTGTCAAGGCAGGCCTTCAAGGTTTCCAAGTTGGGAAAACTAAAGTGTTTCTGAAGTACTTCCACATAGACATTCTGGTGGAGCATCTTGAGAGAGTTCAAAAAGTCGCTGCAAATATTCAAAAGAGTAAGTAGTCACGTCTCTATCTCTCCTTAAGCGCGCTGTAGAGATGTCGTGTTAGCAATTATTTAGTTATTGTTTTAGTACAGTGCTTAGTGCAATAGTCTTCTCAAGTGACAAATATATAAGGCTCAGATATACTTATACTGTCGCAAATATTTCTAAACTTGTAGTTGTTCATGGTTTCATTGCTCGTAAGAGGTTTCAGAAGCTTCTGCTTGCAGCTGAACAGCAAGCTAAAATGATTACTGATTTCCTTAAGCTAATATCACCACCAACCCAGGGTCTCTTTGACAAACAGAAGCAAATGACCATTGAGGATGAGAAGCGGCCAAAAGGTGAGCAACAAATAGATATCTTTTAAAATGATCATCTTTCGACTATTAGAGTATCATTAGAAGAAATCCTTATCTTAATTACTTCGGGTAAACCTGCAGAGCTTTGGAAAAGTAAATTTTCATACCAATACTTCCTTTTTCACTGTGTCAGACAACTGTTTCTGTGAATTCCATACTTTATCGGTTTAATGTAGATTTCTTTCTCTTACAGTGTGTGTACCAGAATATTTAGTGAATTTTACTCTCTTTCTACAGTCAATCAGAACAACTGCTGACAGATAAGCCAAACGGTTGCTTCTTGATTCGAGTCAGTGAGACCAGATTTGGATACACCTTGTCGTTCAGGTTTGTTTGTACACTTGTTACTTGTTGTGGCACTTGAAGCAAATTAGCAGCAGTAAGCATGTCACTATATACGTATTATAGCATATTGGTTGTCATGGTAATCTATCAGCAGTTGTTACTTGTGTGTGTATACTTGAGTAGTTTATTGGCTTTAGAGTGACAGGGCGATGTCGTCATTACATGATTGACCAAACAAGCTCTGGTAAATATATTATTGTTGAAGAACCCCAAGTTCACAAGTCTCTAGAAGCTCTTGTAGAATACTACAGAAAGGTATTGTTACATGTACTTTCAGCGTGTCGGGGTATTTTGGGCAGATAGATTGATCGGGTGTTGTTAGTGTGAAATATAGTGTTCAGTGCATATCTTTTGTTCGATGAGTCATTAATCTGCCCCTTCCATCTTTAGAGTCCAGTTAATGAAGACGGAGACCTTCTGACTCTCCCTTGTGGACAGGTACATACGTTTGTAGGTAGCGTGTTTGTATTCAGAAGTGTTGTGGTAGGTCAGAGTGCAATAGCTGAGAGCTGGTGGCTAAACTGGTGAACCTGAGTTTGATTCTAATGGTGGTGATTTGAGTGTAGTGTTTTACTTGAATTCTCAGGTGTAGTTATTTTCCTTCTCTACAGTCCCACTAATTTCAATATAAAGTTGGTCAAAGCTATGTACAGTTTATTTGAATGCTTACCATTTTCCTTATATAAAATTAGAATTATGGGTTGTGATCAGACATGTTTATTTATTGCTTGCCTTAATTACATACTTTGAAATTGCTTGCCTTAAGATGAGCAGTTTCAGGGATTTCTGGATTATATGTATGTATGTACGTATGTATGGAATATTTCTGGATCTTCTCTCCTGTATACTGCTGTATATGTATGTCTCTATGTAGGCTGGTGGGCACACGGACTACAGTGACTTATTGGATGACCATGCCAATGGAGAGGTATCTGGTAGTGACAATCTACCTGGAATGACTGTGAGTTATTTTTATATTGCTAGATTGGCAAGACATTATATCCAGTGTAGAATACCTTCAAGAATTGATTTTAAGATTGTGATACAATCAACTTAATAAAATATACATTTAGTTAACCCAAATCTCACTTATCAATTCTCTATTTCTCTCACAATGTAGTTTTCCCTAAATACTTCTACTTTGCTGAGTAAACCAGCTATCAGACGTGTGAAGGACAAGGGTAATCCGCCTGTCCTTCCTCCTAGAAAGAAGTAGTGTGCATAAAGCATTTTCCAAGTTCTCTTGAACCACAAAACTGGACTCACAAATGCTGATTTAGAAATTACTTAGAACCTTAATATATAGACTTAATACATCATGCGAACTCTACAATCATGTATCATAAAATGACTAAATTAATTACTACTCTTCATTAAATGATTTAATACAAAGCAAACACCAAACACACACACACAGCTTAGTTACTATATTCAGTCCTTATACCAAGATGCATTAGAATGTGCTATTTATAACAAAAGTACTTCAATTTGTAGGGAAAGGCTATTCTAAATGCAGGTATATACATTTACATCCTTGTTCTTTAACAAATATATGCATGCATGGTATTATGTTGTATATATACAGTGCTAGTTTAATAATGGCATAGCAATCTAATACAGCTGTTGGGAGGGTCATGTGAACCAAATGTTCACAATATTTTAAAAATGTAGTAGAATTTTTATCTGTTCTTATCTCTTTTCCTGTAAATTGGGTTCAAATATAAAATTGAACTATACTAAATGTTAGTGTATGTTGTTAGTGTACTTATGTTAGTGGTTTATTGTTACTGAACTTAACTTTTATATAAATAAAATTATTTAACTATACTAAATGTACAGTGTATTTAGATGTATATACACATATTCAAATTGGTACAGCAATATATAAGTTACTTATGTACGTATGTATAGCATGTTTGGGATGTCCTAACAAATTTAGTACTACTCGAGCAAGCTTTTATGTACTTGTGAAAAAGATGCATATGCTGAAACTGCTTATTACATTAAAATAATCAGTATTCACATTATCATCAAATTAAGTGTATGAGATGAAAACTGAAGTTAAGGATACAAAACAAAACATTTTGGCAAATTATTTAAAAACAAATCGATCCATGCAATGTGAAACTTTTAAATTGCCTGCTTAGTTCAAGAAGGTGTTTCATGTGTGGCAGTACCCTCGAGCTCTCACTTTGTCAGTCATCTTTGCCCTTTCGTAGTTGAGATGTAACAGCTTAAGAAGGATTATGTTGCATGTCTATACAGTATCCTTCATCTCACATGTACAGTCTTAGTGGGATTTGTAGGAGGAGCTAGGAAGGGGTGTCTGTATATATAATTAAATAAAAACATTCAAAAATGAAGTTAAAAGTAGGGATGGCACTATAACAGTGATTGGCACATCTAGAAAAAGTAACGAAACAAGAAAGTGATCATATGGTAAGGCTAACATTGCAGAAGTGGCATACTGAAACTTAACTATACACATGACTTCTATGTTTGGGCGCATCATGGATATACTAGAAGTAGGGATCGATGCGCCGATGTTTAGGATATTAAAGGGTCCATAATCGTTAAGAATACGACTGTATATAGGCCCTGCAAAGTGACTAAGAAATTCGATCGCGGGTAACGGCAGTACCACAAATATTACTCATTCGGGTTACTTATTTTAAATACAGAGAATTTGAAACTTAATTAAAAAATGGCGTTCAAAGAGGCCCTAAATTGGGCACTTTCAAAAGTAACACGCTTCGGTTGGAGCGCGTTGAAATCTAGGGTAGCCTATTCCCTAGTTCGGAAACATTCATGACGATTTAGTATTTGTATGTACCTGCGTAAGTTCGCATGTTAGCGCTAGCTCATTTGAAAAAAGAAGAAGAAGAAGAAGAAAAAATGAGGAATTGCAGAATTTGGCCTATTTCGGTTTAACCACTTTGCGAAGGTTGTAGAGCATCGTAACATGTTTTGGCGTTTAGAAAAGCATGCAAAAACGACTGCAAACACACGAATGCAACCGAAAATCTGAACGTTGTTGATTTATGAGGTGTTAATTGATAATACATTGAATAGGGCGGCCATGTTTTTTTTCGGCCATCCCTACTTATAGAGTACTGTACTCTATGTTTGGGCGCATCGATCCCTACTTCTAGTATATCCATGATGCGCCCAAACATAGAAGTGATGTGTATAGTTAAGTTTCAGTATGCCACTTCTGCAATGTTAGCCTTACCATATGATCACTTTCTTGTTTCGTTACTTTTTCTAGATGTGCCAATCACTGTTATAGTGCCATCCCTACTTTTAACTTCATTTTTGAATGTTTTTATTTAACTTTATATATAGTGGGAGTTTATATGAATCATGGAGTTACGTACATACATGGCCGGCCGGTATAATCATTGTATGAAATTGATCTAAAACATTTACATATAATATCATATGCTTTTTGTCAATAGATGAGCTATGTATTTCCAGTAACTAAATTTCCTTCCTATAATGATCTATTACAACAGATGACTACAATTACAGTTAAAAGAGATCCAAGTATATACCATATGCATACAGTCCACCCAAAGATGCTGATACTTTGTCAGCTATTAGAATACTGACCGGATACAGTGCAGAAGGGAAGATCCTTTGGAAACACTATATAATCAAGAAGAAAAGCTAATTATATAAGAGAAATAATCAATTTCCTACTTACAAGACACATTAATCCATTAAATCTTGACTAAAGGGATGACACTCTGCAACACTGTCCACAGCTGTTATTGTGACATTATACAATTGTAAAGCTACTGAAAGTTTGTAAGCTGCCAGCTGAGGTGTGCAAAAATCCACTTGCACAGAACTACATCTACCTACAGTCAGCTAACTGTGTGTATGTGTAGTAAAGGTACTGGCTGCTGGAGAACTCATGATCTCATTCTCAGCTACTACACTATTCTTATATTAAACAATGAACTGTGCCATATTCCATCATCTATAGCTATATAGTTGCAATTAATCATGGATTGAAGGACGTATAAAAACTTTGGTAATTTAAGCTCTGTCTTCTCTTCTTACGTTTTTTGTTCATATTTTTCATGTGTATATAACACATAGAACACTGAATAAAGGATCTAGAGCTAGTGCTGGGAAGGAAGGTTATACAGTTCTCAGCATATAGGATGCAAATGATACAATTAACATTTACTGAAAGTAGTGGCAATCTCAGCATGTATCCCCTACCATAATGGTGGAGAGCATGTTGCCTCATTTAGTAGCTTGGCTCTTGTTTTAAACCATGTGTAAATTTCAAGTAAAATACTCTCCTATATGACTAATCCGAGAATTGTGAAGTATGTAGGTAGAAGTAATTGAAGGTATTATTACACTTTTAAGTGATGTAAGGTGAGTTGGCTCTATTGGTCACATACGTAACTCAGTAACAGAGCACTGGTGGTCATACATCCGGGGTGTTCTATTTCCGGTAATTGCTTCTGTGTTTGTGCAATCTTAAAATCTTATCTGTATGCTTGTATTGTACATGTCTTGGTGATCATGATTACGCATACCAGTGAATCTTCCCAAATAATTCATTGATGTGCATCTATTTGAAGGTCTCAGTAATCTCAGATGTAATATACTACTACTTCAGTTACATGTCACACAACACAAGGTAATATGTTTAAAGATATTCATCCATCCTCTTTATAAATTATTCTAAAAACTGTATTTCCCTGCGATTGGGAGCCAAACCTTGTGATCAGTTTGTCAAGCTTGTTCAGCAAAGAAGAATAGTGTCTACCGTATGTACACATAATTCTTTGGTCTATATGTAGCTCATATGTATTTCATTAAATTGGATGATTCAACAATTAGTTGCAGTATCATGACTCATTACATAAAGCATCTTACATGTTAATTTTTTACATAAAAACTTCAGCACTCTCAGCTTTACTAGTGTCGGCTTTGTCCATTGTGTCCTCTTTGGTATCTGAGATGTACTTGGGAGGAGCCCCATGGAGAATACAGTCCTCTGTGATGATGACTGATGTAATCCCTGATCCAGGCACTTCAAACATTGTATCAAGCAACATAGACTCCTAGAAAGACACAGCATGTCACACTTGTCAATAAATTGTTTTCAATGGTCAGTGCAAACACATCTAGGTACGTACATATGTATATGTGTATACATTTGCACTGGTGTACATATTCTAGTGCAATTTAATACAATTCCACAAGTCAGGCTGAGATATTTTGTAGTCTTTTGGAGGCTAACATTCGTTCTAACTGAAAAACTACCATTAGATTTTAGGCTTACTACTTGCACATTTAAAGGTTTTCCTTAGCTCTCTCTGTTTTCAACTATGTTCCATTTCACAGCTAAACTTTTTGAGATATACCGACTCACCATGATGGATCTCAATCCTCTGGCTCCAGTCTTCCTATTCATTGCCAGCTTTGCCAGAGCTATGATGGCCTCATTAGTAAACTGTAGATCAACCTGAAAGGAGAATACGTAGATCATCTGTCTCTGTCCTCATCGGTGATATGGAGGTAAGGGAATTCAGAGTAGTACGTATATACGTATTTATTTAATAAGATCACATCGAGTCTATCTGTGATGGATACAGTGGCTTTGAGTGACAGTTGGACTTGAACTGGGTAATCAAGTAATGAATATATAGACAGCCATTTTTAGCCAGCTCCAAAAATCATAATGTAACTATGTACGTATATCCCAGTGCTGTATTTAAAATCCTTCAAGGAGGGCCAAAAGCAGAGGTACCAAAAACGGGTCACTGTACAATTCAGTCTATCAGGGGGGAGTGGCAAGGACGACATACAAATGCACCCTGCACCTAATATACACATTAGTCCTTAAATGTTCATACTACAGCAACGAATCAGCAACCAAATCACTGACTGCACATCTTTAAACACATACGTACTTACATTGTCCATTTTGAAGAGTGCTTTGAACTGCGGTACTAGAGCATTCTGGGGTCTTGTGAGTATCTCGACCAACATATCCTCATTCAGGTGGCTCAAACTTGCCAAGACTGGCAAGCGACCGACAAATTCAGGTATCATTCCAAATTTCATAATATCCTGTGACTCGACCAAACTCAGTAAATGATCTTCATAAGTGTGATCCTCAGAGCTTAGAGCCACAGTTTCCAGGGGAACCTTGTGTGCCCCACCATTAGACTTTGTTGTGTTAGGATCAGGCAAACCATGGGCAAACCCCAGAATCTAGGAAACCACAGTTGACACAAAGCAAAACACACTCTCATAGGAGCACAAGACAGACAGTTAACAAAAAATGTAATCATAATTTTTATCATAAGTAAATACTTGTCTAATATGCAACATACATACTTATCTGCACACCACTTGTAATCATTTCAATCATTTCACTGACCTTTCCTTTAAGTCTCCTTTCAACAATCTTCTCAAGACCACTAAAGGCCCCAGAGGCAATAAACAGAATGTTGGTCGTGTTTATCTGAAGCACTTGTTCAGATCTACCAACTTTCCTCATGTTTTTCTCTGGAATGATCACATTTGATCCTTCCAGTATCTTGAGCAGTCCCTGCTGTACTCCTTCACCTCCAATGTCTCGCTGGTGATGGAAGGCAACAGAGCAACTGATCTTATCCACCTCATCCAAAAAGATAATGCCTGTAAAACAAATAGGACTCTGAAACAAGATAAGCTTCCTTCAAAACAGATCCCTGATTTCAAAGTGTACGTATATATTGTAAACACAGAACAGTTTATATTGGAAATGTTTCTGCTATATTGGCAGGCACCCTTACACTGCAAAAATATAAGTAGTAGTTATACCATGCTCAAGTGTGATGCATAAGTGATATCACTTAGCTTCACACTTGAGTGTGGTATATTTAATATACAAATCATGTATGACTTGAATCAATTGTAAAGGTGATGATAAGGTATTGTAATATAAGTAAACATGAGTAGGCCTACTAGTGATATAACATTTATCACTAGTTTAAGTGTGAAATATAAGGTTTATAACACCACAGATATCACCCGGTTGTCCTGGTAACGTAATATAAACCACAAAATACACCCACATGTTATGTAAGCAGTCACAAAGTATATTGCCACATTGCTAGCTGTCAACATTTTAAAATGTTTCCAAATAAATATTTTCATGTTAAGTGTACTTTGTGAAAATATTCCACAAGAATATTTCATTTGTACATGTTACTGGCTCTTCCATGAAATCTATCACACACTGAAATTTTTGAGTTTATGGTATACATTATATATAAATAGGTACCTTTTTGACATTTCTCAATATCTCCATTAGCTTCCTACAATAAATTAGTTTTTGTGAAAGCATGCAATTTGTGAACTGTCTTCATTACCGCCATTTGTAGGCCAAGTACTCACATAGAGCAGTTTATAGATGACAGTTTCACAATCGTCCCCTACGTACCCAGCTTGGGTTAGTGAAGTACAGTCACAGATCACCAAGGGTACGTCCAAAAGCTTTGCTAATGTCTTAGCAAGAAGGGTTTTACCTAATAGAAACAAGACACTCAAGTGACAGCAAATCGTATGAAATGGTTTGCCCTTACTTACCACAGCCAGTTGGCCCTAGGAGAAGTATATTACTCTTTTCCAGATTAATAACAGGTTCTTTAGACTGGTCCTCCTCTTTGATGGCATCCTCCTGCTCTCTGAATGATTCGGTCACTTTTTTATGAACATTTGTAAGCTTTCGGAAATCTGTTGGAAATCAATTAATGATTTAATAGCATGTTTCCACAATGAATACATGTAATAGCTAACCACTGGAGTTGTTTTGTACAAGAGGCTCGGGGCTTCGGTTTAGACTCAATTGATCTAGCCTCTGAAGTCTTTTGTAGTGATTGTATACTGCAACAGACAAAATCTTCTTTGCATGTTGTTGTCCAATAACAAACTGATTTAAATATTCAAATATCTGAAATGAGAAACATCTTATGTATTTCAGGAATGCTTCAATATCCTAAGATATGTAATATATTCTTAGGCTCGCAAGCATAGAAGCTAATGAAAACAGATTACTGTCATATTCCATGAATAATATTACCACAGAAGGCAAGACCTAAGGCAATATATTCAGTGATTGATACATGAGTAATCATTTTTCTTACATACCATGTCTACTTTAGAGTAAAGCCCTTTAAGGAACTAAACCTAGTGAGAGGATACAACAGTTTTCTCCAACTTCTTCTTTTCTTCTCAACATGTTAAAGTTAGAAAACATTGGTATCCTTGATGGTAGACATACAAATATATATATGCCAGCCATACAGAAAGCATAAATGACTCCCAAAGCCACTATAGTTAAGTGCACATTCTCAAATCAGCTCTATTACCCAATGGACATATGTACCAAGGGTGGGAAACCTTTGTACGTATGTCCATTAAAGGATATCTGTATGCATATCTAATTACATACTTCAGTCACAAGGTAAAGAAAATAAATAATGTCACTACAATGACTAGAAGTCACACAGGAGCCCTACCTCCTTGGGCTTGGGTAACTGTCCCTGTTCTTTGGCCACTTCTCCTTCGCTTGAACCATGCCTGTCTTTTAACAGTGAAGTGTCAATCAAAAAGAAGTGCTTACAATTTTTACACTCAATGTATCTAGAGGATGAATCTATACAGTGAGATAGTTAATCTTAGGATTATCTATTTCATGGATATTAATTTTTAATTGTATAAATATACACTTTATACAGAAAAACATTAACTTCCTTTACTATTAGAAGTTGGAGTTTACAATGACTATTAATAGGTTTCACTCACTGACAACTGAAAACGAAGCGGGCAAGGGATGGCCACATCGCGGACAGCGTAAGGAATCACTTTCCCCACTACTATTTCTTAAAATTGCGCTTGTCGATACTCCTTGGATTTTAAGTGGATTAAAAAGCGTTCTTCTCCCGAAGAACCAGACCTCGGTATATCTGTAAGGCTTGGAAAAGAAGCTCCTGCTTAGCAAATGAACTTTTACACGGCCAGAAAGACAGGAACGAAATATTTCAGAGACTTGATATCTATTTATTCTATTTAAGGTAGCCATTTAAATGATTGCGTCAATTGTCTCCGGTATTTCCACACCTTGAAGTTTGAAAACAAAGGTTTGACACAAAGAATGACTCGTAGGTCAAAGAATCAATCCCTGTAGCTTTCGGTCTCTGATTATGTACTCTTGTCACGTCCTGTGAAGGATTTATGTATATATGTAGGTGGAAACCAGAGAGAGTTGGCCAGGCAGAAGAATATGAAGAAACAACAAGAAATAGCCAAAAAGAAAGGATCTGGTGACAAGTCTGGAAATAAGGGAGCGTCCTTAGAAGCGAGAAAACACAGGTAAGAGGAATTTTGTTTCTATTTGAAATGTTTCTATGGTTTAAAGTATTTTAAAGTTCTTACGTACTATGTGAGAAGCGCCGATTTAGTACAGAGAATTATGGAGATGTTACGTTTTGATTTGCGTTTTATGAAACTGTCTTACAATTTACTGTTCAATGGCAGCTCTGTATACATGTTACAAGTAATTTACATGCACACATAATAATTGATTATGTAAATGAATGAAATATAAATATTTAGGGATGCAGAGATTATGAGGCAGAAACAGCAAGGTGGTGGCGAAAAGAAATGACAGCTTTCCAATGTACTAAATATGGCCCTTTGAAGTACTGTTGTAAACTTTTATCAATCAAGTATACTGAAGATTCAAATCAACATGCATATTGTATTTAAAAATTCATACATTTGCTTAAAGCAGTTATGATAGAAGATTAGGGAATTAGTCCATTTGATCAATTTTATCATCTATCCGAGGAACAATCTTCTTCAACTGATGCCACTGCTCCAGGCTCAAACAAATCCCTAAAGATGTAAGAAATGGAAGCCAATTTCAGGAGCCTGGGGGGCATGCAGAACATAAGGGTAGGGGGAGTGTAAAGTAAAAATTTTCAAAATTTAGGACATGGGGCAATAGTACAAGGGTGTCCAAGCAGTTTGGGTGGGACGGCAGGCATTTCCACATCCCCCTCTATGCACCCCTGCTAAACGTGCCCAGACTGACATAGAATTGTGGACCGCATGCACAACTATGTATGTCTTATCAACTAATTATGCATGGTTTTTAGAGCCTGTCTGTAGTTGGGCCCTGCATGACTCACAGTGCAGGAACCTGCCTGCATGTTACATATAGTTGCGCCATGACTCACAGTGCAGGAACCTGCCTGCATGTTACATATAGTTGCGCCCTGACTCACAGTGCAGGAACCTGCCTGCATGTTACATATAGTTGCGCCCTGACTCACAGTGCAGGAACCTGCCTGCATGTTACATATAGTTGCGCCCTGACCCACAGTGCAGGAACTGGTTATACGGCTCTGGTGTAATGAGAGACGCACCTTTCTTTCCTGGCTTCATTTCCCCACTTGATTGATCCCGATAATATTCTCTTATGTCCACCATTATCTTGCCACCATATGTTCGTACGTTCACAAACCTCTTTGCAGATATCTTTGCAACATACATTATGTTTAGAGAATACACAGGTAACTAGCCATCATTAGTAGTGCTACATGTACTGTAGAAAATTGGCTGTACATGTAATCACCGAATGTATTACGCTTATATCTACAGCTCACTGTCTACCTTAATGAGATCTTCCGACTCTTCCACACTATCCGAGTCGTCAGTCTTCTTCGAAGGTGCTGGCTTACTTTTCAACTTTTTATTCTTTGAAACTATTTCCTGTGAATTAAACGATAACTTGGCATATCTATCATTCAGGTATATAGCAGATTCAAAATGCCCGAGAAAACACCTACACGTGCATATCAACTGCACGCGCGCCTGATGTCTATTTAGAACACATATGTACGTACATGCGAACTAAACTAGATAACAGTATCGTACTTCTTTATTGAGCTCCTCATCGGAATCCTCTATGTATGCGGGTGTTCTTCTCTTCGACATGTTACCTTTTTGATAACGCTATATTTAACCACAAGCGTTTCTTGGCCAGATGCTATTGCCATACCATTCGGACCAATGAATCGTCCGCAAAGTAAAGATAACAAGAAATCACGTGTTGTTGTAATGACTATACACATAAATACAATAATATTATTCTACAGTCAGCAGTTAAGTACATAAAGTTACTAAGAAAAGATAATTAGAACTACAAGAACTAATAATACCGTGTTCACTACCATCATATATACCTAATTACAGTTTAGGATTAGATTTGAGTAACTTTTCCACCACCTTCATGTATTCCCTATTAACAGTAGAGAAACAGCATATAAATACTTGATTAAGTTACAGTATTTAAGTTGAGGTAATATATTTATTATTATTCATTTTTCACATTTTTATATTTAATACTTAGACAGATTATTTTAATTATTTATGCTCTATTAATTCAAAAGATATGGTATTAATTTGTTAACATATCCACACTGTTCTCTCACTTTACAGATTTATCTAGAGCTAATGAGGAACATACTTCTGAACTGGTAAAACTGTTCATCTCCATGCTCTTGGACAATTCAGTGCCCTCGCTCTGAGATTTCACATCCACATCCTCTTCTCCCCTCTCGTGAGCCCATGCATCCTGTTCAGATTTAGATCTCAGTGAACGCCTACTACTACTACGAGACATGCCATGGGCTGAAATATCGTCATCATTCTCTTGACCATAGTAAGAACTGTGAAGCACAGATCTTCTGTGGCTTTTTTTCATTTCCTGAGGAGAGAAAGCTTTACCAGTCATTACTAAATCAGCATATCCCTCTTGATGAGAGAAGGCGTAGCCTGATCTTGACACCAATTCTCCATGACTATAGACAGTTGGCTTGCGAGACACTTTTGGTTTAAATTGCTTCCCTGTTATCTCCTTGCGCAACACATCCTTCAAGAACTGTGTCTTCTCCTGGTACATACCCAAGCGAACATAGTCTATCAGGTTAGGTCGCAGCATTACCATGACCATGCGTTTGAATATGACGGGAAATATAATGAGCACAATAGCCAACATGCAGTAAAAGTAGAAAAAGGCAGCATTGAGTGACATCTGAGGGACTCCAACGTTGATAAAGATTGGCGTGATGAGGCTATCAAAATTTCCATAAAGGCTTTCTGCAGAGAAGAATGCTGTCACAAAGAAATAGGCAAGTATACTGAATAGAATGAAGAAATGTGTAATTGGAGTCCACAGGAGTGTGTCTAGAGCAATCTAAAGAATAAAGAATAAGTAATTCAAGTACTCATATTTCTAAATTAAACGTTTCATTGGGTATAATAATTTGCTAAGATTTAGATATAATACTATTCAATGTATTAGTTGTATAGTACATGTTGGCCCAATGGAGGGAGAAAGAGAAGAAACCTAACGATATCCTCATCCAAGGCTCTTTTTGGAATATGGTGTTCTAGATTAGTCATGTACGTAGCTCAAGCTCACTTGAATGTTGACAACCAATGTAAGAACTCCAGCTGCCATGTATGTCATGGTTTCATAATCCACCTCAAACCCTCCCCCAGGAAGCACATTGTAGAGAGTCGCTCCCATGAGTACAAAGAATATGACTCCAGCATTGAGTATGCCCTTCACAAGGCTTAACACAAATAGGTAGCTGTTGAACTGGACATGTTTCTGGCCCAGTATATAGAGCTGAGGATACATGCGGCAACAATCTTCATCAACATCCTAGAAAAGTGCAATCATACATATAAGTGTCTCATCAAAGCACAGTTACAATCTAGTATATACTACATGAGTGATAGTCCTTATTTTGCTCATCGCACAAAATATACGTACATATCAAACTGCCAAAATGAAAGCAGTACCACATTCAGTGCCTACTAATATTACAATGAATGCATAGTAACCTTACCTGATCCAGAATAGCTAGTGCAATGATGGGTAGAGAACTGTAGATAACGTTATAGAGGGTAATGTATCCCTGGCCATATACTGTCTATGTAGAGAAGAAAATGTAGACAGATCACTCCTATAAACTGTCACTAAATGATGAGAAAAGACAAACAGAAAGAATTCATAATATTTTATTTACTTGTCCGGTAAATCCACAAAATATGGCAAAGAGAAACTGAGCAAATGTGAAAGCAAAATTCTTGTAAAAGAAATAGCGAAGAAAGACTGCCATTCTGTGATAGGACCAGCGTCCATGGACCAGTAGGAGATTTTCCAAGAACCTGTAAAAAGAATATGAGATTACCCTTCAAACACAAACTTACTCACCAAACTCACTAACTACGTATAAAAAGGCAACAAGTCACAACCAGCTCACTTCATGTACAACAGCACAAGTATTATTCATAAGGTCAAATTTAAATACAGAATATTAATGCTCTTCATCATTGATCAACTGACTATAACTAAATGCCATTTCTTTGCTAGTAATAGTTATCATATTGAAAGTATAAACAGTTACCTGAACTGCCCAAAAGAAAAGTCACTGGCCAGCACAGCTTGCCTGCCCTCGCGACCACTAATACCAACACCGATGTGGGCAGCTGCAAGATACAAACAACAGGGTCACACTGAGTGTAAAGAGGCTTTCAAACCTGCAGCACCTTTAATCATCCCAACATCATTAGCTCCATCTCCAATTGCAAGAGTAATGGCTTTCTTTTCTTCTTTAATCAGATTAACGACTTTTCTCTATTAAAATAACAAGAATGTGTATCTAACTGCAGTATCTAGTAATTCTTATCCACCAGTGACCTACTTATAGGTAGCAGTATGTAGATGCTCAATAAAGTATGTACGGAGGTCCAGATCATAGATAAGTTGTAAAAATGTATATTTGGGTAACTCAGACCTTCTGTAATGGCGTCACACGACAGCAAATGACTGAATTACAAACAGAAGCAGCTTCAAGGAAGGTTTTATCCAGCATTCCATCAAACACAGTTTTCTGTCAGAGCAATATAAACACAACTTTAAAGCATTACATGCGGGAATATGTACAGGGTCCTTCAATATACGTACAAAGTCAACACCTTTTCATGTACCTGTAAATGCACATTAACTCTGTTCAACTCACCAAACTGCCTCCACTAACAACAAGAGCAAATCGTTTCTTTCCATTAGTAGTCTACACTCAATAAGAGCAAAAGGTGAAGAGGCATATAACACACACTGCTTGTATCAACAAAGCTGCTAATCTGTTACTATATAAAAGCACTATATGTAATATAGTTTTTCAACTAGTGGTGGCTCTATCAAACTAAAGGAATGCTAATTATTGTGTAACCCTCAACTACATAGGTAAGATGCCTTATCTCTTTCCCACTTCTGAGGTGCCCCAGAGAGACAAGTAGGGGGGAGGTCTCACTGGACATCTTCAGGAGAGAGGGGCTTATCTAAACTTCTGGACTCTGGATTTACCCCACCAACTCATGTCTCCTGAGGAGCTGGATGAGCTCATGGGTGGAACCAAAGCTCACAGTCTCCCCTTAGCCAATCAAAAGATGGTCGAGCCATAGACAGCTGTTTCATCCTTATTACGTATACCTCATCAGCATGGCATATGATGAAGGTCAGAGTGGCTACTCTGCTAATAAGTACTCCCAAAAGCTAAAAAGCTTGTGGTTTCCTTATCAGCAGATAAGGGGTACAGCCAAGAAGCGTGGGGCTGACCATTAATATGAAAAAAGGAAGATCAAAAGCTGATTTATGCTCAGATGTCTCATCAATGCTAAATTTGTAGTTTAGATACAGTAATTTGGGAAATTTTTGTTGTTAAAATATTTTCATGGTTGGCCCAAACCACAAAAATTAATCACATGAAATTTTCGCTCGTTCATTTGTTTGTGTAAATCAAAAGTGCGGTTGGTTTAGACCATGAAAATTTATCACACAAAAATTTCCCAAAATTACGGTAGTAAATATTACACACCTGTGAGACATTTGATTCTGTTGAACTCTTGAAATTGTTATTCACTTCTCTATGGGCTATCACAATAGCTTGGAGATCTCTGACTATGTCATCAGAGTTATCTCCATCAATACAATGCACCTGCATGTCCTCTCGCAGCAACTTGCAAGAGTAGCCAATGTTGATTGCAGTTTCTACAAATGTTGAGGACATATAAAGCTTTAACTACGGATCCACATACCTATACAGAAGGTAACTTACCCATTTTGTCACCAGTTAGCACCCAGATCTTTAGGTTAGCCTGCAGTGAGAAAGTTATTCAACATACAACAACTGGTGCAATGTGAAGAGAAAGCTGAAGCTGCGAAACATACGTAAGGATACATTGATCCACTATTAATGTAGATTTAACTGCACTAATGCTCTGAGAAGAGTGTCACCTTAATCAGACAGCAACCAATAATGAAATCTGACCTTTGAGAGATTGTAAATTGCCTCAGGAACACCATCTTGCAGTTTATCTTCAATTGCAGAGGAGCCAAGGAGAATAAATTCCTTTTCAATCTCCTCATAAACCTTGGAATAGGATTCATTTAAGTAACTTTACAGGAATTGAATTTAAGCCGAAAACTCACTTCTGCAAGTTTCTCTTGTCTGTCATCGAGACTCGTACTACAAGGAAAAAGGAAAAAAGTGGTCCGTGTGAGTCTCGAACTCACGACCTTCGCGTTATCAGCACGACGCTCTACCGACTGAGCTAACGGACCGACTTGCTTACAAATGCTTACAAAGGGTTTATATAGGTCGTACCTCGCTTCGTGATGCTTCTCGTCCCATTTTTTGTATTCTTCCACGTCCAGACTTCGATATGCCATACACAAAGTCCTCAAACCTTCTTTAGCATAGTCCTATTAATTGATACAGTTCCTATATATGCTCAAATGTATCAAAATTCCTAACACATATACCTGTAAGGCTGTTTCAGTCGTCATCCACTCTTTGCTATCAGGATTTTTCAACCTTTCATGTATCTTGACATCTACATCAGAAGGGCACACCAGTGGTACTCAGCCTGTATGTGCACATGTTGTAAGTAGTCAAGTACCTGCTCCTTTACATAAAAGCAACAGTGCTTCAGGATCCTCAGGGTCATCTTCAGGAAACTGTACTATCACCTACAAAGAGCAATAAGAGTATGCATCACTTGGCAACTTCACAAGTCAGGAGGAGCAGAAAGGAACTATGTAGGTGACACAGTTGAGACATTTCCTACATTCTATAGTCTAGCTATTATATAAATTGGATTACAACTAATAACAGGCTATAAAAGTGAAGCAATAAATTTATACACAAAAACAAAGGAAAGTTGAAAAACTCAGTTAATCATATTCTAAAGGTAGCTGGCTAAAACTTATAGCTATCGTTAGAATACTCACAGACATCCTTTTTCTGTCATTGTTGAAGTCCAAAATGTTCAATATCTTGTATTCAAGAGTCCTGAACTCATTCCTACCATCCTTGCCAACTTCCTTGCTAACCACTTCTAGAGTAATGGTGTGTGGGTCTCTGGCCTATGGAATCAACAATGGATAAGAAGCAGCAATACCTCATAAGAGAATGAATAATTTCCCTATAGACATGAGGCTAAGAAAATTCAAACACACTATATACATGTATACTTTTACTGGCTCATTGTAGGTCATCCATTTGATACAGTGAAAGTAGGCTATGGTCACTATTTGTGAAAGTAATATGGGCTGTACGTTGGACCTATTAGCAAGGGAAAACCATTGAAAAGGATACAGTTTCATACCAACTTTTCTCATTTCTCCATTTGTAAGGAAATACATGTAATATGAGCAGGGATACACTATTGTGACCATAAGGCTAAAGACACAGTGCTAAATATACACCTCTTCCATTTTGTTGAGAATCTAGTGCAAGAATAAACCATTGGTTCCTTAGTGGCTACACTCGCAGTTCAAAATTAAAGTAACACTGAAACTATAAGTGGTACAACTGCTACCCAGTAAAGAATTTTGGACAATTAGGTTGAGTTGCAAT
Source organism: Chondrosia reniformis (assembly GCA_947172415.1). Classification (NCBI taxonomy): domain Eukaryota; kingdom Metazoa; phylum Porifera; class Demospongiae; order Chondrillida; family Chondrillidae; genus Chondrosia; species Chondrosia reniformis. The sequence continues at coordinate 2,773,804 of OX359192.1, forward strand.
TGCCTATATTATTATTACACTCTGCATATATGCGAACATATATATTTTTATTTAGAAACCTTTTCTTTCTATATTTGTATATACAAAATGACTCCCAGGACTGGGGATTTAACATTCTTTATAGTGTTGATTGCAATTGCCTGTGTTATAGGTCATATTACGTATGTACATACATCTAACTCAAGAGAAGTTGCACCATGTACTTTAATAATGTTCACTTTTATTCTGACTATGGAGCATTTAAAACAAATTCTGTACACAAACCTTAAAGACATAACCAAAATTCCTTGCAGCCGACACTAGAGCTGCTTCATCAGGAGACTGGGCATTGTATTCAAAATCCCCTCCTACAGAATTAAAGAGAATTAAAGATTTTCACACATCACTCCATGTTTAAGGTGACAAGAATACACAACAGTAACATACCTTCCTTGTGATTAATCAAAACCGTGTGACACAGTGCAAGCAACTTGAAGTATCTTGCAACATCCTGCAGTGCAAATGTGAGTAAGGAAATTAATGGTGGCAAAAATCCCATAAGACTAATATCACGAGGTCTCACCGGCTGGTGACATCGACAAGCTTCTACTAGTTTTCTGTCATAGTACACAAACTCCTCCTCAACATATGGATTCCATTTCAGGTCGCATTTTCTCTGAGAGCCAGTCCTATCTCCTGTGAGACAAGACAAGGTTTGCTCTTAAGTAGCACCACAAACTATATGTATGGGAAGTGTTGTATCTGTTAACTCACCGTATTTTACACAATCTGGTCCAATGCAACACTTCAAAAACGTCATAACATTTCTTGTCAAAGTACCAGTCTATAAATAAAGGAAGCTACTATGTTTAACATTTCATCTGAAAATCATTTTCAACAAAGAATTTTCGATTACCGTAAGTAGCCATCAACAAATAACGACAGGCCATCCTTTTACCAATACAGCCTATGGTTGTCATAATGACCCTCAGTCTCAATTAAATGCTTAGGAGCAGTCTCACAAATAGTGGGCTAGAACATACAGCACAAGTATTGAAGGATGTCATGCAGGCAGCATTAACCAAAAGCTTATGTTACTGGAGAAAGTATGTACATTTACAGCATTACTATCATACAATCTATTCCTATTCCTTTGTATAGCACCTTATCGGAGAATATGTAGTCAATTTGACCAAGTTCTTCATTGAGAGTTGTTGTGTGGGCCTGGGCAGGCACATCTTCATCTGGATGGTACATTTTGGAGTCCCGATTAATTAACAGGGACAAACCCAGTCGGATTATCTCCACACTAAAATTTGTTTATGAATGAAGTACTTAAATTAGTTAAGCAAATGCTATAAAGCAAAGAGCTGGTGCATAAATTGATGGGATGGATTGATGGATGGATGGATGAAGGGATGAAGAGATGGGATGGATGGATGTACAGAGAGATGGATGGATGGATGGATGGGATGGATTAAAACTCACCTGACATATAGAGAGATGGGTACAAGAGTGTTCAAGATAACTATATTGGAGAGGATCTGATAAAATGCCAATGCTGCTGGAGAATCCAGTGGTGATTCATACTCAACATAGAGAAAGTACTAACAGAGGAATTCAAATAATAACAAATATTTAAGGCTACCAAATATGGGAAAATTACACAAGTAGGCAATAACAATCACCTAGGAAATACGTACAGTAGCTACAGAAATCCGTTCATACACACAGAATGTGGTTCCAACATCACCTGCATTAGAACTTACCTGTCCATAATAGATTTCCCAAATTAGTGAACCAATTACACAGCATACAACTAAACATGCCAGAAACAGCAGAATCTAGGTGTTAGGAAGAAATTACATTGTGTCACAGTACTGCACACTACCCATAGCACGTAGCTACTCACAGCAATAACCATCTTGTTCATTTGTCTGTCAAGCTGGGTTCTCTTGTAGAGGGTTTTCCCTATACATACATTTGTAATGGCACATGTGACAGTCCAGAATGTAAATAGAAGATTACATACGTACGTACATACGTATGATTTCACTTTTGAGAAATATGGCTTCTGAAATTCTTTAACTACTTAGTGTCTATAATGCTTGCTAAATTTATAACATTACGTATCTCAAGTTTTCAAACCTGTGTTCTTCATCAGCTTAGTCTGGTGCCCAGCATACACCACAAGACCCACCACCCAGTCAGTATTCCTCACTCTACAGCCCTTTTAAAATGGAGGAACAAAACAACCAGTAACCCAGGACAACCATAAGAAGTACCTATAACTTGTTTACCCGAAGCAGAACTTGGTCCAAGCTTAGGCCTTCTCCTCCATGCTCCAGTCCATCCCAAACGAGAGTACCTTCAAAGCTGTGTAGGTTGTTATTGGGCGCTTCACAGGCAATGAACCCTAAATTATAGGTAGAGTGCTCACTACAGGTGGAGTGCTCACTACAGGTGGAGTGCTCACTACAGGTAGAGCGCTCACTACAGGTGGAGCGCTCACTACAGGTGGAGTGCTCACTACAGGTAGAGTGCTCACTACAGATGGAGTGCTCACTACAGGTAGTGCTCACTACAGGTGGAGTGCTCACTACAGGTGGAGTGCTCACTACAGGTGGAGTGCTCACTACAGGTAGAGTGCTCACTACAGATGGAGTGCTCACTACAGGTAGTGCTCACTACAGGTGGAGTGCTCACTACAGGTGGAGCGCTCACTACAGGTGGAGCGCTCACTACAGGTAGAGTGCTCACTACAGGTGGAGTGCTCACTACAGGTAGAGTGCTCACTACAGGTAGAGCACTCACTACAGGTGGAGTGCTCACTACAGGTGGAGCGCTCACTACAGGTAGAGTGCTCACTACAGGTAGAGCACTCACTACAGGTGGAGCGCTCACTACAGGTAGAGCGCTCACTACAGGTAGAGTGCTCACTACAGGTGGAGTGCTCACTACAGGTGGAGTGCTCACTACAGGTAGAGTGCTCACTACAGGTAGAGTGCTCACTACAGGTAGAGTGCTCACTACAGGTGAAGTGCTCACTACAGGTAGAGCGCTCACTACAGGTGAAGCGCTCACTACAGGTAGAGTGCTCACTACAGGTGGAGCGCTCACTACAGGTAGAGCACTCACTACAGGTGGAGCGCTCACTACAGGTAGAGCACTCACTACAGGTGGAGCGCTCACTACAGGTAGAGCGCTCACTACAGGTAGAGTGCTCACTACAGGTGGAGTGCTCACTACAGGCAGAGGACTAAAAGAGTACACTGCTCTTTACCATTAAACTTGCTTAGCTCTTGTAAGATTGGTTCGGCTCCCTTTTCTGTATCCACAACAAAAGCATTATGTGTTGCTGTCAGTGCTTGTCTAACTTTCAAATTGGTTTCTCTACATAGACACAGACAGTAAAATATCCATTTAAACTAGAGCAGCCTCCTATAAAGGCCTTGGGCCACAGTGGCCTATGGACTGCAGTACCAGCAGCCTCCTATAAAGGCCTTGGGCCACAGTGGCCTATGGACTGCAGTACCAGCAGCCTCCTATAAAGGCCTAGGGCCACAGTGGCCTATGGACTGCAGTACCAGCAGCATCCTATAAAGGCCTTGGGCCACAGTGGCCTATGGACTGCAGTACCAGCAGCCTCCTATAAAGGCCTTGGGCCACAGTGGCCTATGGACTGCAGTACCAGCAGCCTCCTATAAAGGCCTTGGGCCACAGTGGCCTATGGACTGCAGTACCAGCAGCCTCCTATAAAGGCCTTGGGCCACAGTGGCCTATGGACTGCAGTACCAGCAGCATCCTATAAAGGCCTAGGGCCACAGTGGCCTATGGACTGCAGTACCAGCAGCCTCCTATAAAGGCCTAGGGCCACAGTGTCCTATGGACTGCAGTACCAGCAGCCTCCTATAAAGGCCTTAGGCCACAGTGTCCTATACAAATATAAAAACAACCACTTGACACTACACCAATTGCAAGCACTGATCATTCTCAATATACATAATCACTGTTGCTATACATACACTTGTCACATTCCTATAATTAGACAAATTTTTTAGTTTGAATTGTGCATCCAACTACGTAGGTAGCATTACCAAAACTACCAAGGCAGTAAAAGGTAACAGATTTATCAGTGTGACATTTCCTTCTAAACTTATAGCAAAGTTTCATGAATTACAATGAGTTCATACTGTACGCATATACCATCTCATAAGAGTACTGGCACTGAATGATCAAGATTCCTACACACTAACTACTGGTAACACATAAGTAGGTACACCCCACCCCAGACAATCTATCTAGACTGGGCTACATATACGTCCACTTATGCTTAGTGCACCAAAGACTCCTATGTTTTCATACCCATCCAATTCAGCTGTCTCCAAGAAACACAGACTGTTTGGTTGGCTGGCTCCAAGTACCACTATATCAGCCTGTAAACACAACATGTAAAGCTTAATCTCTTAAGCTAACAGTTCACCAGGTTTAGCATAACACTCACAGTCACAAAGTCATTTCTCTCCAGTTTCACTATATCTCCTACTTCAATGTCCTTCCACAGAACTTTAACAAAACTATTTTGTACCAAAAGATAGTAAAAACAGAATTACAGTAGTAAAACTCATTGGTAATGTTGCCCAAAGCAAGTAAAACTATGTACTTACCTTCCATCTCTTAGCACTTGACTTTTTCTGTGATTAAGACGCCAGTCACTTATGTGCCTTTTCTATTTGAATAACAAGGACATATCCTAGTAACATTTGCAAATAATAGTTCCTTTTAATATTATAACAAAACTAACAATGTCGTCAAAGGCGTCCTTCACTGCCGTGACTGCCAGCACACCCAAAAGAGGGATGATTGTGGTAGCCGCACTGAGAGAGGAAACAGCTGGGATCTCAGGTACAACATCTGGAATTAGCTGGATGAAAACTAGAATCAGGAAGTAAAGGTTGGCTACTCTTGTGAATTGCTCAATGAGGTTTAGAGGAAGAAATGTTATCAAGTTGTACTTGCTTGTCTTGACATAGTTATCCTACAGCAAAGCAAAAACAACTATCTAATAGTCACAATTGTTTCAAGGAAGATACACACAATAGTTTTCTTATAAAACAACTAAAATACTTCAATTTCTTACATAATGCTTCAGTAAGTCTTCAAAAAGTAACCAATTATTAATGTTATTATTGCCACCAATCAAGAACATGAAAGTGTAAATGAATACAAGAATTTGGTATAGAGTCAAGTTAATATTACAGTAGCAGTACAATAGTACAAGTTAAAGGGCCTAGGGAACTAGTATATCTAAGGGTGGAGTACTTTAAATACAAAAGGGTCTCTCTGTGCACTCTTATATCCAGACCCAGTGGGTGGTGTCTACAGGAGGTTGGCCTATGTACGTATTTACAGGGTCCAGGGACACCATAAGTATGTAAATAGTGTTTTGGTAATTTTCTACTTTGAAAACATCTAGCAGCTGCCAGTTGACATGTATTGTTTATCAAGTTGTTGACTGAGCATCTAAAATGCAGTATGGCTTAATTTTTGATCAAACATTTAGTCCCCAAGGGTCGTCATCAGTGACCAAAACCAAACCGCATTTTGATGCTCAAAGAGTCAAAAGATGTACATACGTACATACCATCCAAAAGGTAAGCTCAACACAGTTAGAAAGAATCCTTATTTTAACAGTGCTTCTTAATTATTCGTGCCTCATTAAGTAAGTTACTGAATAGGCTTAAGTGCTAACAGTGAACTTGCTAAAGAGTACAGCTCACATCATATTTAAATTTTCTGTTGTATTCCTTATCATTAGCCAACACTCGTCTCCTATCTTCTTTCGGTCTAATCCAACGATGCTTCAATATAAACCACGGGAGGTACTTGTGTTTCCAAGTTATCAGTGGATCTCCTTCAGCTGGTTGGGGTAGGGCTGTCTTGTCCAGCTTGTCAGGGCTCTCCTGCCCCCCTCCTGATATAAGAGTATCATGCTCCCCTGCACGCATGTACATCAACCATAACACAATAAAATCAGATTATAAAGTTGATACTAAGCTAAGTGCAATCTGACATACTACCTCCATCTCTCTAGAGGTCTTCCAAAGGTGCTATTCATATCTGAGTGGGTTCTATTCTGTTAATGTGTATATATTGAAAATGGTACCAGTCAGAAACCCCATCACACATAATACATACCAATCTACCATGCCTTGGGTCATTAGTACGCTAAGAAGTATAGTTGCTTAAGTGTTTGCATTTAGTAGTTAGCAAACGAGGAAACGGATAAAACTATAAGGAATCAACAATACTTTGTTCAAATAATGAGAGAATGGCTAAATTCTAATTTGTTACTAGTTCAAAGGATGGACACTATCGGAATGTTCTCATGAGAATCCCATAAAGTACGTAGAACGAGTAAATGAGAACTATATGATTGTAGAAAGAAACACTAGTTGTCATAGACACCTTAAGAGTTCACTGTATAGCCTATAACACCAAGTGTACATGCCTTAGATAGGTGACTGTACGTATATAGTTGAGTTTCACTAACCTCTTCGTGAGAGCGTGGCTTCAGGAGAGCGATCAGTTTCGCCAGGAAGATTGAGCGTCTCCATAGGAGGCTCTCCTTCTTCACGAACGGCCATACGAACAACTAGGATGGGTGAATCTACGCGTGTCTCCAATGCCTTCACACTTCGAGTTAAAACCGCCCAGTACTACTTAATGCGCACAAAAACATTTCCTGTATGGGCTTAGATAACGCAGCAGGGTGTGGTATGTCTATAAGGAGTCTCGCACTGTCTTACCTTAGCAGCCATTTTAAATCATCAACGCTGACCTAACACAGCTCTTACGAATTGCGTATAACCTGTTTTACGATAAAATATGAAATAATTGTCCATTAAGGACAACAGTGTTCCAAGGTGCAGTGCAAATATATAGATCACATGGTGTGAAGCAGGGAGCGTCTCTTGGGGTGAAGCTTAGTAGCATGGGCATCACCAAGGTGTTCCTTCAACTTGCTCTGGTACATCTCCTCACATGCCTGTAAATATACACAGCAGAGAAGCTTACACATAACACAACTCACTTAGCTTGTATTTACTAGCTTACTTTACTCATTTCTAGCTCTCTAAATGATTGCTCCTTTTCCTCTAGTGACTTCCTCTTTTGGTATTCCATTTGCATCAAGAGGTCTCTCTGTTGACTCACTTTTCTCTACAAACAGACAGTCTAGCTAATAAACTCACTAATGAAGCTGAGGAATGTTCTACTGACCTGCACTTGCTCCCCTTTTTGCTGTTTTTCCAGTTTCTTATGCTCTTCAAAATTGTGTAGTATTGCTTGTCTCTCTCTCTCTTCTTCCTCCTTCTGCAAAGCAATTTCAGCCACTACGCAGAGCAGGAGTCAGGTATGCATACAAATTACAGCAACAGAAGTACACTTTACATACATTTTTCTTCAATTTGTCTCTTTCTTGTTGCTAGTACATCCGCCATGAGTTTCTTTCGAGCCTCTTTTTCAGTTTTCCACTGTGCAATACGTTTTGCCCAGATTTTTTCAACCTACAGACATTATTATGCACATGAATGGTCAATACAAATTTCGCTTGCATGCTACATCTACTTTAGAGTAAAGGCCTATAGGGAACTAAACCTAGTGAGAGCTTTGGACGAGGATACAGGAGTTTTCTCCTTCTACTTCTTTACTTCTCCACTGGGCCAGACAGGATTACACCCTTCATCAATGATTAGGAATCTTTGTCTTCTTCTTAATCCAGGGAATCATACAATTTTATACATCCCCTTTTATATAAAGGGGGTGTTAATACCACACTGTTTATGCAAAGGCCTTGGCACACATTTTGAAAAAATCACTGCAGTACATTACACATACATACATGATACGTATATCAGGTGATCACATATACGTACGTACATGATTACCCATAGTATACCTACATAAGTACGTACGTATGTGTATTTACATATCAAAACCCATTCTCCCTATGTCCATGACTGGAATGTGTAGACAAATTATACACGAGGACACTGTCTTTCCTCTTTTCTCCTTCTCCAATGGAGCTGTTTCTGGTAATATACAATTCAATTTTCAACAACCTGGTGTCCTTGTTTTTAACTTTAAAATATTATTTAGTTGTTAGCCTTAATGGTCACTGCTTACCTATCTACGTATGTGTCAATTCATACATACATACGTACGCACAGAACATGGGAGTTAATTGCACTTGGCCTGTGAAAAGGCTACGTATGATGATAAGCAAATAATAATCACTGGAAAGTATTATGCCAACCAGCCAAGTGACCTACGTAAGTCTAATTTTGGCTGGGGGACCGAAGTCCTATTAAATTGGCAACCAGTGATCACCTCCCAGTCATTATTTTTTGCTTATCATACGTATGCACGTATAGAGAAATGGTGATTTGCATAGATTTATACCTCTGCTTGAATTAAGTTATCAACTTCTTTTTCTCTCCTTTCTTCTTCTTTCCGCTGTTTAACCAGTTGCTCTCTGTATAGATTTATTTCTCTTTGTAATTCCTTCTTCTTTATGGCCAACTCTTGTGCTTCTGTGTTAGTCTCCTGCATCAGTCCCTGAAGGATCTTCATATCCAAAGCTAACTCCTCTTGAACCTCCCTGGCCTATAAGAGACATCAGATGAGCTGACAGACAAGGAACCCATGACATGCAATGAGTAATTTACATGTGTTTTCATGAACATTCACATTTGACTTAGTTGTATTTGAACTAATTCAATTCACCATGGAAGTGCTAATAGAAATTAAACCAGATTCAATCTACTTATATCTATTAACAACCACGTACATACTTCTATCCAGGCTTATTTCATTAATGATATAAGTAAACAATTTCTGTTTCTAAAATATCCCTATATTTCAGTAATGATATATGACTCTTTCCATGTAGCCAAACCTTTCGTCTTAGCTTCAGTTTCAATGAGTAATCTAGAGCTGCTTTAGAGGCCTCTTGCTGCCTCCTCTTCTCCTCCCTCTCCCTTTGCTCTTCAATAGCAGCTAATGCAGCTTGCTCCTTCTAAACACCAAATACGTACATAGATAGATGTGTATCTTAAGTTTGCTAAGAAAGCCTTATAATGGCTATCACATTACCAATAAATCGGCCTCCTGTTGCTTCAATAAACATCTGTTCTCCACCTCGTTTGCTTTAGCAGCTTGCTGAAGATTGAGTGCCTGAAAACACAACATACTTCATCAAAGGGTCGGATGTACTAGTTTGATGCTGCCACTATAGTTTGGCACATTACCTTTAGCTGTTCTCTATTTCTCTCTATCTGCAAAGTTGCCTCCATTTCCTCACGTCTGGCTTTGGCACGGATGTCTTCCTCCCAAAGTTTAGCAAACATTTCCTCTTCTACAGGCAAATATGTACATATGTGAACCACAAGATACAAGACACAAGTCATAACAAAATGTACTCCTCATGTCCTCTACATTTCCTCAGAGATAGACGTGTACCTTTTTGTTGTCTGTATTTCTGTTCTTCTTTGACTCTCCTCTGCTCTTCTCTTTCTTCACACACAACATCTTGATGTCTCTTGGTTAAAATTGATCTCAATTCCTCACATTGGTCTCTAAACATAATAAGTACCTTTTTTAAATATAGGAATATCCCTATTCTCATAAAGTTTGACTAAAAACACACTAAAACATACCTACGTATGTATGTACATACATATGTACGTACGTATATAAGCACCAGTTAAGCAGTAAGCAGTGCACTTTATTGCACACCTGATAATGGGTGCACGTACCTCCATCTTTGGTCAAGTTTTTCCTGCACAAACTGTAACCTCTCACTTTCTCTCTTTTCCTTCAACTTTTTTGCTCTTTCTCTCATTTTAGCTTGTCTCTCCAGAGGGGTCTCAACACGTTGGGCAATCTCCTGCATGTACTGCTCTTCTTCGGCTCTAAGCATGTCATGCAACCTGAGGATATTGCACAATCATATACATCATTCAAAACTACAATGTGTTTGACTATTAATCTGTGGAATATTCTTTAAACTGTAAAAACAAAAGAATTAGTGCTTAAACGCAGAATGCTACGGTACTAACTTTTCTCTTCTTTCATTCAAACTAAGCTGCTCCTGATGGAGCAGTACATTCATTCTCCTTTGTACTGTGTTTCGCTGGATCTTCTTGGCTGTCTCTCTCTCCCACGTTGTCTGCAGGACGCAATGAAGTACGTATATACGGCTATAAGCTACACTGGCTAGGAATGTTAAGGCTATAAGCTACACTGGCTAGGAATGTTAAGGCTATAAGCTACACTGGCTAGGAATGTTAAGGCTATAAGCTACACTGGCTAGGAATGTTAAGGCTATAAGCTACACTGGCTAGGAATGTTAAGGCAGCCATTAAAGACATTTCTCGCATGCAGTAAAAGTGATGGCCTAACCTTTAGATCAAACTGCTTGTTATACGTCACCATGGCGTTAGCTTCCTCTCGAAGCTCCTCCTGTCTTCGTCTCTCCAGAATCAGGTACTCGCGAGGCTTCTTCAAGGTCGGCTTGGCCCTCTGAGGAGCAGAGTAGGACAGTAGGACACGTGTCTCATACAAGCGTAGGACTACTTACAATGGATATGGAATGTGGAGTTGGGCCAGTGCTTTCTCGGTTCCGCCTGGGAGCAGTCAGTTCGACTTCCATTGTAGCAGCTCCTTGGAAAATTATTGTAACAAAAATATTAAATGACCGTTGTGTTGCTAAGGCGGTTAACGTTGCTATGCATTATTCATTGCGTAATTTGCACGGCAAGAGTTGTAAGAGTGGTTACGTAAGTATAGTCTGCTTGAACAGTCCCCACTAATCTTCATCACGTATCCATTGCTGACCCGTAGAGTCAAAACGATGCATCTCCAAGATATATAATGCACGTGCATGAATAAAAATATCAGCCATTAAAGTCACTGAATCACACTGACAGGTGTCATGTTTATTATACACGTGTGTATGGTCATTCGGTTGCACACAATTTTGTAGCTTGAGCCTGAAAACCTCAACTACAAACTCCATCCCTGCTATAATGATGTCACCCAAAACAGTAATGTGTATGCTTAAATGCAGTATATACCACTTCTGTCACTCTAGCCTCCACTACACATTTGATTAACAAATACAACTGGTTTTGATTACTAATTATTCTAAACACAGAGTGAGGATTGTTCTACTAAACTAAATGCAGTATCAGAGTTATATAATTAGTGTTACTGTCTATATCTTGTTTTACTCTGTGTTTCACTACTTTTCCTTCTCAAGTTATAGTGTTTGATCGGGCTATTACAGTTTTCCTCTCTCCATAGTCAATGCTTCCAAAGGCAAACAACTTTCTCTGTTCATCTGAGAGGAGCTCCACCAGAGGCTTATCGACACTCTTGCCACCCGTACTAATGGTTACATGACCTAGTGCAAACAGTTCAGCCCTCCATTTGACCTCAACTGGCATTTGACTCTTGAAGAGGCGCACTTCTAGCTTTGTACCTGGCTCTGCAGTCCCTTCTACCTCAAAAGCTTCAGTTACCTCTTTACTGATTGATTTTTCATAGCCAGATGAGAATGAGTATCCAACAGCTAGTTCAAAGGATGTTGTGGCTTTAACAAAAAGGGCACCAGCTTCAAATTCAGCACCAATAGTAACAGTGATGTCCACTCCATGTTCTGTACTCCATGACTCGCCAAAGCTCACAGTAACTTCATAACTTTTTGAAAGGACTAAATCTGTATTTCCAAATTGGTTATCAATCATTATATCAAATGAAGATTCTGGTTCTTCTTTAATGGGTTCTGTGCTTTCCAGTAGTTTTTCCATTGACCTCATTTCAAGTTCAACCTGATTGTCAGGGGCAGTAGCTACAGCAGTGCATGAATATGACTCTTGGCTGGAGCTACTTGGGTTCACTGTAAGAGTACATTCCTTAGGACCTTGGTTTCCTTCACTATTGACTGAGTTACCATATGCAGATATATCGAGTGCTGATATTGAAGAATAAGCAACATAGTTGACTCCAAGATTAAATGAGGAAGGGGAAGATACCACCACTGACTTCACACACAGAGGTGGATTATAGGTCTTGGAATAATAGTAGGGCTCATATTCTATACTGTAAGGTGCAGATCTCTTCTTTACTGATTTCACACCATTCTTGTCAGCAAGAATGACACCATTAACATCCTTAAGTTGAAAGTTTGCGTTATTATTATTACCGTAATATAATTGAAAAGTTACTGATTTTACTATCACTGTTGTTGGGAATGTATGAGTTGATGAATAACTGCGACTCAGTTTTGAAGTAGGTCCAGATATTGTATTCATAACCTCACTAAGGAAGCAGATGTCTTCCAAGTTTGATGCAATCCTACGTGTCAGTTGTTTAAGTGCATCAATATCTCCGACAATGTAGACGGAATAAGCACTGGGTCCTCCACAGCATTCTTCACCTTCACACCCTTGAGATGTGTAGGCACCAGGACAGGTTGTACTGCATGGTCCATCTGTTCCAGATGCCTCTTCCTCTAGATTAGAATACAGGCGAGGAAGGGGAAGAACATTACTGCAGTAGCAGTCAGAACCTTTAGTCGAGCTGATAGCAAAGCCTTCCTCTTGACATTTGTTTGTACAGTATGTGTTGTGGTTATCTGAAGCGGTGAAATGTTTGACATTGCTCCCCTGCAACACATTGTCTTCAGTATCACTGTAACACCCTTCAAATTTGAGCTGTGGAGATGACCTCTCATCCCTTATGTGTACATCTTCATCACCAGCATTCCTTATTGCTGGGCAGGCTTGAAAGACTGCAAAGCAGATTATCAATGCAACAACAAGCATTAGTTGACTGAACTTGGCTATCTAATGGTAGTTTAAGTTGATATAGTCAACTCGGAGTAGTTGTAACCTCCTTATATACAATTCTAAAGACATATTATATAATTGTTATATATATATATTTCTATAAATTTGTGCTTTAACTATATATACATAATATACTGTAGCTAAGAGCAAGTATAAATATTAAACTATGCATACTGGAGAAACTATATTTATTCATGTGTACATTATAGACCTACGCACAAGGGAAAGGTACCAGCAGTTTCCTAAATGAACAGTTTATATAGGACAATGCATGGTACCTGGTAAAGTAGTTTCACACTTCTCTGGTGACTGCTGATCATGTGCAAATCTCAAACCAGCCTAAAGAAGGAAATGGAGAGTCCACTCTCTGTAGAGATCAAAGACATTATAGCTTGCTCTTTTAACTTCCGCATGAGTGATGGTTGTATAGGAAGAGCTGCTGAATCCGAAGTGGCCGGCCCCTGCATGGAGATACCCATAAGAGGCCTGTTGCACACAAAGACATAAAATATCCTAGCACTGTATATGGTATGACTATAGTATTAAAGTTCTTTAGCTTATCAATAGCAAATTATTCCGATCACCTTTTTGACAGCACCTTTGTGTTCCGTTAGTCTTCTCTGTAGGCACCGACTGGTCTCACCAATATACACTAAGTCACAATTCACACACGGAACCTTGTAGACTACATTCTTCTTCTTCAAGATTGGCCTTGGTACCTTAACCTTTGTCAGGAGCTGTCGGAGAGTGTTGTCAGATCAGAAGACAGCCCTGAGGCCAATACTGCTGCAGACCCTCTGGATGGATTCAGACACTCCCCTAACATATGGGAGATATAGAGTCTTCAGTGTCTCTTTTGTTGTATGTTCAATACTGTCCTCTGTTGTGGCCTGTATGCTGTCCTAAGGCACATGTGATGATGTTGGTAGGGTAACCATTAGCCCGGAAGGTCCTTCTGAGATATTGCAGCTCCCTTCTCCTGGTTTCATTAGTGCATACCTTCACAGCTCTCCTTTTCAGGCAGAGGATAGTTCCAGTCTTCACTGTTGGATGGTGGTGTGAGGAGAAATGTACATACCTATAGCTGTATGCCTAGGTTTCCTGTATACTCCAGTTTGGAGCATACCTCCACTCCTTTGGACGGATACATCAAGAAACTAAATCTGATTATTTGTTTCCCTCCTCCATTGTAAAGTTGATACAACGATGAAGAATATTCAGATGCTGATGAAAGGTATGATTATTGTGTAATAAACCCTAGCCCATAAACTCCAGCCCTGAAAAAGAAGGACGAAATTATAAAGAGTCTAATAACTTCAATTCGAATACTGGCCTGAAAATGTATATAAGGATTAGCACACTTGCCTAGCCCCAAACATTTTTTAATCAATGGGAAAATAACTTGTCTACAAGATGATAAGTGATGGGATTAAAACAGTTTGAGTCATGTGATAAGTATATTACAGCTAAAAAGATCCTTCCTAATGCAAGAGATAAATATACCCTCCATAACAAGTTTGCTATATATATACTGCTCTACTAACATTGTTGTATATATGTAGAAAGGATATAAATATTATGAATTAGTATACCTATACCGTGCAAATAGTTTCAAAATTCTATACTAAGGAAACTATTCTCACTGCATCTATAGAAACACAGGTGAGTCATAAGTCCTAGGCCTGTTATGACATACTGCATGTATAGCATAATTTCAAAATATATTTTCTAATGGCCATATGTACATAATTCCTATAGAAATCTATATACAACAGTTATTAAATTACTACCATTGATTGGCTTCCCTAACTAATTACACATTGCATGGGATATGTGGTTTCACACTTTGTATGACTGCATTAGTATCCAAGCCTTGATTAATGGTTATATGAAGAACTATTGAAGCTGGCCCTATGTTAAGGATGCCCAAAAAGAACTATTGGTGGTATGTATACATAGAGAATACCCTGATTAATAGTGTTATGTAAATGATTACATATAATAAACCCTACCTTTAAACCTAAATGCCTGAAGACTTTAAGGTATAGCCTGTGTAATTAAATAATTATATTATTTCATGACCGTTTTGGAAGAATCCACAGCTAAACATATATACATGACAATGGATATATTGTATATACTGCTAAAAATCCATCCTATGTATATATTAATTACCTTAGAGCTAGTCATGATTGTCTATTGTACAGTGTCTTGTGAGTCATTACATGCGCATGCATATGTTCAACCATTGTTATCATTAATTTCTGATATGCACATACGTACGTATGTATGACTTTATAAAACATGAGAGACTGTATATACTGGAGAAACTATATTTATTCATGTGTACATTATAGACCTACTCACAAGGGAAAGGTACCAGCAGTTTCCTAAATGAACAGTTTATATAGGACAATGCATGGTACCTGGTAAAGTAGTTTCACACTTCTCTGGTGACTGCTGATCATGTGCAAATCTCAAACCAGCCTAAAGAAGGAAATGGAGAGTCCACTCTCTGTAGAGATCAAAGACATTATAGCTTGCTCTTTTAACTTCAGCATGAGTGATGGTTGTATAGGAAGAGCTGCTGAATTCAAAGTGGCCCACCCCTGCATGGAGATACCCATAAGAGGCCTGTTGCACACAAAGACATGCAATATCCTAACTGAATATACTGTATATAGCACTGTATATGGTATGATTATAGTATTAAAGTTCTTTAGCTTATCAATAGCAAATTATTCCAATCACCTTTTTGACAGCACCTTTGTGTTCCGTTAGTCTTCTCTGTAGGCACCAACTGGTCTCACCAATATACACTAAGTCACAATTCACACACGGAACCTTGTAGACTACATTCTTCTTCTTCAAGATTGGCCTTGGCACCTTAACCTTTGTCAGGAGCTGTCAGAGAGTGTTGTCAGATCAGAAGACAGCCCTGAGGCCAATACTGCTGCAGACATCATTAATTTATGACATGCACATACGTATGTAGTACGTATGTATGACTTTATAAAACATGAAAGAATGACACTTCTGTACATGTGCTTGGGCACACAATCCCTTTACTTCAGCTATCCATGGGTGTGCCCAAACACAGAAGTGATGTGTATGAATAAGTATATAGTAAGCCACTTCTATATGGTTAGCTGTATCTCTCTTGATATCACTACTTTGCTTTGATACTTTTTCCAGATGGGCTATTCAATATTTGCAAAATTGGCTGTCCCTACTTCTATAACTTCATTTGGAATAAAGGAATACTTTACAAAACATTTAGAAGAATCAACATATTTATTGGGGACAGTTGTCTTTACTCGTAATACACCACCAAGTTTGACTCCAACAGAATTCTATTTCAAGTCAGTTGCAGCCAATGACTATGGCGTTCTATACATTTTCATTAGGACTGATTCAATAGATGCCAGTGCAACAGCTAACAGTGTACGTTCTTTTGGTATAAATGACCTGGATGTAGATACTAATAATGTTTTACCAAGAGCAAAAGAGGTGGCATTGTTCGTATCTTCTAGAGTCTTATTTAGAGATATTATTCAACCCCAACTTTCACAAGACTTTAATGGAGGTTCCTTCACTGCTTCACAAATCACTTATGCCACAACATCAGCCTATCAAATCACTGGAGGTGGTACTACAAATGCTGGAACTGCCCAATTTTGTCAAAACTGGTATTATTCCTCAGACTGGGGACACTTATCACCTAGTTGTCAAACCAAGCCAATCAACATTCCACTGAATCAATTTAAGATTAAACCAAAAGGACAAAATTTAGATGTTACATGGTCAGCTCACTTTAGCCAACCCATCTGGCATACTAGAAAACGTTGCAGTACCTGTGGAAGGACTGGGTTTACATGCAACTGCAGATACTGGTGGGAGGAAGACAACATCAATGTTCAGTTGAATCTTGATCATGACATTAATCTTAGTGTGAACGATAATCAAATAGTGTCATTTTCACTAACTGGAGCTAATGCTCTTGTTGACTCAGCTAATTTTGACTGGGCAAGGCTGGGTGATTACACGAGACAATCTGTTGTCAATGGAGTTAGCACACCTCGCATTAGCATAGAAGATGTTTCTGTATTTGCAGTGAGCAATATCATTTTTCCTGAAGCAAAGGTTTTGGAATTTCATGAAGCTTATGTTCCAGGTGACATTCTCATTGTTGGCAATGTCACTAGGACCTACAACCCAGTGTAATCTTGAGATTCGAATTCATCAGCAGTTTTGAACAGTCTCTAAGTCCATTTCTAATAGCATCTCTTCATATACGTAATATTAATCTATAGCTAACCAGCTAAATACTAAATACACCAGACTACCTCATATCAGCTCTCCACTCCATCACCCACCTTGAATGGATCCCCTCTTTCTGCACCTCCACCCCCAATGGTCTAGCTATCTTCTCTCTCTGCATCTCCACCTCCAATGTTCTAGCTATAGATAGGAATTCTTGTAGGAGCCACAATTATATCATTACTGCTGACTTGAAAAATATAATGTAATTGTGTAAAATGGCAAAGGTGGATCTGCATATATAAGCTGACCTACGTATTTAAGCAATCTATTCTTGCTTACCTCCTTGGGTGTCAGCAGGATTATCATTTCATTTCAAGCCATTTCAACTGTTTCTGACTGCATTGGAGATGACTAAACAACTTGTGTGTACAGGAAATACCATAAGGTCCCTCACCAACAGCCATTAAGGGTCACTGGATACTTGCAACATATGTCTCCATATCAAGCCTCTGAGTAAGGACAGCACATTATAGGTACACAGCTCAGTGGCCAAGGGTCACTACCACTGGCACTGGCACACAATGCCACCTTTGATGAATTTCCTGCACAAACGCCTTCCTCTATGGAGGGTTTCTCTACATTATACACCATATGTGAGGATTTGAAGAGGCTTCCATGTACCTCATGAGATCACTCGTTTAGGAAGCTGGCCACCATCCCTTGATGAAGTGACAGCAGCCAACATTACCAAATGGCTGTCTGTGTCTCTAAAAGTTCCTAAGGTGCTGCTTTTGTGTTCCTACAAGAGGCAGTCAATGTTAGAATTTGCCACATCAATCAGCACATGGGTAGCTGGTACAAAACTTTGAGGTACTGTAACTTACTCTCAAGAGACTTGACATCATCTGCATAGAGATATTCTAGTACCAAATGAATGGTAGTGGAGGAATAGGGTAATCTTACAAAACACTGTTCATAAGACTGCACAGAGAGAGTACAGAAATAAAATGGAGTTATAATGTAGCTAGACATACACAGATGCTGAAACATTACACCAACCCATCTGGCATACTCAAAAACATTGTAGTGGAAGGTTTGGGACTACATGCAACTGCAGATACTGGTGGGAAGAAAATAACATCAATGTTCAATAGATGTCAAGGAACAAGCCATTCCCTTCTTTCTGTAGCAAATGGCTGGTATACGTATATGGTTCAAAGCATCTGTTTTAAAGTGCTTGCCTTAGAAGCCACTCTGCTAACATACGGGTACAAATCATAATAAAGTAAATGTTCTACGCCCATACCCCTGTACATGTACCCATATACGTACTACAGATGTAGCTTTGAAAGGCAACATTAGCTTTGTCTCAATTTTAAATTCTATCTGTAGCTGCTGTACATTTATATGATAATCAATCAATCACGCATACTGAACAAATCTATATTTAGAAGAGGCAGGCTGGAGATCATCCTTAAAAAATTTAGTTCTATATATAAAATTAAATGTACTTAGATCTATAAGAAGTTTTTGACGTATACAATAAAAGCATTAATTAATATGATATATAAGGCAGCAATGAAAATTAACCAAAGACTCCTTGGTTAAGTGGAGAAGGTATACATCAGTCTAAATAACAACAGTCAATAATGAGTACAATGTAATTTACATGATATTACAGTTGCAATCTGCCAATTGGCATTCACTGTGATAATCAGACCACAACTATTACAACAAGCCATCTCACTGCTACAATCTTAAAGTTTACTACTTCACCACCTGCAGGACTCGTGGTAAACACATAACTGCTATATGATTTATTTCCAACTTGTATACAAGTAAACAAAAAATGGTTTTGTCCCTCTCCCACACACCCACACACCCACACAGCAACACACAAACCCCTTTATCAATCATATTACTTGTATGTTCTCTTTACAAATAAATCTCTAATCAATTATCATTAATTATATATAAGACACAATTAGCTGGCTAACATAGAATGCTATTTTATAATTCTTTAAAGCTTAAAGCTTGGTTTGTGTGATAGATACATTAGAGTTTTATTACTAGATGTAGTACTATCTCTTCTGCTATCTGTTTGTTATTTCCCATGTAAAAACATTAATTTTCATTTATACACATAACTTTGCTTAAATTTGTAGTAAAAATGTTTAAATGACAACATGATGACTCTCTACAGTGTCTCTATAGGACATTTACACCAATAGAACATAGTCCATATTGAGTATACGTATAACAAAGCACAATAACACGATATACTACATTTAAAAAAGTTGTACAAAATATTCTAAATAGCTTTGTGAGTGAAATTCTTAAATGGTTTCATTAAATGAATATATAAGTTACTATATATAACTTATTTTACTAATTAGTGTCACTAATGACTTTTCAGGTTGTTGAATGAGCTAATAAACGATTCTAAGATGCTATAATCCTCCTTGTGGTATATAATCTAAGATGCTATATCCTCTTTGTGGTATATAATCTAAGATGCTATATCCTCTTTGTGGTATATAATCTAAGATGCTATATCCTCCTTGTGGGGTAGTGTATCTCAAGCCATATAGTGACCATACTAACCTAAAGTTCACTACTTCACCACCTGTGTGACAAGATACAGGATTCCTGGTAAACACATACCCTCCATATAAATATATTTTCAACTTGTAGATAAGTGACACACTCATCCATAGCCATTTATATTCACCATTGTAGATAAGTACACAAAACAGTTTGTCACCCTACCACACATCCACACACCCACACATGCGCCTTTCTCAATCATTTTGCTTCCTTATTTCCTTACCACTTCACCACTGTACATACATTTCATGCATTATAATTACTTTAAAGGAAAGATATTTTGTAGTGATGTGATAACCAAGCCACAACTGTTTTATCATGAAATTCATTTCATATGGAAAAGGTTTAGAATTACTAATTGATTATCACTAAGGCCACAAGTGGCTGACCAAAAAGGAATAGAATGCAGAACATGCTCTTTTACCATTCTTAGAGCTTAATTAAACCTTGGCTTTGTGTCATAGATACGTGTACATTATATGTATGTAAATATATGACTTTTATTAATACTGTTTACTAGATATAGCACTTTCTCTTCTTTTCACTTATTTCCATTGTAAAAACAGTAAACAAACATAATTTAGCTTAAATTTGAATTAGAAATATTGAAATGATAACTCAATGACTCTCTAAAATGGTACTACGTATAGTACATTTACACAGACAGAACATAGTTGTATATAAGTTCCTATTGTGTAAATGCATATATCATAGATGATATGATACTTTAAAATTTTTCTAATGTTTTGCTGAATAGCTTTTGTATGGATGCATTTATATGCATTGAATATGTAAGTTACTATATATAACTTACTTTACTAATTAGTGTCACTAATGACTTTTTGAGGTTGAATGAGCCAATAACGATACTTTATTTAGGGGCTATGTTCTTAAGTTTAGATTTATAAAGAAATTGATGGATTGCTTCCGACAAATTTGATGCATATGGCACATTCAACCAGAACATTTCTATATATCTTAGAATTTGTCCGAGCCTTTAAATAAAAGGACCTCAGTAAGACAGAACCGGCACAAACGTTCAAGAGACCTTCTATAATTGTTGACTTACCTGAAGAAAGAACAGAATTTCAACAATATAAATTGGAAAGTGATCACTCCAGGGATGCACTTGTCATTCATACCCTTCTTTCTAATTTTGGTGCCTGATATTGGACAAGGTAGGTTATAAAATACTTTTATAGATTTACATAGGCGCCTAACCTTAGATCTTACTATGACATTTCTTTGCAAGGAGGTGGGGGTTACATGGTGTAAGTTTACACAAGAAAATCCTTAAGCACTTTGGATGTATACTTTTGTCTATCATTTGGATTTAAATTCTTGTTCAAGATTGGCCTTGGTACCTTAACCTTTGTCAGGAGCTGTCAGAGAGTGTTGTCAGATCAGAAGACAGCCCCGAGGCCAATACTGCTGCAGACATCATTAATTTATGACATGCACATACGTATGTAGTACGTATGTATGACTTTATAAAACATGAAAGAATGACACTTCTGTACATGTGCTTGGGCACACAATCCCTTTACTTCAGCTATCCATGGGTGTGCCCAAACACAGAAGTGATGTGTATGAATAAGTATATAGTAAGCCACTTCTATATGGTTAGCTGTATCTCTCTTGATATCACTACTTTGCTTTGATACTTTTTCCAGATGGGCTATTCAATATTTGCAAAATTGGCTGTCCCTACTTCTATAACTTCATTTTTAAAACGTTTTTATTTAGAGGGTTTGCATTTTGTTAGTGTCTTCTTCCATAGGCTGTGTCCTTCCAAAATTAAGCTTCATTTTACCAAACTACATACGTATATATACAACAATCCTTTGCAACACACGGAAATCAAATTCTCCAGTAGTCATAAAACTAGTGCTCAAACTATAAATACAATAATTCTTTAAACTCTCTATAGTCTCCTTATAAGTGACTACAGTTTGGCCTTTGCCTGAAACAGTTGTCCAAGCTTCTGACTCAGCATAATATTACCACTAATCTTCAACTTCTTGCCAAAGAAAGCCTGCACCAAGGGGAAGCTGGATAATACTATACTTGAAAATTTAGAAAAACATACCTTTTGAGCTGTAGTTTGGCCAGAAGCCATAGCAATGAAGTCATCATCAGAAATGGTCAAGGTACAACCCGGTTTCTCAGAATTCTTTGGAGTGCCCTGATACACACTGCCAGGAGGAGTCTTTAGATCCACGGCTGAACACATAACAATGCAGTGCATAGACTGAATAACCCACTACTGTAAGAAGAAGGTCCTACTACAACATACTCCACTGAGAGATTGTCTTCCCATCCTTTGTGATGTTCCACAAGTAAAGTGCCCTCACTTTCTTGACTAAATCTGGCATTTGTTCAACCCTTTTCTTCACCTCTTCAAAGAGTACATCAGACTTCACATCACCACCACCCTACATGGAGTGGAATTAAAATAAATATTGACATGAAGGGAAAGCCAACTTAGACATTACTGGGCTGCATGCAGGTAAGCTTAAACTTTTCAAGCAGAGCTTACGACTTGAGATGAGTTTTAGACTCTTTTTAGAAATGTTTATAGGATGCATGGAGGACAATGCATTACAAAGGTTCACACCTAATACCAGACAGTGTGACATTGTGTATATAATTAAGACTCTACATTTAGCATGGAGAGCCTTCACAAAAGATCAAGATCAAGAAATACCACACAGGCTAATACGATAGTAATGCTAGCTACTACAGTTTCACATACAATTGTAAAGAAACAGGGTCCTTTAGTGGTCAAATCTCTCAAAACTGTGGCTTGCACAAAATTCGAAGTCGAACTATCCAGAAAGTATCCAACTAAATGGTACCCAAAGCTCTTCAGGTAATAAAAGCGCAATAAAAAGTAGGTATTTAAGCCCAGAAAAGGTTGCAACCTTCTAATACATGTCCCCATGGACACACGTTTGCTTACCGTCTCCATTTTTCTTTAAATCCCGAATTGCGATATTGATAGCTTATCATGTGATGAATTTCGGAATTCGGCCAATGCTACTATAGAAACGTACTGGAGTAAGGGACCAAAGGTCTCATCTTGGCTGGGGGACCGAGGTCCTACTAAAAATGGCAGCCAGTGATCGCCTCACAGTCCTCAAAGAACCACACCACCTTAGGGCTCATCAATGTGGTATACTTCTGATGATGACTGTCTTCAACTTATATTAATATATATATACATACAGTAATATCTGTATATAAAAAGTGAAGATGGAGGCTACAAGTGAGGCTGAGCACTCATAGTAAAAAAATGGATGACTGGGAGGCGATCACTGCATGCCATTTATATAATAAGACTTCAGTCCCCCAGCCAAGATGAGACCTTGGTCCCTTGGTTGGTTTGGCATAATATATTCCTGTGAATCTTCATATTTACATTGAATATAATTATTAGAAAAATGATTGTCCAAATCCGTAAGCCAAAAAGCTGAACACCTGTCCAAAGTTGTTATGATTGATCCCATGAAGTCCATCCCTAACAACAGACATTCAGACACTGACAAATGTTCTTAATGCATGTCAGCACCAAATTGCATCATAAACAGCATCTTTGGGAGTACCATCCATGTAGTGTGAAAAGTTAAAGAGGTTTACTTATAAGGTTTTGAAGGCAAAAGAAGCAATGTAATGAAAATGATGGATTTTTGTATCAATGCTCATATTTAGTATTATTTATTATGTAAGCATATCCTTTCTTGTTCCTGAACTTTTTGTGCCATCCCTACATATCTTTACTATTTGTGTAGAAATGTTTTAATATTTCTAGTTTAAATAATGATATTAGAGGAGGGATGGCTATGCTGCAACTGTGACTAGTATATTAAAATTTAAACATATTCATCAGGTACAATGTGTCCACCTCCGAATACACATTACTACTATTATATGTAATGTGTTCTACATGCATGTGTCTTTTAATTACTAATAAAATTCATTTTACCCCAAACATAAAATTTGTCTCCATGCTAAATGTAGCTATAGAGTCTTAATTTTATACACAATTTTGGCATAAAAGTTGAATAAGGTATGATGTAATGTAGGTCAGACAAGAGCCTTCACAAAAGATCAAGATCAAGAAATTGACAAAGATTCCTGATGAAGGGGGAAATTCCCAGAAACAGCTTTGTACATCCAAAACTCTCTCCAGGTTTAGTTCCCTATGTTTTACAGTGTAGGCATATCATGTAGGAAAATGGTGTTTTCATGTACGTATATATATACGTACCTACGTACATATATACTTGTAAATTAAGGTATTAGCTATATAGCATACATAGCCTTTATTTAAAGCCTTGTTTACATTTTCATGATATTATATTATATATACATGCATTTTAATTTTCATTACATTCTAAAACAATCCCAAAATATATTAAACAACACATGTTTATGAATGTCTAATTGTACAAAAACATTTAATATTTCTTTTGATCGTAATTTAAACAGGTCAGTGTTATTATACATGTATTATTATATACAGCAACAAAACGTTGAGGGCCTAGCTTATATATAAAGCAATCAATAAAGTTATACAATCAAATGTGCAAGGCTGTGGTTAGTATCCCCTTCTTCACTTTCCTTGAATATTTCTGCAATTTTCTTTTTCCCCAAATATCCAAGCAATGCAATGCAAGCTGATGATATTAGATATTGAACCAATTTAGTACTGTCCAGCAGAGGAGAGAGGTCTTTATAATGATTCAGTAAGGAAGTGAGGCAGCTGGCTAGACCTAAATACATTATTAGCACAGCAACCCAGAACAGAATTTTGATATGATTCTTGCAATGGCAGCATTTCTTTGGGTGTCGAATCATTAGGAAAAGTTCATGGAGAACAATAGCAGAAACTACAATGACTAGTAGTATACCCATAGTTTTAATGAAAGTTTTAAGAGGATTAGCAAAGAAATGTACTGCAATGAACACGATTAGGAGGGGAAATGTCTGAATACCATAAATTGGGCCTGCCCAACCAACAGCTGATAGATGACGAAAGATCAAATCTCTACAGTTTGCTACTTTATGAGTCCTTCCATGTTCATAACTAAATCTGCTCTGCCTTGATGAATTATTAGTATTGATAGTACTGTAAATAAGTGGATATTCACATATTAAGAAGATGATCCCTATTACTAGTACAAACATTAGTTGGAGTATAGACTCAGGGAGGAAGTACTCTGGATAGTATTCTTCATGTTTACTTAGAAGATGAATAGTATATACAGTTCTACCAATATGCACTCCCATATAGGCTGTGATTATCCATCCAACAATCTTGAATTGAGTATATATATTTGATTTATACTTTGTCCTTGAAACAGTTATCTTTCTTCCCCACTTAATAAATGCTTTCATTGTCAGAATAGTACTAGCAATCATTATGCCAAGAATTAATGCTTGAGTTTTTATAATAGCCTGCCATCTAGAATTTGATTGTGACACAGTAGTTAGTTGATATGGACGTCCTTCATACCATGTAGGCTGGTAAGGAATAAGTGGCCTTTCACAATCTGATTTCTAATATAAGGAAAAGTATTAACCATGCAAATGAATTAAAGTGTGATTTCAAATATATATAGACATTTGATCAATTTTAACAGCAGGTCATTATGTATTAAAATAGATCAAGAGAGAGCCAATTTTAAGACTCACATTGTCAGTAAGGGCTATCAATGTTTTATGATACTGTGATGGAATGCTAGCACACACACTTTGTGGTAGATATTTTAAGTAATTTTTCTCTACCAGGATATTATATGTATATAGATCTATTGGAGATATCAACAAGTAGTAGAACTTTTTGAACCAAACATAGATGTAGCATCCTTCACTGTTCCACCGACAGCAGGCTATATCCGTTGAGGGTACATCACTGTATTTGGTTCCATTAGTCACTTTAAAGTGGAAAATATTGATTGCTCTTTTAAAAATGTCATTCTGGTCAACAGGCCTTCCAAAGTAATCATATAAATAGTCAGTTGTGTTTCTGACAAGTGTCATTACACTTTCTTCATAACTACACTTTTGTTTACTGCTCTCTTCAGTTCCTCTTGTCACACCTGACCAAGCCAATAGAAAAAGTAGAAAAGTAATTCTTGGAAAATGGAAACCAATCCCATTTGAAGTAGCTAGCATTTTACTTGCTTTGACCTCTGGACATTCTGTGCAATAGCAGTTTTATACTGTTTATATTTTTAAGCCTCAATTATCTGAAAACGGAATATCCTACAGTTATAACAGTGAATGTTAAACTTGTTGGCACTTTTAGTTTTGTTGTCAATTTAGAGAAAATATAGTTAGCTTAACACAGTAAACATTCACATTATAAATTATTTCTATTTCAACCAAACCTGCACCCTTTTGAATTCACGACCAATTACCAATCAATAGTTGATGTTCTGTACCTATATCTTTAATTTACTGTTTGATCTTATAGTCAGAGTGCTGTAGATAAATGGATAGTCACATAGGAGTATGACCAATGTTATAGTGTAAACAGCAGATCAAGGGTTGAATCAGGGGGAAAGTGTTCTTGATTACAGATGGTATTGTATAATACATGTGTACTTAAAAGGTGAACTGTCACTATGTGCAGGAGGCCTATAGGACCCGCATGGTGTCATTCTACGTAAGTCACCTCAGTTGCATTTTACAATGGTACAAGGTTTGTCGCTGCCTAATCCAAAAAGTGGGATTACGTACCAGAAATCTGGGATCCCTATCAGGTATATGACTGTATTTATCAATTCCCTTTCAGCTTCCTACAATCCAAACATTTTCTCCTCCAATCACATTTCTGATGGGAACATTAATTAGCAAGCACTGCCAAGTGATCTGCCATGCAAATGTTCAAAGTATATGGATATAGCTAAATTATCTATATAAGAAAGTTATCAGTTGTGATAGAGTCATACAAGACCCAACAACACAGATCTACCACATGCAGTTACCTATCAGGAATAGATTGAAACAACCTTTAGTTCAGCATATTTAACAAGTACAACTGCTGTTAAGTGTGTACTAATTTGGATGTATGTAAATCCAGCAACTGACAACTTCTTTCCTATCTGTTGGATGATAGCTATAGATCATATATGACGGTTACATAAAAATAATCTATGATTTGATCAACTGACACAAATTTATTTATGGAAGTTACAAGGTACTTATTTAAACAATTGTTATATAGAAGTAGCTAGCTAGGGATGGCAGTGCTGCAACTGTGACTGCATGGCCATGGCATATTACAAAATAAATGCATGCTGCAATGTGTAGGGTTATGTCATGATCATTTATGCCATTTCTGTATGGTTAGCCTTATTACGTGATCACTGCATTGTTTCATTACTTTTATATACGTACGTATACGTATACCAAATGTACATGTACCTATCACTGTGGCATGACTGTCATCCTTAGTTCATTCTAAAAATATTTTTGGAATTTAGCTTCATATACATGTCTACTCAATTTGTTTTAGGACACCTGTAAAGTTGCTTCTTCTTTATATACATTACTTTTGCATTCAGTATCTTCTCATTATCACAATGTCCCTCCAATATGAAATTTCACTTTTGCTAAACTATACGGAAACCTTTTGTAACACATAGTTAAATTCTTGCTAGTCATTAGAATATTTTATACTGCAGTATTACATATATACTCAAACTATAAATACAATAACTCTTTAAACTCTCTATAGTCTCCTTATAAGTGACTACAGTTTGGCCTTTGCCTGAAACAGTTGTCCCAGCTTCTGACTCAGCATAATATTACCACTAATCTTCAACTTCTTGCCAAAGAAAGCCTGCACCAAGGGGAAGCTGGATGTACTTGAACATTCATGAATATTAAGCATATACCTTTTGAGCCGTAGTTTGGCCAGAAGCCATAGCAATGAAGTCATCATCAGAAATGGTCAAGGTACAACCCGGTTTCTCAGAATTCTTTGGAGTGCCCTGATACACACTGCCAGGAGGAGTCTTTAGATCCACGGCTGAACACATAACAATGCAGTGCATAGACTGAATAACCCACTAGTGTAAGAAGAAGGTCCTACTACAACATACTCCACTGAGAGATTGTCTTCCCATCCTTTGTGATGTTCCACAAGTAAAGTGCCCTCACTTTCTTAACTAAATCTGGCATTTGTTCAACCCTTTTCTTCACCTCTTCAAAGAGTACATCAGACTTCACATCACCACCCTACGTACATGGAGTGGAATTAAAATAATAAATAATACTACATGAAATGAAGGGAAAGCCAAGTGAGGCTCATATACAAGCTTTTAAAAAGAAGAAGAGACTTCTACTCATGAGTAAAATGGAAACAAATATTTGTACTATTTTCATGTATCCCACATAAATTTAATAAGCTACAGCATTTCAACAGTACATTCATTGTCTTATCATTTTGCTAAATGTCAAACATTGCAACCCTGAGGGTTTTCATCAGCAACATCTTTAGACCTTTAACGTTTGAATACTATTAGTGTTTCTGAGCATATGGTTTCTGAGATTGATTTGACACACAATTTAATGGGCTTCTGCAATCATGGCTGATGTCTGTGACTGCATGAATTAAAGACAGGCAGGAGGAAAAGCTGTTAAATGTTTCAGCTGAAAATTGGGAGGATGGGAGGTTTCAGTTGAATCTAACAAATCCCTTGAGCCCTTGAGTACAGGAAAAAAAATTAGATAATGTACACATTACCTTTTTTTCTGGATGCTTCTGTGGTTCTCTGGGAATACCTGAAGTAGTGACCACATCCGTTAGGTCCACATAACCTCCTGTTAAAGAAATGTCTCCACTCTCCACTACCTAAACAGGCAAAGAGAATATGGTTTCACCTACACAATAACACAACCACCAGGAATCAATCATCCCAAATCATTA
The DNA here is from genome assembly GCA_947172415.1 of Chondrosia reniformis. Classification (NCBI taxonomy): domain Eukaryota; kingdom Metazoa; phylum Porifera; class Demospongiae; order Chondrillida; family Chondrillidae; genus Chondrosia; species Chondrosia reniformis. The sequence continues at coordinate 2,802,508 of OX359192.1, forward strand.
CTTCATACAAAAGAAGACTGAAGGCTGGTATATTTTATAACAGATATGTGAACACCTTGACTATAATGACCGACAGTCTGTGTATACCTCCATAGATTATATAATGATAACAGTAACTGTAGATGTAGCTACAATTACATATTGATCAACTGAAAAGAGACCCTAGCGTTTTTTCTTTTACTTACATACCTGACACTCAAAGTGAATTCTGTTTCCTTCCCTCCACATTGACGTTTGAATGGTTTGGCCTGGGAATACTGGACGTGCAAAACGGGCCTTCACTGCTTTAAACTTTGAAGGATCGTTTCCTGCAAACTGTTTCAGTATGTTACGACCAGCAACTCCAAAGACACAAAGACCATGTAAAATTGGATCAGAAAAACCTACCACACAATGCAATAAAATGGATAAGGTACCTAGTGTAATTCTTTAAGATTTTATTTCTAACCTCCAACTGCTGCAAAGTCTGGGTCAATGTGAAGAGGATTGTAGTCCCCACTGAGTCTATACAAAGCAGCCTATGAAATAGTTCATATACCAGTTTTTACATCCAGTCCATTGGTGATAATAAAACCACAACTATTTCCTTATCTTTTATGATAGTGAAAGAATGGATTAAATGAGTCCCATCAGTAGCCAATACCATCTTATTTATGGTATTATGGAGTCAATGGCACTTAACCCATGCCAAGGCTATGATGTGATAGAAATAATCATGGAGCTATTACACCTGACAAACCAAGCTACAGACCAAAGTCTAGTCTTGGTTGGAGGCTGAAATCCATTGAATGGCAACCAGTGGTCGCCTGCCAGTCATCCAAGATGATAAAAGAACCACAGACAGCTGTTTCGCTCACTCTAGGGCTCATCAGTGTGTGGTATATTTCTGATGTGCTGAGTTTGGATGACTGCCTTCAACTGATTAATAAGTATTGTGTATAATAGGATTTCTTTTATGAAAATTCACAATGGGGTGGAGGTTCAAAAGAGTGAAGGGGCTGCCTACTTCATGTGTGCTTGCTATTAAAAGTTAACCATTAGTCTTTCAGACTTTTCCAGAAGGGGGGTAAATCCACCCTAAAAGAAACTGTGTATATATACATACATACTTGAGACTCATCAGTTTTTGTCTTCATCACAACATCAGGACTGCGATTTGGCTTCTGACCTAGTGGCTACATAAGTAAGTATAATTCCAAACCACTTCATATCACTTAACCAAAAAAGATCTCAATGAACATAACAATTTGGGATATGCACCCTTAACATGCACATTTATGCATACTTTAAGGTGTGGTGAGGATTTCTTCCCTCCAAAGCGTCCGGCTCCTACTATGAAGACGACATACTGGTTCAAGCAAACAGGCTCTCCTTTGTCATCATTCACAGTCACTATGTACAGAGGTGTAGAAAACTATAACCCAGGCAGTACTTCATAATACCACAAGAGACCATCATTTGCTTCAGAATAAGCAAAAACTATGCTTCAAACATCACATATGAACAGAGAGTGTACGCACTTACCATTCAGAATCACCACAGCACCCGACCCTTTGTCCACTATATCAGCCACTTCCGCATGACATATAAGTTTGGCATCTGTTGGTATTGGCTTATAGATTTCCAAATACTGTTCACCATGAAGCATCTGAGAGGGTAGAAATTCACTTTTGAGTAACTTATCTGGTCACCAGACTATACCAGACTTAATGGCAACACCATATGACAAAAGTGCATGTAAAGCGAACTCACATTAGCTGGATGTAGTTCACCAAGGTCACTGCTCATCACAAACTGGTGCATTGCTGACTATAGCACATACAACAAAACACTCACATTACAGCAACACTGACACACTAAAGACCAGCTTACCTGGGGAGGGATTACACCATACGTAGGAAGAGCCGAGAATTCAGGATGCAACTCATACAAGTATTTTATCTCAGATTTATCAGATTTAGTAAGGTATGATCCAACTATAAATGAAACAGCAGAAAGGCTTGAGGGATAGCATTACTCGTGGCGTAGTGAGGGGTCACTAGAGGTGTGGTCATTATAGGTAAGCCATTAGGGGCGGGGTCACTAGAGGTGAGTCATTAGGGGCGGGGTCACTAGAGGTGAGTCATTAGGGGCTGGGTCACTAGAGGTGAGTCATTAGGGGCGGGGTCACTAGAGGTGAGTCATTAGGGGCGGGGTCACTAGAGGTGAGTCATTAGGGGCGGGGTCACTAGAGGTGAGTCATTAGGGGCTGGGTCACTAGAGGTGAGTCATTAGGGGCTGGGTCACTAGAGGTGAGTCATTAGGGGCTGGGTCACTAGAGGTGAGTCATTAGGGGCTGGGTCACTAGAGATGAGTCATTAGGGGCTGGGTCACTAGAGATGAGTCATTAGGGGCGGGGTCACTAGAGGTGAGTCATTAGGGGCGGGGTCACTAGAGGTGAGTCATTAGGGGCGGGGTCACTAGAGGTGAGTCATTAGGGGCGGGGTCACTAGAGGTGAGTCATTAGGGGCGGGGTCACTAGAGGTGAGTCATTAGGGGCTGGGTCACTAGAGGTGAGTCATTAGGGGCGGGGTCACTAGAGGTGAGTCATTAGGGGCGGGGTCACTAGAGGTGAGTCATTAGGGGCGGGGTCACTAGAGGTGAGTCATTAGGGGCGGGGTCACTAGAGGTGAGTCATTAGGGGCGGGGTCACTAGAGGTGAGTCATTAGGGGCGGGGTCACTAGAGGTGAGTCATTAGGGGCGGGGTCACTAGAGGCGAGTCATTAGGGGCGGGGTCACTAGAGGTGAGTCATTAGGGGCGGGGTCACTAGAGGTGAGTCATTCATTATGGGAGGGTAATTGGGTCTAGGAATAAGAAACGCATAGAAAACACTGCTAGCTACGTACCTCCCAGAGCATACAGGATCACATCTTTGGGCGTGACAATGAATGGTGGGTAGGTTGCCTTTTTGCCAATAGCACTTTCCAGAGAAGCAGAGGATCCTGGCTTGGGAAAAGAGGTGTCGTCACTAGACTCCAGACTCTCCATAGTTGCCATTATACTGGCAGTTGCTTCTACAAACACAAAGGTACATCACACAATAAACACCATGTACGTATGTAAATACACTACTGGGTTGCGCAATGCTTGACTTAGGGGGCACCTAAGTACGAATATATAATAATTATTTGTAATATCTCAAAACGTGCTTGATCAAAATGTCTGTCACTTTTCTCATGTTGTACATAAGCACTGGGTAAACATACATACATACCTCCTGCTCCACCTGACTGCATAGTCTTGCTCATGTCACAGATCTCATCCCAGTGATCCCTCACTGAAATCAGAATCAATATTTAGATAATTAGTCTGCAGCCAGCTTACTGCCAGATACAGTATTTTACAGCCAGCTTACTACCAGATACAGTATTGTACAGCCAGCTTACTGCCAGATACAGTGTTCTACAGCCAGCTTACTGCCAGATACAGTATTGTACAGGGGGCTTACTGCCAGATACAGTATTGTACAGGGGGCTTACTGCCAGATACAGTATTGTACAGCCAGCTTACTGCCAGATACAGTATTGTACAGCCAGCTTACTGCCAGATACAGTATTGTACAGCCAGCTTACTGCCAGATACAGTATTGTACAGCCAGCTTACTGCCAGATACAGTATTGTACAGCCAGCTTACTGCCAGATACAGTATTGTACAGCCAGCTTACTGCCAGATACAGTATTGTACAGCCAGCTTACTGCCAGATACAGTATTGTACAGGGGGCTTACTGCCAGAGACAGTATTGTACAGGGGGCTTACTGCCAGATACAGTATTGTACAGCCAGCTTACTGCCAGATACAGTATTGTACAGCCAGCTTACTGCCAGATACAGTATTGTACAGGGGGCTTACTGCCAGAGACAGTATTGTACAGGGGGCTTACTGCCAGATACAGTATTGTACAGGGGGCTTACTGCCAGAGACAGTATTGTACAGGGGGCTTACTGCCAGATACAGTATTGTACAGCCAGCTTACTGCCAGATACAGTATTGTACAGGGGGCTTACTGCCAGATACAGTGTTCTACAGCCAGCTTACTGCCAATACAGTATTGTACAGCCAGCTTACTGCCAGATACAGTGTTCTACAGCCAGCTTACTGCCAGATACAGTATTGTACAGGGGGCTTACTGCCAGATACAGTATTATACAGCCAGCTTACTGCCAGATACAGTATTGTACAGGGGGCTTACTGCCAGATACAGTATTATACAGCCAGCTTACTGCCAATACAGTATTGTACAGCCAGCTTACTGCCAGATACAGTATTGTACAGGGGGCTTACTGCCAGATACAGTATTCTACAGCCAGCTTACTGCCAGATACAGTATTGTACAGCCAGCTTACTGCCAGATACAGTATTGTACAGGGGGCTTACTGCCAGATACAGTATTGTACAGCCAGCTTACTGCCAGATACAGTATTGTACAGCCAGCTTACTGCCAATACAGTATTGTACAGCCAGCTTACTGCCAGATACAGTATTATACAGCCAGCTTACTGCCAGATACAGTATTGTACAGGGGGCTTACTGCCAGATACAGTATTATACAGCCAGCTTACTGCCAATACAGTATTGTACAGCCAGCTTACTGCCAGATACAGTATTATACAGCCAGCTTACTGCCAGATACAGTATTCTACAGCCAGCTTACTGCCAGATACAGTATTGTACAGCCAGCTTACTGCCAGATACAGTATTGTACAGCCAGCTTACTGCCAATACAGTATTATACAGCCAGCTTACTGCCAGATACAGTATTGTACAGGGGGCTTACTGCCAGATACAGTATTATACAGCCAGCTTACTGCCAATACAGTATTGTACAGCCAGCTTACTGCCAGATACAGTGTTCTACAGCCAGCTTACTGCCAGATACAGTATTGTACAGGGGGCTTACTGCCAGATACAGTATTGTACAGCCAGCTTACTGCCAGATACAGTATTGTATAGCCAGCTTACTGCCAGATACAGTATTGTACAGCCAGCTTACTGCCAATACAGTATTGTACAGCCAGCTTACTGCCAGATACAGTATTGTACAGCCAGCTTACTGCCAGATACAGTATTGTACAGCCAGCTTACTGCCAGATACAGTATTGTACAGGGGGCTTACTGCCAGATACAGTATTGTACAGCCAGCTTACTGCCAGATACAGTATTGTACAGCCAGCTTACTGCCAGATACAGTATTGTACAGCCAGCTTACTGCCAGATACAGTATTGTACAGCCAGCTTACTGCCAGATACAGTATTGTACAGTCAGCTTACTGCCAGATACAGTATTGTACAGGGGGCTTACTGCCAGATACAGTATTCTACAGCCAGCTTACTGCCAATACAGTATTCTACAGCCAGCTTACTGCCAGATACAGTATTGTACAGCCAGCTTACTGCCAATACAGTATTATACAGCCAGCTTACTGCCAGATACAGTATTGTACAGGGGGCTTACTGCCAGATACAGTATTATACAGCCAGCTTACTGCCAATACAGTATTGTACAGCCAGCTTACTGCCAGATACAGTGTTCTACAGCCAGCTTACTGCCAGATACAGTATTGTACAGGGGGCTTACTGCCAGATACAGTATTCTACAGCCAGCTTACTGCCAGATACAGTATTGTACAGCCAGCTTACTGCCAGATACAGTGTTCTACAGCCAGCTTACTGCCAGATACAGTGTTCTACAGCCAGCTTACTGCCAATACAGTATTGTACAGCCAGCTTACTGCCAGATACAGTATTGTACAGTCAGCTTACTGCCAGATACAGTATTGTACAGCCAGCTTACTGCCAGATACAGTATTGATTAGCCTTCTTCCATAACTCACCATCTTCTGGGGTAAACAGCTTGTCCCTTTTCCTAACCAAGCAACCTTCCCCTTTGAGCACCTTCACTTTGGTCACCCATCCACCTGCAGTCTGTACCACAGCTCCCATGTTACTATATTTAGCAACACACACCAATCAAATCTTACCTCATAAATCCCTGCTGTGTCAGTGAAGCTTTCATGACAGAGGAATGCAACTACAGGAGCCACATATTCTGATTTTAGATGCAATTCAGCCTCTATAGATAATATAAGTACTGTCTAAATGCTGTGAAATCTTTTCAAAGTGTACACTGATCACTACCTGGCGGGAACAAGTCGCTAGTGAGCCTTGAATATGCAGTCGGAGCAATTGTGTTACACAGTATGTTGTACTTCATCCCTTCAATGGCTAAAGTGTTGGATAACCCGACCAGACCCAGCTTGGCTGTGAGGCAAGTACAAAAGTGATAATACTAACCTACGTACAGAGTGCCATATGAGGTAAAAGTACACACATACATACCTGCAGAATAATTGGCTTGTCCAAAGTTTCCATACAGCCCTGCAGGAGAGGATGTCATAATGACCCTATAATGGAGTTAATAGCAGACTAAATTAACTGAGAAATTAGCTGTATGTTTGGACACACACCTTCCATATTTCTGCTTCTTCATGTAAGGCCAGGCAGCTCTAGTGACAAGGAATGATCCTCTAAGATGGACCCTGTGGACAAGGTCTATATGGGGAGGAAGAAGAGGTCGCATGAAATGGTGGCATCACTGTTTCACTATTGACAGGCCATCTAATACTACATAGGTACATAAAGTGAATATTAACTAAATGATTCTTACCCCAATCAGTCTCTGTCATGTTAGTAAATGAGCGATCTCTCAGAATCCTACATTGCAAAGTGCATGAAGAAAAAAGTAAATCAATGTTCACAATTGGTTGACAGTGATGTAATCACTTTGGATAACCATAAATGTACATACTTTAGTTTTGGTTTAAACTAATTTGTAGCATTTCACTTTAATATACAAAACAGTAAAGTCTAATTAGTAGGAATCTCAGATTCCAGCAAAAAAAACAACTTAGGAGAAACTGCTAATTATAGGAGTGATTGTGCAGCACAATTAATTGCCAGAAACAACATACACATTGTCAAAATGGTATAGAACATTCAAAAGATATTATTGGTTTAACATTTAGTAATTTCCCTAGCTTTAAAATCAAGAAAACTCCTTTCCACTCCTAATTTTAAAACGATACCCAAAAGGCCCAATCTAGCTAAACTTCCTCTAAATGGATTTCATGTTTATTTATTAACCTAAGTAATTATAATACATCCTCTCCTTGAACAACTACTATAGTGCAGGCTTACCCAGCATTATTGATGAGGATATCTACAAAAGGAAACCAAAGGCATTACACCAAGTAGTCACAGTTATGCCAAACACCTCATTACCTATCCTTCCAAATGTATCAATGGCAGTTTGGACAACTTTATCACCATCTTCGACAGAATCTAGTAGGAAAGGTCAACATACGATCGCGCTGTATCAAATGGGTCAGCTTGACTCATTCGACGTACTGTAATTGGCCACTGCTGTTCCGCCCTTAGCTCGAATCATGCGGACAGTCTCGTCGGCCAACTTGCTGCCGCTGCCTCCACCTGCCCTGTCGCCACCCAAATCATTTACTAGTTCGAAACATGTAAAGAACAATCTCGCTATCTTTACTATTTACAGTACAGTACAAGTGTATGATGTGCGGATGCTAGCCTAGTTGGTAGGGTCACATGCAAAATGACCTTTAGAAATACAGGCTTACCGACAATTGAGGCACCTCTTAAAGCAAGAAGAAGGGCATACTCGCGTCCAAGACCTGAGCCGAGTAAGTAAACCCATGAGCACAGTTAATAAAGTGAAGCAATTATAAATACCTACCCCCTCCTGCTCCTGTAATAAGAGCCACCTTGCCGTCGAATCTGAGGGTAGCCATTTTGTTTTCACCTTCGGAGGAGCCAGGCCGGTTATGTTAACCCTATAGCTAGTTGCCTAACATATCGTTTATAAACACAAGGAAAATCAAGCTGGGCCTTTCTAGTGGGTATAGACCTAAAACTATCTAAGACTTCTAGTGAGTTTTCGACTATCCAAAAGGCACGATTCAATACAAATTCACACGGTCACAAAAGAAAACTGCCTGGCATTGCTTATGGGAAGTGAGTAATTTCCCATCAATCAGAAAGCATAGGTTTTACTGCTTCCATTTTAATTTCCATGATTAAACAAAATGGAAAACTCCTAAAACACATTTGCTAATGTGAAACATTACATTACAATGCCCATGATGTATAGTTTGCAATTTGAGGATGGATTTTTCATTCAGTTTAATTTGGATATCTGTAATGTCACATGATTTCATTACTTACACACGTGTAACCATGCATTCTAATTAGTGTTGCCATTGAGTGTATTGAAGTTGCCAGTTGTTTCGAGTATAGTGAATTGTTTGCAGAATTATTAGTGGATTGAATCATTATTGCGTTTCCACTCGATGCATGACCTCCTCCATATTGGTGACCCGATGCTGTAATGAATACCTTAACGGAGCTACACAACTGGAATCATCTCATCTCCCCTCAGCTGCTTCATCAGATGCAGCAGTTACTGGGAGACTTGGGACCCAAACTTGACAGTGCTTTCGTTTGAGAGCTGTATTTGCAACGCCTGCCCTCTAAAGCATGGATGGTCCTCGCATGCATCGTCTGGTGCGACTCTCTCCCTTGTTCAGCTTGCTGAGATGGCCGACAGGATCGTGGAGGTAGCCAACCATCCTGAAGTTGCATCCATCGCTACCACAGGACTATCGGTCGATGAGATGCGCCAAATCACAGACACTCTGTCACGCCTGGTTGCTGTGCTGGAGTCACTCCTTCATCGCTCTCAGGATCAATCCCCAGCTGCATACCAGCCTAGCTCACCACACACCTGCCATCTTGTCCCTCGTCACTTTCCTCCAAGCCAAAGCCCACAAGTGTTGCCAACCCTGCACCCTTCTGGGAAACTCGCAGGCTGGCCACTAGTGACGACGAGTGTCATTGGTCGTCCTCAGAGTCACCTGTTTTATATCTGTGACTGTACCTCTGGTGTCAGTGTTTTGGTGGGCACTGGTGCGGAAGTGAGCTTGCATGCTCCCTCCCTCCAGTTCAACTATATAGCCTCTATCGACCCACCAGATACCAAGGTATATACTGACATATAGACTGTCAATAGTTCCTTTGCTATTCAAGCGATGGCAAACAAAGCTGTCTACTTTGTTTCCACAGGCTCCCACCCAATTGTGAACCTACACAGATATTGATATTCAAATATTATTGTTAAACTATTTTTTTATATATATATACCCTTCTATTTATGCTGTTCCAATAGTCTTGATTTTTTCTTTTGTATCATAAAATACTTGTGTCTGATCTTGCATTACCTCTACTGCCATCTCATTTAGTTGATATAGATAGCATGTTATTTAGATAATAAAATCTCGGCATACAAAGACAGTCATAAATTAGATAATTTCCTTCTAATATTACTTATTTACATATGTATATTATGTATATAGCCAAAGACTAAGAAGAAAAAGACTCTCATGGCCAGGGTCACTGAACGATGAAGGAAGGAAGGAATTCCCAGAAACAGCTGTTTGGCCCAATGGAGGAAGAAAGAGAAGCTCAATGATACCATAACCATTACCATATGGTAACAGTAATTTTATGGTGTTTTAGAAGTACCCTATATGAAAACATAAACACTGATGCTTTCCTTGAGCATTATCCTGAGATACATATGGTAACTTGTGCTTTCAAATTGGCTCTTACTATAAGCTAACACTTTACTTTCAGCATCCATTGCAACAATATGACATACCAATAAGACATATAATGATATTCATGACCAGCTATCCCCATCCTTTATTAAGTGGGAATGAGTTAGGTGATCAAAATCTATTTGAGTGCTTAAGCATTCAGAGAGCTCTTTAGCCAGCAAATCATGCAGAGGCATTCCATCATGTGAATATCGCCATCTTCCTTCAATTACATCATATCTCTTAGGCCCACTGTGTGGAAATGTTGGAAGAGAGAGAAAATGACTGAATAAAAGTTGAGTAGCTGCCTGTCATATGTCATCTTTGTTCAGAGATACCAAATATAGCTTATGTAGCTGTATCAAGTGGGGAAAGTATCCCTCAAGTACCTGACTAATTAATAATCTCTATCTACCTCAGAATACGCATCACCTCCAGAAAATGAAAGTCTCTTTACAATTTTTTGTTACCAATCACTAGTTGTACCAGTGTTAGTAAATAAGAGTACTGTACATATGTACTTACACTATTACCTTACCTTTTGGGTGACGATAACCAGATTTGTTTATTGGGGGCCTGCTTATTGATAACATATGTTCCACTATTACCTCCAATCTTTACTGTTAGTACTCCGCTCTGTGGAGAGGTGGGGAAGGGAAATGATGACTGCTGGACATATACCACTACAGATGCAATACAAACACTCTCTGCCAACCAACATTTATCAGAGAATACAGTCGTACTGTCTAAATAGGGATGGCCAAAAAACATGGCCACTCTATTCAATAAATTATCGATTAACACCTCAAAAGTCACAATGAGTTCAATGTTCTAATACATTAGCAAAGTGGTTAACCAGCAATATAAGCAACCATACGCATCACTTCTGTGTTTGGGTGCACCATCCCTACTTCAGCTATCCTGGCCCCCTCACTCCATCACTCCTAACTGTCAGTGGGCCCCCCTCACCCCATCACACCTAACTGTCAGTGGGTCCCCCTCACTCCATCACTCCTAACTGTCAGTGGGTCCCCCTCACTCCATCACTCCTAACTGTCAGTGGGTCCCCTCACTCCATCACTCCTAACTGTCAGTGGGTCCCCTCACTCCATCACTCCTAACTGTCAGTGGGCCCCCCTCACTCCATCACTCCTAACTGTCAGTGGGTCCCTCTCACTCCATCACTCCTAACTGTCAGTGGGTCCCTCTCACTCCATCACTCCTAACTGTCAGTGGGTCCCTCTCACTCCATCACTCCTAACTGTCAGTGGGTCCCTCTCACTCCATCACTCCTAACTGTCAGTGGGTCCCCTCACTCCATCACTCCTAACTGTCAGTGGGTCCCTCTCACTCCATCACTCCTAACTGTCAGTGGGCCCCCCTCACTCCATCACTCCTAACTGTCAGTGGGTCCCCTCACTCCATCACTCCTAACTGTCAGTGGGCCCCCCTTCACTCCATCACTCCTAACTGTCAGTGGGTCCCTCTCACTCCATCACTCCTAACTGTCAGTGGGCCCCCTCTCCCCATCACTCCTAACTGTCAGTGGGTCTCCCTCACTCCCTCACTCCTAACTGTCAGTGGGTCCCCCTCACTCCATCACTCCTAACTGTCAGTGGGTCCCCTCACTCCATCACTCCTAACTGTCAGTGGGTCCCCTCACTCCATCACTCCTAACTGTCAGTGGGTCTCCCTCACTCCACCCCTAACTGTCAGTGGGCCCCCCTTCACTCCATCACTCCTAACTGTCAGTGGGTCCCCTCACTCCATCACTCCTAACTGTCAGTGGGTCCCCTCACTCCATCACTCCTAACTGTCAGTGGGCCCCCTCACTCCATCACTCCTAACTGTCAGTGGGTCCCCCTCACTCCATCACTCCTAACTGTCAGTGGGTCCCCCTCTCCCCATCACTCCTAACTGTCAGTGGGTCCCCCTCTCCCCATCACTCCTAACTGTCAGTGGGTCCCCCTCTCCCCATCACTCCTAACTGTCAGTGGGTCCCCCTCTCCCCATCACTCCTAACTGTCAGTGGGCCCCCCTCTCCCCATCACTCCTAACTGTCAGTGGGCCCCCCTCACTCCATCACTCCTAACTGTCAGTGGGCCCCCCCTCACTCCATCACTCCTAACTGTCAGTGGGCCCCCCTCACTCCATCACTCCTAACTGTCAGTGGGTCCCCTCACTCCACCCCTAACTGTGAGTTCCATGCCGATTGTTACTTACACTGAATGAGACATCATAGTCCTCTGGACACAGACCACTATCACCCAACTCTTCGAAGTAGTCATATAACTCTTCCATTGTTTCATCCGCCAACTTATGATATGTTATGTCATCCAAAGATCTACCAAAATCAGAGAATCAAACACTATGAAAAGAGTCTTAATCCAATAATTTACAAATCAGAAATCAGAGAGATGATGTCAAGCTAGTTGTTTTAACTTGCCCTACTGGTACCATCCGGCTAATAGAATGACTTTACAGACACACGACCTCTCTAAGACAAAATTGACTTACATGTTAACAAGGTGGATAAACAAACCTTACTACACTGCTGGAGTACTTGAACAAAGATGGCAAAAGATGTACCTTCTGTCGGAAATTAGTGAGTAACGGAGTAGTAGTTCGCCTAGCACTGGAAAAGGTTCGTAAACAACCATAAATTATTCTGTACCTGCAAAAGATTACCTTTCCGCGGCTGGCGGCCATATTTGAAAAGCCTAATTAAGCACAACCGTAAACTAAAGGAAGGATCGTTTTAGAGGCAAGTTAAATACCACTATGACTGTAGCTAGACAGTAGACTACTTAATTGTACGTGTTTTTAGTTAGTAGTTCTGTCTCGTGTGTCTAATATCCTTCCGTTACGCTCGTCCTATCAAATACTCTATCGTTAAACGTCATTTTGATAGATGTGGCGCTCCCTTGGGATTTATACTCTAGTTAGTAGTATCCTCAATATTTAGATGCTTTCTACTGTAATATAAATAATTCTTGTATGTGTGAATAGGGTTAGATGGAACTTTTTAAGGATGGTCAAGTAGATGTTGATGGAGATGCACTTCAAAGTCTCTTGGCCATGACTGACTACTTCCTGTCTCTTCAACCAAAGCGAATACCGGAAGCTGTACAGTGCTTGATGGCATCCCTGACCTTCAATCCTACAACAAGATTGAAGGCCCAGATATGCTGTAAACTCGGATCTGTACTCTATCACCACACAGAAAACACTGATGAAGCCATTGAGTACCTCAAGCAGGCTGTATGTCACAAGATATTTAAAAGTATACGTGTGTATCACATGCTCTGTCATGGAGGCCTCCATGTTTGGTGTTAATAAACATTTCCTGGATGTATTATTTAGAAATTGCCCAACCAGACTTCAGAAGCTACTGATGCCAATTTTGAGGCTCACAGTCTCCTAGCAAAAATATACTGCGAACAGGTATGCCATATAAGGTAGTTTCACAGGTACTCTGTAAGGACCTGACATACTGTGTGAAATGACCATGAATGACCAATATAATGCATACAGTGGGTGTGAACCAAGATGGTTTGTTATGCCAACTGCAAGCCACATCCTAGCTAATCACCAGCTAATGATTAATGATCCTAAAATGGCCTTTGAAATGTGGCCTCCTGTATGTATGTAGCATATCTACTTACTTTTGTAATTGTAAGCTTATAGTAGTGTTCTTTGCTGTGAGCATTACAAGGAAGATCACCTGGTACTTGTGTGTGCTTTTACCTTAGAATATCCCACAACAATCTAAAGTAGTTTTAAAGAGTTTACTGGACCAGTCAGTAAAATATCCATATTGGCATCTTCGACTTCTCTTTCAACTATCAGTAAGTGCTTATCTATGCACAGTTAAGCTTTAAATAGTTTGCTCCATAAACCTCTTTTTTTAAGTGCAAAGTGTAGCAGTGCTTCATTGTGTAGTTAGTTAAATTGACTCCAAAATATAGATTAGCTTATTAATCCAATACTGTAATTAGTGCTTTACTCACTGTATGCATTTACTCTTTTATAAATGACCAGAAAATAGTCAAAGAAAATGGGTTTAATGGTTTAATGGTCCATCATCCTAGCAAAACTGCTTTTATGACAATGTGTGACTTTGATTTCTAGGAAGCTGCATACTGCGAGCATGACTCCCAAAGTGTGGTCGGGTACCTAGGGAAGGCCGCAGAATTCTCATGTCACATTGGAGCTAGCTACCCTCAGCTTCTCAGTCTGCTCTCACAGGGAACAGTGAGTTTGCTGTCTCCTTGTGGTTACCAGATATACCTTTATGTTTTGAATTCAAATGGTATATGACTCCTACTGTATTGACTTTTTCAGCATTACCTGATCAGTGGTAAATATTCAGAAGGAGGTCAGGTACTGAACAGTTGTGGTCAGCTTTTGGAAGGCTACAATGGTCCCAAGAAAGCCATCTTAAAAGTTTTTTACTTAGTAATTCAGGTGACACACCTTCTTTGGGCGGGGCAGGTCAGTCAGACTAGTTTCCGTATAATAGTGATGGTCCTTTAGGCATGTACGTGTATATATATAGTTTCAGTATAATAGTGATGGTCCTTTAGGCATGTATGTATATACATATAGTTTCAGTATAATAGTCAGGAATTAATTCAGGGGGACAAGGTGGGGCATTTCCTCCTTGCTAAAGAATTGCCCCCCCCCCTGAATTTAGGACTATTTTATCAAGGTATGACACAACCCCTGCAAAAATTTTATTTTGCCCCCTTACAAAAAATTCTGGATGAGCACCTGATAGTGGTGGTCCTTTGGGGATGTACGTACCTATATATGTACATAATATAATCCTCTCTTTATGCTAGTTATGTGAATATTTACACAGGTTAAGTCGGCAAAGCCACACTTGAGGCAGCTACAGCATTGTTTCAAAGAAGTCAGCAATGAACAGCATTCTTGTAAGTTATTTTATATGTATGTATGTATGTTTGTGTGAACTTTGACCCTAATTGCCACCAACTGCTGTCTATAACTCAGCGTCCATAGAATTTTTAAAATCATTTAAAGAAAGTATGAAAACATTTAGTAACTGTATTTGGTTTTACCATGGTCTCTCATCAGTTATTGCCCCGAGTTGTTAATGATATTCATTGGCTGTCTGAAGGTGGCATGGATGTGATGATGAACACAATCATGCGTGTCATATGAGGTGGAGAGGAACATTTGTTCCTTTCTCTTTCAGTGATTTAGCTTGGTCTCTGATCCAAACCACATTTCAGCCAGTTCATCATGAAATTCACGAGATTTTGAATTAAATGTGTGTGACATATGGTTGGTGTGTTATGTAGTGCAACACAACCTCACTCTCACAGTGGATGACTTTAATTGGCTATCTAAAGATGAAATATGCATTCTCATCTATCTAGTAAGATTATTATTAGATTTTATTCATTGAATAAAGTCTGCATGTAAACATATATCTTCAATACATATATACTTAGATATGTATGATGTATAACTTGCAAGCTGGGAACATGGACAAAGTCCTGAGTTATAGTGAAAAGGCCCTTGCTCTCATTGGCAGCCAAAACCAGTTGGATCAGTGTAGATCAACTCCGAGCAAGGTGGTTGGGTGTACTATGGTTGACATCCTCAAGAGCCACATTCTGGAACACATTGTTGCCGCTAAATTGATTGAAGGAAAATATGTAGAATCTGCAAAGTTGGTAAGTACCTCTAAAGCTGCCATGACAAACAGTTCTCTCATTCACCTGTACCTATGGCACAACAAGTATGTACAAATGATTAATTGGAATTAGATAACATGATTGAAGCATTGCTGTAAAAATAATAGCTAAGTCTAAGTGACAGACCAGTAGTGGCTTTGTCCATTGGCTGCTCCCAATGATTGCTTCTTTGATGTTTCTCATGAAGAGTAGTTTGATGATTCAACAGTTGTAGTTTGGTTATCAGAGGTGATTCTTAGACTTACACATCTATCCCCTGTAAAGCTGTAAAGCTGTATCACACCTTAAGCCCATGGAGTGCTAAAGCCGACAATATTGGTAATCCAAAATTGATCTTTGAGCATTGATCTTCAAAGTTCAACCTGCTGATTAAGCCATTCTGGAGAATACCATTATAGTCCTAGATATTAGGTGTAGAATTAGCAGCTGAAGATATTGCAGACTTGGTGCTAGAACCAGAATTCCTTGTCAGAGACAAAACTACATTTAAGGTACACTTGCCATCTGAAGATAGATAGTGTTTCAGGCTATGGTTATAGTTTTTTGTACAGCAGCTATCTGATAGCATCACATACTTCAAATGAGAGGTCGCCCTATGATTTCAATTCTTGAGAACCTCTTGAGGATCATCATTTTAGCATTCGAGCTATTGCTAGCATTTTTGGTATCTCAGCACCTCCTTTAGTAATATTTCTCAAAATGGACTGGATAGTGTTACCCATCATTTTATTCTTGCTTGTCCTTAATCAGGACAGAGGTCTGTCGGAGATGGATGTTTGAGGGGATTTGTTCCTAAGGTCCAACAGGAAGGGCTAGGCCAATCCTCTCTAAAGTTGACCTGAGAGGTATTCACAATCAATAGAGGTACAGTTCTTTACAGAAGGGATGCAGAGTACGTCCAATAGGACAGGGGCAAACGTGTTCCAACCAGTAGGTCAGATCTTTTTGCTTTGGGAGATTGTCTACATATCACAGGCCTTCCATCTCAGAGGAGCTGATGGGGACTGTCCCCTAGCCCAGCTACCAGAAGGCATTCCCTTTCAGAGGAGCTGATGGGGACTGTCCCCTAGCCCAGCTACCAGAAGGCATTCCCTCTTAGAGGAGCTGATGGGGACTGTCCCCTAGCCCAGCTACCAGAAAGCCTTCCCTCTCAGAGGAGCTGATGGGGACTGTCCCCTAGCCCAGCTACCAGAAAGCCTTCCCTCTCAGAGGAGCTGATGGGGACTGTCCCCTAGCCCAGCTACCAGAAAGCCTTCCCTCTCAGAGGAGCTGATGGGGACTGTCCCCTAGCCCAGCTACCAGAAGGCATTCCCTTTCAGAGGAGCTGATGGGGACTGTCCCCTAGCCCAGCTACCAGACTTTGGTGGCATACCTGTTATTTAAGGAGACAGTCTTCATTGTCCATCCATTTACCATGGATATCTCACTTGCTTTTTATTGAGGGCTTGAAATTGCACTTTTTCTTGGATGTAATTGTATCACTTAGTTACCCCTTCCCCTGTAACCAAGCTGTTCACAATTGAAACATGTAGTTGCCACTTCATGGATACTACTATGCTGCACTTGTCTCATTTGATCACTCAATGTAGAATCTTTAGTTCTAGTCACAACACTCCTTCCTCAGGTAAAGCTCACCCAATGCTTTTCTATGTTGCTGGGTACTTGAAGGTGATATCTGTCCCCAAGGACCAGTTCACACACTCAGAAGTGCACTGTACATATGCGTATATGGTATTTATAGTTCATTGACACATATTATATATATGATATTTTCTGTAACCAGGAGTCCTTGGTAGGATTCTCAGTGGCTGGCTTTATTTATATTTCACAATAATTATTAATAGTTGTGGTTTGGTTATCACTTGAATTATTTTCCTTTTCTGTTTGTATATCTCTGGTATTAGTTGAAAGAAGTGATGAGCCTCAGTCAAGGCAATCCAAAGTTGGGACACTCACAGAGAGCCATGATACATCTACTGCTGGTAACTTGATAGTTTCACTTGAAGATATTGTACTATATAGGCAGATATATGAAGTGATAAGGCGTTTTTGTTGCGTTCATAATGAGTATACTAATTTATTGAGACTCAGCAACAATTGTATTTTAAAATAAATTGAACGTTTCGACCCGGAGGTCTTCATCAGCATAATTGCTGAGTGTCAATAAATCAGGATATATGGGCAGATATATCTGCAATAACTGTGTTTTAGTGATTTGACTGGTTAGAGAACTCACTGCCAATTTAGGAACCATATTATTGTTTGAAAGTACATACAACTGATTTTGTCAATATTACATACAAATGCACAGCCAAAATAGACTGTGCCAAATCCACGTCGTCCTCAACAAGATAGTGTGGACTGACATAAGAGTGTTACCATATTTATATTTGTTGTTCATGCAACAGAGGATACGGTTTAAGATGGCTCAAATGAGATAAAAGATTAATCATGATGCTTGTAGTAGACAGTGTCAGTTTTCACCATGCATATACGTTCGTATGTGATTTATATGTAATTAAACTATATCTGCATCCTTCTAGGGATTCTATGCTTACCACACAGATAGCCTGGACCAGGCCATCAGTCAGCTAACACTTGCCCTGCAGCACACTATCCTACCAGAGCTGAGAATGTACATTTCTCTCAATCTAGCACTGGCTTACTTCAGAAAAGGTCCAGAGAAGGAGAGTGAGGTACGTATATACCTATATGGTACTGCTTTCCTGTTTCACCCTTATGCATCCCAAAGTGGCAGAAGTTGTGTTGAGGTGGTTTAACAATAAGGTGAAACCTGCCTAATGCGGTCAGCTAAACTTGGCCTTATTAGAGAGGTGGCTGCATGAGAGAAAGCCTTATGTATAAGCCCATTATTAATATGATTTTCATCAGGACTTTAAGGGTTGAGTGTAATCCAGAGGTGAGTGTTTGAACAGGGTTTACTGTGTGTACTTTTTAGTGTATTTAGTGACAACTTATTGCCGACCTTATGGTTTATAGAATTACCAATTTATCATAAATGCATACACTTCCTAATGGTGTATAATATCCTCCTGTGTAATGTAAATACGTATAGCATGCTTTCATTAATTGTTTACAACAATGAAACACAATTGAAATGTAATATATGTATACATTGAAATATTGATCCTTTTGGTGTACAAAAAGTAGCTGGATTTCAGCTTAGAACATTTTTAATGTGTTGGAGCAGGTTACCTAGGAATATACTGAATTGTGTGAGCCCGAGGCAGAGTCATGTGACTCCACCTCCTAAATAATCATAATTAATTGTAAAACGTTTTTAGGAGAAAGTTTGGCAAAGGATTGTTACAGTTAAGGCCTGGAAATCATATTCCTAAATGTATATTATTGACTATCAACGGAACCGCTCACAAATATCCTACGTATATAATAATATTGAACAAAAAGCCAATTTCAGAGGTCTTCAAAGTTTCAGCTAACTGTTTTAAGAATGTGATTAAAGACGCAAAATTTCACAACTGAAAGGTTGATGCTGATGCAATATGATAATTCCATGTAGTAAGGCCAAGAGGAAGCATGCAAAGAAACATTTAGGAATTTTGCAACTTCACTGATTCAGGCTCACTTTATGACAACATGTCACATGACCTGTATGTATGGCTCCACCTCCCACCCACATGATATAGATTATTCCTTGGTAACCTGGCCTACTTAATGTACTTTAAGCCGACATCCAGCTACTTCACACACCAAAAAGTATACTCAAGGTAAGGAGCACTGTATTGCTATCAACTTGTGGATTTGAGTTGAATACATTCATATCTTCCTCCTTTCAGTATATATGTACGTATGTTCTTCAACCTTTGTAGTTGACAGCCTTGATAAAGACAATGCTACCAGCAGATGCATGCAATCCAGTGTAAGTAAGAACCTTTATATTAGAGTTATACAGTAACTGTTATAAAATGAGCATTGTACATATGTACGTATGTATGTCATCAAGATCTATTTCTGAATTTGGCTTCAAGGTCATATTAGGGTAGCATTGGTACTGTCCTGTTATGCAGTTCTGCTTAATTTGCTTTGATGTCTGAAACTGGAGTTGTTAATGATATTCATTGGCTGTCTGAAGGTGGCATGGATGTGATGATGAACACAATCATGCGTGTCATATGAGGTGGAGAGGAACATTTGCTCCTTTCTCTTTCAGTGATTTAGCTTGGTCTCTGATCCAAACCACATTTCAGCCAGTTCATCATGAAATTTATAAGATTTTGAATCATAACAGGTTGTTACCTAATGCTATTAGTAGTTTGTAGAGTGTAATAAGTAATGGAAATAGACTACGTAGGCAGGTCATTAATCTTATTTGTTGGATATTATTGGAGATTGATTAGTGTGTCTGTACATGGATAATGTTAAGAAGGCTTAGAGTGCCCAGAGGCAGTGTAAGCAGTGCCTAGGTCATTGCTGTCAGACTCCAGCAACTGCTTCATGCTTCTCTTTTGTGATTTTAGAACACAATGATTTAGCTACTTGGTTAATATAAATTCACTCACACTAATTTTCATGTATCCTCATGGGATAATAGCACCTTGTATTATCTTCTTCTGCAAAGGTGGAAACAAGAGTATCTAGAATTACATACATGGGACAGTGGTACGTATAATTAAATAAGTTAGCACCAATTTATTAGTTAATGTTCAAAGATGTTGCAAATGTTATTCGTTTGTTACTACATTTGCATTTTACAGTTTAGTTTTCAGAAATGTTAATGTTAATGGCAGAAGACCATTTAAAAGTTAATACGTAGCTATCAATTTTAGGTTTTTTATCTTAAAGGTATACCAGAAAGTACAGTAGTACTCTCTAAGTAGGTCGGTTTCAAAGGCATCGTAACCTAACCTTATGCAAGCTTCAGTAATAGCTCCTACGAGTGACTGGTTCATTTCGTCCTGATCCAGTCATAGAGGAAAGACGGGAAAGACGAATCGATTTGTGTATTGATTAATTGGTTGTGGGTGAACTTCAAAGAATTAGTTATTCATAAATGTCCCTACGGTTGAGGGACATCAGTAACAGAAACAGTTGTATATAGCCCAGACCCTATTCCCCCTTCCGGTTAGGAAGCCATTAAGGTAAAGGGTCTGGCTATGCAAGACTAACCTCGGCTATGCAAGACTAACCTCGCCTATCCATAGTTTTCCAGATGTGCTATACATTGTTCCCACCCCTACTTCTAACTCTTTTTTTAAATGTTTTACCAGTGATGAATGTTAAACATTAAATGGTAGAGGGTGTCT
Source organism: Chondrosia reniformis (assembly GCA_947172415.1). Taxonomy (NCBI): domain Eukaryota; kingdom Metazoa; phylum Porifera; class Demospongiae; order Chondrillida; family Chondrillidae; genus Chondrosia; species Chondrosia reniformis. The sequence goes on from OX359192.1 coordinate 2,823,239, forward strand.
AGTACAATAAGTGGGCTGTATGGGTCATTGTGGGTGTGATGTGTGTGTGATATGGGTGTTATTGTGGAGTATGATTTTCTATTGTTTTTCACAGTACATGTGTTACTTTGTGAATTGTCACTTTGTGTGTCCTCCTATTCAATCATATTGACTTGCCAAGCATTTCTCTCTTAATGCAGTTGTCATGGTTTGAGAGCTGCATTGTTTTATGTGAAAGGATTACATGCCTATGTGAATATGAAAATTAATGATGCTAAGTAAGTTATAGGGCTACAGTGAAACTCTGCGATTATGAGATGTCCAGGGAACTAAGATATTTAGTTTTAGTTTCAGAATATCTAGTTTCTAAAATAGTGTTTATGGTATATCTACAGTGATATTTAATTGTTTACATTGGGTTTTGTGGTCCTCAATTGTTAGGTGCATGCCCCCTTGCCTCAGTACCATATATTGAATTATTTCAAGGGAGATAAACACACAAATGTCATGGTTTGTAGTTATCAGTGAAAGGTTTTCCATGTTTGGGGTCATAGCATCCCTGGTTGGGATTGACCAAAGTACTCTTTCTCCACAAAATCCTTTTAACCAAGTTATTTTGCAAATATTTTCTGCCTCAAAAAATACTCAATATATGGTATTACTGTAGTGTAGACTGCAAGTGTAGTTTGGAAATGACTTGTTTCCTCTCTGTTAGGTATTGGCTTCGTGAGTCCCTAGTACTAGCTAACTCGAATGACCTCAACAAGCTGACAGCGTGTGCTCTAGTTTTGCTAGGTCATATTTACCTCTCACTTGGAAATAAAACAGTTAGTTTGTATAACCAGTGTGTCAACTTTTCTGTTGAGCATACATGCAGTCACTTAATCCTACCCGAATGTATTTCCTTGTCATCTGTAGGAGACTATGAATATGGTAAATACGAGCTTACAGTTGGCTGAAAAAATGCCTGATGCTGTTCTGAAGTCTTGGACTACATCTGTTTTGTGTTCCTTAGAGCAAGCAAATGGCATAAAGTCAGATCAGACTGTTTTAAAGGAGCAGACCTACCGAATGGAACTGGAAGAAGGTATGGTTATAAGCTAAGGTCACTGTATGCAATTTTATGATAAACATGATACACTTTGTGTAGCAAAAGCAGCAGCTAGGAGTAGTGAAAACCACAAGATGATTGAGGTAGGTATCAATTCAGTTGTGGTTAAGTGTAACCTACCACCTTTAGCCTGCTCATAATAGCTACTTGTTTATCTATCTGTGATCTATTTAGTGGACAGTCAGTGAATGGATCATTCCCAAAGTTGATGGCAAAGAGTTGTCTCCCATTAGAACATGTTTTGGCCCTGTTGCACCACAGACTACTCCTCCTGAGAAGGCAATTCCATTTGAGCTTCCTAGGTCAACCCCAAGACTACCATCACCCACAAGGCCATGCTCTTCTTTAAAGGAATCTTTGCCTTTATCTGCTAGCTTCACTCAGGAAAGTCTTTTAGCTGGGACTAGTGGAATGACTGATGTTGCAATCACCAGTAATTCCAGTACCTCATTTTACAACAATGATCCTCCTCATCCCAAAGCTACAGGGTTGAGCCAGGTTTTTCACATTCCCAAAGAACAGCGAACAGAGAGTCCTAAGTTATCTCAGTTCCCAAGCAGTTTGAATCAGGAACCTGAAAGATCAGAACATGCTGAAAGTCTAAAGAAGTATCGTCCTTCCGTTCAGGTCTCTCCATTTCCTTCTCTAATGGCATCAGTCCAGCCCCATTCAGATCAAGGTGCTGCAGGAGGTGTTCAAAGTATGCCTACCCAACTTGTTTATGGGCATACCAATTCAGGAGAGTCCTCACCAAACTATAAAACTAAACAGCAACAGTACAGGTCATCCCCAAAATTGTCTCATCAACAGTATATTCAACCTGTTCAAATGCAACCACTTCAGATGAGACAGTCCAGCCAACCACAGCCTGTCATTAATCAACACCACCCACCACCACTGCAGCATGTGCACCAGCCCCAGCAACAGTCTCAGATACTGTATAATTGGCCAGTCCAATCCCAACAGACCTCAACTGCCATGCCCTCGCAAGTCGCACCCCCTCCTAGCTACCAAGGCATCCAAGTTGACAGGCAGATGCAGCAGCAACTTTGGGCACAACAACAAGTGCTTCAACAGCATCAGCAGCAAATGTTTGGCCATATGTCTGCCACACCATCTCTTGTGCCCGGGGGAGCCACACATCATAGCCCTCCTCAGCAACCACTGGTCATGGGTGTTGCTCAATCTCCTCAGCAGTTCATTCAGAGGTATCCAAGTCAGACCTTTTTGAACATGGCTCAAATGCCAAGCAATCCGTACCACAATCAACAATTAAGTCTGCATGGTAGTACACTGTTTCACCCAAGCCATCCCAACACCAGTAAACCGTCTTGATGCATTTTCATTCATTTTCTTAATTTAAGAAGTTATAGAATTTGTTTACTCTTAGTATTTCATTTCCAACGTATGTAATTAATTTGTCACTTTCACCTAATTTTGAACAGTTGGTAATGTGACATAGTCAGTTGACAGTTGTCAGTAAGGTTGGACTTTAATGGCTTCAAGCATAGCACATAAAATCAAATGAATATAATAAAAAATGGCTACCATGTGCATCTCCTATGTGTTAATGTACATATTTGCTTGAACAATTCTGACAATGACATGTGTGCATGATTTTGGGTATTGCCTCAACATATATGCCACATGCATTTTAAAATGATAATTGAAAATTAATTTGTTACCTTTTTATGTATATGGTATGTGTGATGATACCATTCAGGGGGTGTGGCTACAATGAGTGAATGGGAAATGAGTTTCTATATTTGGAAAGATGGTCATGTGACCACACACTTACTTTTAATTTGATTGGTCAACATAACTATGGCATGTCAATTGTATAAATATACAGAAAGCCTGTATAATCTTTCAGTATGCTGGTGGAAGGGTGGAGTTTGATGGAAATGTGTTGCCCTTTATGTGTTGTGGTTAACAATGTCTGGCTGAAACTCCTCTTATCTCTGAGCTGTTTTAAGAAAAGTATCATAAAAGTATCAAAGCATTATTCAGACTAACCATTGACTAAAAGATAGAAGGACAAGGTTGAAAAGGTAATATTTATTCAGATTTGGCAGTTTCGTGATTAGATTTAGAGTGGGTACCTGAAAATGGCCGAGTCTAGTCGTGGCTATCATGAAGGATGGCTTACTTTGTACGTTTTTATGACGGCATGTTTATTTTAATCATTGGTTTGGCGCTTTATATTATATTGCGCTTAAAGTACCTACCAAGTCGTTGAAGAGTGTCCACTTTCCCGCCAGCTGGATTGGGCCAGAAACTCGGCTTCCGGAGAACCAAAAGCGTCGATAGATAATAACAACAGGTTAGTAGGTTAAAACCAACGTTTGACAGTTTGTATAGATTAAAAATTCATAACTTTACTGAGCACTTGAAATTTTACAATTGAATGTCTTTACAATATGAGAGAATCAATCAAATCTTCCGCGTGGACGACCATTTAACTCTGCCGTACTTCTGATGGGTCTATTTTCAGTAGTTCTGATTCCATGCATCCATCCATGAGTTCATAACTCCTGAAAGTTCCAATAGCTGGTGGCATTATAATTAAAACAGGTGTACAATTCATTGCCCATGTTTTCAACAACTAGCTGGCAAGTGGCCAAATTGTTTTATAGCATTTGTTGACAACTGGAAGCACTTTAGCATTTGTATAAATGAAAAGGGTTGCAGGATGTGTAGGCTGGTTGTTTTGGATGAAATATCTATTTCATGCCTGTTGTACATATATACCTGTGAATGTAAGTAGAAACTTGTGTCTAGTCTAGTCCTAGCATGTAATGTGTGAGAATGTATGAACATTTTAGAGGGTAAGCCTGTGTCGTAGCTGTGGAACAGGTTTACGTATAGACAGATGAATGGGCATTTTCAGGAACTCGAGTACAATTTATGGCTACTTCTCAGCTTACAGTGTTTTACCTGTAGTACTATTTTTGCGTCCCTGTGCAGAGTGACTTGTCTTTGACAGCCAGGGTAGTAGCCTATCATTAGAGTAGTAGGCTAGCTATATCCATATATGGTTGATAAATCCATGATTGATGATGTCATTTGTCATCATAGAATGTGCTCTAATTTGTGGTTTCTTAACATTGTGAATATGGGGTAATTCCTTTAATTTAGAAATATAATTGCAATTACAGTTTTTCCTTTTTTAAATTAGAACAATGACATCAAAGGACTATATTTTCATTGATGGCTCAAGGAAACAAGTTCCTATTATAGCTATGAAATCCAGTCCTGTAAAACAACAAACTGTAAATGGATCAGGATTTAATCAGACTATGGTTTTAAAAGAAGCCAAAATCATATCACTTGACAAAGTGAGTTAATCATGAATATGTAATTTAAGGAGTATACGTATGAACAGCAAGTTGTACTTCTGATGTTACTTGTACAGAATTAATTGCATGCTTTATAATACTATGTCCTTAGATTCCAGAAGGAAGTGTCATGGTTGCAACCACATCGTCTTCAGGAGGGCTCTCTATACTACAACCCACAATGTTGCAGCCAGCCATTTTAAACAAGCAGCTAAATGAAGTAGTTAAAGTAATGAATGCTAGTAGCCCATCAACCTCACCAGCACCCAATGGCCCTGATTTGGGTGACATTACAGTGAAACCTTCAAAAGAATTTATTCAAAGGCACATATCTGCTAGGAAAAATTTAAGACGCCAGTTAGAGAGAAAACTGTCCAATGTTCCATATCCAAAGACATACAGACAAGTTTGGCCCGTCATCCCAGTAACAGACGGAATGTTCCTTGGTAGTGTTGGCTTGGAAGCTGTGTGTAGTACCTTAGATCCTTCTTTTAAAAGCAAGGAGCCAAAAAGAAGGCCTTCTTCAGCACCAAAACCTGTTTGCCAACAGTGTGGCTCTGATTTTGCACCTGCTTGGCAGGTGAGAAAGAAGAACGACAGCACTTTTCTCTTGTGTGAAATGTGCGACTTCACAAACCTTAAGGGAGTACACAGGGAAAAGATTTCTACTCAGTTGAAAGAACTAGGAGGTATGATTAAGAGGGACTTTGCTGAATGTGATCACAAAGTTGAAGAGGATATACAAAATCAGGTGAAACGGTCCATTAGCACTCTTTACGAAACACCCCAGACCCATCAGATTGTATCCGCACAAAAGACTCACGGCTCATCAGTAATAGCACAACCAGTAATACAGTCATCTGCACAGAACCATTCCCCTAATTTATCAACAAGTCACTCTCACAATCCTCCTGATTCCTTTTCCAATGTGAGCCAGGCAAAGCCTTCCTCTAGAAGAGATGTGCTTCAAGAGCAGAAGTATGCAGAAAAGAAGAAGAAAAAAGAAAGAAAACTTAAAGCTAACCAATCACCTCCCCGTGATCATAAGATTGTAAAGCCGAAGCCTAAAAGGCCAAAGCACTCTACCGATAAGACATTGGATAAAATGTTGGAGGTGATGAAGGCTAGAGCTGAGAAGAAAGGTGAAGATGTTGTCAGTGACCCGGTGACAGAAACTAAGCCTGAAATACAAGATGTAGTTAATTTGTCTGATTCACTTCTTAAGCAAGATAAGCCTCGCAACAGGAAGTCTATCACACCAAAAGCAGTTCGTCGTCCACGGCAATCTGAAGTCTTACCTTCAACAGACCCAAACAGTTGCATAGTTATTGTTGATAGAGGTGACAATTAAGTATCTGTCAATTTTAATGCATTTAATATTATACGTAATTCAAATGTCATGTATTGAGTTACTTATGTACATGTCATGTTTTGCTAGCATGCAGAGAATGGTGATCTACATACGTACATACATACATATAGGGGTTATGTAACTTGATTGGTTAATTACATTCCCCAGTATAAATATAAATTTATCCATCAGAAGGAGGAGGTTGGTGGTATCCATGGCCCAACAACCATGAGTGGCTGAGAGTTCCTTTCATAGCCTTCCACACAAAGGGTCTCATAGCGAAAGCCACACTTTGCACCACTGAATGGTACTTGGTACCTATGTTGTAACAGGTTTGTGGGATGTCCTGAATTAAAAACTACATTGCTACCTGGTGCATTACTACTCAAGGAGGGCATGAATAATCTTGAATTTACATACAGCTTCTCTTTCTTCTTGGACAACTTGGGTTTTAGCTGTTCCTCTTTATTGACCACTGTTTGACCCCTTTCCACCTTTGGCTCCAAAGAGAAACAGTGCAGGTGATTCGACAAATTACTTTCTCCATGGGTGCTTTGCAATGATGTTTTGGAGCAATAACTTATATCCTCCTCCTGGTCATAGAGAAGTGAACTACCACGTAAACCTCTCACTTCCGGGCGATACTGCAGCATACGGACCCCTCTTTGAACTAAATATTGCTTAACTTTGTCTTTAGAGTGTTTCTTGTAGTCCGCTGTCGTAGCTGTTTTGGAAGGATATTTACAATTCTTAAAGGAATAGGCCCAACCTTGCTTAGCAGTTGGCCCTTTAGGGACCGACTGACGTTTTCTTTGCCCCTGATCTGAATAAGTTTTACTTTTTTCACAAACAGGTACTATTCGGAGGCCTTGTCCGTGCGTCGTTACTTGTGGTGATACAAACGAAATCTTTGGTTCCTTCTTCAGTCTACGGTCAATAACATTTTGGACAGGATCGTGCTTCTTGAAAGTTTCCTCCGTGTTGCGGTGGCGAAAATGTCTATAAAACGAGCCTTGTTCTTGCGAAGTGAGAGCGCATATTTCACTTCCACGGTAATCGTAAGGGTCCCTTGAAGACAATGAAGGTATGCTCCAAGACTGCAAATGGCTTTTTGGTAACTTCTCACCCGAGCAGTAACGCCGTTTTGCGCGCTTAGTTAATGGAACGCCAAGATCTTTGCTTGATTTTGAGGAGATACAATTCTCCTTTCCAGTTACACAATTATCAGCTTTCCATGCACACAGTTGCTCCGACAAACTTTCTAGATGAACGCACGAGCAGTGACAACTAGGCCTTACATCGCTCAGTGTAATTTCAAAGAGACGCTGTTTGCAGCTTTGTTCTATGTCTTCTTCACCAGTAGACCTACTCATGTTCACTTTACATGTTTTTGTCCATCTGATATACTGGACCCCCCAATCCTACGTTTTGTGTGTGTAAATGGTTCGTTTCCCTGGAAAGAGATTAACGGGTTTGGTCGGGGGAATTTGAATTTTGACCAGCGCTGGAGATAATGACGTCATCACATGAAGCATAACAAAATGGCAACTCTTGAAGACAGTTCAGTCTGGCAGGAAGCAGATGTAAGCTAAGCATCAATTGTGACCCCATTATGGAAAATGTAACTACAGTGGTCAAATATTTAGGCCAAACTTGAGGAGGAAGTGTTAAGACTTAGCACAGATGAAATAATTAACAGAACCAGATTGTTGGACAGTGAAATTAAGGTGCGTAGGAAGTGGTTGAAGTCCCTTGGTGAAACTGTAACGTATTTACGTAATATTATTATCAGATTATGAAAAATGAGACTTCAAGGATAAGTAGTGAGCAGGCTTCGATGAAAGAAAAAATTAAGGAGAACACAGATAAGATCAAAGTGTTTAAAGTTCTTCCCTATTTGGTTTCCAACGTAGTAGAAGTAAGCAATCAACGTATTATCTTGACTGCGATGTCCTCATTCTTTGAATATCAATGCATCTTTTCATTGTACAATTTGATAATGTATTGTGTATATGTATGTATGCTTTTTCTGTTTAAGATTTTGGATATAGACCCTCAAGATCAAGCTGAAGAAGATGGAGGCCACACTGACTTGGACTCACAGAGGAAGGGAAAATGTGTAGTCATAAAGACCTCAACTAGACAGGTAATGTATAGCTGGCACCTACCTACATATACGTATTCTTTGCACTGCTTCTTAGTGGTGCAGGGGGTTCCGCTATAGTTGACTACAAAGACTTGCGCATAGGATCGAAAACCTAAAACACTCTTAGGGTTCAATCAGGCTTTTTATTGTCTCTTCTCTGTAGACGTACTTCCTACCAGTTATTGGGTTGGTTGAACCAGAGGAGCTGAAGCCGGGGGACCTAGTGGTCAGTTGGTTGTACCTATTAGTAGACCAGAGAAGCTGATCTATAACATGTAGTACAGTACCATAATGAACTGCCTACTTTTGCCTCCTTAGGGTGTGAACAAGGACTCCTATCTTATATTGGAAAAGCTCCCTCCAGAGTAAGTAGTTGTGTTAAAAGGTGCTGCGTTTGAAGCATTAGTATGTAGTCACTAGGAGTCATTGTGTACATCTTGTGTTAAGCAAGTTGTGATTGAGTGATTTGGTCAGTGTTTCACCTTTTTAGAGAGTCTATCAGATAGGAAGGATTTTACATTAAACTCCAGATGAAATTATCAGTTGTTATCTTTCCCTCTCTCCCTCTAGATATGATGCCCGAGTGAAGGCTATGGAGATCGATGAGAGACCTACAGAACAGTACAGTGATATAGGAGGCCTGGATAAGCAGATACAAGAGGTAATCTTTGAGATCAGAGGAGGTCTATTGAATGGTATTAATCATCTTCCCCTTGATAGTTGATTGAGGCTGTAGTTCTGCCAATGACTCACAAAGAGAGGTTTGAAAGCTTAGGAATTCAACCTCCCAAAGGTGTTCTTCTCTATGGACCTCCTGGTACTGGGAAGACTTTGCTAGCAAGAGCCTGTGCGGCCCAAACTAAGGTACGTATGTACGTACATAGATATACGTACGTACATGTGGCATACCATATATCTGGTTGTTAACTCTTGAGGCATTACAGTACTTAGTTTGTGTGTGTGTGTGGGTGTATGCGTATTACCATGTTTACCATGCAACACTCAATGTTACCAAGTTAACTTTAATTTTAGATAACCACATTTACTTGTCTGAAGGACCTAGAATTAGCAACATGGTACATGCATACGATATACAAATCTTTAATCAGCACTTTACGTACATTTTCAACTGCACTGATGTACGTACGTATACTATACTTATCCTTGCCATCCAATAATCTGTGTGATTGTACAAAGTGTTTCTGTTGTAGTCAACCTTTTTAAAATTGGCTGGACCACAGCTTGTACAGATGTTTATTGGTGATGGAGCTAAGATGGTTCGGGACGCTTTTGCCTTGGCAAAGGAGAAAGCTCCGGCTATCATCTTTATTGACGAATTGGATGCCATCGGCACAAAAGTATGTACAGCTGTGACCCATTTTAGCTTCTTTTAATAAGAATATACAGAAATGACACTGCATGTATCATTAGATGGAATCAGGGTATCTTTCAATTATTGCATGCTAGCACATGTAAACTGACTGAATTGCCTGCCTGTTTTTAAATATCTGGAGAACGTAGTCTGAGAGAAAGCTTTTGTTTTCCCTGTTATGGAGACTTTGTTGTTTTGCTCACTCTTTCAGTAGGACTGCTAGTAAAATTTGAAGAATTGCACTAGTTGATTGAAACTACTTACATATGTGTACGTATGTTGTGTTGTGGTTGCCCTACTTTAGTTTTTACTAGCAGTCCCACTGCCCTACTTTAGTTAGCTATGTGAATATATATTATAGAGATTTGCCAGTGAAAAGGAGGGAGACAGAGAAGTACAAAGGACAATGTTGGAACTTCTTAACCAACTTGATGGATTTAGCTCCAACAACAATATCAAAGTAAGATAATTGAAATGTCTAGCTATACCTTCTCATCAAAGTGTCCATTAACATAAGATAGTCTATTCTCCCAGGTAATAGCTGCCACTAACAGAGTGGACACCCTGGACCCTGCATTACTGAGATCTGGTTAGTCCTGGGTGATTTTTAGTTCTATTGTCTTATTTTCTTACTTTACTCTTGTTTATGTATCTCAGGGCGCCTTGATAGGAAGATAGAATTCCCAGTTCCTACTGAGGAAGCAAGAGCTCGTATTCTTCAAATCCACTCTCGAAAGATGAACTATAGTAAAGATGTCAATTTTGAGGAATTGGCCCAATGCACAGAAGATTTCAATGGGGCACAGTGTAAAGCTGTTTGTGTAGAAGCAGTGAGTTTGACAGATACTGCAGACAGCACACTGTTACATATCCCAATACCCTAGTCAGCATCAGATACTGCTCTTGTAGGCAAACTCACTATCCACTCTAAGCAACCTGAGAAAGGGTGGGCGGTGTTTTGATATATATACCTACAGTGAAACCTCCGAATAACGGACACGCTCGGACCCACCATCTTGTCCTTTATTCAGAGGTTGTCCTCTTCTCGGAGGTCGGCCCATAATCACCCTCTAAACAACTAATTGTGTAATAGCAACTAGCTACCAGTTATATATGTCATGCGCAAAGTCTGCGCAAAGCGTTAATCCACGGTTTGCGCAGGCCAATCTGTGGATTGTCCGAATCTGTACTTTGCGCATAACATATATAGTGACACTATATTACGGCTCATGATCAAGATCCAAGAGATGCAATAAATACACACCAACAAGTTATAGGAAGCTACAAACACTAACATTTTACTAACATAACGGTTTACTAACTTAAAGGTTATGCTGGGCACGATCCTCAGAAGCAGGACTTCCTATTAGATGGTTTGGTACGAGTGGTTTTAGGACAGTTAAAATGAACAACTACCAAATGGATAAATCATTCGCTTAGATCAATCAGGTTTAAGGCCACTTTTATCGACCTTTGAATAGTTGAAAAAATAGGAGCGCAATGAGCTAGCTATATAGCGGGCGGAACCGAAATTCACTTGAGACTACTGTACGTACGATCCGCTGGACATCTGTAGCTATTTTATGTAGCTAGATACTTATGACTTACGTTAATTTTGTTCACTGTACTATATTATCGTTTTATCGTATTAGTTTCGTCTCGTCTTTAGTTTAACTGTCCGCTTTCGGAGGTCAGTATGTATTGTCAGAGATCAGTCTGAGGCTTGGTCAGTGTCCGTTGTCCGGAGTTCGGAGGTGCCGCTACTCGGAGGTTCGGAATGTACTAGTTCTATGGGAAAGTCAATCGGGGGCGTAAGATTTGTCCGCTGTACAGAGGTTGTCCGCTTTTCGGAGAGTCCGCTATTAGAGGTTTTACTGTATATATAGTTAGTTATCTCTGCTACTTATACAATAACAAATGGTATTAGTGTATTAAATTAAGGACCTTTTTATCCACAACAACGTGCAGGTATTAGGCCTATTGCAAGTAGGTTTGTCTCCCATTGGCAGATACGTACATTCCAGTGAATATTTGCTTATTGTCATAGCCTTTACACAGGCTCTGTGCAATCAACTCTCTTAATTCAGCAAGACATGTTGTCTCCTATGTATGCATGTGGTACTTATCCTCTCTTGTTGTGCCATATTGCCTTTTCTGCTCCTCAAAGTGCCGCCCACCTTCTTAGCATCTACAGAATCAATAAAAATTACATACATGATCCAGATGCATTGGAACAAATTTCATGTTTTTTTGAATAATCTGGAAGAATTTGCTTCTGTTGTTAGGAAGAGCAATACAAATATGAGTCAGCCAACAGAATCTAATTGGTATAATTAGTTGGTATTTACATAGTCTCGTCTTGGTAATATAATCATTCCTGGCTAACTCCTCCTCCTTCCTACATAAACATATAACCCAATATTCTCTTGCATGACTGTGGCTTTTGGATCTGTGGTGTCGTTTCAATAGAAAACCTCACCAAACATGGAGCTAATAATTCTTCCATTTTGCAAAAGCTTCCATTTTTCACTGTCGCTTTGTATGAGTTGTTTCCTCAATATAAGTGCAAATCTTATCATCAATTAACTGTTCTTCTGCATATTCATGACACTATTCTGCAAAATATTCACTTTTGGTGTCAATATCCTCTAATTCACTTGCAGACTGAATGCTGTTTTCATTGCTATTTATCAATTTTTCTGCTAACTTATTCATTCCTTTACATATTTGTCCCTCTTCCTCTCCTCTTCCAAGAGACTGGGACAGCTCCGGCTTTCCTTTTGGCACTTGGGGAGTAAGTAGGGATACTATTTCAGTTAACTCATATACCATATGGCAGGAAATTTTGGTGGGAAGAATATTTGGTGGATTGTTTAAATTATGGCATTTGCCAGATTTTACTGTGACTATTTTGCTATCAAGACAGATATTCTTCTAAATTTGGTATAGTTTGGCAGTTGAAATATCGGCGGGTTGTTCTCAAAACTGCCAATCTGCCAAAATAAATTTCCCACCAAAATTTCTGGCCATACAGTAAGTCCTTACAAATATTATTGAGACATGGAAACCTTTTTTAGTGTCTTTCTTTTTGCTAATTAGGGGATGATAGCTCTGCGCCGATCAGCAAACACTGTGAATCATGAAGACTTTATGGATGGTTAGCAATCCATAAAGTATGTTTTGAAATTTGTCTCTATAAGTAATTATTCTTTAGGTATCTTGGAAGTTCAAGCTAAGAAGAAATCAAACTTGGCTCATTATGCATGAGAATATTTATATATAATAGTAACATAATACACCCATACGTAAGTATCACGGATTAATTCAAAAGCAGAACATCGATGATTGTCAGTTACGTACATATCGATACTAATAAGAAAATGGATGATACTAGCGTTAACGATGCTTGTCATTTTAGACTGAGTGGATTTGTTTTCGAAATGGGTAAGTGACGATGTGTTTAGGAGTCGATGTTGAAGGGTTATAGTAAATGTTGTTAAAGGTTACACTTCACCAACAATCAAGTGCATATCCATGTGTATGACAAATCTTTGAAAGTGTTCTACTTTATCACAATATACATTCTAACTGTGCCAATCATCATCGAGCTCCAGGAACTAGAATCCTAAAGTATTCAGTATGTTTTCGAAGACCTTGCCATTCTATATGAAGGGAGATAAAAGTAATTAACTGATCATGAATTCTAATACTATATTAATACTTCAATTCCTTTGGAGAAATGAGGAAAATCGAAACCTGTAAAGAGGAATATTACCTGTGCACTACAAGAAGAGCCTTAGTGAATGAATCCTGAATGGGAACCTAACTCCTATTGGCCTAGGAGACTCTTTTCAAAAAGCCTAGGATTGCAGTTTATAGGAAACTGAAGAGTATACTAGAATCTATGTTAGTTGCCATGGGTGATTTGAATCCCTGTACACAACTACTAACCCATCCATGCACTAAGCCATGCACTATACCAATCCCAGAAGTCTTCATTCCCTATTGTCCCTCAGCTTACTACATGTATGAATTATCTAATACACCATTTTTTACATGCTACATCTACTTTAGAGTAAAGGCCTATAGGTTACTAAACCTAGTGAGTGATTTGTCTGCCACAAAGAAGCTATCTTTTAGTAAATAGACATTGGGTTTGTAACTAGCTAATCAATCTGAACCAAACACGTACAATGAAACAGTCACTATATTCATTAATACAATTGTTGTACACATAGGCAGCAAGCTGTGTCTCCCTGACGAAGCAATAGCATCTGCCTGCTTCATGTATCACAAGTTCTTCAGCCTTCAAGCTGTAGACAAGTTTGATGTCCATGTGAGTGTGCTTGCCCCTTACATAAGCGTTAGACTGTCATACTGATGTGGTTTCTTAACCATGTGTTTGTTAGTTGGTAGCCATGGTAGCTCTTTATCTGTCTGGAAAAGTACATGAAAATCCATTAAAACTCGGAGATGTTGTAAATACAGGATACAGGTAAGTCAGCGTCCCTGCCACTGTACAAAAGTATCTAAAATAAGGCTAATAAAGTAGCCATGTAAATGTTACAATGTAACTCTTTATGGTATCTGTGTGTAGATGTATACACAGAGACAAGGAGCCCCTAACTGTATGCAATAATTACTGGAAGTTAAAGGAAAGCATTGTTCAATATGAACTCTTTCTTTTACGTGTTATTGGATTTGACATGCAACCAAATCTACCACACAAAGTTAGTTTCTTAATTAAATTATCACACACAATTTATAAGTGTCGTTAACTCTCTCACTGTAGTATTTGGTACATTTTCTTTTTACTCTATCAAGATGGGTTGATTTAGCTGAATGGAATAGTAGCAAAATCAGCCAGTTTAGTTGGTGTCTTCTTAATGACACTTTTAGAACTGCAATATGTTTGAAATATGACCCAGATGTTCTTGCATCGTCAATTTTGTACATGGCAATTAAAGTTGTGAAGCTGAAAGTTCCAGGTGAAGGGAGTAGAGCATGGTGGCATGTAAGAGAAGAGTGTACAGTGATAGGAGGACGCAGCTTTTATTCAAATATTTGTGCATTTCATAGGTTTTATGCCCGACAGTCAGTGAAAAGAAGCTTCAGCAAATATCTTTGGAAATAATGGATATATACAGGAGTGAACCATCTCCCCCAAAATCTCCTGCTACTAGTACTGTTGGTAGCACTGCTACTTCAAACAGTGTGCATGTCCAATCAACCTCTGTAATACTTAGCTGACTTTATTAAAAAGTAATACATACATACATTGTAGTAAAACATACTCCATTTGCACTGTTGATATTAAATTGGGAGATACTTATATGTATGTACCTTCTCAACTCTTCATGCCTTTACACACATACGTACATAGTTATATATCATCTGCATGTCTATCAGAGTAAACTAACATTACTTTTGCAGAGAAACTTACATACATTGTTAAAGGCCTCTTGATATCAGAAGGAAGTAGAGTATGTACAAGTCTGACAGGAATGCTAGAACCGTATAGATTTGCTGATGTTATATCATATCTATCTAGTGGCACTGTGTGAATGCAGCCTGGTGTATCAACAGTGACATTGCATATTTTAACCTTATAAAACTGGTGACTTTTTAAATCTGAGAAAACTAGTACCATTCAGATACATCAATCAGTTATCTGAAAAGGAATTTCAGAGAATATATTGATCATATTTTAAACAATGAAAATTCAGTTAATATTTAAATTCAGTTGTTGGCTATAAGAGATCAAATCTGAGGGCCCTCACTGCCTGGAACAAGCATAGTAATGTTGTTTCCATTTAAGAGAACCTGATCTAGCTTTGTAACTCTTCTGCCTTCAGAGGTCTCCTCACTACAAACAAAACAGTTCTCTAATTCGCATACATGTTCAATTAGACAATGGCCACTTACAATTCTGTGACATCCTCAAGTACCATATCTACAGTTATAGTTAAGGAAATATACTTGATAAGTAGCTATTGCCAAGTTACGAATTCTTCGAAAGTAAAAGGTACTAATCGCATTGCATTGCACACTATAGTTTTCAAAACATTTAATGGATACTGACAAAATCATCGAAGCCGAGCAAAGTACCGACTATTTCTTTGTCTCCCTTCATGATGATGTGAATTTTTGAACCTATACATTTGTCGACTAACTCTAAATACAAAATATAATATGAAACAGATTAAAACACTTCAACTTCAGCACTACGTTTTGCTTACCCAAAGGAAGGAGGGTGGACGGATTGGAAGCCATTTTATAAACTTGCCCGCTGAAGGTGTTTTCCCTGAATGATTAACAGCAGCGTCTGTCAGTAAGAAAATGGCGGAAGGAGCAGATGTTGCAGAAGACAACCTCACTTCGCTAACTAAAGTACCGCAGCACATGTACCTTGTCGCTATATATAATGTAGTTGTATGTCTTCTCTTGATTTCCAAATATCCGGGAATTGCATCCTCTCTCTACACTGCTTATAGACTTGTTAAACTTTTAACCTTGCTGCTCGTGTGACTTTAATGTAGGGCTGCTTTGTGTACAAGGAATGCAAGAGTAAGGACGGTAGGAGGGTCTTGCAGGAGTCTGCATGTTTTCACCAGCTGCCAGGAGAGGCACCAGAAGATGCTGCTAAGAGGTACTTGGCATTTGTAGAATGCTGGACGCAGCTGGACAACGCAATGGAGGTATAATAGTTCACTTGGTTTTTTGCATATTTTAAGGACTCTTTTTATCTTTTTAGAAAATTATACAACAAGATCACCGAATTGTATTCGACCAGCTCATCAAATTTGTCAATGATTCCCATTCTAACTTTAAATCAATCTCACAAATGGCTTCAGAAGCTAATGTGCAGCACATAACTTCAGTTGTGACACCACCTAGGGAAATCCCCATTGCTGCCTTACTGGCTGGTGAGTAATACTGTTACATACTTGTGACCTAAACTAACACTCACTGCAGTGTACATATCATAGGGGTAAACATGCCAGACCATGATGCCATCTTTACTCAGCTTTTCAGTGAGCTACAAAAGGAAGTCTCCCCATACATTGTCCGTCTCAACTCCAAGAAATGTTCAATGGGTATGTACATGACCGCTAACTTTGCTACCTGTCTACTCAACTTTCTGTAAATCCTATAAGAAGATTCTTTAGTCATGTACATACCATTTAACCCTCCTATCAAATATTTATATTCTAGTAAGTAAATTATTGGTAAGCTTATACATACTTGATTATGCTATGCATGTTCTATGAGTAGGAATTAAAGCAACAATGAAAGCTGTATTGGGTCAGTTGATGAATGTGAGTGATGGAGGTGACAGTGAAGATGAAGAATTAGCCATTCCAGTTAAAAAGAAGAGAATGTCCAATTATTCCATGTCTGTGTTTCGTAAATGGTACCTTGATAGTGTCAAAGTGAGTTAAGTACATTTTAAAAAATCAACTAAATGATCCTTTAAAACTTACTATTTGTGACTTGTTTAGTTGTATCCTTATCAAATAGCCTAATTTTAGTTGTCACTACTGCCAATGTTTATCCCTACTATAGGCCAGTGATAGATACCCCAGTGTTGTGATAATTCTGGAGGACTTTGAAGGATTTTCACCAAAGATTCTAGAAGACCTTATATTGGTTTTGAGGTACAAGTCATATATATACCACAGCTGATTGTATTTCCCTCTATTAATGGGTAACCAGTTTCTGTTTATACTCAGTGGTAATTGAATTGGAAAGGTCTCTAATAGAACCAGACATGTAATGTGTAATGGGTGATTGTGTTGTGTATATGTATGTACATACGTATGCATTGAAAATGCAGGCTTCCTAACAAACTTCACTGAAATGTGGTTATTACAAATATTATGATTAGGAAAACATTTCAATTAATTGTTTCAATTACAATAATAAATTTTATATATATAGACTAAAAGTTTCACTAAATCTGCTTCTAATATTCTAATAATTACAATCAGCATTACTAGTTAAGTGTCACCACACAACAGCTTATGTTAAATGGACTTGTTCACTTCCAAAATTTCAAAACGTTAACCTGCCCAAGTTGATTTCCTGCTAGAAATATGTTTTCCTGGTTCCCAAGTCTTGACAGGCAAGTAACAGAACTAGTGGAATGAAACTGGCCTATCTGCATTGCCCCTGATTTACCAGGGCAGACGTACTGTTGTTCATCAACCTCAATCTTCCAAATCTTGATTGTTCCATCACTGGAACCTGACACAACTATCATCTCTTTCAGATTCATGAGACAATTAACAGCATCACCATGGATTTTCTTTGTCAGTTTCAAAGAGGATGACTCTGCAATAAACACTCTAATATGGCCACCACTATCTCCAACAGCTATATACTTCCCAAGTCCAAAGGAAGTAATGGAGGTGACCCAAGGAGTCCCTTGAATGCTCTCATTGGGTACAAGGGCAATACTGCTAAAACCAATTTTAGATGGGCAAGACTTTACAAGGTTGTTGTCGAGCCCTATTGAGGCTATTCCATCCCCAACAACTACAGCATCTACAATCCAGTCATCGTGAAGTTTGACTGGCTGTTGAATTCCAGTGAGTGTGCTTGTGTTAATGAAGACCAATTGGCCAGACAGAGTAACTGCAAAGA
The DNA here is from genome assembly GCA_947172415.1 of Chondrosia reniformis. Taxonomy (NCBI): domain Eukaryota; kingdom Metazoa; phylum Porifera; class Demospongiae; order Chondrillida; family Chondrillidae; genus Chondrosia; species Chondrosia reniformis. The sequence continues at coordinate 2,841,182 of OX359192.1, forward strand.
GTGCTTCACCAGAGGTTTGCAACTTGCTAACTTTAAAATTTTTCATTATCTTTGAGCATGCTAATATTGGCTGTGAAGTGGATTTCATTGTCCATATTTGGATAGCTGATGGAGAAACAGTGCAGGTGGCAAACCTCAGTTTACCTATAAACTTAACATCAATCACTGCATCTTCTTCTTTAACTATTGCCCATTGGTGCACAGGGGTAACTGTCAGCTGATCGTCTACTGTTTTAACTTCCCAGAGAATACCAGTGCCATCTCTGCTTGTACTTACAACCAAGCTGCCGGAAGGGTTAACTGCTACAGCAGTGACTGGACCATTGTGTGTTAGCTGGCTACTTGTTGACTTGTTTACATATTTCCATATTTTGAGTGTTTTATCAGCTGAACCAGTAACTATTTGGTCCTCATTTGTGATGGCCACATCTTGAACTTCGTGTGAATGGCCTATTAAGGTGTCCTCGTGGCTTGCAATGAAAGGTTTCCAACTTGTGACTGTACCATCATCACTTGCTGCTATAACCACAATCTGCTTCAAAAGTGGTTTCAACTTTTTGGTAGTTGAGGAGCTAGTTTCCTCAGAATCCATAACATCAGCCCAGTTGGGAGGTGCATCCTTCATCCCTGGCATGTGAAGGATGCAAGCATTCACCCTCGATTTATGAGCATTGAGTGTTGTAATCTCAAATCCTTTGTGTGTCCACACCTTTAGAGACCCATCCACAGCACCTGATACAACACAACCCTCTTGAAAATCTAAACAGCTTATAGCTGAAGTGTGTCCTGTGAAAAGAGTCTTTTCTGTTTCCTTCTTTAAGTCCCACAATTTCAAATTAAAGTCGCTTGAAGCAGTGATGAGGTAATCAGGAGAGAGGTTGGACATAGAGATGGCATTAATCCAATCCTTGTGGCAAGCAGGCAGGGTCTTCAGTAGCACATGGTTTATTATGTCCCAGAACATCAATGACCGATCCTGGCTTGAGGATACCAGAGTACCACTGCTCTTAATGAGAGCTAGAGAGGTTACTGGACCTCTGTGGCCACGAAGTGTGGCAACTGGTTCAAAACTCTTAACTTTCATGAAGGAGGCTGCAAATTTGTTAGTTAGATGAGGCCAAATCCTGACGGTAAGATCTTCAGAGCCTGTAGCAAGAAGGTTATCGCTCCAGAGAGCACACCTGATGGGCTCTGAATGCCCTGCCAAGATAACACATTTCTCTGGATCAACCAGAAGCCATACTTTGCCAAGGTTATCTACAGATGTAGTGAGACAGAAGATGCTATTGCTGTCTTGATGCGATTTAAGACACACTGCTGTCACAGGACCTTCATGTATCCTAATTTCAAGAGATGGCTTTGGAGAAGCAAGCTCAAACTGACGAACAAATCCACTATGATATCCCACAACTAGTGTGTTTGGCTTTTCATGTGCTTCTGGAGTCAGTCCAATGCACAATGCTTTTCCAAATTCCTTGTTACCCTGGGACATTATCTTCATGCCCAGAGTTCCAGACCAAGTCTTAACTGTGTTGTCCTTTGATGCAGTGAAGAGTTGAAGGCCCTCTCCGCTGAATGCTAGTGATCTCACTGGCTTGCAGTGTCCAGGTAAGCTGCCAAGGGCTGTCCCTGACTTAACAGACCACAGTTTCACCTCACCATCTAGAGATGCTGAGGCAATGTGACGACCTGTGGGGGAGTAACTGCATGCTTGCACAGAGGTCTTGTGGCCCCGGAGCACCTTCAGACGATTCTCTTTGAAAGTGTCCCAAATCTTGATGTGTGTATCCCATCCTCCCAAAGCCACAAGCTGACCCTCTGGATGGAAGGATACGCAGTTGATGGGACGGTTATTCATGTTCTGGGTACGCAGGAGGCTGACTTGCTTTCCATCCTCACCATTCCACACCCTAGCAGACCCGTCATAGGAGACAGACACCAACCTCTTTCCGCTGTCGTTGGCTACACAGTCTTGGACAGGTTTGGTGTGACCCTTCATAACTTCAATCCTGTGTCCATTCTTGACATCCCAAAGACTCAACATGCAGTCTTTAGAAGCTGTACACAACCTGCCATTTCCAACAAAGGTCAGGCCAGTAATGGCGCCAGCATGTCCAGTGAAGGTAGCCACCTCAACACCTGTCAGGATGTTATACACCTTTGCAATACAATTTTTCATTCCACATGCTACCAGATTTCCATGTTTAGACACGGCTACACTAAGAACACTCTGCAAGCCACCTGTGATGGTAAGCTGACATGCATCCTCATCCTCCTTCTTGTTTACACATTCAACGATAGAGGGATGTGTACCCTGAATCAAACTTTTAGCAGTTTGTGTCACAATTGATTGAGAAGGTTCATTAAGAGCCTGCTGGAGGACCAGAGCTGGAGTGACACTTACAATGTGGAGATTGCGTGACAAGAAAGAATGAAAAGCTTCAACAGAAGGTGTTTCGATGAACTTCTTAGCTTCTCGAGATGCATTAACAGAGAGAGAATTGATGTTAAGTGTGTAATCCTCAAGCAACCTATGAGACAAGCCCAGCTGGGCCTTGGATTTGATGAAGTAAAGATTAGTAAGCAAGTCTGCCAAACCTTCCCACATACCAGCATTTTTAAGATGGTATGGCAATTCACTAACTGCTCTGGGATTAGTTCCCTCAAAGAGTCCATTGTTGCCAGGATCAGCTTGGCTGCGAAAGTACAAGGCGGCAACTGTATGGAGAACTTTTTCCAAATCAGAATTTCTTCCCTTCAAATAGTTTTTACGAACTGCCGTTTCAATGTCTTGATGAGAAAATATGAGAAGGTCACTACTATCATGAGATGTAGGCTGTAGATAGCCTTGCAGGCTGCGAAACAGCTTGGCTACAGTCATTGGTGGTACCTTCTGTAAACCACTCTGCTGAACTACCTCTGCAGTTGTGTAGATGCCAAGTAGAGATGAAAGTTCTGCTTCAGTGAGACCATTTTGAGCAATAGCCAAAAAGGACAGTGCAGTACAGACCAGTTCCTGTCCATGCTCCATTTCCAAACGATGGAGAATCTCTTGAAGCAGTCCAGATATTGTTGGGGACATTTGATGCAGTTTGGAGGATACTTCTTCGAAAACTCCAAAAACTCTGAGTTCTTCACAAGCCAAATGGAGATAGAGAGGACTCACAGCATCCTTCTTAGATAGGAGAAGTTTCATCTGATTGTTGAAAGCAGATTCGTCCAACCTTTTCTTATGTTTTCCCAGTCTGCGTCGTACCATTTCTGCCTTATCGAAGATGTCGAGAGCCCCAATAGTCATTACTGTAGGAGGAGGCCCACGTTGAGCAAGGATCATGTGTGGTGACAGCCCCTCCCTGCAGCTCACAAAGATGGTAATGTTTTCTGGAATATGTGTTGGGATCCACTCCAGAGACCTACCACCATGAACCTCTTCCAGCAGGTCCAATCCATCAATTAGAATGAGAAATTTTCCTCTTCCAGAGAGAATCTCTGATGTTTCATTTAGAAACTCTGGCCATGCCAGCAGTAATTCTGAGAAGTCTTGTGGAATGTTGAGAGTTAGTGAAAACTTCTTCTTAAGATCATGACAGATACGAGTTAGAATATTTTCCAAATTTCCAGATTCTGGCATGGCCCCAATGAAGTGAACAAATGTTCTAGTGTCTGGCTTAATCTCTCTCAGTTCCAGTATCTCAGAATACTGGTGTAGGAAGGCAGACATGAAAGCTGACTTTCCTGATCCAGGCTTCCCCACTCCAACTATTAATCTATTCTTTCCATCACCAACAAGGGATATAGCCTGTTTCACAAGTTTCTGTCGACCCACAAACTTTTCTGATTCAGACTGAGCAAAGGCACTATGTAGAATGTATGCCCTTTGCAACGGGTCACTCTCTGGATCTTCCTTTGGAAAGTCCTTTTGAATTCTATTCCACAAAACATCCAAGACTCTCTTACCAAAGTCATCCAGATTGCCTGTCATGGGTTTTCCTTCTATCACCCCCAACCAACGGGCAGAATACTTGTCATATACTTCCAGACCACTGGTCCTCAGACGGCTCTTCAGACTCTCAATTTTCTTGTCTGTTGCAAAAGACTCTGCCACAAATGAGCTCTTTACTTCACTTGGAACTTCCTCTAGAAAGGCAGGGTCACGGAGAAAGAAGAAAGCCTTATTTTGAGCCTTTTCTGGATCAGCTAATGCAGCATGGTAGATCTCCAGCTCTGTGATGGACCTCCCTGGGGGATACTCTTTCAGCCAATCAAATTCAGCCATGTCTGGGACTGGGTACTCATCCATTGCCCAGCCATACCTCTGGCCCAACAAACCAATAAAGTAATGACAACGATTGATCTCTTCCAGACAGATCTCAAGGGCTTTGGCACTCTTGGTGTCCTCTTCAGTCACACCCCAGCGCAGGTCCACCTCGTACAACTGGATGTGGTGCTGGTGAGCCCTGGCACGGAGTTCTGGAAAGACATATCTGGTAAGGAGATCTCTCTCTCCATGCATGTCTTTAAAAGTTGAGGATATGAAAACTCTAATAGTTCTCCATATTCGAGACTGGCCAGAGGCTAGGAAAGCCTTTTCCTTTGCGAGGGAAGGGGCTACTCCTCCATCACTCGTAGGTTGTAGGCCAATTCTCTTAACTGCCTTTAGGTTATAAGCCTTATCAATGTTTTGAACGTGAGTCAGCTGACTGTCATCTCCTCTCTCAGCTATGAAGCGGAGGATTTGATCACTAAATCCAGCTAGATAGATATCATTCTCATGGCCAGGAGTTACAGAGTCTGAAAATCCTACTGACTTACCAGATAAGTCTACATTAACAAAAAGAAGGTCTGGATTCACAAATCTCCTGTACTTCTTCAAGAACCCAGACAAAAATGCTCCATCAGTTGAATTACTTTTTACCGTATCGCTGAGAATGAGGAGGTTGTCAATGTGGGTATGCTTTATCAGGTACTCTTCAAGGATATCTTTAGGCAGCTCTCCGTCACCATAGTCTAGGTAGTGTTGGGTTACCATGGCCAAAACATGATCCATGTTATGAAGGATTGTGCCATCTTGCAGCTGAATCTCATGATATTTGCTGATACCATGGCCATATATCCACATTGTAGAGTGCTCACAAGAGAATTTACACATTAGGCTGAGCAGAATACCCACCTCCTGAACTGTGCGCGGCTTACCTAGACCTCTTGCTGATGTACAAGGCCGTTTCATTGAGATACCAACATTGCAGACAATTAATGTGGTCCCAGGTATGGGTTTAACATTGTAACAAGTGGCAATTTTGAGCGCTGTGTCGAGTGCATTCTTATACTGTGACAACAGGCCAAGGTCTAACTTATCTTTGATGGATATATTCTTCTTCTTCTTCTTCTCACTTTTCTTCCTAATTCTGGTAGCTTTTGACATGCTAGAATGATCTTCAGAGAGTTGTCCTTTAGCTATTTTTTCAAGCTCACTGAGGACCTCAAATGCAGAGAAGAAGCGAAATGGGAACTGCCTACTCCCAACTACTGAATACTCATCCTTGAGTTTCCTTATGATACGGTGATGATGAGCTGGGGATATCCCTGAGATTATCAAATTACGTAGATTTCTTAACATTGCCATAAAGGGTAATTTCCTGTGATCAATAAGCTCCTCCCATACAGTTGCTTTGTTACCCTTGAGAGACACTTGAGTTTCCCATGTTTCTGGAACTTTCAGCTTCATTCTCTTCCCAGCCTGGTCCTGGTCCCACATTCCAGGGAGGTGGGACCTCCTGTATGCTTCTGGATCCTCTGGATATCGCTTGCCAAGGATACACATTACATGGTTTACTGGCTTTACAATGTGTAGTTTGCGTATCAGTTGCTTCAGTGTGAAAGACAGTCTTTCCAACTCCTCTTCCGATTCACTGTCGCTATCACTCATAAAGGAATTCTCTGATTCACTTTCGTTACTTTCTACAATAATGGACTTTTTGCTGTTGTCAGCTTTTTGTGGCTCTTTCTTCTTTTTGTGAGACTTCTCCTTATTGTATTTGGCTAGCTGGTACTCATCGAAATCAGGGAACCTGGCAACCATGGCCTTTCTCAGAGCAGTGGGGAGGGAACCATAATTAATGGACTTGTCATGGAAAGCCTGGTATATCTCTGCTACTTCAATCCAGTCAGAGGGAAGACGGATAGAGGCACTAAAGTACTTACCAATGTGTGGTCTACAATTGTGCAAGTTTGCTGCAAGAGCCAAGAGAAAGTTGGCGGTTGTTCTGATGTTTAATTCACAGCGAGTGTAGAGGGCTGCCTTCAAGAGGAATTCTGCATCATATTGTGCAACCTGAAAGCCACGGTCATGAAGTGCTTTAAAAGTGGGGTGCTTGCGGTCATGAAAATCTGGTGCCGAAAGAAGTGAGGCAGAAACGGCATGAATAAAACTGGTCTTTAAACTTGCAACATCTACAGGAGATACAGGAAGTCCAACTACACTAGTGTCTTTTTCTGGGGGAACAAACATTGACTGGTCTTTCTGCACGACTGTAGATCTCAGGCCATAATGAGGAAGAGTCTCAGAAGCTCTTTTGGCCATTTCTGATTGAGCTGTAAGGGTGTCTTCCACTTGGGAAGCAATCTTGCCCGGCTGCTTAGCTAGCAGACGCCTGTCTGGGCCTGTTGTAGTAGTAGTTGGGTATGGGACCTTTGCTGTGGGTAGCTTTCCAGGGCCACCACTGGATGAAAGAGGACGTTTGGTGGTATGAAGAAGGCCAGTGCCAGTGGCAGAAGTCAGAAGAGAGGAAGTCTTCTGTGACATTAAACTGGTCTTCAGAGAAAAGGATTTTGAGGATCCTGAAGTCAGCAAAGCACCTTTAGCAATCATGGCTGATTGAAAGATAGCACTGGAGTCAATAGATGGCTTTGTAGCACTGGAGCCAACGGATGGCTTCGTAGCACTGGAGTCAACGGATGGCTTTGTAGCACTGGAGCCAACGGATGGCTTTGTAGCACTGGAGCCAATGGATGGCTTTGTAGCACTGGAGCCAACGGATGGCTTTGTAGCACTGGAGCCAACGGATAGCGTCGTAGCACTGGAGCCAACGGATAGCGTCGTAGCACTGGAGCCAACTGATGGCTTTGTAGCACTGGAGCCAACGGATGGCTTTGTAACACTGGAGCCAACAGATAGTTTTGCAACCTTTTCTATCTTGTGAGAACCATCAGTTTCTTCTAACTTTCTGGATTTTGCATGAGAGGCAGTGTGAAATGTTGATCCAGCAGATGTAGAAGCTGATTGTGCTGGTTTATCAGATTTTTGTGTGAGCAAAGTTTTCTTTGATGTAGTCGCAGTACTGCTCCTTAAGTCAGTGGACAAAGTGGTTAGTTTATTACTTTTATAGCCTACACCTCCTTTCAATGTACTACCTGATAAAGTAGTTTCAGTGGGTTGCCTGCCTAGAGTGGAATTTGTACCAACTCCTAGTGACTTCCCTGTTAAAAGACTGGAAGTGTTAGCCGTGGACAATTTGGAAAAGCTGGTCTTTGTTGAGAGATCAGAGGATAAAGTGGGTTTCTTTATCTGACTGCTCATGTTGCAGAAGTTCACAGGAGGATATCTATTGAAACAGAATGAACCCGTAAACACACATATAGCATCATCACAAACATGTAAATTGGACCATGCACCACACACTCATAAAGCCACACATAAATTTATATAATACGTATATAACAACATATATTACTGTTAAATGTGTCCTGTATACACATTTGTGCAGTAAACCAGGTACACTGTGTGTACAATATCATAGAGTGGGGACACTTTGCTTGTGTGTGTATGTGGAGGTCGTCTACATATATTTATAGCATTGTTTCATAGTCTATATATCCTTATGAGGTGCCAAACGTGTCAAAATTACAAGTTTTTCTCAGTTAAGGATACCATGACCTGATATCCATTATCCTCTTTCAGTGTTTATCTATTACATGTACGTACGTACATAGCTAATGCTTAAATATAAATAGGTTAAGTTTAGGGCGAAGAGGACGCTTAAGTAGCCAAAGCACTGTATCTATGCCTCAGTGTGTGTGAATTTGTCAGAATTATGAATGGTTCATTTTCGAGTATAATTATCTAGAGTAATTAGGATTAATCCTAATTACTCCTAATGCTCTGTGACATCATTAATCCTAATGATGTCACAGAGCATTAGACTAATGTGCTGTGTGACATGGCATTAATTCACAAAAGTTCCTTCAAAACCACCAGACTTGTCAAACATAAAGTACGTACGTCAACGATATGTACGCGATGGAATTCACCTAAAAATAACGACTCCATCTGCATAAAGTACTCACCTGAAGGTTAAATCAGAGCATTCAAATGAACACCAAAGAACAGCACTTATGAAGGGCAGTCTTTGGACCTGAGGAACTCAGTAAAACGCTCTGAACACTTCTTTCTCGAGCCTCCCTATCGAACTTCCTTTTACGCAATGATTGTGCACTGACTAACGATATTCATGCGGCACACGCCTCGTTGGGACACGTGTACGTACAAGCTACTTATGTATTTATACCTACTGACTGACTGACTGAACATTATATGGTTTTGTGTAATGTTTTAACTGTAAAAAACTAAGTATTCCTTGAACTAGTTTGTCACTGAGTGACTGAAGATGTTCTAGATAGATATTATTATTTATCAACAGGAAGCTGCATCTGCATTCATCATGTGGGTTTTAATGCAGGGCCTGGAAAACAATCCTTTAAAGAAAGACAGGATATGGTTTAAGTATGATGGGAAAAAAATTAAAAATAAATAATCTCCTAATTGTTCCTGTACAATAAATTACTAAAATTAATAAATTATTATTATTTATTGATTTAAGTGTACCGTGTGACATGCACACTAGGGCTACTTGGCCCCATGCACTATACAATATAATACATCATAAGGAGTTATGTATATATACACTCCCTTGCATGCCCCTTCAATGTAGTAAAGACCCTCATAGATACATATACGTAGTCTCATTCATGCTTGTTTGTTTCCTCTAACTGCACAGGGTCTCAATCTAGGCTGACTGTACACCCTCTCAATTTTCCAAAAATCATGTTTCCACATAGTTTCTAGTTCCACTAAAATCTTTTCCTCACCAGACACTTCAACCCACCAGATATCTTTTCCTTCTCTTCTTTTAAAGTTTCTTACAAAGTTTAACTTTTCAGCATTAGCACACCAAGCAATAACATGGTTCTCAATTTGCCTAACATGCAGCGACTTCCTCAAACCTCAAATTTTCCTTAAATACTTCCTTGTATTTTGCCGGTCTTCCACTTTGCAGGTATCATACGAATTTACCTCACCGTTAGCAGCCTTTGATTGTGAATTTCCACTCTTATTCTTCTCCAACCTTTGGAATTTGCCTGCCAACTTTGTAGCTGACCCTCTGGGATATTTTTCGGCAATACTCTGTTTTAGTTGGCACTCTAATTTTATCAAATCAGCCTCTCTATTGGTAATTAGCTTTTCTATCTCCTCAATTCTCGCTTTAAGAGTGGTTATTGCTTCTTCCTTGTCCTTCTGGATAGTCTCTATCTCTTCCCTTAACTTGATATCCTGCTGTTCTCTGACTACTTGGTTGCGAAAAACGCCTTGCATGCGAGTCAGTAAAATCATCACACAGAAAAAACATGGGAAAGGTACACCATCTGCGGCGACTACCACTTGAGCAATTTTATAGCACGAAGGGTGTGACCAATTTCCGCAGTCCTGACATTGGACCCAGTCTCTTCTGTCCTTTGCAGCAGACTCCCACATATACACCTAATAACATCTGCTTTGTTAGGTGTCTTCGCCAACAAGCCCTTATTTCCTTCGTCCTTTTCCAAAATAAAATGACTAACTAAAACAAAAATGTAAGAGCTCTCAGACAGAAAACCTTTAATTAAACAATGGAAATATTATTGTTCATCATGTTGGTATGAGGCTGTGGAATATGTAGATTTCCCGCTCCAGGGGTACAAGAGTAAAAAATGAGAGTTCCTCACAGACGTATCCCTCAGATGCTGGGGGCCCCACCAATTAGACATCGATGTACTTGACTCAGCATGTGGTTTTGGTGCCTCTAAGCACCAGGGTAATCCAGTGCTTCCTCAGGAGCCCTAGCTTGTGTTTGTTTGTCAGCTCACTTTGGTTCCAACTGGAGATGTGAAAGGCCTCTTTGATCTCAAGGATAGTACTTATTTGTGATGCAGCTCATGCAGGTACATATTTACGCCGGTGCCTGCAGTACTTGGGTAAGGTGCTGCTCCTCCTACATGCAGCTGATCATGTCCTGTGTGATGGCTCTGATCTTTGAATTGACCAAGACCAAAACACCATCCCCCCAGATTGACATGATGTGGGTGGCGGTAGGTGTATTGCAAGTAACCATTTGTGTGGGCTGGGTTTCTTTATTCACTGATGACAATGGCTCCTTCCTCACTTTGCTGCATCATCGTGTCCAAGAAAGGCCAATTCCTCAAATCTCTCCAAGTAGATATTGAAGACAACTGATATACATGTATTTGTAAAATTAACCCCTCCTATAGCACTAGATACAAGTCCATCCTATTCAAGTTGTCTTGCTTCCTTCAGTATACCTTCTTTCAGTAGCTGCTGCAGGATCACTCATTACTTGTACATTTTCTCATTGAATATAACTATAATGTTCCTTCAAGCATCTCTGCTGTCCATCGCCACTGCAACATTACTTTTATCTGCAGGGTAACAATGCACTCACTGTCCTTCTCCATGAGATATTTTAGTGATGTACTTGTAGTTTGGTGCTTATGGTCCTGATCTCTTCACTGTAGACATTGTTATATAGTTCACCTCATACAGGTCATTCATTCTTCCATTTACTCTTTCAACCTCAACAGCTATTTCCAGTCTTAGTCTCTTCCTCAGGACAGTGAAGAGTTATTGATTTTTGAGCACAATTGTGGGTTTAAAATGAGGGAATTGTAACTATAGATTATATTTAAAGTTTGTATGTGACTAACCATTAGAGATCAAGATAGCTAATTGATATTCATCTATGCTCTCTTACTTAGTGAAAGTATCAATACAGTTCCAGTGGTTCTTATATTTGGTATTGCGACATCAATGTCCATTATTCACCGTTCCTTGACTCAAGCATCATCATGTCAACTCAAGATAGTATCATTCTCACTACAGTCTCCGTTCAGTACCCTCAACACTCTAATTACAGAGGTGCTACTCAATCCGCAGTATCCATTCTGCTTAGGAGGAGAAACCTACAACTATCTTGTTAAACAGTTTCTCTTTTCATCCCTCTCTATAAGAGAGTTTCAAAAAGGACTAAAGGTGAAATTACATATTCCATAATACATAAAGTGTATAGTAATAAGGCCTAATTCTAGTTGTGTTCATTGCTACTAATTCAGCTATCAGCGACACATTTTAAAGTTTTGCATGTAGTCTCATTACTACAGGTTGAAATGCCTAATTCACTGAATCTTGTTGCTGATTGCCAAATTAGTAGAATGAACAGTATGTTAGACTGTTTGATTGTTTATAATGCTAAGCGTTTTATTATAATTTTGAAGTTTTCTGTTTTGGAGCACTTCTGTTGGCTGGGACTGAGTTTTCTTTGTCTGCCAGCAGCTGCCTTAGAAGAGGCCTTTCAGCACATGACTCCAACTCAGATTGAAATGCTAAGGGCTCTACCCTCAATGCAAAAGTTAGTCCCTAAATTCTCAATTTAGGATTAAAGATGGATGCAATGCTATGGATAAGACAGATTCAATGTGTGATGAAATGATTTACACTTAATCACAGGTATATCATGGAAGAAGAGCCAGCCACTCAAATTGCTATTCTTAAAGATGATAATGTTGCCAAGGTAATTATTTTTATCCCCTACCTTTAAAGACAATTTTATTTAATACTGATTGTGATCACTGTTTTATAGGAAGCCACTTTGCAGTTCCTAAATGACTATTATAGCTACAGGGCCAACGTGAAAACATTTCTTAAGATTCTCTTAGTCTTTTTAAATCATCTTCCAGAGTCTCCCCTTGGAAATAAGGTAAGCTTACATCAAAGCAACAAAGAATTGATAACACTAATGTTTGAGTTCTTGTGCTTCACATAAGAATGATATTTTCTCCTTCGTCAGTTGTTTGAAGTGTATTCCCATTGCCTAAGTGCGGATATGGTGGATACAGAAGCTTTCAAATCAGCCTGGACCTACATCAGGTAACTGGTCTTGAAAATTATATATACTTCAGGGCTGGGGGAGCGCCTGACCATTCAGGCCATGGCCTGACCAATATTTTGCTCAGATTTAGATGCCTGTTGGGCGTTCCTGCAGTGTTGGGCCAACAGTGCATCAACTTTGCTTCAACGTTGTTCAGCGAAACTAATTCATATTGAATGTTGGCTATTGCAGAATGTTACGTCTGTGTTACGTCGTTAATGTGAAATTTTGTGCTGTTAGTTATTAAAAATTACAGCTGAAAATGCACCAGAATCAATCTCAGAGAGGGTAAAATTACAAAAACGTTTCTGAGGGAACGTACCCCCTGACCCCCCAGGTTGAGCACACTTGTGCGCGCATTAAAATTTATCTAAGGCCTGACCATAATTTTCAACCCCGTACTTTAGGGACTAAACACCTAACCTCCTTTTTCCACAGGGTTCTGGATGAACGCAGTCTTAGAGAGTGCTTAGAGATGATTTTGAAATGTATCCAGGAAGAAGAAAGGTAGTATTTTATCTTTTAATGTTGATATTAGTTTTAACATGGTTACTTTATAATCAGCCTGACCTCAGATGTTAAGAAATTTAGTGAAACAATCAGTTCTTACTTGAATGATCTCTGTATGCTACAGAATAGGAAAGATGTACAGCAAGGTATCTTCAATAATTGTATTCATCAACTAAGATATTTTCTCCTTTAAGGTTTTAAATTTTATTCCCTCTTATAGGTGATTCTACCAGTCATGGCACTGAACAGTTGTGTGAGATACCAACACTAACAACAAGTGAAAGAAAAATCATGTTTGAAGAAGTACGTATATATAGTTCATTCAATGGACTCTTACATGTTATTTTTAGAAATGAATTAATGCAAATTTTCTCCACTAATTTTAGCGTTTAAAGCAAAGAGCAACAAGAAGCAAGCACTCCTCGGTGTTCACTGCCTTTAGAGCTCAAGTGATGGATCATCTGGAACAAACATTCCAGTCTGTCTTCTATATAATTGGTATGATGCTTAACTTCCTCATTACTTTGTACTCTTTTTCTCAGAAATTATCTAAAGTCTCCAAAGAATTTTGTTTGTCATGAGATATTCTTTTTTGAACAAGTTCATTGGTTGAACAAGGTCTGATAATGTGTAAATTAACATTATTAACGATGACATGCTATGAAGGAAGTTCCTGTTTCAATTGTAGTATCTGTCTCCGACCCCTCGCTATGACATTCAAACTGCACTTGGAAAACCAAATGTTTACCTTCCTGTAAGGGTTATTTCGTTGTGCAATGCTGGAGATTATATACATATGAGATCTGAAAAATGTTAATTATTGCCATGTCACTTTTGACACATTGATCACTCACTGCTGTACACTGTACTTTCCTATATATAGTCTGCCCTTGAAATCAAGAGTGATCAACAACTGAGTAACAATGTCCCTGATATCAGCATTGCATACCATCTTCACCTAGAGTGTGGACGAATGATAAATCTTTATGATTGGATGAAGGTATACCAAAGCATCCAGTGTATTAAAGCTTTCATATTGTGTTTGTTCTATATTTATAGGCTTTTATTTCAGTAATTGCTCCAGGCGACATGTCTGAAGACAAGCAAATTGATAAAGAATTACAGTATCCTTTACTCACTCACTCACTCATCTTATTTATGAATCTTCTTGAGTTCACAGTGAAAATCCTTAAAGCTTGTAAAGTGATCGCTTCATGCAGTGTGTCACTGAATTACAGTTTCTTGGATTGATCAAACCAACAAAACGGAAGAAGGATCATGTGCAAAGATTGACCTGGGGTCTTTGTTAATTAATTGGTGTACTCCGGTTGAACTGCATTATGTACGTATGCTGCTGTTTACAGTTTGTTTTCATGAATGTGATTAACGGCGTAGCTCAGCGACGGCGAATCAAAGCCTAATTTTGTTAATTTGCTAGTAAATTCAAATATGCGAAGTGTTTAATATCGCCTTGATACCAATCAACTCAATATCCCATTACAGAGCCAGTATACGGAACATTTATCTTTATATACAGTATTATAAACACTTCTATTTAATCTACCAAGTGAAATGCACGGGACAGCATTAGCTAACAATCGCGACACCATTACTGGAGTATCTAAGAGCTACAGCTTAACAAGAATTAACCAAGCATTTGAGTCAACCTTTCAACGCGACTATGGAGCCATAATGACGACGGTGCGAACCTCTTCGGCCCTCCAGCCACCACCGGCTAAGGTATTACCAAAATACTCCTGTTACGACACGCCGAACGAATCCACCGCCAGAGAAACGTATAAAGGGAAGGAACACAACCTGATAAGGGGCAACGACAACAATTCTTGCTTTAACACTCATTTCAAGCTAGATACAGATTCAAGCTTTGAAAAAGGCCAGTCCACCCAAAGAGATAGTTACAGAGTGATACCCGGAGATAGATCTAATCTGAAAGCTGACTTTCAACCAAAATCCCATCTCATGCTCACGACAAGTGACACTGGAAACCTTCTGGGAACAGCCAAAGGCTCCAGTCTACAGTCTGAGTATGTTAAGACCTATCACCCTATAAGTCCTATAAAATGCAGCAATTCCAACTCCATAGCAAGAGGAAACACAACTGCTCGGAACACGATTACAGGTATATGTACGTATGTATGTACATGCATGCAGATACATATAACACCTTTTAAATGTACATTATATTGATCCTCTTATATATGCTATGTTAATTATGAGTATAGTACGTGTATTATACAGGCATTTTAGCATATATATTGTGTGTATTAATGTAATATAAATTCTTAGTTCACTGCTGGTACAATATACCTATGCAGGTGACTTAGACTGTTCTCCCATGGCAGGGGTATCTGCAGCTACTAATTCGAGCACTACTCAAAAAGATGATTTCCTGGAACCCAAGCTTTTACCAAAACATAATACGAGCACAAATATTAACAATTTCAGCCAAGCCAACATATTCAAAGGTGCCATATATATAATATGTATACATGTATATAACTTTACATCTCATATTAAGTCAATCGTGATCATTTTTGGACTAAGATGTGTGTTATATATAAGCCATTACTTCAAAGAGAACTGTAGATTTACATGTTGTCATGTTTATAGGAGACCTAAGGAGCTTTCCAATTCCTCAAACCAACCATCAATATGCATTTGTGATACATCCTCCACCTTTACTGCCAAGCCCTTCACTAGATTCTCCAAGAAATGTCTACATGTCCAACATAAAGCAAGGCGATTCTAGAATTAACTCTTTCCATTTCAAGCAACCAGTAGTTGTGCATGGATTGGCTGTAGAGAAGATGAATCCTGCAGGTCATCCTCCTGTCATCCCAGCCAATATGAATCAGAGCCACTTTCCTCAAGGAGACCTCAACAAGAAGAGAATGGAGGAGAGAATGAACTTTACAACAACTCTACTAACACACAGATCTGTTAGTTTAGAAAAATTACTGTTAAAAATCTTTAGTAGCTAATTATAGGATGTACGTAACCTCTAAAGTGTTTAGAGGGAAATCTCCATACAATTAGAGAGCCCATAAGAGGTGGTAATTGGATATATATATATTTTCTATAAAAAGGAACTAATAAAAATTATGTAAACTGATCATGAGTGTATACACAATACCTTTCGTAACTCTATACAGCCTCCACCAGGGTATTACCCCAAGCACGTCCAAGGTGCTCATATAAGAGCTGAGTCTCATTTCCAAATTGGATGTGAATCTCAGAATCAGGACAACAAGAGCACAGCTATGTCAGCCTATCAGCCAGTATCTCAGACTGGAAGGTGTGTTAGACCAGCCCCACAAGGTAGTATACACTTTAACCATTACCAACCAAGTAAGTAAGCATTTATATATATGTTATATACATACGTACATATATCAAATATTTAACCATAAATTAATCCACTACAAAATAATTAAGGATAGACATACGTACATGTATTATACATACACATAGAATATTAACCTGTAGTATTTTTGATTGAGGAAATCATTCTTTGTTATGGGACATACTGCTGCTTGTATAAGTATACAATATACATTTCTACAAAATAATATGCCACAAGTTTAATCATATGCATATTGATTTCTTTACCCTGTTAAAGCTAGTCTTGCATATGTACAAACATATATACTGTGTATATGAAATGATAATGATATGGCTTATTTGTTGCATTCATTATAAGATCAGTGGATTTCATATGAGCATCAGCAACATGAATCCTTTTGCTGATGAAAACCTTCGTGGTCGAAACGTTCAATAACTTGTATAAAAATTACTGTAGCTGATGCCCCATTACTAATCTTATATGTATAATACATTAGTGACCATTTTTTGCATACGTACGTATGTATATACGTACGTATTTTCTATATACCCTATGAATATTCACAAAAACTCCTGTATGTCTATACTAGCCCAATATTGAACACGCTTTAAATTAGTATGACATGGAGACAGAACGTTTAGATCCTGATCATGATATTTGCTGTTATATACTGATTATAATTCAATTCTTACATCATACAACTCATATCATGTTTACCCATTCATCTCATCATTCTGCCAGTATTGTACTGAGGCAGCTACGTAGCTGCCAAAACGTCTACTAATTTAAAGTGTGTTCAGTATTAGGCTAGTGTAATCATTAGAATATCATAATAATATGGCTCCAATGTATTACAGGATTGATTGCATCTGCTCAAATCCTGTAGATCACTACCAGACAATCAATGCTCTTTCACACCAAGTTTTTCTTGGTAACCCCAAAGTACAAGTTAATCAAAAGGCTTTGAACAATGTAAGTCCCCATCATAAGAATAAATAATATGCTAAGTTTATAGTAAACAGACACCACTGCTTTACAGTATGCAAAAATGTTTGCGTGTAATTCTAACTTATACCTTTGGGCCATACGTATGTTATTTCTAGCTCAAGCAGAGTCACTGGCATTATCAAGGTGGTCCTGTTGATCACATGACATCAAACAGATATGACTTTCAGCCACCAACACAGAGAGAAGAGCTTAATAGACAAACTGTACTGCCATCAGTTCAGCCTTCAATGTAAATTAATAGTTAATTAATGAACCCATTATTAAATTCACTGAATTAAATTATTTTGATTTCCATATTATCACAATTAATTATATCTATCTGTCCATATATGCAAAGGTATATCTTAAGATGCATATACGTATACCAGCTATAATATTCAACAAAACCTTGAAAAGGTCAACAAATGCCACTGGACTGGTTCAAAAATTAGTACTTTCAATGATAAATAATAAGAAATTAAGTACATTAGGAATTAAAACATTTACTATAACATGTTTAATTGGTGTGCTTGTTTCTTTCACTATAAATAATACAATATTAAATAGTAATACCTTTAATATCTTTCATGAGTCACATGCAACGTATATACATGATGTTCAATTACAAGCAATAAGTCGCACTAGACTATGTACCTGAACATAACACCTGCTTATAAGACTTACTATCCATGCAGGTGCAACATTTGATTTTCCCAAGGAACACTAATCCTTTGCCATTTAGGGTCAGCTAGCCCTTCATATGCTATGTATGTATGCATGTTTACACTTGTACTCTCTATACAGCAAACCATCACATGAACAGCAATAAAGGTAGGGGAAACTTTTTAGTTACAATTGGTCTAAATCATCTAGCAAGGCTGTATCAGATTTAGCTAGAGAAGAGTCTTTCTCAAACATATTTCTTCCTGTCAATTTTAAAGGTATGGAATCAGTTGCTTGTTTACTGCCTGTTGACATTTCAACTTCAAATTTTATTTTCCATTCCAAAAATGTTTCTTTTGTTACTGGAGTGCCTTTGAATCTTGCTTCTTCTTTGATACGCTCTTCTTCTTCCTTCTGCTTCTGAGCTTCCAGTTCTTTAGATTTGACCTTATCAAGGATTTCTCCTAGCTTCATTTGGATATTCGATATCAGTGTAAAACCCATAACGGTACCAATACATTCTTCAGCTGATTCGTTTATAAACCTTTGAATTTCTTCCATTTCATTTTCGTCCAATCCGTGCACATTCTCAACCATTAGTAAGGGCATCTCATCGGGGTACTGACTAGAATAAATTAGGTCTAATTCTAAAGATAATAATTCTTCTTCTAATTCTTCATCTGAAGTGATTACTATGGAAAAACCCTTTTGGTTTTCTTTGATTGTAAGTTCTTCTTCCGAGTACATGGCCTGTAGTGCCTCCAGCTCTCCTTCTTGCTCTTCTCGGTAGGCGGCCATTTTACAAGCAGAAAGGATTTCTGAAAGATGGCGCCCGGAATACTAAAGAGTGTTGCTATAGCTGGTGGAATAGGAGCATCCTTAGCCGTCGGTGAGTGCATAGTATATATATACTGGGTACAGAAATATTGTGATATGAGTACGGGCTCTTTTCTTAGGATATTGGTTAACGCCTACCTTTCTCAAAAACAAACTGAAAAAGTTACGACACGCGCCATCTCCGGAGAAAATAGACTTATTAAGGTTAATGTTTATATACTTTTGTTGTAGCCAGTTTTATCAAAAGTTTGTCTCCTATTTCTCAGGAGACAGCAGTACTTTGATAGCAATCAAGCCGTTTGTGATGAAATGGTGTACTCGATGCTTCCATCTGTCAATGATGTTGTAAAGCAACACTTCGATCCCGGTAGCATAACTGACCAACTGCGAGCTAAAAGTGGAAAGAAAATAGAGTTGTGGAATGAACTTAAAATAACCAGTTAGTACGTATGTGTGTCTGTTGCAGGTAGACATTATCCACCAGGAAGGTTGACAGCTTGCTGGCTTGTCTTGAATGATTTTCCTTTTTCAGAAGAGAAAACTTCGTTTAATACTTGTATAATGATATATATACGTATATACCGTATTATCTCTAATATAAGCCCAGATCTCTAATGCAAACCCGTCTCCAATAGAAGCCCACCTTTACGAGTAATCGAAAAAATAGAAGGCCTGTCCCAGGCCCATATGCAGGGTTTTCATAAGGGGGGTTGCAGTGTGAGAAACATTCCCATGGATGATGTCATAACAAAATGGAGGACAATGCGGTACGTATAATACATTAGTCTCGCGTAGCTCAGACCCTATCTCGCCTCACTATATGACGTCACACGGTCGGCGAGGTCTGAGCTACGCGAGACTAATAA
This sequence comes from Chondrosia reniformis, assembly GCA_947172415.1. Taxonomy (NCBI): domain Eukaryota; kingdom Metazoa; phylum Porifera; class Demospongiae; order Chondrillida; family Chondrillidae; genus Chondrosia; species Chondrosia reniformis. Next base: position 2,860,663 of record OX359192.1, read on the forward strand.
GGCGCCATAAAGTTAATTATTAGATTCTCATCCTCCTGTCTTCAAATCCTTGGTGAGGCGGGAGGCTATTTATAATTTATATTTTTTCAAGCATCCGTGGTCACCTCATCTCATGGTCTCATATAATATATATATAATAATAGTACGTCGGCGGAGACTCTAATGAGCTCGGGCTTGCTCGATACAAGCGCAGAGTTGACCATCGCGGTCGCATAGTCGCTGGAGATGGCTTCGGAGTTGTCCAACTGCCCAGAGGAGTATTTGTGGTACAAGTCGATAAGGGTTCCCTGATCAGCAACAACGCATCCATACCAGGGCTTCAGAACGCGACAGCGCGCACGAATTTGCACCACAACAAAGACCATACCGGCTACTGCTAACTGAAAGCCATTTATAAGGAGGGGGAGGCACAGGCTGCTAGCCACATGACCAATAAATTTAGGCCAAGCGGCCATAAAACATTGGTGCGGGTGAGGATGAGAATCTAATAATTAAGTTTATGGGGCCTAATGCATACGACGGAACTTCAAGAAGTTTCTATCTATCTATTAGTTCAGTTAAATCTGGGAGAAATATCTCCAGCAGTCCTTGTCATGCATTGCCTTCCATAGCAACCGAGTGTAGGTGCCATCCAGTGCTCTCTCTAGCCCCTTAGTCAGTGTCCATGCTTCTGCTCCATAGAGCAGAACAGTCTCTACGGTGGATTGAAAAAGACGTATTCCTTCGAGATCTCTACAGTGGCTTAAAAAAGACGTATTCCTTTGGCACACACCGCCAACACCACCATTACCTGCAATCTGCTTGTTCTGCTTGGAGAAATTCTCTTTCTTGGCTAACCCACCAAGTCAAAGAACAGGGTGGGAACGTTGAGCGGGATCACCACTTCCTCGCTCCAACCTGCGGAAGAGCACATGTCGAAGTCTTCGTGTCGCCTGCCAATGGTCCTTGACCCTGGAGGCTCGTCGTCGAGATCTTGATTTGGTTGCTGCAACTGAACGCTTTCCACGAGGCGCCCCCCGTTTTCTTCTCACCTGCTTGGTCACCACAGCATCCGTAGCAGCAGAGCGCGGTTCAGCCGTTGTACCACGAGTAGGTTGGGTGAGCTGGGAGGCAGTAGGCATGATGGAAGAGCGCTGGTGGAAGCTGTCCGCCTACTTCAGAAAATGTGATGGTCGACCATTTTCTTGACCAACTTCAAGAAGTTTAAGTGATGCTTCAAGTTTTGATCCTCAATAAGGTCTTGGACTGCTACAAAATGGTTAGGTTCTGATTTTTGTTTACTGCAGGTACTGGAGGGGGGTTTTGTACGAACCCAACGAACCCCCCCTCCGTACGGGCCTGAGTCCCCAATATAATCCCACTAACACACTATTTATACATACGGTACCAGCCAGAAAAGACTGAACGATTTCCGTAAAGGAATGCCTTTCACCCGTACATATAGTTTAGATATCAAAGCGAAGGTATTTGTATTGTAGCGAGACTGAGGCGAGTAGCAAGTGTTAACCGAGTATCGATCGAGCTGTTAATGAAGTAAAAGCGCCGTCCTATTGACTAATCTTCGAATGTACTAGTATGGCTGAACCTGTTTCAGATTGCAACGATTTAATACGTATGAACCGCATACACTTTTGATACGGGTAGGGTATGGACGCCAATATGATTGAAAGGTTGAAAAAATAAAAGCCCTGTCTCTTATACAAACCCAGTCTCCAATAAAAGCCTGGGTTCAGAGGGGTTTGAAAAAATACAAGCCCCGGGTTTATATTAGAGATAATACGGTATATATCATTTTTTGTCTTTAAAATCTGTTTAAGACCTATTGCCTTTGTGGTGTTTGAAGTAAGTTCTCTTTCAATTTCCAGGCTTTGGTCAACTAATGTCATTGGTTTATTCGAGTTCTTTGTTGGCTATACTTTTGAGAGTAGAGCTGAATATTCTAGCAGGATTTATGTATCAGGATCGAGCTGCTGACTCTAAAGTGGATAATGATGGCCTAAAACAATTCTACACCTCTGAAATTGAGAAGAGATACTTAACTACAGTGCAATTTTTACTCCAAAAAGGTACATATCTGCATTAGTCTTGTGGTTCGTTGCTTAACTAATACCATAAGATTTTACTAATGATTAAGGAATCCCAGAATTGTGTAAAATGGTGGAAAATGCTGTCCATTCTATATTTGATGGTGTCGATCTAAAGAACCAACTTTCAGTGGAAAATATTCTCCAGTATATTCAGGAGGTTCACCAGCATCTTACAAACCAAATGCAAGGCTCTTTGTAAGCATAATAGGTAATCTTTATCTGACATATGTATGAGTAAACCTGACTTTTGTACTCATCTTAGACTTGCAAGTGAAAAGTCTTTTGTTTCTTTCCTGTTTGGTGAAAAGACATCTGTAAGTAGGGTAATAATCATATGTTGTTTGTGACAATTTAATAACTTCCTTCTACTGCTCCATGCAGGGGGGCTCTTTTGCGGACTTAGATAAATATGATCAATTGATTTGTTCCACTTTGGATGTCCTTGACTGGTAAGCAAGTGATCAAAGCATCAATTCTATCTCATTTAAATGATTAAGCAAATACATTACCCAGCCTATGTAAAAGTTAACTTGCTACTCTTTATTATTTACCGTCATTCTATGACTACTCAAAATTGTATATACAGTCGACTCCTGATATAAAGAACCCCAATGTCCCAGCATAATAGTTCTTTATAAAAGAAGTTCTTTATAACCAAATGTACTTTGTCTGCATATAACAATACAAAAAATACTTATCAATGCAGTAGGAAGACTGTAAAATGCCTCCAAAGTTAAAATTACGTAAAGCAGTCTGTGATATGTGATTGTTGTTGACAAGCTATATATGACGGATCAATAAAGTTCTCTAAAGCATGCAAGTTGTTCAGCTGTTGATCTGCACCATCTGCAAATAACAAATGGGTCCTCAGGATTTCTAAGGAACCCTTTACTTCAGTCTTTGATGGTCTGATACTGTGGGCAAAGTATCGACAAACCATTTATCAATCATTGAAGGCGTTACTGAAGCAGACTCTCCACAAATAGTTTTGAAAACTAAGCTGTGCCTTTGCTTAAACTGGTGCATCCACCCGTCAGAGGCTTCCTTGTCGTTTATTCCGAATTGCTTAGCAAGTTCGTTTGCCTTAGTCTTCAGCAGGGGACCACCGACAGGAACGTTTGACGATAAAGGTTGCTTAAACCAGATCATAACCGCTTCGTCTATATCGCTGTGTTTGGCTGATCACGCGCGTTTTCTGGTGGGAACGATATCATCAAGATCTTCTAGCTTGGCCCTATTCTTGATAATGGTATTCAGGGTGGTCTTTGCAATTGAATAATCATCACAAATATCCTTCTTCCTCCCTTTATCCACTTCGTCCAATAATTTCCGTTTAAAATCGATCGTTAAAGCTATTCTTTTGGCAGCCATTTTTGCACATTTGTAGGTTAACAAGTTCGTTATAACGGAAGTGTGTTCGGTATAAACAGAAGGAATTCAGCGGACAGGAAGTTGTTTTTTGACAACCATTCGTTATAACCCAAAATTCGTTATTAGCGAGTTTGTTATAAGTGGAGTCGACTGTAGTATAGTGTTAAGATTTCTACTGAATGTTTGTATGTCGGACTTCCTTATAAGGTCACTTAAAGACTTAATCAACTAATTCTGTTATACAATGTACCCTCTTAAGTGTTGCCCAACTTATAGCCTATTGCCCAGCTTATAGCCTGTTGCCCAGCTTATAGCCTGTTGCCCAGCTTATAGCCAGTTGCCCAGCTTATAGCCTGTTGCCCAGCTTATAGCCTGTTGCCCAGCTTATAGCCTGTTGCCCAGCTTAGCCTGTTGCCCAGCTTAGCCTGTTGCCCAACTTAGCTTGTTGCCCCAACTTAGCTTGTTGCCCCAACTTAGCCTGTTGCCCCAACTTATAGTCTGTTGCCCAGCTTAGCCTGTTGCCCCAACTTATAGCCTGTTGCCCCAACTTATAGCCTGTTGCCCAACTTAGCTTGTTGCCCCAACTTAGCTTGTTGCCCCAACTTAGCTTGTTGCCCCAACTTATAGCCTGTTGCCCAACTTAGCTTGTTGCCCAGCTTAGCCTGTTGCCCCAACTTAGCCTGTTGCCCAGCTTAGCCTGTTGCCCCAACTTATAGCCTGTTGTCCCAACTTATAGCCTGTTGCCCCAACTTATAGCCTGTTGCCCCAACTTATAGCCAGTTGCCCCAACTTATAGCCAGTTGCCCAACCTAGCTGTTGCCCAAATTATCTTATTGCCCAACCTAATTTTTTATTACAAAGTTGACCGCCCCTAGATTTTTGAGAAGTTAATATAAACTGCTTTGACACCCTCATACCATTGCCCACCCCACCTGGTCCCAAATTCTGCATGTAGCCCTGAGAGTGGTCCGATCCTAGCTGGTCTCTGAGGGGGCACCTGGTGTGAGTGGAGGCTTGACTAGGATAACCCTCTTTCCAAGGTTTTGCACTCTCTCAAGACTTTGGTTGAGGTAGGAGTTGCAGGGTGCCATACTAAAGAGCAGTAGTCAGCTTATATGGGAGGACCAGAGCATTGTATACCACCTGTTTGGTGGACAGAAGTAGATAGGACCTGACTCCTCGTATGCTAGCAATAGTGGCTAGCATCCTTCTGCAGACAATGTGTGGAGCCAAGATCACTGTAAATGGTCTCCTGAGATATTTGATGGATTCCTGCTTAGGGATGGTCATGCTATTGATTTGGACATTGATCATATCTGCTTATGACCTGGCTGATCTCCTACTAATGGTCGTCTAGTGGGTCTTGCTGATGTTCATTGTACGTTTGTTGGATTGAATCTAGGTGGCAAACAGCTGAAGATCTTTTTTGATGGCATGCAATACATTCTTATGATTCCTGTTTGCATATTAGATGGTGGTGTTAATCAGCATACAAGTTAATAGTACAGCTGGTATAACTACTGTAGGTACGTAGATCATTCAGGATGATAAATATCACAGTGATCACCAGCTTAAACTTCACGCAATCCACCATCTTTTAATCAATTAATATTTAATAAATTTGAAGAGATTCATACAATTATAGAAAATGTTGTTCAGGAAGATTGTTACTATATTCAATATTCTATATTCAATATAATTTTTAAGTGCACCATTGCACAATATGGCAAAAGTATGCCCCATGCAGCACTATAAAGAAAGCAAAAAGTTAAAAAATGTTATAAAGAACACTGTTGCAAAACAGACAAACACATTAATAAATCAATTCAATGCCAGATGACAGAACTTATGTCTGGCACTAGAACCTCTTGATCCACATCTTCTCTATCATTCTTGCTACTCCTTCCTCTTTCACTGCCACTTGCAGTATGGATGCAGTCTTCTGAATGAATGTCTTCCTGCTGCTCCACCTCCACCCCTAATCTCTGTTAACAGCAAGAAGAGATCCTTTCGTTCCTCTTTACACAGCTCACACTTTAGAATGAAGTGTTCTACATCATCAATTCCTGGAACCGAACATATGGGGCATGTTCTTTCTTCTCTGGGTAGACCACTCCATCTTCCTGTTTCCTCCTTCAGCTCAGCTGTACCTCCCCTAACATCCTTCTCAGCCTCACGTTCCCTACATCCACACATCTATGGCTCATATTTCCCTTTGAAATCTCCCTCATCACTTTCAGCTTTGGTTTCTTCTCCAGGTCAGCCTCCCATCTGGCCTTCACCGCCCTCCAGACACTACAATCCATCATCTGCAACCTCTCCCCTTCAGACATATTCTCCAACTCCATCCGTACTATATTTCCCCATCCCAGTTCCTTTAGAGTCTTCCTTAGGTCAGCTAACCATTTGATTTTACTTCCCTTCTCCATAACTTCTTCAGCAATGGACCTGATGAGTCTCTCTGACTTCATCTGTAGCACCTTAAACCAGAAGCCCATGCATCTTTTCTTAGCTGCCCAAACCACAGGTAGCAGATCCATCTCCATCTCCAAAGATGTTCTAGGATGCAGTCTGTTGGCTCCCAGAAATACCCTGAAACCCTTCAGTTGTGCCTGCTCCACTGCTTGAATTTGCCTACAGCACCCCCATACCTCAACCCCATACAGCAACACTGAGTCCACCAGCATTCCCATCAACTTTCTATAGGCACCACCTTTCAGAGCAACACAGTACTGCCCGACATCCCCTGCCTTTGCCCTATCCACTACCAGTCCCTTCATGTCCAATGTCTCATTCAGCATACAGCCTAGGTACTTGTAATGTTCAACCATACTAATTTCCTCACTCCCCACTTTAAAGACTGTGTCTGATCTTGGGACTCTTCCCCTTTCTGAAATGCATGATCCCACATTTTAAGACATTTACCTTCACTGCCCATAGCCTACACCACTCCTACAGAGTTTCCAGGCCTTTACTTAAAGCCGCCTCATCATCTGCCAGAATCACCATGTCATCAGCATAGAGCAGAGCTGGTACAAGCTTTTCCCCACAGGTCACCCCCACCCCCTTGCTTCTTAATTCCTTGGTCAAACTGTTGATATATAACAAGAACAGGATTGGTGATAGGACACATCCTTGCCTCAAACCCCTGAATAGACTGCTCAACTCCTCCCCCACCCTAACTCGACAAGTCATATAGGCTGCCTTAAGGAAAGACACAATCCTGCCAAATATGCCCTTCATCTCTAAGACCCTCCAGAGTTGCTGTTGATCAATCCTGTCATAGGCCTTGCTGAAATCAATGAACGCTCCAAACATGCCCCTACTTCTTTCGGCCACCTTCAACTGGCCTAGAAGCTACAATGACAAGATTTGGTCCAGGCATCCTCTCCCCCTCCTAAATCCCCCCTGCTCCTCTGCAATAAGGTTGTAACCTTCCCATAGCAGCCTCAGCCTCTCCTGAATGATCAGGCACATTGCCTTGTGCACCACTTGAGAGCAAAGAGATTCCCTTAAAGTCATCTGCCACGCACGGACCTTTCCCTTTCTTCTTTGGGACAGGGACCACAATGGATTCTCTCCAGATAGCGGGAACCATCCCCTTCTTCCAACAAGTGCAGTACAAGACAGAAAAAAGTTGACGTATTACACCCGTAGATAAGGCGTAGACACATACGTACGTAATATAACCACTAACTGTAGATTGAATAAGCACTGCACGCGCTAACTATTTATCACCTTTAGCGAATCATCCTTGATTCTTTACTAATATCACACCTAGGAGAAGTACGTTAACACGTCTTTCATTATTTCAACTTTGTCGATTAATACTACTTTAGTATACCCATAGCCATAACCGTAAGAGAGGCATAGCAAATTTATTCTACGCCCGTAGATAAACCGTAGGAAGACACGTAGGCGCATACGTAATAAGCACGTATTCCATCAACTTTTTTCTGTCTTGTACCGTATTCAGCAGCCTATGCCACAACTTCATAGAGTATTCCTATTTGTCATCTCAGCAAACAAACCATCTTTCTCAGTAGCTGCTTTTCTCTCTTCAAGTTATTGAAAGCCCATACAATTTCTTCCATGGATATCTCCTGGTTCAACCACTCTGCCCTTGACTTGTCCTCCCTGTCCCCTGTGTCCCTACTGTGTCAGTATTACTTTGATTGATCTTACTATTCAGTAACTCAGCAAAGTGCTCCCTCCAGACCCCCAAGGCTTCTTTCCCTTCTCTTATTATTCCCTCCTTATCTCTCACCCTACCCAAATCAGCCTCCCTTTCCCCTCTGCCACATTAAACGTTTTCACCATCCTCCACCATCTTTGTGGATGCCTAAGGAGGCTCTCCAATATGCTGCCCCTTTTCTCCTGAAATTCCTTCTTCCTCCTCTCTGTCCTTTTATATCTTTTTCTCACTTCTAAATAACCCTTTCGCTTCCCGCCCTTCTCCTTCTTTCCTTTTGCTAACAGTCATTTCTTCTCAGCCTTGTTAAAGGTCTATTTCATGTCAGCTAGCTCCTTATTGAACCAGGGTTATCTCTTCGGGTTAACCTTCCATACCACCTCCACCAAACCAGACTTGATCATTGAGACAATGTCCTGATAGACCCCATCAAGAATATATTTGCTCAGCCCTATGTGTCAATTCATCTATCCTTTGACCTTCCATCAGCAAGAAGTCATCTGGCACCACCAACTTTTTCCTTGACTTTACTTGTTTGATGACCTTCTTACCAGGATCCTGCTTCTCCCTTAAGTTCCCACAACAAAATAGAGTGATCTGGTATTCTTTCTGCTTCCCCTTCCATCTTCATTTCCTCCTGACAATCTGTCATCGTCACTATCCTGAAGTCTTCAATGATATCCAGCTACTCTCCAGGCAGCAAGCAATAGTCTACTACTGACCTTCCCCTCCCAGACACACATGTGAAACCAACCTTGCCAACCCTCCCATTGACAATGCAGAGGCCAGGGCTATCTACAAGATTCATCAGAATCTCCCCTTGATGGGTCTTGACCTCGTCTAATTCCACACGAGCTGGCAGAGCATCATTTTCTTCCCTCAGGCTCCCACATCTAGCATTAAAGTCCCCACACATCATCATAGTCCCCAAGGTGCTAAACTTGTGGATTTGCTCCTCTAACTTCAGGAGAGTCTCTTCAGAGTTCCTTCCTCTGCTTGACGAATCCGGTGGAACATAGCAAGCCCCAATCACTAGGTCCCTACCCCCTTCCCTGTGTCCTAGTCTTATCCACAGTATATCTTCCATATATTACTGTCTAGAGTCTCAATGGTAAACACCTGCAGTAGTTCTTCCTTCACCAAGACACCAACCCCTCCAGAGCCTCTTACAGCTCCCCTCTTCAGCTTTTTTCTGTTATTACCATACCATTTATAACCCCCATAAATAATTGCCTCCTCATCCTTAAGCCTTGTTTCTACAACCACCATGATATCGGATCCATAATATTCCAGCACTCCATTCCTTGACCTAGAACCTTCTTCTGCCATCCACATACATTCCAGCACATCATCCTAATAGGCCTTCCCCCATCTTTATCCTCAAATTCCATGTCTCCCCCCCTTTCTCTATCATCGTTTACCTGTACCAGCTCGGTACAGGACCCCCTAAAAAATGCCTTCCCCAAACCTTTTGCAATTTACATGAGGGATGGTTCCATTTCTTATCTATGAAAGCCAGGGATTCCTCACTTGCCTTTATCAAGAACCACCACTTCAAGGCCTTATTCCCCCCTTCTTCTGCATGCAGTTCTCTTCAAGATTGAATAATTCCCCGGCAGAGGTCCCACATCTGTTGCCACTGCCTTCGCTTTATCGTAGCAGGTAACAGATTCAGTTGCTCCCCACACCTTCCTCGCTACCACTACAGGGCCTGTACTTCTCTTACTATGCTTCCTTTTACTCCTACCACCCTGGCTACCCTGCACACCATAAGTAGACTGCCTACCTTCCTGCACTGCCTTTTCCTTACCACTCTGACTAGTTACTTGGGCTGGTCTTTGGAGGCTATTCTCCTCCCCACCCCGACCCTCCATACTGCCTAGGTTCACCTTGGTTGGTTGGCCAATCCCCTGTCTAGACACCACTCCCCTCTTTTCCTTAGCAACCGCACACACATTCCAAGGACTCACCATTTGCTCCTTGTAGGGATTCTGTGAAGTAGCCTCCTCAGCCGATAGAAAGATCTCTGACAGTTTGGTGAGAGCTCTTCTCAGTTCTTCAATTCTTTTATCTTTAGCCAGGCTTTCTTCTTCCAACCTCCCAATACGGTTTCCTAGTAGGGCCAATTCGTCTCTTAAATGCCTCTCGTTCTCCCGTACGACGGTTAGCTCATCTTCCAGAGATTTAAGTGTCTCCGTGTGCCGCTGACTACAGCCTTCTTCAATGCTCGATCTCGGTCTTGAGGCGTTTACCTTGGAGAGCGCATCCATTGAGAAGAAGAAGCACATAAATCTCACGTTGTCTTGTTCCACTAAAGACTTGGCTATTCTGTAGCACGACAGGTGAGACCATCATTTGCACTCACTGCACTACACCCATTCCTTCTTGTTCTTACCCGACGAGACCCTATTCTTGCCCCAGACGCAGGTAATTTCTTCTACCTTCTCTGGAGTTCTAGTTGACCCTGTACCCAGCGCAGAACTTGCTCCATCCTTTGCCAATCAACTCCCCACTTTCCTAATCTGCCCTACCGGTGTCGAGAACCCTTCCGATCCAGATTGCAAGGAATTGCCACATTTCCGGGTGATTTTCGAAGTCATTTCCTCTGAGACCTAATTTAAGCCCTTCCTCAAATCTGATTGGGTCAAGTGATGTATGTGATTGATAATATATTAATGTGTTTAATTACATTTATATGAGTTGGTATTTCTTATATTGTAGTCCAGATCTCCTATTTGTGATTGACTGTGTGTTCCAAAAAGGATTCGGTAGCATTGCCAAGGTATTACAAGACAGCTTCCTTTCGGCATTGCAAGGGGGTCAATCACCGACACTTCTCCCACTGGCTAGAATTATTCCCCTGGTTACTGATGCCTCTACTGGAGTGTTGAGAGGTGCTCAAGCAACTGGATTAATACAGGTATTAATGTACACACTACTCTTACAATATGGCTTATATTACCTATGTAAGTATCTCTGCATTGCAAACATGAGACATGTTAGCTTTTAGCTCTTACTAAGTCTTCCATTCCATTCTATCAGTAGCCAAAAAGTAAATTTCAGTACCACAAGCTTAATTTCCACAAGTACGTACATAGACTAACTGTGTTGAACATGATTTCAGTTGTTCAAAATTTAGAGTAAAATGTGCTTTCTAAAAATTGATTACCGAAGCAAAAGTTGATTTGCAGTTTAACAAATGACTATATTATCAGATTTATAATCACTTGCGTAAACATATTTTCAGATATTTATCATTTTGATCCTATACAACTGAAAGTGCAAGTAGTAGAGGTTGCTACAGACAAAACCCAAGATATTAACAAGTGTACAGGTACTTGAAATTGTACAAGTTGCTATTCAATTAATACTCAGTATAGTTATGCAACTGGTGATTTAGTCAGCTTGTATTACAATATCTACCTCTACATACATTTCTCAAGCATCCAAAATCATCTCCAATTAATATAATCAAACTTAGATCCAGCTACTTGTACTAAAAGAAGAAGCCGTCCTGAAGTTTTAATAAAAAAGTAGACTCTTTATGGATGAAGTATTTAATATTACAGCCATCTATAAGTTTCAGGCGAAAGTAAAGGCAGCATTAAGGTTGACATCACGTTTCAAAGTACCAACCAAAGGAAGTTTGTCTAACTGAACTATCAGGTCAGAGATTATGGGCTGCAGATAGTGAGAGGAATATTGATAGAGAAACACTCAGTTGGCAAGCCTGTAAATATGTATAGAGGCACTTATAAGTTCTCCTGATGATCACCAGCCTATACTTATTTTTCATAGGTGTCGGAACTCTTTTGAAACTTGTGGGGGGGGGGGCAGCCAAAACGTTTTTCTTGATACGCTCACCTTACATGTACATGACAATGAATGGTTTTCACTATAGCACAGGATAAATTGAAAATTACAATGGTGTGATGCGTTTCTTTTAATACATGAAGCCGATAAGCTAGATTTGTCTTCTGCGCATGCTCAGCCTACTGATATATGTATCTCTTACATCATTGATGACACATTCCCTTTTAGGTTTACTACAGTTGAAGGATTCTACGATAAGCAGTGACAGCACAATGTATAGTGCAACTCATTAAATGGCTTCTGCAAGCAGGATTTGGGTTGTAGCCAGTTTATTATGATGCTTTCAAATCGAACAAAAAGGAGTACAGCTGTAACTTTGGAACATTATCGCCCTTTAATTGTCGATTGCCCTTAGGGCACCAGGACTATAAGCTAGGGGGCCAGTGATACACCTGGCCCCCTTCTGTAAAACTGCTTCCGATGCCTATGTTTTTAATAATATTCATACGTAGTTGTGCTGTTAGAGCAGCTGCTTTTACGAGTTGGGGAATGTGCAGGTCAGGGATGGATGGCAATACATGGAGAAGGTTATATACCTTATGTTCTAAAGCGTACATTTAAGTGGCAAAAGAGATTGCCACCTTTATACATCTTTGATAGTTTACTGAGACCTTGTAGTCCAGGATCTTTGACATTATCACTAAACCCATGATACAGATCACCAGTATAGAATAGAGAATCGGAAGGTAATTCAAATAGGCTCTCAGAAAATGGTGGCAGACACCGCAACTATCATCACTGCTAGCCAGAGTAAGGTAAGCCTTCTTAGACAGGTGCTAGAAGGCACTGTGGAACCATCCTTCACAAGAATCGCATTGTAAGCTCTTTTGATTTTTAACAGGCTTTTCACATCTAACAGACAGATTTATTTAGGTCAAGTATATACGTATTGTCAACATCTCTGGATGTTTTGATGTCCATTGTGAATTTTTCCCATGTGATATCTGTATAGGCTCTTGGCAACTACTGTATGTCTTCCATATTAAAGAAGAGATCATCATGGAGAGTCAATTTTCCCAATATGGTAATAGGTCTCATGTAACACGGTGTTTCTTGGGACATCTCTGCTTGCAGAAGGTTATGAGTTGAAAACGGATACTGTTGTCATGCTGAGCTTTGCAGTACCCATTTAGACGGTCTTGGCTGGCTGGCTGACAGAAACGAGTATGTGTCCTAAGAACTTTGTTGCCACCTCTTCTTGAACCTGATCCTCACTAATAGGAGCTACCGGAGGACAGAAAAGTGTGTCTGCTGTATATTACAACTCTCCAGGGACATGACCTATGGTGTAGTCAAATCATGTGAGGCATAACCACAACTGTAAGACCATCCTAACTAGCTCCTTTTGAACTTTCTCCCGTAAAGGAATGGGAATACTTCATGGAGTGTACTATAGGTATACGTAATGCGTTGCTTCTCAACCATGCAGAAAGCTTATCGGTCAAATGATGTATAAGAAAATGTACATCATAGCTATATGTAAAATATGAAGAGCATATGTGAAGGTGAATGTGTAAAAGGAATATAAGTAATAGTGTTGATATGGGGAGATTGGAGGTGTTTACGCGTTCTAGTAGATGCTGGTGATCACCTGCCTGTTGTTGTAGCGGATGTTAAATGGTGGAGCGGTTAACAGTACATCAACACAGTGACCTCATCCTGTGGCTTCCTAGTCATCTGGGTAAGCTGTGGTCCGAAGACCTTGTACTGATTTTGGCTGTCAGTTGTTGCACACATTTGTTCAAGCGCTGTGGCATTGAACACTTTATACAATATCCAATGTTGGCTGACTTTGGTTCAACCTTTGCTTTGCTTATAGGACCTGATTGTAGCTGAGTCACTGCAACCTGTCCCTCTGCTCTTCTTCTGTTTCGGTAGCAATGCGTAGTTGCTGGTTATAACTAAGGTGCGTTAACCTGGCCTTCCATTGATCCTCTTTGTCTGTAGCCAAGCGTCGTTCCTGATAAGATCTTAGGCATTGCAGCCTGGCGGCGCATTGTTGAACCGTTTCTTCAGCCCTGCGTCGCTTCTTCCTCAGGCGGTCTGCAGCCAAACAAGCTTCCCTCTGGTCCTCAGGCATGTTCTTCTCCATCTCATCCCTGCACAGGTACAGCGCACACTGTCAAAGTTGTTTTGCTTCCGTGTCGTAAGTTGTCTTCAGCTGCTAGTGCAACAAACACTGGACAGTGGACAATCAATTGAATTACACAATAGAAGCGTAAGCTTGTGCAAGGTGTGAACATATATATACTATACAGTAGGAAGTCACTTATCCAAACACATTGGGACCAAAGGGTGTTCGGATAATCGAATTGTTTGGATAATTGAAGTTTTGACTAACAGCATTGAAAATACATGTTTGCAAACATAAATTATAAATTTAACACAATATAACTTTATTAGGTACATATGAGGGTTTCAACTTGGCAAAGTAATCATCATTTTTTTGTCTTTGATTCATTACCCTCTTTTTAGCTGTTTCCATTTAGGAGTCAATTAAGTAATGGTAATGCCGTTTTTCAGATAATTGGTCTTCGTTTAGCGGATAAGAATAAACAGAAAGCGACAAAGTGATCATCGTTTAACGGTTTAGAAATTGTTGCTTTTCTGTTTAATCATTTGTCATTTATTCTATTGTTATTCGTTCTTCTAATTAACCAATCTTCGTAGTTATCGGTTAGCTTTGTCGTTTTCCCTTACGTTGTTTTGGTAGACGTTTGACACTTATCGTTTACGGATAAATTCCTGACGTTTCCATTTTTCGCTTCTCGATTAAACCTGTATAGTCGTGTCAGTTATTGGTTTACCTTTTCGTTTGACTGTTACCTTTTTTGACACATACTGTAAGTGGGCGTGGAGTCCTGGAGTGGCGTTCGGTTAATCGACGTGTTCAGTTAAGTGAACTTGGGTAATTGATGTTCTACTGTATATCTATCTATAGGAAAATCTCAAATAGAACGCGTTCATTGGCCTCGCTTTGCTCGCTCACACTCACCGCTTGGAAATAAAGCAAAAAGGCTGAGCATTAGGAGTTATTTTAATTTAGCTGTCTGGGAAAGTGCCAAAGAGCTCAGCTCCTCTTCTGTGACACAATATCACAGTTTAGACTTCAATAGGACTTTGCTTACAAAGGCTACCACACATTCCTGACCATATTCATGTACCTGTGAAATTACTGTCCCAATTCCTGCCTCACTGGCATCAGTGTCCAGAATAAAAGATCTCCTGTGGTAGGGAAAAGCTAACACTAACCTTTCCCTCAGGGTTTGGAAAGCCATAAAACACTACTCAGTCCATTGAAATGTTGTTCTATTCTCGTGAGGTGGTGTAAAAACAGGCCCGGGACAATTCAAATCTTGTAATAGATGTATTCACTTGTAAGGCATCATAGATGTACAACAGGCCCGGGACAATTCAAATCTTGTAATAGATGTATTCACTTGTAAGGCATCATAGATGTACAGCAGGCCCGGGACAATTCAAATCTTGTAATAGATGTATTCACTTGTAAGGCATCATAGATGTACAGCAGGCCCGGGACAATTCAAATCTTGTAATAGATGTATTCACTTGTAAGGCATCATAGATGTACAGCAGGCCCGGGAAAATTCAATCTTGTAATGGATGTATTCACTTGTAAGGCATCATAGATGTACAGCAGGCCCGGGAAAATTCAATCTTGTAATGGATGTATTCACTTGTAAGGCATCATAGATGTACAGCAGGCCCGGGACAATTCAATCTTGTAATAGAAGTATTCACTTGTAAGGCTTCATAGATGTACAGCAGGCCCGGGACAATTCAAATCTTGTAATAGATGTATTCACTTGTAAGGCATCATAGATGTACAGCAGGCCCGGGACAATTCAATCTTGTAATAGATGTATTCACTTGTAAGGCTTCATAGATGTACAGCAGGCCCGGGACAATTCAATCTTGTAATAGATGTATTCACTTGTAAGGCATCATAGATGTACAGCAGGTCTGGGACAATTCAAATCTTGTAATGGATGTATTCACTTGTAAGGCATCATAGATGTACAGCAGGCCCGGGACAATTCAATCTTGTAATAGATGTATTCACTTGTAAGGCTTCATAGATGTACAGCAGGCCCGGGACAATTCAAATCTTGTAATAGATGTATTCACTTGTAAGGAATCATAGATATACAGCAGGCCCGGGACAATTCAATCTTGTAATAGATGTATTCACTTTTAAGGCTTCATAGATGTACAGCAGGCCCGGGACAATTCAATCTTGTAATAGATGTATTCACTTGTAGGGCATCATAGATGTACAGCAGGCCCGGGACAATTCAAACTTGTAATAGATGTATTCACTTGTAAGGCATCATAGATGTACAGCAGGCCCTGGACAATTCAATCTTGTAATGGATGTATTCACTTGTAAGGCTTCATAGATGTACAGCAGGCCCAGGACAGTTCAATCTTGTAATAGATGTATTCACTTGTAAGGCATCATAGATGTACAGCAGGCCCAGGACAATTCAATCTTGTTATAGATGTATTCACTTGTAAGGCATCATAGATGTACAGCAGGCCCAGGACAATTCAAATCTTGTAATAGATGTATTCACTTGTAAGGCATCATAGATGTACAGCAGGCCTGGGACAATTCAAATCTTTAATAGATGTATTCACTTGTAAGGCATCAAAGGTAGTTGGCATTCCAAAATCGTTTTAAGAAATCATTGAATTATCAGTGGTCACATACTGTACTGATTAGGGTGGGGGGTGCACCTAATTTTCACCCCTGCATATTCATAGCTTCAGTGACCACAAATGATATTCATAGCACAACCTGCCCGTAATAGGATCCGCGAAAATGGTCACTTTCTTCACGTCAGTTGATAGTCTGTGGGCAGGTAGAGCGGGAGAAGAAATTTCAGATCGAAGCTAGCGACGAAAGCGCGATGGAATACTGAAATATTCTACTTGAATTCGTCCACTTCCGCTGATGATGTCACTACTCCAGTATAATCATTTGGGATTATACTCTGTAACTTGATTTTTACTGTCTTATTCCTGCATGCTTTATTTCATGAGCTTGAAAGTTTGTACAACTGTTCATTGTTACCCATGCTTTGATCACACGAGAGAGGATTTCTCTATGAAGTACTAAATAATGAGAAAATGGCGGCATAATGAATACTTCTATACAATGAGAATCTGTTTAGCCTATTTCCTGCTGTAATCCAGGAAATCCCTCTCGTATAAGCATAAAGTACTTCCTGAAAATGCAATTAGAAGCCCTGCCAGCGAAGTACAGGGGAAAATGGCTGTACTAGGCGGTAAAAATACCTTCACGGTTGGCTTCTTTTTCTACGGAATTCTCAAGAAGTGGTTGGCTTACAGCGTAAGAAACGTCGGTAAAGGTAATGTAGATGTACTAATCCTACTGTGTATGGCTATATATAACAGCACGAATGGAGGCAAAGAATGTTTTGTTATTTTAGCGCGAAAGGTGCACCCGCCCCCTTAAAGATTTCTAGCCACTAAATCGCGTTTTGACTGCAGACGATGCGCAGCACTCTTGCGGACATCGTACGAGCACCGTACAGACATCACTAATTTACACCTAATTTTACACATTCTATATGCCTAACATCGCACCTAAGAATCACAGTCTACTATACTTATCTCTAAAATGCCTCGAAAACCGAACGAAATTGCCGTGAAATGGTTGGAATCAAAGGATGCTGGGGAAACACATCGAGTAAACGTTAAGCATATTGTAGGAAAGCGTGAGGATATTCAAAAAGGAGCCGAGATCGTCGTAAAACTCAATACACGACGATATCGTGGAAAGGTTGTCGATCTTCTCGATTTCGTTCCCCCTATGAAGCCATTGCTGCGAAAGATGATGCATTTTCTCCATCAATCCACAAACGAATGATTCGCTCTCTGAAATAGGAGGATAGCGTAGACATTGCAGACTCGATAGCGCTTTAAACTTTGCTTCTCTGATAGCGGCCAGGTGTTAGATAATGTGTAAAATGTAACTATTACTGATAATTACATATTATGGTGACAATTTTCTTTATGTCCGTGCGAGTATCGAACGAGCATCGTGTGCTTAATGTGTGCTAACTCCTTGTTACACGGCAAGAAATTTTTAATCGCTACTGTACGTATGTATAATGACATAAATATGTATCCTCTAGATGCCCTAGTGTCCTCTGTGTAGTGACATTCTGTAAAAAATTATATATTTTGCTTATCATAATAGTATTGTTACCGTTAATATATATATTTGTTTTTTTATTCATAGGAGATTCTGTATACCAATGAACTTTCAAGGTTTTCTTATAACATTTGTGAAGCTTTTAGTGTTCATTCAAAAATTAAATAAATACTTCTACACACACAGAAGCACATATGTACATCATTTAGATACTATATACAGCATTCAGATCTGTTTATAATAATATTGTTCCACACTCTTTATACATCCATATCCTGAGATCTTCTTAGAGTAACAACGTATCTTCCAATATTAGGTCCATCAGGAAAATGAGTATGGAAGTGCTCTGCCACCTACAGTTGTACATACATTTCCCAAATCAATACCTATAGTGTGCATGCCAGTGAGTTGGATATTTAATAATTCATACCTTAACAAACTTGTACCTTTTTATAAAATCATCAATTCTCTGTGCAAAAGTCAAACACAATATACTGCAATAAGGAGGGCTAACAACACATAGCCTAACACATGCACAAGGGTTTCCTATGTACATAATGTGCATAGTCAACTAAATGCTTTATCTCAGGAAAGCCTTGGATTTTATTGAACTGTGTTGATGTATTGACACAAAGTATAAGAATAACGTTTTCAGTGCATGTCCTATATGTGAGCGCTGCCAGTAGATATTGCAGAAATGGCCTCAGGTATTTATGGAAAAATGGCCATCATATATTTTTAATACAGTAAAAATGTATACGGTATGATAATTTTAATCGACATATCTCCTTTGTAAAAAGAGAAATTTCGTTCAAACTTGCAATTGGTACAAACATTCTCTAAAGGCCATAAAGACATTTGCTAGGAAAAAATCGGTTTCTGTTGGAGGCCATTTTCTGCGATTTCTACTGGTGGCGCTCACATATATACAGTATATATACAGTAATATTGTCCACATGAGTTGTATATAGTCATTACACACTGGAAGAGTGACATCATAGAGTATGATGTAAGTTGGGGGATCTTTTTCAAAGTTAGAGTACTTCCTGGCCAGCCAATCAGAAGGACTTGCATGAAAATGTTCATCCTCATTTATGTAAGTGTCATCAATACTACACAAGAAGGATTACAGGTATTATACACTAGAAAGAGAAAGCTAGCAACTTATAGATAAATCTCTACTAACTTTGGTTGGCATTGAAGGAATTCCATGCTAATATTCCTGTGAATGTGACTAAAAGTGAACAGAAAATAACATAGATAACCAAGGGTAGAATCTTATATGTATATACATGCACATGGAGGTATATGGCTGACAACAATATATATATAAACAGCCACCTATACGTACAGGTAATGCACAGATTGGGTTTATACGTATAACAAACTACAGTTCTAAATGTAAGCAGTGACCATAACCATAGCTAGTCAGTGTAAGAGAGATATATGACTGAAGTGTTGCAGTGACAACTGTATATAGCTCAGTGACAAAGCAGTGGTGGCATTAAACAGTAAAGCTTTGGCTTCAGTAATGACAATAGCTACGTATATTTTAAAGTCGTTTCTTTGACACTTAGAGAATGCCTATATACTTGTCTTGAGTTTACTAGGGAACTACCGTATGGACCTAAGTTTTCGCGGGACTAAACTTTGGCGGTTTTCGGTTTTTCGCGTTTTTATTTTCGCAGATGCCTCCTCACTCACGGTAGCCATATTGCGAACTATGATGTCATTGCGTTCTAAAATGGATGTACTTGGTAATTCGCTTGCACTTTTAAAGCTCTATAATTATAGTCTAAATTTTCGTGGGACTAAACTTTCGCAGATGGCTGCCAATCCGCGAAAAACTGCGAAAGATTAGTCCCACGAAAATTTAGGTCCATACGGTATATAGCTAGTGTAGTTCCCTAGTAAAGTCAGCATGAATGAACCTAGCTACACAGTAGTGCTTCACATGACTACTTGTGGTTTCATTATCCTGAAAAATATGTATTGGCATATGGTTCACCTATAAAAGGGTGCATGGTGGCAAGGCAGCAGAAAATGGACAGACAAATCTTCTGCTTCATTTTGCTCAACTGCCTGCAAGCAGAGAATTGTCATAAATACACATTGACATCCTACATTAAATAAAGATTACTTGTCTGAGATACTTGACTGAATCCAGAGTCCCTCTCTGATGAAGCAATAGAAAGTAACCAGCCGCAAGTAAATTAACAAGGAAGAGAGAAACACAAAACAGCACTTTTACTACAAACAAATAAAGAAAATGTAAACTTTTATAAAAATAATATAAAAATATTTACATACTGTAAGACATGCAAATTGAAGCCAGTACATATTATGTATGTCAATAAAATTATACATAGGGACGATATGCAAATATTATCATAACTATCAACTTATTAATTACTCTTATCTAATCACTCGCCAACAAGACTTTAAACATTATAGTGCTTAGTCATCAAAGTGATGCTGTATCCTTTAGCCATGGAACATACACAATTGACCAAATTAAGGTTTTAATGGAGTGTTAAGTACGTAGATTATGATAATAACACATTCCCTATCATTAACTGAACTTACTCCTATTTCTTGATTTCCACAAATTGTAAACACTTGGAGCTAAGCCATGCATGTAAATAAGAGTAACAGAAAGTCGGTAATCAGCCATCACATTTACCACTCACTTACCAGTTAGGCATACAGTAAGGGGAAGAATGGGCAATATGAATCTAAATTCTTTGTGTGGCAATAAACTAAGCAAAAGAATGAGCACTTACGTATGTATTTATGTAATAAGTATATATTAATACAAATACATATAACTGTATATGTATTATTATAATTACTACTAACCTATGAGCCAGTATTTCTATAAATATTAATAATAATATTTGAAGTTGATGATTGTAAATTAAGGTCTTTTTAAAGACTGCCAGATATTTTTTATGCTTCGCTGCATGTTTCCTACATTGGTAAATCATATGAGAACTATATGCACACTTTTAGGAATAAATAAAAAACATACATTTTGTCTGCCAATTTGAAAAGAATTGTCCAAACAGAAAACAACAGCATGGGTAACCATGACAACAACACCACAGGTACCCCTTGAGAAATATACCTGGAAACAAGTGAGTCACCATGTTACATGTTTCAGTATGTTAACAGCAGAGGCTTACCAGTGCCAAGGGTGTGTTCCATAAAAATTAGCAACTCCTTCCAAAACGTTGAAATGTAAGAAATTGTAATGAACAAATATCCACTGAAAAGGAGGCGAAAGAGCTAAATTTAATCATAATCCAGACTCTAATGCTATATACTCCTGCATATACCTTGCCATAAAATATTCTGTCTATCAGCAATGAACTGGCCATTAGAAGAGATCTACATCATCATACGTATATCATTCACATATAGCATATGTGACTGACTGAGACTCCATCCTTACCCTACAGGAATCAGTTCTGTGACTACCACCTTCATTTTATTACTACTCACAGCAACTCTACCAGCTATCAAGGGCAGCCACATAAACAAGGCTGTAGGCCTCACAAGACAAGCCAGTCCAGAGAGACACAAAGCAGTATGGGAATACCTATCAACATTGGGTTAAGCTTTTATAACAAGCTATCATTCATCAATATACAGTGAAACCCCACCTTCCTGTTGCCATGGCTTTCAGGAAAAAGTACAATCCGGCAGTTGTCACAACAGTCTCCATGGTGTTGGACAGGGTGCGCGTCATGCAGTACAGAGAAAACCAAGATGTCATATGCATAAGTATCTATCTTCAGTCAAGAACAAATATTGGCAGTAGAATCTATCTGTGTAAGAAACCTCATGTAAGTCATATTGGTGCTATATAATCTAATAAAAATGCTGTCAAAGACACTGGATGAAGTGCAAGGTATGTGTATATCTCCACACCTGTTGCCATGGTGATAGTGCTAGGTAAGGGAGATGCTAAAAGTTCCTAATACTGTACATATGTAAGCACAAATTGCAGTGGATACAGC
The DNA here is from genome assembly GCA_947172415.1 of Chondrosia reniformis. Classification (NCBI taxonomy): domain Eukaryota; kingdom Metazoa; phylum Porifera; class Demospongiae; order Chondrillida; family Chondrillidae; genus Chondrosia; species Chondrosia reniformis. The sequence continues at coordinate 2,882,413 of OX359192.1, forward strand.
TGTCAAAGCAAAAATTCTGGAGTTCCAAACTTGAAAGGCCAACTTGTAAACGAAGAGGTCACAGACAGCTGCAAAAACAGCCTGCAACAATGTTGGTGACCATACCTATTTAAACAGATATAAACACCTGTACATATGTACTGTATACAAAGGGTATAATGTAAAATAGAACATATCAACAACATCTTACAACTGAAAGTTAATTGTTATATATGACAAGAAGTATGTCGTGCTCACCACAAGTTCTGGCGTGTCCACGTGAAGGAAGTGGAGTCCCTTAAACAGCAGAGAGAACACAGCTGGGTACATGGAACTCCTTATTCCTTTGTCCCACTCCCAAGTCAAGTGGCCATATGTACCATCAGTTAAGGAAGAGAAAGTATTTCACATGGCCTTGCATTGAAATATCTGGCCTATAGTTATTATTCACAAGGGTAAACAATGTCAGGAATGCACAAATAACTAACTGCCACTCAGTCTAGTATTTCCGGAGTGACCTTCCGGAGTATTCAGTTGAGACAATGCACTCAGATGGCCTTACCCACAGAACAGGCTAGGGGTACATGTAGGGTTCAATCTAGTGGGGTGGATGGCAGAGATTGGCAGAGATTCTCCCTAATCACTCCATCGCTTACAGCTTTTTGCCAATTACAGTAAAATATCAGAGAAATGGTTGCCTACCAGTACACCATATGCTTTTTGTTCTCTAAAGAGTTTATGCATAGCCCATGTACATAACAAGATGTTTCTAAAACTAACATGTAGCAATATGAACTTATTGATACTATGTAAGTAGGAACTGTGGTTCCAGACATATGACAGGCACCGTTCATGTTGCATCAAAAACAACCTCAGATCCTGAGGACCTAAATGCTTGGGACCACGCCCCCATGCCCCTCTTCAGGAACTAGACCCTCCTAAAAATTATTCCTAGAATGCATATACGTACATGTATATGGGATACAGGGTACAAACTAATTTTAACAGCCAAGTTGCAATTTAATTAGAGGTACAACTGTGACAAGGCTATGATGAGAGGTTGTAAACAAAGCTGGGAGAGGAAGTTACAACTTTGCACTACATCTACTTGACCCTCTGAGGCTTAATCAGACTATTGAATTGATAAGTAATTTAAGTAGCAATGCCAACATAATTAAGCCTTCCTTTACAAACCACAGCGTACATCATCGCTAGGCCAAGTCAAACATGGACCAAAATACACTCTATAATATCACTTTAAATCTTTTATCTAAGTCTAGCTTTGATGTTATAGGCTTAAAGTTTCCATACATGCACACTTATTTCGAACCTAATAAGATACACACTAACAAGTGCTCACACAGACACACACTAACAAGTGCTCACACAGACACACACCAACAAGTGCTCACACAGACACACACTAACAAGTACTGACACAGACACACACTAACAAGTGCTGACACAGACACACACCAACAAGTGCTCACACAGACACACACCAACAAGTGCTGACACAGACACACACTAACAAGTGCTCACACAGACACACACCAACAAGTGCTCACACAGACACACACCAACAAGTGCTCACACAGACACACACTAACAAGTGCTCACACAGACACACACTAACAAGTGCTGACACAGACACACACCAACAAGTGCTCACACAGACACACACTAACAAGTGCTCACACAGACACACACTAACAAGTGCTGACACAGACACACACTAACAAGTGCTCACACAGACACACACTAACAAGTGCTCACACAGACACACACCAACAAGTGCTCACACAGACACACACTAACAAGTGCTCACACAGACACACACTAACAAGTGCTCACACAGACACACACTAACAAGTGCTCTCACAGACACACACTAACAAGTGCTCACACAAACATACACTAACAAGTGCTCACAGACACACACTAACAAGTGCTGACACAGACACACACTAACAAGTGCTCACACAGACACACACTAACAAGTGCTGACACAGACACACACTAACAAGTGCTCACACAGACACACACCAACAAGTGCTCACAGACACACACTAACAAGTGCTGACACAGACACACACTAACAAGTGCTCACACAGACACACACTAACAAGTGCTCACACAGACACACACTAACAAGTGCTCACACAGACACACACTAACAAGTGCTGACACAGACACACACTAACAAGTGCTGACACAGACACACACCAACAAGTGTTGACACAGACACACACCAACAAGTGCTGACACAGACACACACTAACAAGTGCTCACACAGACACACACTAACAAGTGCTCACAGACACACACTAACAAGTGCTGACACAGACACACACCAACAAGTGTTGACACAGACACACACTAACAAGTGCTCACAGACACACACTAACAAGTGCTGACACAGACACACACCAACAAGTGCTGACACAGACACACACTAACAAGTGCTCAACTACACATTGCATCGTGAATATTGAAATGCGACTCTATGACAACTAAACCAGATTTTCCGGCTTAGCTTCAGAGGATATCCAAAAGCACTTCTGTGTGCGACCTCAAGGCTCTGCCAATATTCATCGGGCACAAAGAAGGTCTGGCAGAAGAGGACATTCAGACATCTGAAACACAGGCTCACGGGAAAGATGAACCGTTCGTACTTCCTCACAAATTTCATTTGTACGTACGCGTACATACGTATATATATACGTGGCCTAAATTTTCAAAACACCTGCGTTTCACAAGGTTGTGCAATCGAGTACATGCGTGGGATATTCCTTATAAGGGAAGTCACCACCCGCCAGCAACTTAACTTTTACTTGTATGTCCTCTTTATTGTGAGCGCCTTCGGTTTCAGAGCGTGATACATGCCAACCACTAGTAAGGTAAGATGGTTCAATAGCGGTACACTATCAGATGGAAACTTGTAAGTCTGCCGGACTTATCCAGGTACAACTATATCTCCGAATCGTTCGGGCCTCGAATCTTGCCAAGAAGGATATACTTGGGAAAAGGTAAGGCGTATGCGCAGTAAAATACTGTAGATACATTTGTGAGTTATTGAAGGGGTGAATAAGACTACGGCATCACCGACACACCTCTCCGGTTGATACTGTGATGTTAATATGCTTTGAGGTGCCAATCGACCCTCTTTGTTGTCCAACCTAAACGTGTTCAGTCACTACTCAGTGTGTAGTCGACAGATTGTAAGCTTATTGCTGTTTTTCTGTAGTGATCCTTATGTGAAGATTACGTTTGTTGGTTGTTTTGCCAAGCCAAGTGAAAATGTAACTCTTGTTCGGAAGAAGGTGATTAGCATGTGTGTTGTGCATGCATGTGCTGTGTTCTTTGTCATGTCTCATTTCGAGTGGTTCTGAAGAGTTCTGTTTGAGCCAGAGGAGCTACATAGTGTTGCTTTATGTGTTGTCACTCCTACAATGATCAAAAACTATTTGTTTCATACCACTTTTCCATTAAGTGCAAGCAAGCAATTTACAAGTGACCTCCTGAGAGTGCTTTATAATAGGACTGTATGGAAGGCCTGTAGCATGAAGCGATTTTTAAGTATTTGATGTCATTGTTTCTTGTCTACTCCAATATATGGTAGGCTAAGGGTTAATATTTACCAGTTACTGAGATGTGTAATCTCATTTCCCATTTAGACTCTAAAACCAACTTGGAACCAGGATTTCAAATTCAGAGTGAGTCCAATAATAATATTTGCAAACTAGGCCAATGGGTAGTATATATACATAATTGTGTATGATCTTGTGTCCCATAAACAAATTTGATTAATCTGTTTCATCTAATTGCTGACCTATTGCCCTTTGTGTACCATCAACACTAAATAATTGTCCCTTTATTTCATGTTCCATTAATGATCTAAGACACCATTTATCATATACATAGATGTGGTCGTCATGTACGTACATACATATATAAATGTTTTATTGTTAATATGTATATTATACTCTTATCTCTCTTGAAAGGGAAGTTAAATGAATAAACTATACAAAGGTTATGTTATAATATTGATAATCAGTATACTGTATCTCATTCTTTGTACGTATGTATAGTTGCACTGTCCAGATGGGAATGGAACTGTTATACTGGATGTTTTAGATGAGAACACCTGGGTCAGTCTCTTCATTTGTGGCCCTGATTGATGTGTAGTGCATGCTTACTTTAATCTTTGTATTCCTATTTATGTACTTTGAATGTATTTATGAAAGCAACACTTACGTACATATATATGTATGTAGTCTGTTTTTGAAATTGCATGTCTTCTGAAGTATTAAAATGTTGTTTTTGTTTCAGACTAGGGATGACTTTCTTGGGCGTATTTATATTCACTTTAATACTGAAAACAGTGAGAATCAGCATTATTTGGCAAAGGTACAATATATACTGTAATTTGTTACCTTTGCACTATACAGTTTCCTCAAGGTCCAATTGACTCTCCCAGTACATTGGTGTTATAATTTTATTCACATGGGAATGACAACTAACAGCTATACACACTTCGCATGAGTGCCTACTTTAAGATTTCTTTGTCATCTTTTAATGTAAAAGGTTGCCCACTGATACATGAAAATCTAATACATTTTTTTCCTACATGCTATGCCTATTCTGTAAAAAAGCCTATAGGGAACTAAACCTGGACAGAGCTTTGGATAAAGATACAGGAGTCTTTTCTTTTCTGTCTTCATTTCTTCTCTCACTTCTGCTCCACTTGCACTTCTTGTTTATGTCTTCAATAGGAAATTCTACATGTGAAGACATACTGTTTGGTGGAAAAGTACTCACAAGAATATCTCTTTGATGAAGGGTGAGTGCTTTACAAGTGCCATCTTACATAAGTGGCACAAAGCTTGGTTGTGATTAATCATGGTGTGTGCCTTGCAGAGTGCCCAGCCACATGGAAGAGTTAAGGAAAAAGTACATCCGAAAGAGGCTTACTGACCAGATCAGGAACCATCACATCTCAGGAACTTTAGGTGTTGAATTTAAATTCAAAGACCTGACAGACGAAGACTTTCATTCTTCTTGGGACAATATAAGTGAAGAAGATAGAAGGATTTCCATCACTGACCTTCCACCTGCACGTCAGCCATCCACAAGTTCAGGTAATGATGAGGATCATGAAAGTGAGAATGCTCCACTCCCTCAAGGACAGGAACGTAGAATAGTGAGCTTTATATTGTACTTCACCTTAATGCATTGATTGTGGGATAGAAGTTTTGTCATCTCTGATGTAGTAAACGTTCAGCACATTATATTTGTGTCAGGCATAATGGACTACATACGTATATATGGGATGTAGTGATTAGAGCTTTGTTGGCCGTCTCACAAAGACCAGATGAGAGTATTGAGCTAGAGAATTGATGCAATAGCACAGTGTGGCACTTTAAAGATATTGGCCATTAAGTCTTCAAGTTAATTGTGTAGCCATTTACAGACAAGCCTCACAAGTAGAAGTACACAACACTATGAACTACTTTATTTCTAAAATAGGATTCTCAAGGTCGTCCACTCATATATGATCATGTCAGTAGAGCAGTTCATCGTGTGGATACACAGAGACAGCAAAGACCAGTTCCGGCTCCAAGAAGCAGACTGTACTTACCAAGGCAGCACAGTCTAGAGGAAGTCAGTTGAGCCACACTTAATGTGATTTATGAATATCAATGCCTCTAGTTGCAAACATTGGTAAATGTCACAGTATTTGGCATTCTTTTATACTGTGTAGTTGTGTACATTATATCATTCTCCCATTTAAGCTACCATGTACGTACATATGTATATATGCACATATTACGAGGCAGTAAATTCATAACTATTCCTCAACATTTCCCATTAATTTGTTGGAGTACATGATAATTCTAATGTATGCACGTATACTGTTATCTTATAGACAGGTACACCTGAATCTGCTCCTGTCCAGTCACCTCCCTCCCATTCAGAGGCCACTGCCCCTGAACCTGTAAGTAATACCCTACTTTCAGTTCTAGATTACATTTTTGAGATGCTAACAAATTTCTGGTATGCGATGCATTTTATATAGCCATCAGACTTGCCTGAGGGGTGGTCTATTGCCAGAGCCCCTAATGGGCGTGTCTACTATCTCAATACTGAAACTGGAGAGAGCAGATGGGACCATCCAGGAAGACTCCATCCGCCACCTGCTGTTCAAGATCAACTGGTGAGGTCATTCTATAAGAGGATATGTTGTATGTACAGCATAACAAGATGAACCTCATTACACGCATTTCTGTAGCCCAACTAATATACATAGGTATGTACTTACAAGTATTCTTTTAATGTCTGAGAATGTGAGAACCTCTGTTATGGGGACAGTTGTGTTAGATTTCCATTTTTATTAGGTCCCAAGGTGTTCATATTACTGATTTTTATAAGAAGTGTTTATTACAATGGATTTGTAGAAAGTGTACCATACTGATGTGACCTTATCCATTAATAAGGCATACACTCTGTCGTAGTGTGAAGCACCTATACGTTACATATTCGAAATGAAAATAACCTGGCGTTTAAGTGTTGTTGTGTGAAGATAAAGTCTGTATGAATTTTTGCACACTACAATGCTAGGAGATACACATGTTAGTCTAAAGCTGTATTATATTTATTGACACATTAATGTTTAGGGACATCCACAGGCAGCCCTATATTTTTCCATTTCTTGTTACACTCATCTCATAGATACCAGTACATATATGTATAATTGAGGTTCATGTACAATTTTTATAACACTTTTTTGTATGCATTTGCAAAAAGCAGCATTCAGGAAGCTGATAGGTTAACTAAACTTTTCTACCATTTTTATAACCTTGAGGAAACTTAGGGATCCCATTAAGATTTAGATTATAAGGAAATTTAGATTACAACTATATACATATAAGCCCAATAAAGTAGCCAAGTAATTCAAGTGCAGGGTGTGCTAGCTTCATTAGTTATTTTAGCTAAAATTACTTGTTTGTTTAGGATACCTATGTACGTACATATGTGTATACTGAACATCTAATTCACTTGTACCAAACCTTACTTCTGCTATAGCCAACAGATCTTCCTAGTGGATGGACAGCTTCATTTTCAACTGATGGAAGAATATACTATTTAAATCATGGGCAGAGGAAAACTCAATGGGAGCATCCAGTTACTGGTGAAAGGTCTAGACAAAGGTCTCATTCAACTGTAAGTGTAGCTAGTGTAACAAGTACTGGAGGACACTTTTCTCCAGAACCAGACAGTATCCAAACTCCACCCACTGAAGTGAGTACCTGTAAACGAAGACTTTGGTTCTCTCTGAATTTGAACTTATGTATATATGTTAATTGTTTAGTCACAAGGTAATCTTCCTGAAGGATGGACTTCTGCCAAAGCACCAAATGGTCGTACGTATTATTTGAATAAAGCAGAGCACAAGACACAATGGGATCATCCAGTGACTGGAAGACAGAGTCATATTCCCTCCTCCCGTAGTGCTGTCCTCACAGCTGCCCAAAGTCTCCAACAAAATCTACCAGCTAATCATCCTTTAAATGAAACACAGGCCGGTCAGACTGCAACCCTTACAGCTGCAGCTACTACTCCTACTCCTGCTCCACAGAGTACCCCAACTGCTCCACAGAGTACCCCAACTGCTCCACAGAGTACCCCAACTGCTCCACAGAGTACCCCAACTGCTCCACAGAGTACCCCAACTGCTCCACAGAGTACCCCAACTGCTCCACAGGGTACCCCAACTGCTCCACAGAGTACCCCATCTGCAGTAGGAGGTGATGGGCCTTTGCCAAGAGGCTGGGAAATGAAAGTTACTACTGATGGTAGAAAGTACTTCATTGATCACAACACTAAAACCACCACCTGGGAGAGACCCCGGGTGACCTCCTCTGCTTCTGAAGGTGCAACAGCAAGTCCTGTATGTGGTTGCCATAAGATAGCCTGAACTTGTTCTTACTGGCTGATTTTTGTTTCTTAGCAAGCTGATATCTTGCCACCTGGGTGGGAAAAGAAGACTACTTCAACTGGAAGAGTTTATTATATTGACCATAACACAAAGACTACCTCCTGGGTATGTTATTAACATGGTGTTTGTGGACTGTACAGATGTGGTGGGCTGATTTTAAATGTAGTAAACCATCATGTACATACTGTAAATCAAGAAGAAATTCATATATGCTGCATTAAAGTCATGCAGTTTTAGTATAAAGAGGATTTCTAGAAAATGCAATGTAATTTAATTCATGCAAATTCCCAATACTATATGTTACAGTAATTATGTATGGTGAAATCCTGTGTGAGGTAATTCGTTTAAAGTTACACAATCCAGAATTATATGTACACTCAAACGCCTCTTATCCGGACGCCTCTAATCCAGATTCGCCTGTCTACCAGACGACCTAAACATTGCACTACGTTCATTTTTGCCTAAAGTTGTATCGATTTATCTTAAGTTTGCAAGGTTAGGAAGATGGCAGAGACTCCATTCCAAGTAAGCGATTTGGAAAGATCGCGAGAAAATCGAGAACTCGATGTCTTCTGTAGATTCTATCGATCTGTCATGCCTTCTACATACTTCGTGAACTGTTCTAGTATACGGATTTTTCTCACTTATGGACAAGGTCTGGTCCCAAGATGTCCGTAATAGAGGCGTTTGAGTGTATTACAGTATATCCTCTCTCTCTCTGTACAAGTACGTATACATACATACATGAATACAAGACCAAATGACAATTTACTATGTACACACTTGACTTGCATCTTGAGAATGCCAATCATTTTTTGTAAAATTATTGACTCAAGCATCTTTTTTTTGACTGGTGTGAAGTTCTACTGTAAGTTCAAATGGATGTGAAGCCATATGGTTGTACTGTTTAATGAAATTAGGTACATCTGTATATATATGGGTTTGGTATTTATTAGCAACATCCTAATCAAGTATTGGCACAACGTCGGAGAGAGTCAACCACCATGAGGGCTACAGGAGGTATGCAAGGTGGAGGACAAGTTGGAAGGAGTTCACCCACCCCATCTGTCCAGCAAAGTGAGAGCCTGCCTCCTGGCTGGGAGGCAAGACACACTGAGGATGGAAGGGTGTACTATGTGTGCCACAACAGTAGAACTACCACTTGGACACACCCTGGTCAGGACCTTGGACCGCTACCTCAGGGTTGGGAAAAGAGGAAGGCTCCTGATGGACGAACATTCTTTATTGATCACAGTAAGTCTGCATCTAGCTCATTTAATGTGATCTAAATAATGGATGCGGCAATCAAATGACAATTTCACTGTAGCAATTATATATATTTTTGATTGTATAATGTGTAGAGCTGTATGTATGCCATAGCACATTGTGCATTTCTGTATTTGGTCCATGTACTGTAGGAGTAGTTCTGTTTAATTCTACATATGTTTATATGAAGGCTAGCTGCAGTACTGTCAGAACTGGGTGATTTGTGTATTGTATGTATATTTGATTTAATCTTTTTTGTAGACACTCGTACTACTTCCTGGGAAGATCCTCGGATTGCTGCAAGAAACAAGACAGATGCTCCAGTTAGTATAGTAAAAGATATTGTTGTAGTGTAGACTTTAGTCATGCATGTCACAATCTTTGGTTGCAGACTCTTCAATATTCAAGAGACTACAAGCAGAAGTACACACATTTCAAATCAAAACTTAAGCCAAAGGTAACTCTGATAGAATTATGAATTGATGTAGTGAAAGCAAGCTGGATGATATTTCAATTTTGCTACTTTGCCTATATCCAGGGCCCTATTCCCTCATTCATTGAGATTCCTGTACGAAGAGACCATCTCCTGGAGGACTCATTCTATTTTATAATGCATGTTAAGAATGTAGAACACTTGAAATCAAGACTCATGATCAAATTTGCTGGAGAAGATGGTTTGGATTATGGTGGATTGGCTAGGTGCGTGTGAGAGTAAACTCGTTAGGCATGCTCCACATAATTACTGATATTCATTAGAGCCAAACATAGGTGACATTTATCAATGTACTGGCTTGCCTGCATGGACATGTTAAGATTAATTAGACTAACAACATTAAATACAAATAAGATTGCTTGGGTATTTATAATTTAAGTCTCCAAATTCAAATGAAACACCTTATTTTTCAATGACTACACATTAATGAAGTGTTGAATACTTCGACTAGTCTTGTTCTTCAATGTGTTTACTTCCAATATGTATGCAGAGAATGGTTTTATCTCCTATCGCATGAAATGTTCAATCCGTATTATGGGTTGTTTGAATATGCTGCAAGGTAAAAATAATTATTCAGTGGTACGTATGTACATATGTAGTTCAGAATGTCACTTAATTCTCTTTCAGTGATGATTACACTCTTCAAATAAACCCTGATTCTGGACTAATGAACGAAAACCACTTGGAATATTTCAAATTTATTGGAAGAGTTTGTGCAATGGCTGTGTACCATTCCAGACTTGTTGATGGTAATCAGCTATACTGACTTAATGTAGACCTATGTGTAACCTATGTGTGCAAATATGAAAAATCTGCATGCTATGCCTACTTTCTAAAAAAACCTATAGGGAACTAAACCTGGAGAGAGCTTTGGATAAAGACACAGGAGCTTTTCTTTTTTCTTCTGCTCCACTAGGCCGGACAACTGTTTACATAACATACTTGATTGTATGATTTGTATGTATGATTATCATGTGGGACATGCATTAAGTGACTGCCTGAAGTTAATTAGATGTTTATAGCATGCCAGGGGCAGCCACTGTAGTCAGTATTTTCTTATTTTCCAGCCTTCTTTGCAAGACCTTTTTACAAGAAGATTATTGGAAAGAAGGTTACAATAGAGGACATGGAAGCAGTGGTACATACAAATGCAGTCTTATTTTTCACATATGCTAGAACTATACGTGTACTGTAAATGTGGTCATTTTGCAGATATCTTCTTGTGACCTTTGACCTTTGCAGGTATCTTCTAGTGATGGTGCACTTATGTAAATGCTAGCCCTGCACAGTCACCAAATAAAACACTGCAAACCTCAAATTCAATTGCCTGTATAGTAACTTGTGTTCTTGTATATTTTGCTAAAACCACAAAGAATGCAACTGCTTTAGTTGGTGGTTTTTCTAGCAATTCACAAAATATTTTTGCCTGTAGAAATACCACAGCTACACTATTACAGTACGATATATGAAGTTGATTGAACAACAGCAACATTAAATCTTTGCGTTTCAACCCGTAGGTCTTCATCAACAATATGTATATTGCTGATGAAGACCTACTGGTTGAAACGTTCTATTCCAAAGATTTAATGTTGCTGTTGCTCAATAAATTTCATATATCATCATGATCGCGACAAATAAACCCTATCACTTCACTATTACAGTACATACAGTTATTTGCTACTGTATGGGGTGACATTTCTTTGCAGGTGTAGTAAGATGTTTAGGTGTGTTTAGTAGATGTCACTCAAGTTAATTTGTGGGTAATTTCAAACATTTGTGTACGTTTGTAGGATTCAGAGTATTATAACAGCCTAAAGTATGTTATGGACGAGGACCCTGAACCCTTGTGCCTGACTTTCAGTGTGGAGCGTGAGGTACTTGGGGAGCTACAGGCTTATGACTTGAAGCCAGGTGGACAAGATATATCAGTCACTGAAAGGAACAAGAAAGAATATGTTGAGTAAGTGAATTCTGTGAATGCCAGGAGCCTCTTAAGATATAAGCCAACTAATCTACTCGCGTAATTAACTAAACTCTTTAATATACGTATGGTACTTTTATACTCTGAACAAATGTCATTTCAACAAAAAAACACAATTTGAAAATTCTAAGCAGTAAAATATATTCAGTTTTTTTCAAGATAAAAGAAGTATATTTATTTATATAAAAACAGTGTACCAAATGTAGCAGTCTTTAAAGTATTAATAGTCACTGGAAATGTAATCTGTAGTATCGGAGTGACTTAGTTCAGTTACTGGTAATGTTTCAGTCATTCTTAATTTTCAAATACATTTAGTTTGGTAGTGAAGTACAGAATAGTGAACCGAGTGAAGGAACAGATGGACTCTTTCCTTAAGGTATGCAAATGCAAGGCAATTGACTGGCTTGCATATACATAGTGATACTGTATTAAAGTTGTTCTTTTTTAACAAATAGGGATTTGCTGAAGTGATTCCCCTTCAATTTTTGAAAGTGTTTGATGAAAGAGAACTGGAGGTTTGCTGCTCCTTTTAGTTGGAATTTCCCAACTGTTTATTGTCTTTAGATTAGCAAACCATTATATAATATACTAATTGACCTACTCCACTGGCTATAAGTCCCAATCAGTTCCTGTTTATGCTCAATGGAGAATACAGTTTTACATTTTTACCATATCTATGCGCATATTATGCCCATACCTACAGATACTTATGTGATGACAACTCTGTTCATAATATTATATTTATTTTAGTACCTTCTTGGAGGCTTGGCTGAAATTGATGTTGAAGACTGGAAGAAAAACACTGAATATGGTGGTGGTTATCATGCCAATATCAATACTGTAATTTGGTTTTGGAGGGCTGTGGAAAGCTTTGACATGGAAATGAAAGCCCGCTTATTGCAATTTGTGACGGGTACTTCCAAAGTGCCCATGAATGGCTTTGCAGAATTGCAAGGTGTGTAAGTGCATGAATAATCTAATACACCTTTTTCGTGTATGCTATACCTACTCTGTAAAAAGCCTATAGGGAACTAAACCTTGAAAGAGCGTTGGATAAAGATACTGGAGTCTTCTCTTTATTCTTTTGCTCCACTAGGCCAGGCAGCTGTTTCTGGGAATTCCACTCTTCATCAGTGAACCTTGGTATCTTTATCTTTATCTTAGTCTTTGTGAATCCTTGGCTCTCTATGCTGGTCTGTGTACATGCATGTGTACCAGTTGTGATAGCAAGTTAAATAAAGTAACCAGCATTACATGTACATAAGTCTCTCATGGCCCAGACCACTGTCTTGCGTCCATTTTTTATGATGATGTCAGCAAGATAGTGTCTGGTAGATTGCCTATACCATATTTGTCCTAGGTCAGAAGTAGTCATGATGACATACACATTTAGTGTTTATGTAATGTATATTAACAACTTAGCACTTAGTTTAATCAACTTGGCAGCAGAGTATACATATGCATGTCTCTGTTCAAACAACATACAGACAAATGTTACATAATATGACAATTTACCAATATTCTGTTATGTATGCATATCCCATATGAATATTCATTTATTTCCATGATAACTGCTTTCACAACAACTCCCCATCTCTGCATGGGGCCAAAACAAAAATGATTGGGGCAATTTATCATACCCTATCTCCCCAAGTGTGACTTCATCTAGTAAATATGGGGCAGGATAGTAGTCTGAACTACATGAAACCAATAATAAGGGCTGTCTAACTCAGTAAAGTGCACTTCATTTTTATAAAATGCCTAGTTGGTTGGGTACATTTCTTTATCTTATCCTCCTGGAGTAACATGTTTTTGTTATTTTGATAGTAAAATTTCCTTTGAAAATATCCATCCAAACTTGCACATTCTAGTTTCAAAATGGTGACAGATATCAACAACCAATTAGTAGAGACTTAAAAATACAGAATTGTCAATAGATTATCAGCCATTCAATGTCGAGTGACTTGTAACTGTTAATCTTGAAGTCTTTGCAGAAGTGTATTCCTGTTAATATCATAATAATGCCTGTATATTTTAAGTTTGTGACAAAACCATGTTGCCTTGGTAGCTGTATTCACAATATTCAACACTAATGTAACAAACTTTCTTTCATGGAAACAGATTATTGTTTCACACAAAGCGGTAGTACGTATTTTGTATACAGTGGTTATTGACTTCAGAAACATCTTAGTGTAATTTAATATTTTGTGTTAGCTGGCTTCAGGTTATTAGCAGTTTCTACTATATTATGAATGGTATGTCATTGAGCTACGTTCATCCTTGTAGGAAGCAATGGTCCAAGAAAGTTTTGTATAAAGCAGTACGGCACACCCAATGACCTCCCCAGGGCACACACTTGGTGAGTTTGATAGAATTATCTTCTTTGATGTGACCCTAAATAGACTGTTTCCTTCTTTGACCTGTTTAGCTTCAATCGTGTGGACCTGCCACCTTACACCAGTTATCATCAGCTGAAGGAAAAGCTTAAATTAGCTGTGGAGAATACAGCTGGTTTTGAAATAGAATAGTGTACCTTCAAGTGTAGACTCAGCTTTTGTTACTTTTTGAGGTTGAATGTATATATTTAAAAAGTATGTCTGACTAATAGCCTGCTAGATTATGTAAAAGAACAAATATTTTGTTTGTAACAATTCTATTCATTTATAAGTGGCAAAACAATGTGTTTAGCTGCATGCACTACCAAAATGGCTCCTTTTACCCTCTCCTTTTATGCCACTACTGTACTGCCTCTAAATTGGATTTCTTTGACATTTGACACCTGGTCTGGTTTAATCCTTATCCTTCTCTCCTCCTTTTGTCAAAGTGCATACATACAGACATTTGTAAGCTGTCCTAAACAATCCACCAGGATTGTAAATTATTAAGCTAGATGCTACTGTTTAGCAACCATATACCAAACCTTCAAATTCCAAGAAGCCGACCTTGACATTTCAATCATGAATTCCAGTTACCACAGAAGCCCAATTGTCATGGTTGGGAAAGGCTACTGAAGTTAAAACCAGCCTTTTGGAATGTGAATAGAAAAACAGCACCCATAGTGAAGTGATTGCCTGCGAGTGAACTAATTGGAAGAAGTAGAGAATTTGCATGATGTCTTTGTCTGCTGCATGTTAGTGCACTGACTCCATATAGCTAGCCCTTGAAGAGGTTACCATGGATTAGGGTTAATTGTAATTAACCCTAATTGTAATATATTGTTCAGCACTAAATAGTTGTTAAAATCTAATGTAGCAACTAAAATAGCAGCTCTTTCTGCCACAATCACTCAAGCACTGGTCTTTCCCTGTGTGATATAATGTGTTTTTTTATCCCTTATGGCAAGGATATATATATATCTTATATACTTCTTCTACCATTTATTACCTGAAGTAAACTTTTAAATACATTAATCGACAAAAAATTCAACTAGGTTTATACATCTTGTTAAACAGCAATGACGAAATGACCAAGAAGTCCTCAAAAAGCTTGTCCTAGAGCAAGGACAGTCTTATGCAATGAACATACTCTCCACCCGCTTTTAGGAGGACTTGAAGCCTTTAAGTTAGTGCCTGCAATTATGCATTCAGGTCTAGTGACGTTCACCAGTTTGGGGGTGCTGGTGATCTGGCCGGAAGCTAAGAGCAAAGATTAAAAGCAAAGACACAATGGGATGGCCTGAACTTAACTCCAGGGTAGAGAAGAAAGAAAGAAAGAAAGAAAAGTGGCACCCCCTACCATCAACATCTGCCCAAACTGATTACTGACTGATTAACTATTAACTGATCTGTGTATATGTGTGTATAATTATGTGTTGATATATTAAACTGGGCCCCATGAAAAGTATAGCCTTTGGCTAATTGGGTATCCCAGTATAAATAAAATAAGTGGAAGTGCAAGTGGAGGGACACACAGTATTGTTTCATTTTCATATCCACTAAACTGATATAAAAGTTTGCTGCTGCCATTATTTGACATTTACATACTAAGTACAGTACTAGTATATAAGTGCATGACTGCCCAGTTGTTGGCCATGGCTTTGTGTGTTATAAGTACCAAACCCATACACAATTGGACAGACACTTAGCCACTATGGACATATCATCCAGACACATATAATATGGAATTGGCTATATGTAGAGGGTAGAGATCAACTATTGGAGTATATAAAGAATGTTCCTATTGAGATATAGGCATTGTAATTGGGCAAAAACCATAGTGAGGTATAATCAGTTTAAGCAATCTAACATGATATCTACCTAATCTAATATAAATATGTTTAAATATAACATGAAATGCAGTCTAGATAATGGTAACTTTTACTCCGGGTGGAGACATGTAATTGCCCTGAAGTTCTTCACTTTAAGCTCATGTCCTCCACCTCCACCTGCATTCCTCATAAATCTGTAGAAGTCCCCTTGCTGAGCCTGTGTCACTATTTTGTCATCTGTCAGCTCAGCTGTGGCTGTGTCCCAGTGATGAAGCGCTATCCCAAGAGGCTGGAGCCGCTCTGCCACGATCTGCTTCGACCGTCCTTGCACCAAGCTGACGAAGATCTGTCCTTTCCTGTTGCCCCAGCCCTGGTCCTTCCATTCTACCGACAGGCTAAGCTTCTTGACTCGCGCAGGGAGAGGGGCACCATCGAAGTACGGTTCTGGTGTCCAGTGTGAGCCGTTCGGCCCGCGGATATGGAAGTCTTCGCCAAACATTACCATGAAGCGCGGCAGTACAGAGTAGAGACGCTTGCAGGTTCGAGCCAACTGGACTACCTCTTCAGGAGCGAGGAGGTTTGCGATGCGGCCCAACACCAACTCTGGTAGACCTTCTAGGCTGATTTCGGCTCGATTTTGCGAAGTCCTTTCGGCCATTCTGGCACATTACGTCCGGTGAATACTCGTCGAAAATTTACCTGGCACGTATACCGTATGTCTCCCTTTAAACAATGACATCATTGAAAAGTCGTAATTCCCCTATCGCGCTTTGCGCTAGCTATATAGACCGTCCCTAACAAATGCTGGGTGTGTGGATTGTGGGGGAGGGACGGCTGGATAGTCAGTGAATTAAACCTATAGAGCTGCGGATGAAGACATAAAAGTGGCTCTGCTTCTGTTGGCTATGTCATGTGTATCAAATTACTAAGTAGTCCATTGACTACCTTATTACCTACTACCAGTACCAGTACTTCATTTGGTATGTCAGTGTTGCATAGGGGCAATTAAAGAAATGGTTTTGTAATATTACCCCTGAATTTGAACTATTACCTATGCTTATACTGTAACATTATCACTTTGATTATTCAAAGATTTAGCCAGCTTTCCTGTGGTTGATGGTGGCCAGCAACTCATTGGTTAAGATGGCCCCTCCCACTGGAAATGGGTTGGGTCGTGATTATATCAGCTTGTTCTGATAAAGAGAAGATAAAGAGAATCACCACTAATTAGTGAATGAAGACTTGAATGAAGACTAATAGCTTGTGGTAGATGGAAAGCATGAGGGAGACATTGCTGTGGCAGTTAGTTATATGTAGCTCAGTGGCAGAGCAACTGCATGGTGGTCATAGCCTAGCCTCGCATGGCCTTCTGTCCTGGGTTTGATTACCAGCAATTGCTTCTTTTGTGTTTTTCTCGTCATGATGTTTGATTAATTATAATTACTTGTGGTTTGATTATCACTTTGATTATTCATACTATTCACCTTACACCTCTATAATTGGAAATATTGTATTATCATCATAGTTCAAAATGCATATATACATTAGGAGAGTTGTGAGACATGGATAATGTTGAAGTGACATGAATGCAGACTACAGGCAACAGAAACGGCATATATGAGGAGAGTGGAAAGAGTGACAAGGATGGATAGAATATGAAATGATAAGTTAAGACAACACAGCCCGCAGCTGATGATACCCTGTCCCACTTGGAGCTGGATGCACTAAATGAGGCTGGAGTCCCAGCCATTGATTTCAGGGCCATAATTAAAGCCCAAAGTGAGGATACAGCATTGCATAATTGTGAAACCTCATCTTCCCTCATACTCCAGGAGGTTCCCATCCCTATACAGCAAATGTTACTTTGATGTGTGACACAACCACTGGAGTTTCCCGGCCCTATATATGTTCCACCTGAATTTCATCGCAAGGTTATGACAGTTTGCATTCCTTATCCCATCTAGGTATCAGTGTAACTCAACGTGTAATAACAGCACACTTTGTCTGGCCTGGTATCAACATGGATGTCCCCAAATGGGCCCAAGCTTATTTTCAATGCCAATGATCAAAAGTACATCAGCACACAGTTACACCAACATCCACCTTTGCAACTCCAGATGCCTGGTTAGACCATGTTCATATCGACATTGTTGGCCCACTACCATTAGTAAAAGGACACTCTTACCCCTCGACATGCGTTGATCGTTTTACCCGTTGGCCAGAAGCTATTCCTCAAACAAATATCTCTGCAGAGACAGTATATAGCACAAACTTTTGTCTTGGGTTGGATTGCACGATTTGGTGTATATAATCTCCACCATCACCACTGACCGAGGTACTCAATTTGAGTCTGCCCTTTGGAGACAGTTGATGAAGTTACTGAGATCTCATCGAATTCGAACAATCGCCTACCATCCTTGTGCTAACGGATTGGTTGAGCGTCTATATACATCTACATCTGAAAGCAGGACTGCATGATGACTCACTCACCCCAAGTGCAGTGGACGGACTCGTACTCTTAGGTATTTGTACGACATTGAAGGAAGACCTAAACTGTACCATTTCAGAGTTGGCGTATGGCACCACCCTACGTTTACCAGGGGTATTTTTCAGCACCAGCCAGAACAGTGACACCGTAGATCCACTGGCATATGTTTCATGCCTCAGGAGTACCATGCAGCAACTTTGGGCTATATATACCACCCCATCACCATTCTCAGCAGGAGGTACATGTAAGTCCAGCCCTTCATTCTTGTACACGTTTTTGTTCATCGAGATGCCATACGCAGATCCTTATAGCATCCCTACGACGATCCATTCAAGGTTCTTAGGAGATCTGATAAGTATTATACCATCAGTGTCAAAGGACAGCAGCAATCCATCTCCTTAGATCGCTTAAAGCCAGCCCACCTTGACGTTTTGCTCCCTGCTTCATTTATCTCTCCCACACCTCCAGAGGCCACATCATCTGAGTCACCGTTACGAACAACTCGTTCTGGATGGCGTGTTCATTTTCCAGACCATATAATATATGTGATGATATATACAGTGGGCTCTCATTTATCCGACGACATTTGTTCCCAGCAAAATGTGCTGGATAAATGAGATGTCGGATAACAAATATAGACATACAGTTACCTTTATCATGGAAGAAAGACAGAAAGACAGTGCTATATAGTACAAGCTCTTCAAAAGGAATAGGTGAAATGGACAAACTTTGAGAGCGAATATTGCCGAACCAAATCCAAAGAGCCTCCTCTAGCTGCACAAAACGTCCCTGACAGTGCTTGGTCGAGCTGGAGTCCTCAACGCTGGCCCACTTGTCTGCATCACGAAGGATATCACTAATCGTTGTTCGCCCGATATCAACAGAATCTTCTTTAAAAATACTTCAAAGTCGGACGGATAAGTGTGAAATGTATGGAGAATCAGCGCGTGGTTCCCACGCTGCAGTGCCGGATACGGATATCCCAGTTTCGGATAACTCAGTATAATTTCCTATACTTTTGTATGGCAAACTTTTTGTTCCTAAGTTCAAACACCGAATATATGAGATTTCCGGATAAATCAGGTCCGGATAAATGAGAGCCCACTGTATATCATCACAGTTCCACTAAATACCTGACTATATGTACCTCAGCAGGTCTCCATCCTATATGCACCAATGGATACCTGTCCTATGGTATATAGGTCAGTTGGTCATGCAGAAATAGTTATATAATATAGCCATCAAATGTACTTGTTGCATGCGTGGAAACATATACATATGCACACTTACACATACCCCACCTTCACAGTGCTTAAAGGAAGCATACAATTGGGAGATGCATACACAATCTGCGACTTGAAGGGCAATAAGAAGAAAGGCTGAAGAAATCATTGCTGAACCTTTACTTTGTATAAACAGTTTCCACACTCTCTTTGCGTATTATATAGCCTTAAAGGGTCTCAGCTAATAATATAACCACAGCAGATTTGTTTTGCTTGAGAGGGAGCTCTATGGAATACCAATGGGTGGTTGCATGCATTCACATAATCAAATGGGTTATATATAGAGACCATTTAGTAGCTTGCACACAAGGGACATCATATACACATATGAAGGCCCTTTTATGTCCTTGTAAGAGTATATAGTACTAGTGGCACACTGGGTACGAAGGTTGAGAAGGTCACAGTCTGGGGCTGGGTCTGTCCTCACTTTTATGCAAAGGAGGTTCTATAGTAAGTCCCTCTCTTGTGACAGATGATGGATGTGGTAGGTCAGGGATTGAGGTGCCATCGAAACAGTGGAGGGAGCATGCAGATATTAACTGAGATCAGCTTTGGTTTGCAGCCCATCTCCCCATGTGGAATGCAAGTGAGTGATATATAAAGGAGTCACCTAAATAACAAATTCTAGATGCTCTCAAACAGGAGGAAAACCCTTAATTAGGTTTGGAGGTTAATAGTAGCTTTTTCCTAGCCTATGTATATATACAACTGTTTCAGTCAAAGTGTACTGAAAATGAAAAGAAATTGTTAATGTAGTGTAAAAGTCCTTAAATGCATGGGTTCTACTTAAGTATATCAAGTGATTGAAAGGCGGAAACCTCAGTCAAGTCCACCACAGTTAGGGATATGGTAGTGAAAAGTGGGGAGACTAACTGGTAAGCGTAATTATTTAACAATGACTAAGTAAAATAATCTGTTATATATATTCTTCAAAAATTTTTCTACTTGAATATCAAAACATAAAGGCAGTGTCTACAAAGAAAGGCATCATAATCAAGATGTTTGTTTTCAAGCTGACTCTGGAAGTGATTTTAGCTGATTATGCAACCATTTGAAATTGGGACGCTCTGCCGGATCCATTTTCCAACAGTCTGACATTAGCTCATACACCTTTGGTGGGCAGTTCTCAGGACATACAGGTCTACCACCTCGCTTAACATGATTGACAGTTTCATCAACAGGCTACAGTAATGGAATAATGGAATTATTGGTCTAGCAATATCACAGTGCAGGTGCAAAGTAGTAACCCACCACTTTAGGGTATGGCACTCTACCAAATGTGTATATCTCCCAAAGCAAGATACCAAAACTCCACACATCTAATTTGGTTGAAATTTCCTAAACCAAAGGCAGTCAAGTGTCCGTACATACATACATAACTCAACTCAGTTACTTCAGTTAAGAGCTACCAACAGACATGCAGATACACACTCACTCCTTGAATGACTTCTGGAGCAGTCCATTTAACAGGAATTTTTTCATCATAAGAAAGAAGGTTCTGAT
This sequence comes from Chondrosia reniformis, assembly GCA_947172415.1. Classification (NCBI taxonomy): domain Eukaryota; kingdom Metazoa; phylum Porifera; class Demospongiae; order Chondrillida; family Chondrillidae; genus Chondrosia; species Chondrosia reniformis. Next base: position 2,903,612 of record OX359192.1, read on the forward strand.
GACGTGCTAAATGAAATTCTGATACTTTAGCTGTATTATTCCTAGCTACTAAGATATTTCGGGCAGCCAAATCTCTACATACATAATACACATGTACATGATGAGAGTACTACTTTATATACTTCACACAATTAATAATTACCTGTGAATAATTTCCTTGGATTCTAAGTAAGCCATCCCACAACTAACATCACATGCAAACCCAATCTGATGTGATTTCTGTATTACAGCCCTTCCTCGTGACCTCAGATACTCTATCAGTGCCCCCTTCTCCATGAATTCAGTTAAAATATAGACCACTGTGTCATCCATTGACACCCAAATCAATTTAACTAAGTTTTTATGTTGGAGAGCTGTCATAACTGAAGCTTCTATTAGGAAAGCTTGTAATCCTTTGTGAGTGTCTTTGAGAGACTTTACGGCCACTTTTTGTCCTTCATATTCACCTTGAAACACCTCTACATTTCAAAAGATGGCAAATATATGGCACCATATTCATACAGGTGTAAATATATACATTGTAGAATATATACGAATTGATATACATCTAAGAAAAAGTTCCTCTAACAGATTTTCTGACTTTCTAAATCATTGTGTAGCTCACAAGTTTGGACATTAAGGTCACTGGACTGATATTTAATTTACATTGATTAATCAAAAATTCTATTTTACCATGATAAAGGGGAGTTCTGACAGATGTGTCACTAGGAATACTGAAAGGCTGTAGAGTAGGAAGAAACTACCCATAGAAAATATGCTATACAACAAGGGTCAGGTTAAGGACCTCCCAGGGATATGATCAAGAACACCTACCAGAGGTGAGGTTTCTTGCATATGAAGTAAGAAGTGAGAGTTGGAAAACAAAACAAAAAGAAGGATTGAGTGGAGTGTAATATGATGGCTGCAAAGTTACTGCTATAAAGAATTTGGTGATGGAAAAAACATCACAATAGCATACTGGGACATGTTGCTACGTATGTTGGGTATACTTGAAAGTGAGACATAAAGACTGAAGGGAGGGGAGGAAATACACAAGGAAGATATAACCATCTCAAGAAATAGAATTAAGAGGATTTAAAATGAAAGCAAGAGAAAATCTAAGAGCCAGCCATGCCAACAGCACAGAGTACGAGACAAGAGTAGCAACAGGCAAGAAGATTTTTGAAGGAAATAACTGGAAACACAAATAGCAACTGCAAGGAATGTGGGAGAATCCTGGAGTTATTTAGGCCAGGGTCCTCTATTGGAGTGGCATAGGTGAGAGGGGAGGGAATAGGTTGTTGAGAGGCGGGACATGGAGTAGTGAGGATGTAATCAGGAGAGAATGGGGAAGAACGTTGATAAACCAGTCAAGGAAAAAGCAAGGTAGGAGCAAATTAACTTTTTTAGAACTCATTCTTATATAGGAAATAGAGGTCAAAAATGATCAAAATGAAACAGAAGCTTGGGCCTATATATAGTAAAATCCATCAGACCCAAATGTGGAATCCAATTAGGCTTGTTTTGCTATTTTGAACCAATTACCCTACCTACTTAGCATAACACAGTGGAACCTCCATATAAAAAACCTTGGGACAAGAGGTTATATAAAGGTTGTCCCTTATTTGGAGGTTTGACAAAATGGCTTCCATATTGATGTGTATGTACATTATATATGTATATAACCTACTTGAGATAGAATATATTAGCTGGAGTATACCATGCTTAAAAATGCCCCAATGCACATAATAATTAACAAACATTTCGAGTTTAAAAAAACCTATTACCCCCAAAGTTGAACTACTTGTTGGTTTTTAGATGTCCGGCTAACTGATTCTGGTTGTCACTTGAATGCCATCAATTTCAAGGCCATATCTCATAGAAAACCTTTTTGAGCAGACTTTACATTGCATAGTAATTAATAAAGGTGGCTTCTAATTATAAATCCTTTTCATTGGTTCAACATTCGACGCACCCAAAATTTCATTCATTTGTAGTTTGTATGTAGTGTTATTATGTCTCTTTAGCATGAGAAAACAACAATAAATTCCAATGCTGTTACTGTTTTTAAGGATAGTACTATTGTTGGTCATGTCTCCTACAATCTGACCCTTGTCTTACAATTTTAATTTTCTGTACTAAAGGTGTCTACTTTTAGAGATAAATTTCTAGGGCTATAATGTAGTGTGTTCTCCTTATGTTAGTGACCTCTGAATAGCAACCACTTATATATTCAATTCAACAGATGTTGAAGAAATCCCAATTTAAAATATTCAGTGCTAGTACAAATGGTGTGCACCCACTATTTAGAGTGGCCATTAATAGAGGCTACACTATATAAGTTCACCCATGCACATAATTTATCATACTTAATGTATGAGAGTCCGGTCACACCTAAAACTAATGCACACACACAAGTATACGTATGTACCTCCAAACTCTCCTTTGCCAATCTGAGGTCCAAATTTTATATCACTTTTTGGTATACTCCATCCAGCTGTAAATAGTAATAGTGGATATCTGATATATATACTTTAACATCACCCAGGAGTTTCATAACTTATGTATGTATAATTACCTTCAATGAAATCCATTCGATCAACAGAAACCTCCATACCCCTTCCAACCATGGCAACATGTTCCTTTAAGTTTGTTACTAATCCATCTGAATCGTGCTTATAATGTTCAACTAACTGTATCAGGTTCTCAAAGTAGTCCTCTTCATCAATTGTATACTGGTTCTTCACAAGTTCAATCTTGTAATGTTCAACTTTCCCATTATGACTGTTTGAAAAAACCTTTCGTGTAGGGTTATCTCAACAACAATATAGTCAACACCTTACCAAAGGTTAAGGGTAAAGTCGCCAGTAAAATGTGTGCTAGCTCGGATCAAGAAAAGTTCATCTTTTCTAGGAGTTAAAAGGGCTTCTGCTTCCTTTCGTGTAATCTTTCCATGATACCACCTACATACACACATATGTATAGTAAACTGGTGCAGTATTAGGCAGAAAGATAAATATATATATAGAAGCAATTCATTAAACTAAACTGCTATCCTCCTAGTAATGTCTCAATCATACTTCCATTTATGAAAGCTATTAATGATTTTCATTTCAATTATTAATTAGGCCAAAAAATGTATATTAGGCCACTACACCAATGGCGCAGTTGTTGCACAATAGGCCACTATACCAAGGGAGCAGCTATCACAGAATAGGCCATTAAGACTTACGGCATCATGGTCAACTTCACTTGCTTCTGTTCTTTTGGTATATGAGATATCACATAATTAGCTGGAATCATTCCTTCCAGCCCATCTTCTCTCTTAGCCCTGTACCAGTTGGGATCCTAAGAGTAACATATATATAATAGCTAGAGCTAGCATCATGTTATTATCTAGGTATGTATGTAGTAGTAGTTGACTGTCTTGTAGAGTTTGACTAAACATTGACTCACCCTTGAAGCACTGACTATTGTCATTGTGTCCCCCTTGTCAAACGGTAAATCCTATTAGAGAGAGGCTCCTGTTAGCCACATGATACCATTGAGGTCACTAATCACTATCCAAACAGATTTATTAAGTCTTTTATAATTGACTTATAGTTTAACTATTTCTCTCACTGGCCACCTGCTGAAGAAAACTTTACAATGGAAATGTACTTTTCATAAAAGTATGATCCAACAAGTAAACTCAAACCTGTTAACTTACGTACATGCTTTGAAGAAGCTTTGAAGTTGTACTTTGCAACTACAACTGTCCCACTTGACCAAGGCTCTACCTAATGAAAATAAAAAAATCAGAAATATAACTACAGTGTCCCAGGAGGGGGATTTTAATTTCCTGGTTTGGCCGTCTAGCTCGCAGTTATATTTAATTAACTGCCACATTTAAATTCGTTAATACTTAGGTTCGCATAATAACAAAGTTACGGCTGGCTACCACAATAATCCAAACAGATTTATTAAGTATTTTATATTTAACTATTTCTCTCACCGGGATAGTGGAAATGGTGGAAATGACGGAAACAGCAGAAATCGACCGAAAAGGTCCTAAGCACATATGCTGAGCGACTTTTTATACAAAGATGTTAGCTATATACTTTCACGTACGATTCCAAAAAATATTTTAAACGTACACAATCAGGATCGTTCTATATAAGCGTTGTAGCTATGTCTATTGAAGAAGGTACGACCCTTAAGGTTGTAAACGCTTATCTTTTAGGCCTGTTTCGGTATATACGTATGCCAATTTGTATACGATATACTCTATCATATCCTAGTAAACAAATCACCAATCTTATTTACGATATATATGTATTTAAAGTACTTAGCTAATTATTTATCATGGATTTTATAGAGCATGCACGTCCCCACCTCTCACCCACCCACCCTGTATATATACCTAGCTGTCAATTCCAGAAGAGCAATGAACTTCCAAGTACTATTTATCATGATTTTCCTTTGTAATGTGACTTATAAACTTGAACTGGTTGGGCCATCCTTATTAATCTTTGTATGGCATGTCACAATAATAAACAATCATTATTATTATTATTATTATAGGAACGATTACACTATATCGCATTAAACAATAACAACAGTCGATGAAATGATCATCCACGAGTTGAACAGCATGGAAGAGAGCTTTCTGGTGCAGAAGAAATCCATGCAGGTAAAAATGGCTCTTTAGTTTATGTGCTTATCTGTACTTAGGACTTTTCTGATCGATTGAAATAACCACACTCATGCACAATTCCACGGATTAAAGGTAAAGTTTGTTTATACAACTAGACTATCATCACTAACATCACCACAACAAATCTACAGATGTATAGACCTAGGAGTCCATGACATCTGATCATGAGCTTCTGATATAAAAGTCCCTTATTTATTATATTAGCAGTGGGCCATACTTTGGCTTCAGTTCCACCCATTAGCTCATCGAGATCCTCAGGAGACATGAGTGGGTGGAGTAAATCCAGAGTCCACTGATGAGACAAAACACTAACCCATTTCTTCCTTAGTCAACAATTATATGTATATTCATTCCAAATATATATATAAATATTCCAACTTAACAAATATATAGACTTACCTCATCAGTAGAGTGTTCCTGTATTGCCTCATATAATGATATTATCAGATCATGGACTTTTCTAATATCAGGTCTCTTCTTGTAGTCATCCTTCAGACACAACTCTATCAACGGCTTAAGAGGATGTTCATTTGACAGTTTGGACAGATCACCTCTCCGACGCTCCAACTCTGGTACAGTTCCAATGCCAACCAGACCACATGTCGGTTGGCACTGAGTAGCAATCTGCAACATCAGCACTCCTAAGGAGAACACATCCACCTTCACACTGAAATGAGAATCGCCACTTTTCAGTGCTTCTGGTGGCATGTACACGACATTACCAGGAGCAGTAGTGCTCATGTATACGTCTCCGTTCTCCAGCAGTTTGGATTGACCGAGATCGCTCACTTTCACGCTGCCGTCTTCACCGATCAACACGTTTTTATCCGTCACGTCGCGATGGGCTACGGGAGGATTCCTTTCGTGAAGAAACTTAAGACCAGACGCAATATTAAGACATATTTCTAACTGTCTCTTTTGAGTCAAAGTACCGCTATTCCGTTGAAGATACACACGGAGATTCTCCTTCATTCGTTCTAAAACCAACATGGGCTCGCCGGTTCTGCTTTCAAAGGCACCGTACGATTGGATGATATTAGGGTGGTTTTCGAGACTGGCTAGAAGCTGACATTCTCTGATAAAATCCTCGAGAGGTTTATCTCGGGCTATCTCACTGTGGACAGTTTTCACTGCTACAGGGCCACCCTTAAATGTTCCTTCTCGTACAGCACCATAAGCTCCTCGTCCAAGTTCTTTGGAAGAAAGTTTCAAGTTGGTAGGGCATTTTGGGAGCCGTGGACGTTCAGCCATACTTCATGGGTAGGAGTGTTGTTTTTTATTGCATTCTTCATTAGATCTTGTGACATACTTGGCCTAATTCTTCGTTTCTTTGTGTACCTATATAGCCGGAAAAATTGGTGGGGATTTTAAATTTGACGATTTGGCGATCTTGCGGATACCCTCTAAATTTCAATATTTATAGGTAGACATCATGCGCAAAGAAAAAGAAAAAAATTGGCAAAAAAAAGAAAGAAAATGATAATACTTGTTGTTTTACTGCATTCTTGTATAGATCTAGTGACATACTTGGCCTAATTCTTCGTTTCTTTGTGTACGTAAAAATTGGCGGGGATTTAATTGGCGATTGCGGATAACCGCCAAATTTAAATCTTGAAAAGAAAAAGAAAAACTGGGGGCAAAAGGGAAAGAAAATCAGAAATTCATAATGATTAAAAAATAGGGGATTTTAATGATCTAAAGCCCACCTTAAAGCATTGATATCCACATCATTGGACTCAGCTGTCCATGGCTCGACCATCTTTTTGAGTGGCTAGGGGGAAAGTCTAGTTCCCTTCAAGTGAACTTCAGTTCCGCCCATAAAGTCATTGTGCTCCTCAGGGGACATGAGTGGGCAGGGGTAATATCAATGATGATGATATCAAGTCAATGAACTAACAAAAAGTAGCTAAATAGTTTAGCACACCAGCTTGCCTTCATAAGAGGCAAGAGTGATGTCACTAGCATCTAACAAACTTCACAATCTGGATCCTCTAGCCATGATTGCAGATCTGATCAGTGCAAATAAAATCTGTACTGGAGTCAACCCATCACTTGGGAGTAGTTCAGTTTTCTCTTCTCAGCAATTGCATCAGCAAATCTCTTGAAACAAATGGTGCTTTCTCTTGCCATGCCTCCTGTTGTCGACAGGACTAGGGAGGTGAACACCTCTCATTCAACTTTCCTAACTCTTTCACCATACTTGCACTTCTTTACTCCTTCATGCATTCTGTACAGGATACACAATTACTACTTCACATAGCTATAGTTGCAGGTTTGAGGAACAAGTCATGGCGTTGCTTAAGTATCGAAGGAGTCCATTTATCTTTGACAAATATACAGATGCAAATACAGAGTCAGGCCATATATATAGTTAATCTGTGCGTAGTTGGCCATCCTCATGCACTACTGTGTGTGGGGTAAGGTTGGCTACACTTATGGCCTGACTAACACACGGACATGTTTGCAAATATAAAAGTTATCGTTGGCTACCACAAATGATAACCTGACCGAGTGGCAGTGTACACAGCCATTGGACTGGATAACTTCAAAACCTTGAACTGCATTGAAACCATGCAAACCGTTAAATTTAAATGCCGTCAAATATTCCAGCTATGCAGAGTATAGATCCACTAATAGAAACATCGAGCAATGTGGTTCATGTCTCCTACTTCAGCTATCATGATACGCCCATATGAAATAGATGTGTATCATCTGATGAGATAAAATCATATATATAATTTACAGATCTATATACAAATTTATTTATGATTGTCTCATACATAAATAAGTACAGACAATAACTAATCAGTCAGTGAACAATTCCATTCTTGTTTTCACCTAAAGAGAAGAAATGAAACTTCATCAAAGAAAACACTTTTTAACTGCAAAACGTATCACCACCTAAGCTAAACTCCATTTCCAGTGTCCCTACAAGGTCCAAAGGTCGAGTAGTCTCTTCTTCACCTGGTCATATTGAACATTGTGACGAGATAGTCATTTGACTCTCTTATGACACTGATATTTGGCCTTTAATCTTCTAGTCATTTGAATGCAACTCACTTAAATGCAATAAAGCAACTGGTCAAGTTATAGTCTGTAGAGAGTTGGGATGGGAAGGGAGGGACAACACGTCCAATGCCTCACTTCCGTTAATATTCCTCCTTCCCTTAGTTGGGAGTAGCAGGTCAATATCTACAAGATCAGTCACAGCTGGGTAGATGCAATAGGCTGTCTTATAGTCTCTAAATAATCCAAAATACAAATATTTGAGGTACTTTAAGAAGAGGGAGATGGTACTAGAAGGTCTGGCATCCAACAATGATGACTGTACCACTAAGATCACAATGGCAGTGCTATCTTGTAGTGGAGAGGCTGAATGATCCACTGGTGTTGATAATGATAATAAAATGGATGCACTTGCTGAAGGATTAGGTGAGGGGTCGGATGAGGGATTAGGTGAGGGGTCAGATGAGGGATTATGTCTGCCTCTGGAAGACCAGACTGGCTTGCCAGACTACTCAACCTTTTCCCATCCATACTATTATAGACACTGAATAACCACCTGATCTGATTTATCGTTCTTTGATACATCCAGCTGCGTATAAACTGTGATTGATCATGTGTACTGATCTGAGAGCGATCAGTCCAGCTATTCTTGTGTCAAAGTCTCAGGCATCCAAATACTTATTTTCTGCTAAATCTATTACTCCCAAACAGTGATATTTGATAAATCAAAAGATCAAACGTGCCCCATGTTTGATAGGAACAAGAATTTAAACAAACTCAAAGGCATAATTAATATTTTACAGTTGGTCTGCATTAATACTTGTATATTTCTCTCCATCTTATGCATACCTACAGACATTTGTATTATATATATAGCTCTCCTAAATCCATCAGCTACAGAGCACTGCCATATACTTAACTATTGTGGGTGTAACTGAGGTGCACTTATGTTACTTACAATTCAAAAACACTTCTTTTAACAATAACCAATTGCAAAGTTAATAATTTATTAAATTCTTCATAAAATTTTCGATTTGAATATCAAACAAAAAAGGCAGTGTCTAAAAGATAGGCAAGATGTTTGTTTTCAAGCTGACTCTGGAAGTGATTTCAGCTGACTATGCAACCATTTGAAGTTGGGACGCTCTTCCGGATCCATTTTCCAACAGTCTGACATCAGCTCATATACCTTTGGTGGGCAGTCATCAGGACATACAGGTCTACCACCTCGCTTAACATGATTGATGATTTTATAAGGAGGCTACAGTAATACCAGAATGGAATAATGGAATTAATAGTCTAGAAAATCACAGTGCAGGTGCAAAGTAGTAACCCACCACTGTAGGGTATGGCACTCTACCAAATGTGTATATCTCCCAAAGCAAGATACCAAAACTCCACACATCCGATTTGGTTGAAATTTCCTAACCAAAGGGAGTCAAGTGTCCGTACATACATAACTCAGCACAATTACTTCAGTTAAGAGATATCAATAGACTGTAAAATCGCATGTACACACTCACTCCTTGAATGACTTCTGGAGCAGTCCATTTAACAGGAATTTTTTCATCATAAGAAAGAAGGTTCTGATGACGTGCTAAATGAAATTCTGATACTTTAGCTGTATTATTCCAAGCTACTAAGATATTTCGGGCAGCCAAATCTCTACATACATAATATGCATATACATGAGCGTGCTATATACTTTATATACTTCACACAATTAACAATTACGTATACCTGTGGATAATTTCCTTGGATTCTAAGTAAGCCATCCCACAACTAACATCACATGCAAACCCAATCTGATGTGATTTCTGTATTACAGCCCTTCCTTGTGACCTCAGATACTCTATCAGTGCCCCCTTCTCCATAAATTCAGTTAAAATATAGACCACTGTGTCATCCAATGACACCCCAATCAATTTAACTAGGTTTTCATGTTGGAGAGCTGTCATAACTGAAGCTTCTATTAGAAAAGCTTGTAATCCTTTGTGAGTGTCTTTGGCAGATTTTATGGCCACTTTTTGTCCTTTATATTCACCTTGAAACACTTCTACATTTCAAAAGATGGCAAATATGGCTCTATACATACGTACGTATACGTATATATACAAATATATATATACACTGTAGAATTTTAGAAAATGTTCCTCTAACAGACTTTCTGACTTCCCAAAACGTTGCATAACAGTAAGGTCACTGGACTGATATTTCATTTACATTGAAGAATCAAACTTCTAATTGACAGCAATAAAAAGGAGTTGTAACAGGAAGTGTCATTGCATATGAAGCAAGAATTGGGAGTTGGAAACCATGTCCTCTATTGGAGTGGCATAGGTGAGAGGGGAGAGAATAGGTTGTTGAGAGGAGGGACAGGAGTAGTAAGGATGTAATCAGAAGGAGAGAATGGGGAAGGAAGTTGATCAACCAATCAAGGAAGACACATGGTAGGAGGAAATTAACTTGTTTAGAACTCATTCTTATATAGGAAATAGAGGTCAAAAATGATCAAAATGAAACAGAAGCTTGGGCCTAAATACAGTAAAATCCATCAAACCAAATGAGGAACCTAATTAGGCTTGTTTTGCTACTTTGAACCAATTACCTTACCTACTTAGCATAACACAGTGGAACCTCCATATAAAAAAACTTGGGACAAGAGGTTATATAAAGGTTGTCCCTTATTTGCAATTGGAAAATAGCTTCCATATTGATGTGTATGTACATTATATATGTATATAACCTACTTGAGATAGAATATATTAGCTGGAGTGTACCATGCTTAAAGATGCCCCAATGCACATAATAATTAACAAGTATTTTGAGTTAAAAAAACGGTTGCCCCCAAAGTTGAACTACTTGCTGGTTTTTAGATGTCCGGCTAACTGATTCCGGTTGTCAATTTCAAGGCCATATCTCGTAGAAAACCTTTTTGAGCAGGCTTTACATTGCATAGTAATTAATAAATCCTTTTCATTGGTTCAACATTTGATACGCCCCAAAATTTCATTCAGTTGTAGTTTATATGCAGTGTTATTATATATGTCTAATTTTGCAGCTCTAGCATGAGCTTGAAAACAGCAATAACTTCCAATGCTCTTACTGTTTTTAAGGATTGTACTATTGTTGGTCATGCCCCCTACAATCTGACCTCAATTTTACAATTATAATTTTCTGTACTAAAGGTGTCTACTTTTTGAGATTAATTTCTAGGGCTATAATTTTAACATCTGTTGAATGAAATATATAAGTGGTTGCTATTGGGAAGTTACTAACATAAGGAGAACACACTAAAAAATTCAGTGCTAGTACAAATGGTGTGCACCCACTATTTAGAGTGGCCATTAATAGAGGCTACACTATAATAAGTTCACCCATGCATAATTTTATCATACTTAATGTATGAGAGTCCGGTCACACCTAAAACTAATGCATAAACACAAGTATACGTATGTACCTCCAAACTCTCCTTTGCCAATCTGAGGTCCAAATTTTATATCACTTTTTGGTATACTCCATCCAGCTGTAAATGGTAATAGTGGATATCTGATATACGTATATACTTTAACATCACCCAGGAGCTTCATAACTTATGTATGTATAAATACCTTCAATGAAATCCTTTCGATCAACAGAAACCTCCATACCCCTTCCAACCATGGCAACATGTTCCTTTAATTTTGATAGTAATCCATCTGCATTGTGCTTATAATGTTCAACTAACTGCGTGAGGTTCTCAAAGTATTGCTTTTCATCAATTGCATACTGGTTCTTCACAAGTTCAATCTTGTAATGTTCAACTTTCCCATTATGACTACATTCAAATGGTGGTCATGTAAGTGTACATCTTCATTCACAAAATCTGATTTCTAATATACAGGTAGGGTTATGCAAACAACAGTAGTAAACACCTTACCAAACACTTAGGGCGAAGCTGCCAGGAAATGTTGTGCTAGCACGGATCAAGAAAAGCCCATTTTTTCTAGGAGTTAAAAGGGCTTCTGCTTCCCCTCGTGTAATCTTTCCATGATACCACCTACATACATATGTACAGTGAACTTGTGCAGTTTTAAGCAGAAAAGTAAATATATAGAAGCAATTCATTAAACTAACCTAATGCAAAGGGTTAAAACTGCTATCCTCCTAGTAATGTCTCCATCATGTTTCCATTTATGTAAGTTATTAATGATTTTCATTTCAATTATTAATTAGGCCAAAAAATGTATATTAGGCCACTACACCAATGGCGCAGTTGTTGCACAATAGGCCACTACACCAATGGAGCAGTTGTTGCACAATAGGCCACTATACCAAGGGAGCAGTTGTTGCACAATAGGCCACTACACCAATGGAGCAGTTGTTGCACAATAGGCCACTATACCAAGGGAGCAGCTATCACAGAATAGGCCATTAAGACTTACGGCATCATGGTCAACTTCACTTGCTTCTGTTCTTTTGGCTTATGAGATATCACATAATTAGCTGGAATCATTCCTTCCAGCCCATCTTCTCTCTTAGCCTTGTACCAGGTGGGATCCTAAGAGTAACATACGTATATTAGCTAGAGCATCTATTATGTATATTAGCATCATGTTATTATCTAGGTATGTATGTACGTATGTATGTAGTAGTTGACTGTCTTGTTACTGTAGAGTTTGACTAAACATTGACTCACCCTTGAAGCACTGACTATTGTCATTGTGTCCCCTTTGTCAAACGGTAAATCCTATTAGAGAGAGGCTCCTGTTATATAGCCACATGATACCATTGAGGTCACTAATCACTATCCAAACAGATATATTAAGTCTTTTATAATTGACTTATAATTTAACTATTTCTCTCACTGGCCACCTGCTGAAGAGAACTTTACAATGGAAATGTACTTTTCACAAAAAGTATGATCCAACAAGTAAACTCAAACCTGTTAACTTACGTACATGCTTTGAAGAAGCTTTGAAGTTGTACTTTGCAACTACAACTGTCCCACTTGACCAAGGCTCTACCTAATGAAAATAACATTTCAGAAAAATAACTACAGTATCACGAGAAAATTGTAAGGGGGATTTTAATTTCCTGGTTTGGCAGTCTCGCAGATAACTGCCAAATTTAATACTTAGGTTCGCATATAACAAAGTTACAGCTGGCTAGCATATACAATAATCAAACTGAACGGCAGCCTACAGAGCAATTTTAGACTGGATGATGTCACATCCCTGAGCTGCAACATAATAAAATAAATTCTGACAATATTAAATAAACTTTTGATTTCAAATGCCATCAAATTTTCCCGCTATATGGTATAGAACCACATTCAAAAATGATTAAAGGTTTTATTTGAAAAAATTGCCTAAACTACATCATCATCACAACAAATCTAAATTTTTAAAATTTTGAACCATCATCAAAAGTCAGTTACATACATGTGTGTGCATAGAAGAGCAGAATGGCTTTGAGCATTTGGGATTGCTAAAGATCAGCTGAAGACACCATTCAAGTGGGTGTTGCAGCCAATTTCCTAATATCCGGCGATTCCAAAAAAGATTCTCTGGTAATCTTAGGGAAGCAATTTGCTTCATCTATAGCATCCCAGATGCAAAAAAGAGAATCAAGGCAGGAGAGGTTATGTAGCCTTCAATCACCATTTTTGATGATTTGATGTGGCAGTATTCGGGATGCAGGATATTCACTTCCAGAAGGTTAAAGCACCCTGATGCCCAGTGAGTGTATCCCAGTGTAAGAGTCCTTCCATTATCACTACCCTGACAAGTATGGGTGGAAAGAAAATACCAGTCCTAACATATATAAGGAAGTTTTTGCCATGTTGTTGGCATTCGCTTCAGTCACAGTCTCCTGATAAAAGGCACTGTGTAGACACCCACTAATGTCGCTGAATTTTCCTATCTTTCCTATCAGTACTAAAAGAGGAAACCAATAGGTCCAATTAGTCTCGTGTAGCCAGACCGCTTTCGGGGGGAAAGTGTCTGGTACAATGCCTATGCACGACTTGTGCAGAGACCCTCAAAAGAGGGGGGCCATAATTATACTCCACACCTCATGTCACCCAGCAACTGCAACCCACAACTACCGGTGTTGCATAAACTATGGAACGAAAGACTATTCGCACTGAAGCACACAATGTAAAGCGGAACGCCACTACCAAAGCCTTATGAAACGAAATGGCTCGATTGAGGACTCAATGTACTATGAGGTGCTATCAGTTAAGAAGTGTACTAGGTTTCCAAATTGTAGCCAATAACACACATTCATATTAAGCACACCGTTACAGGTACGATTGAATTACAGCACTACATATGAAGAATGCAGATTATGCAAATAATTTGTTTTGAAGGTGAAATCGAAGGTTCAATGTATATACATAGGGTAATTCTGCAGCAGAAAGAAACCAAATGGCTCAATCTCAAACCTCAGTCCAAGACATAATCAAGGCAGTGGCCCAGATGATTGGGATTGAGACAGCAGTTGAAGCCTTTGTTAATGGCCATGGCCCATTCATCTCCTTACCCACTGGATATAGCAAATCAGTTATCTATGCTGTCAATCCTGGAACATTTGACCCCATTAGAGGTACGTTAGCACACAGCAGGCACATTAATTGGATAAGGATTGGATTGGATAATTGGCTACCATACATTAGATTGCAAATGACACTGAACATACTGTACATGAAGTTCAGTCCGGTTGTTGTTTATAAGGCAGCACTGATTTGATTAGTCTACAGCTCTAGGGATACAGTCTACAGATAGATGGAGACTGACTACAGCTACATCACTACAGTCTACAGCTAGATGGAGACTGACTACAGCTACATCACTACAGTCTACAGCTACATCACTACAGTCTACAGCTACATCACTACAGTCTACAGCTAGATGGAGGCTGACTACAGCTACATCACTACAGTCTACAGCTAGATGGAGGCTGACTACAGCTACATCACTACAGTCTACAGCTAGATGGATAGATTAACACCAACTTCATGAAATGTTTGCCCCTGTGCTTGTTGATTGTTATTGCAGAGCATGGCTGAATGTGAAATTGAACTCTTTTGAATGTAAATGGTATGCAGGGTGGTATCTATGGAATCAGTGGTATATTAGGGACCAGAAAACTCTTTTACCCATGGATGGGCTATGCAAGATTTCGGCCTGGACAGTATTTGGAAAGAACCTGGTAATAATGCAGCATGTACATGTGTCACATGAGGTGGATTGAAGCAAGTGTAGTCAGTAATGGTCATGTAGTCAACCTTAAGGCATATTTTTAGGTTGTGTGGTGATAAACATGAAAATCCAATAGAGTCATGTAATTCAACTGGAAAATACACTCCCCTCATCCTCTGAAATTAACTGAGTCAAATGAGGTGTATTACACAATTTCTCCATCAAATTCATGTACCATGCGGCTATTGATGCTGTTTACCATGCAGTTCAATAGAGCAAGAATGACTCGCTCACCCAACCACTTGGTGTCTCTCGCATTGGTGTTTATGTTAGGATGCACAGTTTGGATTAGCTCATCAAGTGGCTGTGTTAGCTTTCCTATGGTAGCTGTGAGTGTGATAAAGTCGGGAGAGTCTCTAAGTGGAAAGGCTCCATCACCAATGGCAAAATCACCAGCTGATATGTCTCTCTGAATGTGAACTCTAATGTTTGTGTGAAGGTACGTACATGACTGTGATGAACTGCCAGTCTGCAATTGCTTTTGCTCCCTGCTAATAAACAAAAGTCCTTCCATCTCGATCTTGCAACAAGCATCAACCAGGAACTGCTGGAAGAGTCGTCGTGCTTTTAGAAGATAATCTGTCTCCCTGACTAGGGGGTAGAAGGAGTAGTATGCTATCTGGGTAATCTCCTTGCCATTACGCTGGCACAATAGATGTTATATCCATTTATTCCCTGAGGAAACTGATTGGGGATTGAGAACTTCACTAGCCAAGAAATCGAGGAACAGATGTTGATTGTCACCAAATTTACCAAATGTTTCAGCCCAATCTAGGGCCTTCATCAGTGGTAAATCAAACAATACACAGCTTGGTGACTTATATACACAAACAACGGGGGGAGGGGGGAGGCAGGAAAACATGTGGGCGGCAATAAAATGTGGGTGAAGAAACAGGTGGCAGCGTGGGTGTGTGTTTATAACTAAACTGATTAGGTCTGATGATTGTGTTTAAAAACCAATAATTGACCAAAATGATAAGGTCTGATAATTATGGGAGAGAGGACAGTACTGTGATCTAGTGTGTTATGTATTTTTATATATAGAGATCCCAAATGGACATGCTGTACATTCTGTATAATCAAAATCAACATGTAGACTTACCTCATCATCATCATCATATAATGCTTCTAGAAGATCATGGACTTTTCTAATATCAGGTCTCTTCTTGTAGTCATCCTTCAGACACAACTCTATCAACGGCTTAAGAGGATGTTCATTTGACAGTTTGGACAGATCACCTCTCCGACGCTCCAACTCTGGTACAGTTCCAATGCCAACCAGACCACATGTCGGTTGGCACTGAGTAGCAATCTGCAACATCAGCACTCCTAAGGAGAACACATCCACCTTCACACTGAAATGAGAATCGCCACTTTTCAGTGCTTCTGGTGGCATGTACACGACATTACCAGGAGCAGTAGTGCTCATGTATACGTCTCCTTTCTCCAGCAGTTTGGATTGACCGAGATCGCTCACTTTCACGCTGCCGTCTTCACCGATCAACACGTTTTTATCCGTCACGTCGCGATGGGCTACGGGAGGATTCCTTTCGTGAAGAAACTTAAGACCAGACGCAATATTAAGACATATTTCTAACTGTCTCTTTTGAGTCAAAGTACCGCTATTCCGTTGAAGATACACACGGAGATTCTCCTTCATTCGTTCTAAAACCAACATGGGCTCGCCGGTTCTGCTTTCAAAGGCACCGTACGATTGGATGATATTAGGGTGGCTTTCGAGACTGGCTAGAAGCTGACATTCTCTGATAAAATCCTCGAGAGGTTTATCTCGGGCTATCTCACTGTGGACAGTTTTCACTGCTACAGGGCCACCCTTAAATGTTCCTTCTCGTACAGCACCATAAGCTCCTCGTCCAAGCTCTTTGGAAGAAAGTTTCAAGTTGGTAGGGCATTTTGGGAGCCGTGGACGTTCAGCCATACTTCATGAGTAAGAGTGTTGTTTTTTATTGCATTCTTCATTAGATCTTGTGACATACTTGGCCTAATTCTTCGTTTCTTTGTGTACCTATATAGCCGGAAAAATTGGTGGGGATTTTAAATTTGACGATTTGGCGATCTTGCGGATACCCTCTAAATTTCAATATTTATAGGTAGACATCATGCGCAAAGAAAAAGAAAAAAATTGGCAAAAAAAGAAAGAAAATCAGAAATTCTAAATCATTACCATAAAAACTAGAAAATAGGGGAACTTTAAGATCTAAAGCCAACCTTAAAGCATTGATATCAACATCATTGGACTCAGCTGCATGTCCATGGCTCGACCATCTTTTTGGTGGCTAGGGGGAAACTCTAGTTCCCTTTCAAGTGAACTTTGTTTCCGCCCATAAACTCATTGTGCTCCTCAGGGGACATGAGTGGGCAGGGGTAATATCAATGATGATGATATCAAGTCAATGAACTAACAAAAAGTAGCTAAATAGTTTAACACACCACCTTGCCTTCAAAAGAGGCAAGAGTGATGTCGTTAGCATCTAACAATCTTCATGATCTGGACCTGCAATCTCCAGCCATGATTGCAGATCTGATCAGCACAAATAAAACCTGTACTGCAGTCAACCCATCACTTGGGAGTAAGGCAGTTTTCTCTTCTCAGCAATTGCATCAGCAAATCTCTTGAAACAAATGGTGCTTTCCCTTGCCATGCCTCCTGTTGTCAACAGGACTAGGGAGGTGAACACCTCTCCTTCAACTTTCCTAACTCTTTCACCATACTTGCACTTCTTCACTCTTTCATGCATTCTGTAAAGGTATACGCAATTTTTTCTTCACATATCAATACAGCTATAATTGCAGGATTGAGGAACACGTCATGGCGTTGCTTAAGTATCGAAGGAGTCCATTTCTCTTTGACAAATATACAGATGCAAATACAGAGTCAGGCCATATATATAGTTAATCTGTGCGTAGTTGGCCATCCTCATGCACTACTGTGTGTGGGGTAAGGTTGGCTACACTTATGGCCTGACTAACACACGGACATGTTTGCAAATATAAAAGTTATCGTTGGCTACCACAAATGATAACCTGACCGAGTGGCAGTGTACACAGCCATTGGACTGGATAACTTCAAAACCTTGAACTGCATTGAAACCATTCAAACCGTTAAATTTAAATGCCGTCAAATATTCCAGCTATGCAGAATATAGATCCACTAATTGAAACATCGAGCAATGTGGTTATGACTCTTATATGGCCTCTCAAATCTTCTAGTCATTTGACTACACACCTCACTTCATGCAGTAAATCAACTGTAGTAGTCTGTAGAGAGTTGGGATGGGATGGGAGGGACAACGTTAACACGTCCAATGCCTCACTTCCATTAATATTCCTCCTTCCCTTAGTTGGGAGTAGCAGGTCAATATCTAGAAGATCAGTCCCAGCTGGGTAGATGCAATAGGCTGTCTTATAGTCTCTAAATAATCCAAAACACAAATATTTGAGGTACTTGAAGAAGAGGGAAATGGTACTAGAAGGTCTGGCATCCAACAATGATGACTGTACCACTAAGATCACAATGGCAGTGCTCTCTTGTGGTGGAGAGGCTGAATGATCCACTGGTGTTGATAATGATAATAAAATGGATGTACTTACTGAGGGATTAGGTGAGGGGTCGGATGTGGGATTAGGTGAGTGGTCAGATGAGGGATTAGATGAGGGGTTGGATGAGGGATTAGGTAAGGGGCTGGATGGGTGAGGGATTAGGTTGACTGGAATCAGAACCCATGCTTTCAGTAAGACTTGTAGAAACATGTTTCTGACTCCTTTCTTTTCCACTGACAACATCAGGGGGAATTCTCCAGGTGGTGTTCAAACTATAATACTAGTTAACCCAACTACTTTTCTCAGTTTCACTGAGTACAGGTACCACAGCCTCAAAGGGATCTTTGAATGGTAGTCTATCATCAGTATCCTCTCCTCCACCTCACTAGACAGTTTCCTGCGCCCTTGAATCTCCAACTGCTTGGCCTCTGATGTGAGATGCTCATCATGCAATAGTGGATCTGTCAACAGGAGATCTCATTTGCTCCCTTTCCGTAGCATGTAACTTTCAATCTCTGATAGAAGATTGCTAAAGGATCATGCTACAATCAAAGAATACATACAAACTTTATGTATATACACACTATAGGAAGCAAGTTACATCTGACTCTGAGTTAGACCAGCTGCAGACTGGCTTGCCAGACTACTCGACCTTTTCCCATTCATACAATTATAGACACTGAATAACCACCTGATCTGATTTATCGTTCTTTGATACATCCAGCTGCGTATAAACTGTAGTTGATCATGTGTGCCGATCTGAGAGCAATCAGACCAGCTATTCTTGTGTCACTGTCTCAGACATTCAAATACTTTATGTGCCGATTTTCTGCTAAATCTATTACCCCTATACAGTGATATTTGATAATTAAAGCTAAATCAAAAGGTCAAACTTGATACTTGCATTTCTCTTCATCTTATGCATATATACAGAGATTTGTATTAGCTCTCCTAAACAATCCATCGGCTACAGAACACTAAGGCAGTAGCTACTGTCTTTAACAGCAAGTTCATATTTCAAGAAAATTAATATAGGCTTCTGAAAGGCTTACCCTATTGTGTGGTAAAGGTATTAAGGGTTACATTAGCAGTTTAACTAGCATGCTGTACTGTTCATAATCAATGTGATTGGGGTCACAGCAAAATGCAATAGGCTTAAATCTGTCACTGAGATACAACACAGTATTGCCTCAGTTATGCTTGCTAATATTGATTAACCCTTAAATGCTAATACAATTGGGTGACTCTAAATAATACACCATTTTCCTACATGGTACTTTTCCTACATGCAATTTTTTATGTATGCTCTTCTATGACTCCTCTATTTTCATCCAAAGCTCTCTCTACATTTAGTTCCATTTAGGCTTTTTTAACTAAAAGTCTTATAATATAGCAAAAATCAAGTCATTATTGATTTTGTAGGCATTAATAATTAAATAGGGCAGCCATGTTTTTTAACCAACCCTACTGTAGAGACTACTCTTAGATATTGTACATAGGTCATTAGTGATTGAAAGGTGGAAAACCATAGTTATGGATATATAGCAGTGGAGTGGGAGATAAATTAGCAAGCACAGTATGCAACTGTACATACGTATATTACTTACTATACAAAAACACTTCTTTTAACAATAACCAAAGTTAATAATTTATTAAATTCTTCATAAAAGTTTCTACTTGAATATCAAAACAAAGAGGCAGTGTCTACAAAGAAAGGCATCATAATCAAGATGTTTGTTTTCAAGCTGACTCTGGAAGTGATTTCAGCTGACTATGCAACCATTTGAAGTTGGGACGCTCTGCCGGATCCATTTTCCAACAGTCTGACATCAGCTCATATACCTTTGGTGGGCAGTCATCAGGACATACTGGTCTACCACCTCGCTTAACATGATTGACAGTGTCATCAACAGGCTACAGTAATACCACAATGGAATAATGGAATTATTAGTCTAGCAATATCACAGTGCAGGTGCTAAGTAGTAACCTACCATTCTAGGGTACGGCACTCTACCAAATGTGTATATCTCCCAAAGCAAGATACCAAAGCTCCACACATCTGATTTGGTTGAAAATTCCTTAACCAAAGGCAGTCAAGTGTATGTACATACATACATAACTCAATTGTAAGTCAGTTATTTCAGTTAAGAGCTACCAACAGACTGTATAACAATATGCAGATACACACTCACTCCTTCAATGGCTTCTGGAGCAGTCCATTTAACAAGAATGTTTTTAACATAAGAAGCAAAGTTCTGATGCCGTGCTAAATGAAAATCAGATACTTTAGATGTATTATTCCAAGCTACTAAGATACTTTGGGCAGCCAAATTTCTACATACATAATATGCATGTACATGATGATGAGAGTGCTACTTCATATACTTCACACAATTAACCATTACCTGTGAATAATTTCCTTGGATTCTAAGTAAGCCATCCCACAACTAACATCACATGCAAACCCAATCTGATGTGATTTCTGTATTACAGCCCTTCCTTGTGACCTCAGATACTCTATCAGTGCCCCCTTCTCCATAAATTCAGTTAAAATATAGACCACTGTGTCATCCATTGACACCCCAATCAATTTAACTAAGTTTTTATGTTGGAGAGCTGTCATAACTGAAGCTTCTATTAGGAAAGCTTGTAATCCTTTGTGAGTGTCATTGAGAGACTTTATGGCCACTTTTTGTCCTTTATATTCACCTTGAAACACTTCTATATAATTTTTTCAAAAGATGACAAATATGGCTCCATACTCATACATTTGTACGTATATATATACATTGTAGAATACAAATTGATATCTTAGAAAATGTTCCTCTAACAGACCTTCTGACTTTCCAAAATGTTGCGTAGCTCATAAGCTTAAACAGTTAGGTCACTGGACCAATATTTTATTTACATTAAAGAATCAAAAATTCTATTTGACAGCAATAAAAGGGAGCTCTAACAGGATGTGTCACTAGGACTACTGAAAGGCTGTAGAGTAGGAGGAAACTACTCAAAGAAAATATGCTATACAACAAGGGTCAGGTTAAGGACCTCCCAGGGATATGATCAAGAACACCTACCAGAGGTGAGGGTTTCTTGCATACGAAGAAACCAAAACAAAAAGAAGGACTGAGTGGAGTGTAATAAACACATATATGATGGCTGCAAAGTTACTGCCATAAAGAATTTGGTGATGGAAAAAATGCATATATAATCATTTTGAGAGAAACCTCGACAAAAGGTAGAGGTGCTCGCTTAGTATGTATATGTAGAGGTGAGCGATGCAAATAATAATTAGAAATTGATTTAGTTGTATTTTGTATGCAGTGTGATTATGTCTAATTTTGCAGCTTTACATTGAGCTTGAAAATGGCAATAATTCCAATGCTCTTACTGTTGTTAAGGATAGTACTATTGTTGGTCATGCCCCCTACAATCTGACCCTCATCTTACAACAGTTTCTGCCAAGAGATTTATATAAGGGCACCTAACACTCCTTTTGTGTTTAGTGTGTACTGCAGTATGATTTTAATTGTATGTACTAAATAAAAGGTGTCTACTTTTAGAGATAAATTTTCTATGGCTATAATATAAATTGGAATTCTTCAGTGTCTGGTGAATGGAATATATAAATGGTTGCTATTCAGAGGTCACTAACATAAGGAGAACACACTAAAAAATTCGGTGCTTGTGCAATAGTGTGCACCCACTATTTGGAGTGGCTGTTAATAGAGGTTCCACTATAATAGGTTTCCCCCTATATAATTTCAGCACACTTAATATATATCAGAGAGTACAGTTCTTCTTCTTTTATTGAATGGACTACCGCTAATATGCGAACTTATGTGGACACATAAAAGTTATAAATCATCATAAATATTTCCGAACTAGGGAATAGACAGCCCTAGTCCGAATACGCTCTACAAGAAGCATGTAAGTTGTGAAAAGCGAAAATTGTGGTCTTCTCAGCCGCCATTTTTAGATAGGAGATCATGGTTTTCGGCATATTTCTCTTGTCTGAGACGTAATTTCGAGATTTTCGCCAAGAAAATTTAAAATCAATTTCAAACAAGTAATATTAAGACGAAAAAAAAGTAAATAAAAAACATACACAAAAATGACGTTAGAAGTAGGAATGGCAGTGTTCACTAATACATCTGCAAAAAGTATCGCAACAAGACGGTGATTATATGATAAGGCTAATCATACAGAAGCTGCATATATACTGAAATTTAAGTAACTTAACCATACACTTCTGTGTTTGGGCGCACCAAGCTATGATTAGCCTTATCATATAATCACTGTCTTGTTTTGATACTTTTTGTAGATGTATTAGTGAATACTGCCATTCATATATACTTCTAACGTCATTTTTGTAAATGTTTTTTATTTACTTGTATATAAGAGAGTCAGCTGGTCACACTTAAAATCACCAATGCACACACACACACAAGCATATGTACGTACCTCCAAACTCTCCTTTGCCAATCTGAGATCCAAATTTAATATCACTTTTTGGTATACTCCATCCAGCTGTAAATGGTAATATATAGTGGATATCTGACATATATACTGTAATATCACCCAGGAGCTGCATAACTTATGTATGAACGCCTACCTTCAATAAAAGCCTTTCGATCAACAGAAACCTCCATACCCCTACCAACCTTGACAACAGGTTCCTTTAATTTTGTTACTAATCCATCTGCATCGTGCTTATAATGTTCAACTAACTGTGTCAGGTTCTCAAAGTATTCCTCTTCATCAATTGTATACTGGTTCTTCACAAGTTCTATCTTGTAATGTTCAACTTTCCCATTATGACTGCTTGAAAACAAGTATTTCGAGTTTAAAAAACTCATGGGGTGCCAGGCGCCTCTAAGTAAACTCAAACTACTTGGCTGGTTCTCATAGATATCCGGTTAACCCATTTCCGATCGACCCTTGTTGGCCGTCAATTTTTCAAGGCCATATCTCGTAGAAAACGTTTTTGCGCAAGCTTTACGTTACATAGTATTAGTAAGGGTGGTTTTAAGCCCATTTCGTTTGTTCAATGTTCTACGCTAAGGAAGAGAAAGCTAATTTTAAGCTAGAAAACGAAAGCTAGCCGAGCGTCCGCCACTTTTTGACGGATATATATTATATACATAGTACTACACAGTACAAGTTACAAATTTATGATCATGAGGTCCATGTTAAAATTACAATCAGGTACTATAGCTACACATGCAGTGCAAGTTACAAATTTATAGAGATCCAAGTGACCCATAGGATAATCAGTATTTTAAACAGTACAAGACTTTAGTCACACTGTTGCAGGCTTTGAAATTCTCAACTACTGCATAGAGAGAAGTAGTTGATACAGATCATCCAATTGCCAAGGTAGAACACATGGCCTGGGCAATTACCTTTTCACACCTTAGTATAGACTGAAGATGATGCATCTGCAAGCCATTTATCAACAAAGTTTCCAGTCCTAAAGGGGTCTCAGCTAATAACCACAGGGACATCATATGACATACGTATATAAAGGCCTTGGCCTTTTATGTCCTTGTGTATATACAAGTTACAAAATGGTCTCTAACCCTGTTGATTATGCGAATACATGCAACTAAACAATAGGTATTCTTAGCTCCCTCACAAGGCAAATCAAATCTGCTGTGGTTATTAGCTGAGACCCCTTTAAGACTGGAACCTTTGTTGATATATGGCTTGCAGATGCATCATCTTCAGTCTATACTAAGGTGTGAAAACGTAATTGGTAGGCCATGTGTTCTACCTTGGCAATTGGATGATCTGTATCAACTACTTCTCTCTATGCAGTAGTTGAGAATTTCAAAGCCTGCAACAGTGTGACTAAAGTCTTGTACTGTTTAAAATACTGATTATCCTATGGGTCACTTGGATCTCTATAAATTTGTAACTTGCACTGCATGTTTAGCAAGTACCTGATTGTAATTTTAATATTATATAGTCACTTGCATGGACCTCATAAATTTGTAACTCGTACTGTGTAGTACTTAATTGTAATATATATAATATATATATACAAGATTACGAACAGGAAGCCATACGTTAACATAATTTCTGAAAACAATTTAGGGGCGCCTATGGCACCCCAAAAACTTTCATGTAGGGTTATCTCAGCAACAATATAGTAAATTCCTTACCAAAGGCTAAGGACAAAGCCGCCAGGAAACATAACTCGGATCAAGAAAAGTCCATTTTTTCTAGGAGTTAAAAGGGTTTCTGCTTCCTGTTGTGTTTTATTTCCATGATACCACCTACATACATACATATGTACAGTGAACTTGTGCAGTATCAGGCAGAAAGGTAAATAGAAACAATTCATTAACTTATAACCTAGTGCAAAGGGTTAAAACTGCTATTCACACAGTGATGTTTCAATCATGCTTCCATTCATTCATTATTTTCATTTCAATTGATGACTCATTAGGCCAAAAATGTATATTAGGCCACTACACCAAAAATGAGCAGGAGCTATTGCACAATAGGTCTACAAACAAGAGAGAAACTGTTTCACAATACCTATGGAGCAGCTATTCCACAATAGGCCACTACACCAATGGAGCTGTTACACAATAAGCCATTATACCAAGGGAGCAGCTTTTGCACAGTAGGCCACTATACAATGGAGCAGCTGTTGTACGGTAGACCACTACACCAAATGAGCAGCTATTGCACAATAGGCCACCATACAATGGAGCAGCTGTTGCATAATAGGCCACTACAACAATGGAGCAGCTGTTGCACAATAGGCCACTACACCAAATGAGCAGCTATTGCACAATAGTTCACTAAGACTTACGGCATCATGGTCAACTTCACTTGCTTCTGTTCTTTTGCCTTATGTTTGTTCTGAAATACAATCACAAAGTTAGCTGGAATCATTCCTTCCAGCCCATCTTCTCTCTTAGCCTTGTACCAGTTGGGATCCTAAGAGTAACATACGTATAATAGCTAGAGCTAGCATTATGTTATCATCTCGCTACTTTTGTATGTATGTAGTAGTTGACTGTCTTGTTACTGTAGAGTTTGACTAAACATTGACTCACCCTTGAAGCACTGACTATTGTCATTGTGTCCCCCTTGTCAAACGGTAAATCCTATTAGAGAGAGGCTCCTGTTAGCCACATGATACCATTGAGGTCATTAATCACAATGCAAACAGATTTATTGAGTAGTTATTAATTGACTTAGTTTAACTACATATTTCTCTCACTGGCCACCTGCTGAAGAGAACTTTACAATGGAAATGTACTTTTCCAAAAAAATATGATCTAACAAGTTAACCCAAACCTGATAACTTACGTACATGCTTTGAAGAAGCTTTGAAGTTGTACTTTCCAACTACAACTGTCCCACTTGACCAAGGCTCTACTACATCATCTTCACAACAAATCTAAATTATTAAAATGTTGAACCATCATCAAAAGTCAGTTACATTGCATGTGTGTGTATAGAAGAGCAGAATGGCTTTCAGCATTTGGGATTGCTAAAGATCGGCTGAAGACACAATTCACGTGTGTGTTGCAGTCAATTTCCTAATATCCAGTGATTCCAAGAAAGATCCTCTGGTAACCTTAAGGAAGCAATTTAAGCTAAGTAGCCTTCAATCGCCATTTTTGATGATTTGATGTAACAGTATTCGGGATGCAGGATATGTTTCCAAATTGTTGCCAATAACGCACATTCGTATCAAGCACATGCACCGTTACAGGTACGATTGAATTGCAGCACTACATATGAAGAATGCAGATTATAATTACGCGAATAAGTCGTATTGAAGGTGAAATCGAAGGTTTAACGTACATAGGGTAATTCCGAACGGAAAGAAACCAAATGGCTCAATCTCAAACCTCAGTCCAAGACATAATCAAGGCAGTGACCCAGATGATTGGGATTGAGACAGCAGTTGAAGCCCTTGTTAATGGCCATGGCCCATTCATCTCCTTACCCACTGGATATGGCAAATCAGTTATCTATGCTGTCCTTCCTGGAACATTTGACCCCATTAGAGGTACGTTAGCACACAGCAGGCACATTAATTGGATAAGGATTGGATTGGATAATTGGCTACCATACATTAGACTGTAAATGACACCAAACATACATGAAGTTCAGTCTGGTTGTTGTTTATAAGGCAGCACTGATTTGATCAGTCTACAGCTCTAGGGATACAGTCTACAGCTAGATGGAGACTGACTACAGCTACATCACTACAGTCTACAGCTAGATGGATAGATTAACACCAAGTTCATGAAATATTTGCCCCTGTGCTTGTTGATTGTTATTGCAAAGCATGGCTGAATGTGAAATTGAACTCTTTTGAAAGTAAATGGCAGGGTGGTACTTAGGGACCAGAAAACACTTTTACCTATGGATGGGCTATGCAAGATTTCGGCCTGGACAATATTTGGAAAGAACCTGGTAATAATGCAGCATGTACCATTGGTCACATGAGGTGGATTGAAGCAAGTGTAGTCAGTAATGGGGATGCCAACCTTAAGATATATATATGTTGTGTGATGGTAAACCTGATAATTCAATAGAGTCATGTTATTCAACTGGAAAATACACTCCCCTCATCCTCTGAAATTAACTGAGTCAATTGAGGTGTATATATTTCACAATTCCTCCATCAAATTCATGTAACATGCGGCTATTGATGCTGTTTACCATGCAGTTCAATGGAGCAAGATTGACTCGCTCACCCAACCACCTGGTGTCTCTCGCATATTGGTGTTGATGTTGGGATGCACAGTTTGGATTAGCTCTTCAGGTTATTGTGTTAGCTTTCCTATGGTTACTGGGAGTGTGATTAAGTCAGGAGAGTCTCTAAGTGGAAAGGCTCTATCACCAATTGCAATGGCAAAGTCACCAGCTGATGTGTCTCTCTGAATGTGAACTCTTATGTTTGTGTGAAGGTACGTACATGGCTGAACTGCCATAGGTAGGATTTCTGCAGAGATACATCTACAATGTTGGCCCGTGTAACACATATAGGATGACAGGAAACTGAAATCTGCACAGAAAAGTGTTGCTATACCTCCCATTGGACAATCTTTACAGGTTATATCCCTCAGAGTCAGTCCTCAAATGCAAGCCGATGTGTTATCGAGGCCTGACAGTGTACACTCTGCCAATAAATATGGTGCTTCAAAGACCCTTGGCAACTGCAGTCCCATGTTTGCCGCGATTCCACACTTTCTTGGTTTTGTCCCAAGTGTAGAACTTTGGAACATCAGCATAAGTCAGAGTCTGGGCAAAGTCATCCCTTTGACACTGTGTGAAGAATTCTGTGAGGGTGGTAGAAGGTGGCTGGCTGTACATTTGCTCGATGCAAAGCAGATTGTTCGGTGAAGTAAATCCTTTGTGCATTTTCAAGGTCAACCGCAAATGGAATCACAGGAGGAAAGCATTCATGTCTAGGGAAATGGAGGATACGCCAAGTAGCCTTACAGCTGCTCACATAACGTGCTTGCTGGAACTGCTGGACCTTATTTGTGTTTTGCTGCTGATCAGATGGCTGGATAGTGTAGACTGCTTGGTCACAACCCTTGGTCACATACTTTAGCACATACTACCATTCTATATAAGATGTGGACATGTGGGAGACCTCGAGCTCTCTTTTGAAACTCAATGCAGTATAACCATGCTATAGCATGTGTCCAAAGATGCCACCCTAAGTCATCAATTTCTTACATTTTAACCTAAAAACTAGGGCAAGGAGGTCTGATCTTGTGGCCCTGGCCTTGTAACAGCTTTGTGATGATTTCAGGCCATTTGGAAGTTGTGGTCATTGAGTTGATAAGGTAGGGCCTGCCATATTTCTGTACATAGGTCATTGCATCCATCTGCCTCTCATGCATGTAACTAGGACCTCCAGTAATAATTATTGTAGATGGCAAGATGACACGCTGTCCAGCATTCCATGGTTCAGCATCACTTTTCAAAAGGAGTCACGAGCCTATAATAACTGTCAGTCTGCAATTGCTTTTGCTCCCTGCAAATAAACAAAAGTCCTTCCGTCTCGATCTTGCAACAAGCATCAACCAGGAATTGCTGGAAGAGTTGTCGTGCTTTTAGAAGATAATCTGTCTCCCTGACTAGGGGGTGGAAGGAGTAGTATGCCATCTGGGTAATCTTCTTGCCATTACGCTGGCACAATAGATATTATATCCATTTGTTCCCTGAGGAAACAGCAGTGGATACTGATTGGGGATTGAGAACTTCACTAGCCAAGAAATCGAGGAACATATGTTGATTGTTACCAAATTTACCAAATGTTTTGGCCCAATCTAGGGCCTTCATCAGTGGTAAATCAAACAATACACAGCATAGTGACTTATATATACAAACAACGGGGGGAGGGGGAGGCAGGAAAACATGTGGGCGGCAATAAAATATGGGTGAAGATAGAGGTGGCTGTGTGGGTGTGTGTTTACAAAAGTGAATAACTAAACTGATAAGGTCTGATGATTCTGTTTAAAAACCAATAAATGACCGAAATGATACGGTCTGATAATTGTGGGAGAGAGGACAGTACTGTGATCTAGTGTGTTATGTATTTTATATATAAAGATTCTAAATGGACATGCTGTACATTCTGTATATTCAAAATCAACATGTAGACTTACCTCATCATCATCATATAATGCTTTTAGAAGATCATGGACTTTTCTTATATCAGGTCTCTTCTTGTAGTCATCCTTCAGACACAACTCTATCAACAGCTTAAGAGGATGTTCATTTGACAGTTTGGACAGATCACCTCTCCGACGCTTCAACTCTGGTACAGTTCCAATACCAACCAGACCACATGTCGGTTGGCACTGAGTAGCAATCTGCAACATCAGCACTCCTAAGGAGAACACGTCCACCTTCACACTGAAATGAGAATCGCCACTTTTCAGTGCTTCTGGTGGCATGTACACGACATTACCAGGAGCAGTAGTGCTCATGTATACGTCTCCGTTCTCCAGCAGTTTGGATTGACCGAGATCGCTCACTTTCACGCTACCGTCTTCACCAATCAACACGTTTTTATCCGTCACGTCGCGATGGGCTACGGGAGGATTCCTTTCGTGAAGAAACTTAAGACCAGACGCAATATTAAGACATATTTCTAATTGTCTCTCTAGGGTCAAAGTACTGCTATTTCGTTGAAGATACTCACGGAGATTCTCCTTCATTCGTTCTAAAACCAACATGGGCTCGCCGATTCTGCTTTCAAAGGCACCGTACGATTGGATGATATTAGGGTGGCCCTCGAGACTGGCTAGAAGCTGACATTCTCTGATAAAATCCTCGAGAGGTTTATCTCGGGCTATCTCACTGTGAACAGTTTTCACTGCTACAGGGCGACCATTAAATTTTCCTTCTCGTACAGCACCATAAGCTCCTCGTCCAAGCTCTTTGGAAGAAAGTTTCAAGTTGGTAGGGCATTTTGGGAGCCGTGGACGTTCAGCCATACTTCATGAGTAAGAGTGTTGTACGTGGTAATACTTGTTGTTTTATTGCATTCTTTAGATCTTGTGACATACTTAGCCTAATTCTTCGTTTCTTTTGTGTACCTATAACCGGAAAAAAAATTAATTTGACGATTTGGCGATCTTGCGGATAACCGCTAAATTTCAATTTTTATACGCATACGATAGACATCATGCGCAAAGAAAAAGAAAAAGAAAAAATTGGGGAAAAAGGAAGGAAAATCAGAAATTCATAATGAATACCATAAAAACTAGAACATAGGGGAACTTTATGATCTAAAGCCGACCTTAAAGCATTGATATCAACATCATTGGACTCAGCTGTCTATGGTTCGACCATCGATCTTTTTGAGTGGCTAGGGGAGACTCTATATATTTTCCTTCAAGTGAACTTTGGTTCAGCCCATAAAGTCATTGTGCTCCTTAGGGGACATGAGTGGGCAGGGGTAATATAAATGATGATGATATCAAGTCAATGAACTAACAAAAAGTAGCTAAAAAGTTTAACACACCAGCTTTCCTTCAGAAGAGGCAAGAGTGATGTCGCTAGCATCTAACAATCTACACAATCTGGACCTGGAATCTCTAGCCATGCATGATTGCAGATCTGATTAGTGCAAATAAAATCATGTACTGGAGCCAACCCATCATTTGGGAGTAAGGAAGTTTTCTCTTCTCAGCAATTGCATCATCAAATCTCTTGAAACAAATGGTGCTTTCTCTTGCCATGCCTCCTGTTGTCGACAGGGCTAGGGAGGTGAACACCTCTCATTCAACTTTCCTAACTCCTTCACCATACTCTCGCTTCTTCACTCCTTCATGCATTCTGTACAGGGATACGCAATTACTACTTCACATATCAATGCAGCTATAGTTGCAGGTTTGAGGAACAAGTCATGGCGTTGCTTAAGTATCAAAGGAGTCCATTTCTCTTTGATAAATATAAATACAGACGCAAATACACTACTGTTTGTGGGATAAGGTTAATTGGCTACATCCGTGGCCTAACTAACATGCATGTGGACATGTTTGCATAAAAGTTACGGCTAAAGCTACCACATAGGATAACCTGACCATGCGGCAGTATACACGTGCACGGCCATAGGACATGATAACTTCAAAACCTTGAACTGAAAAAATGTGTGTATTTTGACAAATTACTCCTACTTCAGCAATCATGATACGTCCATATGAAATAGATGCGTATCATAAAACCATTGTCACAATAGGTGATGAGATAAAAAAATTATATATATATATATGTATTTATATAATTTGCAGATCTACAAATTCATTTATGAATGTGTCATACATAAACATGTACAGACAATAAAATTAAATAGATGTACAATGATCATTGAACAATATTTCATTCTCATTTTCACCTAAAGAGAAGAAATGAACTTTAACTGCAAAAAGTACGTATCACCACCTACCATTTCCAGTGTCCCTACAAGGTGCAAAGGTCAAACAGTCTCTTCTTCACCTGGTCATATTGAACAGTGTAACAAGATAGTCATTTAACTATCTCATGACACTGATATTTGGCCTCTCAAATCTTCTAGTCATTTGACTACACAACTCACTTCATGCAGTAAACCAATTAACTGGTCAAGTAGTAGTCTGTAGAGAGTTGGGATGGGAAGAAAGTGACAACACGTCCAATTAATGCCTCACTTCCATTAATATTCCTCCTTCCCTTAGTTGGGAGTAGCAGGTCAATATCTAGAAGATTAGTCCCAGCTGGGTAGATACAGTAGGCTGTCTTATAGTCTCTAAATAATCCAAAATACCAATATTTGAGGTACTTTAAGAAGAGGGAAATGGTTCTAGAAGATCTGGCATCCAACAATGATGACTGTACCACTAAGATCACAATGGCAGTGCTCTCTTGTGGTGGAGAGGCTGAATGATCCACTGGTGTTGATAACGATAATAAAATGGATGCACTTGCTGAGGGATTAGGTGAGGGGTCGGATGTGGGATTAGGTGAGTGGTCGGATGAGGGATTAGGTGAGGGGTTGGATGAGGGATTAAGTGAGGGGTTGGATGAGGGATTAGGTGAGGGGTTGGATGAGGGATTAGGTGAGGGGTATGGTGAGGGATTAGGTTGACTGGAATCAGAACCCATGTTTTCAGTAAGACTTGTAGAAACATGTTTCTGACTCTATTCTGACAACATCAGGGGGAATACTCCAGGTGCATGGTGTTCAAACTATACTAGTTAATCCAACTACTTTTCATCTGGCATATCAGTTTCACTGAGTACAGGTACCACAGCCTCAAAGGGACCTTTGAATGGTAGTCTATTGTCAGTATCCTCTCCTCCACCTCACTAGACAGTTTCTTGTGCCCTTTAATCTCCAACTGTTTGGCCTCTGATGTGAGATGCTCATCATGCAGTAGTGGATCTGTCAACAGGAGATCTCACTTGCTCCCTCTCCGTAGCATGTAACTTTCAATCTCAGATAGAATATTGCTAATCATTGGAGGATCATGCTACAATCAAAGAATACCAACAAACTATATGTATAAAGTAAATAAAAAACATTTACAAAAATGATGTTAGAAGTAGTAATGGCAGTGTTCACTAATACATCTGCAAAAAGTATCGAAACAAGACACTGATTATATGATAAGGCTAATCATACAGAAGTTGCATATATACTGAAATTTAAGTAACTTAACCATACACTTCTGTGTTTGGGTGCACTAACCTGAAGTAGGAATGGTGCACCCAAACACAGAAGTGTATGGTTAAGTTACTTAAATTTCAGTATATGTGCAACTTCTGTATGATTAGCCTTATCATATAATCAGTGTCTTGTTTCGATACTTTTTGCAGATGTATTAGTGAACACTGCCATTACTACTTCTAACATCATTTTTGTAAATGTTTTTTATTTACTTGTATTCCCCCTTTTTCCTCTTAATATTATTTGTTTTAAATTGATTTGAAAGTTTTCTTGGCGAAGATCTCAAAATAACGTCTTAGCAAGAGAAATATGCCGAAAACCATGATCTCTTAATTAAAAAATGGCGCCCGAGAAGACCACAATTTTCGCTCTTCACAATTAACATGCTTATTGTAGAGCGCATTCAGATTTAGGGTTGTCTATTCCCTAGTTTCGAAATATTTATGACGATTTATAACTAGTACGTGCCCGCATAATTTCGCATATTAGCGCTAGTCTATTCAATAAAAGAAGAAGAAGAAAAAATGAATTTTTGGAAGTGGGTCTATTCCTAGTTAGCCACTTTTTGAACGCTATAGAGCGTGTAGAGCGTCGAAACATGTTTTGGCATTTAGGAAAGCGTGCATTAATCGCTGCAAATAACCGAAAATCGCTTCGTTGGCGATTTATGAGGTGTTGATTGCTAATACATTGGATAGGGCGGCCATTTTTTTTTTCCGGCCATTCCTACTTAGAGAGTACGGTATGATACACACTATAGGAAGCAAGTTACATCTGCCTCTGCTGTTAAAGACAGTAGCTACTGCCTTAGTGTTCTGCAGCCGATGGATTGTTTAGGAGAGCTAATACAAATCTCTGTATATGTGCATAAGATGAAGAGAAATGCAAGTATCAAGTTTGACCTTTTCATTTAGCTTTAATTATCAAATATCACTGTATAGGGGTAATGGATTTAGCAGAAAATAAGTATTTGGATGTCTGAGACAGTGACACAAGAATAGCTGGTCTTTATCGCTCTCAGATCAGTTCACATGGTCAATCACAGTTTATATGCAGCTGGAGGTACCAAAGAACGATAAATCAGATCAGGTGGTTATTCAACGTCTATAATAGTATGGATGGGAAAAGGTCTATCTAAGTTATCTGGCAAGCCAGTCTGCAGCTGGTCTAACTCAAGTTACATATTTCAAGAAATATAGGCTTCTGAAAGGCCTACCTTATTGTGTGGTAAAGGTATTAAGTGTTACATTAGCAATTTAACTAGCATGCTGTACTGTTCATAATCAATGTGATTGGGGTCACAGCAAAATGCAATAGGCTTAAATCTGTCACTGAGGTACAACACAGTATTGCCTCAGTTGTGCTTGCTAACATTGATTAACCCCTAAATGCTAATTGCAATTGGGTGACTCTAAATAATACACCATTTTCCTACATGGTACTTTTACTACACGCAATTTTTTATGTACACTCTTCTATGAATCCTCTATCTTCATCCAAAACTTTCTCCAGGTTTAGTTCTATTTAGGTTTTTTTAACTAAAAGTCTATTAATATAAGCAAAAATCAAGTCATTTTGATTTTATGGGCATTAATAATTAAATAGGGCAGCCATGTTTTTTAACCACCCCTACTGTAGAGACTACTCTTAGATATTGTACATAGGTCATTAGTGATTTAAAGGTGGAAAACCATAGTTATGGATATATAGCAGTGGAGTGGGAGATAAACTAGCAAGCCCAGTATGCAACTGCACATAGGTATATTACTTACAATACAAAAACACTTCTTTTAATAATAACCAAAGTTAATAATTTATTAAATTCTTCATAAAATTTTCTACTTGAATATCAAAACAAAGAGGCAGTGTCTACAAAGAAAGGCATCATAATCAAGATGTTTGTTTTCAAGCTGACTCTGGAAGTGATTTCAGCTGACTATGCAACCATTTGAAATTGGGACGCTCTGCCGGATCCATTTTCCAACAGTCTGACATCAGCTCATATACCTTTGGTGGGCAGTCATCAGGACATACAGGTCTACCACCTCGCTTAACATGATTGACAGTTTCATCAACAGGCTACAGTAATGGAATAATGGAATTATTGGTCTAGCAATATCACAGTGCAGGTGCAAAGTAGTAACCCACCACTTTAGGGTACGGCACTCTACCAAATGTGTATATCTCCCAAAGCAAGATACCAAAACTCCACACATCCGATTTGGTTGAAAATTCCTAAACCAAAGGCAGTCAAGTGTATGTACATATATACGTAACTCAAGTCAGTTACTTCAGTTAAGAGCTACCGACAGACTGTATAACAATATGCAGATACACACTCACTCCTTCAATGGCTTCTGGAGCAGTCCATTTAACAGGAATTTTTTTATCATGAGAGTCAAACTTCTGATCCCGTGCTAAACCAAAATCTGATACTTTAGCTACATTATTCCCAGCTACTAAGATATTTCGGGCAGCCAAATCTCTACATACATTAATACGTATTTCATGATGAGAGTACAACTTTATATACTTCACACAATTAACCATTACCTGTGAATAATTTCCTTGGATTCTAAGTAAGCCATCCCACAACTAACATCACATGCAAACCCAATCTGATGTGATTTCTGTATTACAGCCCTTCCTCGTGACCTCAGATACTCTATCAGTGCCCCCTTCTCCATAAATTCAGTTAAAATATAGACCACTGTGTCATCCATTGACACCCCAATCAATTTAACTAAGTTTTTATGTTGGAGAGCTGTCATAACTGAAGCTTCTGTTAGGAAAGCTTGCAATCCTTTGTGAGTGTCTTTGAGAGACTTTATGGCCACTTTTCGTCCTTTATATTCACCTTGAAACACCTCTACATTTCAAAGATGGCAAATATGGCTCCATATTCATACAGGTGTAAATATATACATTGTAGAATATATACGAATTGATATACATCTAAGAAAAAGTTCCTCTAACAGATTTTGTGACTTTCTAAATCATTGTGTAGCTCACAAGTTTGGACATTAAGGTCACTGGACTGATATTTAATTTACATTGATTAATCAAAAATTCTATTTTACGTACGTACATATATGCATCATTGTAGAATACGAATTCTAATATTGTGATACATAGAACATACATAGAGTAAACCTTTATGGTAAAGTCAGGCCAACCTAACCCAGGTGTTTTGAAAAAGTAAATTATGAAAATTAAAGTGTAAACAAGCCTGAAATAGCTAGTGGTTCCTTTGGTCAAGTAGTAGGCAACCACCTATAGTATATTAAATTATGCATGTTCTACATTCCAGATACTTTGAATGAATGACCTACTTTCAAATTTTTCACAGTAAGGTCACTTACATTGATTTTCTATGTATTAACATTGGAATTCTATTTTACCATGATAAAAGGGACTTCTGACAGACATGTCACTAGAAGTATTAAAAGGTTGTAGAGGAAACTACCCAAAGAAAATGTGCCGTGCAGCATGTGTCAGGTTAACCCTTTCATCAACCACATAAAATGTAAACGGTACCCCCTTATCAGCCGATAGCCTTTATAGTGGCGCAACAGTATAAAGGACATTTACTGACCATTATACAAGCTGATTTCAGTGTTGTTCTTTTGGACTTCCTTAAAATAAACTTTGCTGAATGTTAAAAAAAGAATGGACTTCATTTGGCCAAGAAACACTAAGTATACTAAGCCTGCCTCAAGGCGGCCATTTTGTTTCCTTTGTATTTTCTTGTAAATTTCCATATATCTTACATTTTTTGTTTACATTTGTGTTATCCATATGTTAGGCCTATATCATCCTGTCCTTCATAATACACTTATACTGTGGTATAAACTCATACAATGCTTAAATTAACGAAAATCAATCGATTTGTATAAATTTTATAATGATTGGACGATTTTGAAACCTTGTGGCTGCTAACGGTGTAAACAATTTCGAGTCACTATAGTGGCTATCGGCTGATAAAGGGTTAAGGACGTCCTGAGGAATTGAGATAAAAAGTCTGTCCTACAAAATGGCCAAGAATACCTATTAGAGATTGATTTTGTATATACAAAGGTCACACTTACAAACTAATGCACACACAGGCATACATATGTACCTCCAAACTCTCCTTTGCCAATCTGAGATCCAAATTTAATATCACCTTTCGGTATACTCCATCCAGCTGTAAATGGTAATATATAGTGGATATCTGACATACTGTAATATCACCCAGGAGCTTCATAACGTTTGCATGTATAGTTACCTTCAATAAAAGCCTTTCGATCAACAGAAACTTCCATACCCCCACCAACCTTGGCAACAGGTTCCTTTAATTTTGTTACTAATCCATCTGCATCGTGCTTATAATGTTCAACTAACTGTGTCAGGTTCTCAAAGTATTCCTCTTCATCGATTGTATACTGGTTCTTCACAAGTTCAATCTTGTAATGTTCAACTTTCCCATTATGACTACATTCAAATGGTGGTCATGTAAGTGTACATCTCCATTCACAAAATCTGATTTCTAATTTACAGGTAGTTATGCCAACAACAGTAGTAAACATCTTACCAAACACTTAGGGCGAAGTTGCCAGGAAAGTTTGTGCTAGCACGGATCAAGAAAAGTCCATTTTTTCTAGGAGTTAAAAAGGCATCTGCTTCCTCTCGTGTAATTTTTCCATGATACCACCTACATACACACATATGTAAGTAAACTTGTGAAGTTTTAGGCAAAAAAGTAAAGGGAAGCAATTACTGTTAACCTAATCTAATGTAAAGGGTTAAAACTGCTATCCTAACAGTAATGTCTCAATCATGCCTCCTTTTATATGAGCTATTACTTACATTTCAATTGGTGATATAAAACAACAAAACATAATTTAGGCCACTACATACACAAAGGAGCAGCTATTGCACAATAGGCCACTACATACACAAAGGAGCAGCTATTGCACAATAGGCCACTACGTACGCAAAGGAGCATCTATTACAAAATAGGCCACTACGTACACAAAGGAGCATCTATTGCACAATAGGCCACTACGTACACAAAGGAGCAGCTATTGCACAATAGGCCACTATGTACACAAAGGAGCAGCTATTGCACAATAGGCCACTACGTACACAGAGGAGCAGCTATTGCACAATAGGCCACTACGTACACAGAGGAGCAGCTATTGCACAATAGGCCACTACGTACACGAAGGAGCAGCTATTGCACAATAGGCCACTACGTACACAAAGGAGCAGCTATTGCACAATAGGCCACTACATACACAAAGGAGCAGCTATTGCACAATAGTTCACTAAGACTTACGGCATCATGGTCAACTTCACTTGCTTCTGTTCTTTTGCCTTATGTTTATTCTGAGATACAATCACAAAGTTAGCTGGAATCATTCCTTCCAGCCCATCTTCTCTCTTAGCCTTGTACCAGTTGGGATCCTAAGAATAACATATAATAGCTAGAGCTAGCATCATGTTATTATCTAGGTATGTATGTACGTATGTATGTAGTAGTTGACTGTCTTGTAGAGTTTGACTAAACATTGACTCACCCTTGAAGCACTGACTATTGTCATTGTGTCCCCCTTGTCAAACGGTAAATCCTATTAGAGAGAGGCTCCTGTTAGCCACATGATACCATTGAGGTCACTAATCACTATCCAAACAGATTTATTAAGTCTTTTATAATTGACTTATAGTTTAACTATTTCTCTCACTGGCCACCTGCTGAAGAGAACTTTACCATGGAAATGTACTTTTCATAAAAGTATGATCCAACAAGTAAACTCAAACCTGTTAACTTACGTACATGCTTTGAAGAAGCTTTGAAGTTGTACTTTCCAACTACAACTGTCCCACTTGACCAAGGCTCTACCTAATGAAAATAACACTTCAAAAAATAACTACAGTATCACAGGAAAATTTGTATGGGGATTTTAACTTCCTGGTAAAAATAACTATAACCACATTCACAAAGTCGCAGATTAAAGGTTTGTTTTACTTTCAAAAAGTTGCCTAAAATACATGCACCATCATCATAATCAACAACAAATCTAAATTTTTAAATTTCTAAACAACCAGCAAAAGTTACAGTTACAATGCATGTGCATGTATGTATGAAAGAATGCGTGTAGGCTAGAGGCAAGTAGTTTAGAATTGCTGATCTGATGGACTATAACAACTTGAGTGAGATACAGAGTTCAGATACACAAATCACAATACTTGCAACTTACTGGAGCTCCATCTATAGGATTAGTCTTTTTTGACATTTCAATTAGCTCTTACCTTTCACCATCTAATGTCAGAAAGAGTTATACGTGATAAGCAATCCATTAACTAAGTTACAAAAATGATAGGCCAGCCAATTATTACAAAGAGCGTGTTGTTGTACTTGTCTAAATAACACCATCGAGGAGGGAATCGGTGAACACAAGTTCCAGGATTACAGAGTCCTTCGTATTAAACACGCTGCTTCATATTTCTTCCGGCTTATACCTAAATTGGCCGCGTTTCAAGAGTACTGTATGTGGGGCCACGCAATGAATGATCACTTAGAAATTAGCGCATGTAAATAGACAATAAAACTAAAAGTCATCAGTATGTTATATCAATAATAATACAATAGTTATATTCAGAATGACACAAAACTCACAGGGGTGATTATTTACATTAACTAAGGTTTTTGCATAGGAGAAAAATGAAAAGCGAAAATCTTTCTCTAAGTGTTGAATATTACACTCAGCTATAAGTAGTTCTATAGAAATAGCAATTATTCGTACTTCAAAGAATTACGGGGTAAACTACATGACGATCAACACAGCACGAGAAATGGCAACATAAGTCTGCCTCCCCACTTACCTCCCAACGGACATCTTGCCCATAAATCTATTTATGGTAGAAAAACTTCCACCAATGAGTGCATCGAACAGTAGTGACGTCATAACAAACGGAACAAATTGATAACTTACACGTTTAAAGTTTAAAAATGTGAGGAGTGACGAGTGCGACAGCACTCAGTAAATGTAATTTAGTATGCTGTATGTACAATAAAGGCCTTAAGTAGTAACTGTCATGTTCATTAATGAAACACTCAAATGAACAGGTTATTTCTACAAAGAAAAACAATAATTCTTCCTATTTGCAAGCTGATTCAGGAAGAGAGCTCAGCTGCTTTTGTAACAAACTAAACGATGGTCGCACTGATACTTTTATATTCCAACAACTCTTCATCAAATCATAAACCTCAGGTGGGCAAGCATTGGGACATTCTGGTCTACCTCCTCGTTTAACATAACTCACTGTTTCATCCACAGGCTATAAAAATTGAAAATAGATCTAAATGTTGACATACACAAGTAAGCAGAAAACATGAAAATGGAGCATACCACTCGTGGGTATGGCACTCTTCCAAAAGAATATATCTCCCAAAGCAGTATTCCAAAACTCCAAACATCTGACTTGGTTGAAAAGTTCTAGAAAGTAGATTTCAGAAAAAGTATGCTCAGCACACACGCAGGTATGTATGTATAACCGTACACACTCACTCCTTCAATGGCCTCTGGAGCAGTCCATTTAACGGGAATTTTTTTATCATGAGAATCAAGGTTTTGCTCTCTAGCTAAACCAAAGTCAGCCACTTTAGCTGTTTTGTCCCCAGCTACCAAGATATTTCGGGCTGCCAAATCTCTACATTAAATTTGTTTGCACATATGAAACCAGGTACAATCACTTAGTGTATCAAAAGATATTACCTATGAATTATATCCTTGGATTCAAGGTAAGCCATTCCTGAGCAAATGTTACGTGAGAAACCAATCTGATCTTCTTTTGGTATCAAAGCTCTTCCTCTTGACCTTAGATAATCCAATAGGGCTCCCTTCTCCAAGAATTCTGTTATAAGATAAACTATATTTTCATCCATAGACACCCCAATCAATTGAACTAAATTTTTATGCTGGAGAGCTGTCATAACTGAAGCTTCCGCAAGGAAGTCCTGCAGTCCTTTGTGAGTATCTTTGAGGGACTTAACAGCAACTTTCCTTCCTTTGTATTCCCCCTGGTAAACCTCTATAGCCAATAAACAGAACATCACTAACAGGCAACACTTGGAACATAAACACAGCTGGTTGACGGTGAACTACAAATAAACATCTTAGCTAAACAGGTATTTGGAATTTAGCATACAACCAATCCTCAGATCTGAAATATACATTTCTGCATAAGCTAACCTCCAAATTCTCCTCCTCCCAGCCTTGAACCCAAAGTTAAATATTTCTTTGGTATATGCCAACCAGCTAATAAAGAAATATAGAAGTGCACAAATGGAG
This sequence comes from Chondrosia reniformis, assembly GCA_947172415.1. Lineage (NCBI taxonomy): Eukaryota > Metazoa > Porifera > Demospongiae > Chondrillida > Chondrillidae > Chondrosia > Chondrosia reniformis. The sequence continues at coordinate 2,944,640 of OX359192.1, forward strand.
CCTTCACTATGTTTTGACAAATGTGATACGCAACCACAACTATTAATTTTTCATAATGACAAAGTAAACGTAATGTGTCGCAGGAGACCAAAAGGCTAGTCAATATCATGATTAACCTATTCACAGCCACAATAACATCTTCTTATCAACTGCTACATACTGTGATTCTACAAAGCTACCCTGAGTAAAAATGTTACATTATAAAGCAAAGCTTGTTTCTCCTACGGTTGATTAATAAAAAACAAGCAGGTTTAGATGAAGTAAAATCAGAAGAATATAGGCATGCTATGCACACTCAGTTCAGAAGTCCTGACTTTATTCCCAAGTGGTTGCATAATAGTTTGCAATTGAGTACGTACTAGTGCTTCATTATCACCTAAAGTGGTCATAATTACTCTCTTACTGTTACTTTGCTATATTTACCTTTCTTAAAAGCTTCTGAATCCACAGAAAATTCCATTTTTCCATCCTTCTTATCAACCGGTATTTTTAAACGAGTTACAAGTCCATCTGCATCATTACTATAATGCTCAACCAATTTAGTTAAGTTTTCAAAATACTCCTCTTCATCAATGGTATACTTGTTGTTCTGATACCTGATGTGGTAGTGTTCTATCTTGTCTGCATAACTAAAAATGAAATGAAATATGTATATTGGTTTAGGCTCTATCTAGGGTATTTTGATTTTGGTTGGTTCATCTTTGGACCTTTTCAGTGTCTAAAGACAAAGTTTAATGAGGATTCTTCTTTGCTGAGTATGGTAAAATATTAGACAAAGGACTGACCATCAAACTTCATCTTTACATGCTCAAAATGTTGAAAGATTATTTACTTAAAAAGGTACACAAGTTTAACATAGTTAGAAAAGGAACTCAATTTAGGTTATTGGCACATATTAAGTGAAAAATGAATGAAAATGAAAATGAAAGTAAAACTTTAACACTAAAGTCTATTTAATACGGATAGCTGCTAAGAATATTCCTTGAAATTCTCTTCCTAAAGAAATGCATATTTCTTAGAGTATAATATAAATAGGATTATTGAAATAAGCAAGCTATCTATAAATGCACCAAGCAATGTCTAAGTTTCATCCTACTCTGTTTTCATCATCATGTGTATGTGTCATAATTATATTGATAAGCCAAGGTGTGCAAATACAATGCATGTACACAACTCGATCCATGTCAACACTTACCACACACATAGAGCATAGTCACCAGGGAACATCTTGCTTGCTCTAACCAAATAGAGGCCATTTCTCTTTGGGTTTAGTAATTCTTCAGCCTCTTCTCGTGTAAGTTTCCCATGATACCAGCTGCATTATATCAAGTAAGAGTTAAAATTCATGAAATGAATACTTAATCAAAAAGTCTGTATTATCTAGTTGGGTAACAGTAGTTGTCACGGTAGAGATAGTTACCACGGTAATAGTGCAGTAACATTAGTAGTCAGGGTAACTGTAGTAGTCTCTGTAACGGTAGTAGTATGGTAAGGGGAGTAGTCACGGTAATGGTCGCATCGGGATAACCGCAAGTAGGGATGATAGTGCGCCCAAACATGGAAGTGATGTGTATGTCACTTAAATTTCAGTATATATGCCACTTCTGTATGGTTATCCTTGTCACATGATCCCTTTCTTGTTTTGCTACTTTTTGCAGATTTGTTAGTGACTGTTGGAAGCACTGCCATCCCTACTTCTAATTTCATTTTTATTTATCTTGTATTCCCTCTTTTTTCTGGTTAATACTACTTGTTAAAAAGTTTTCTACGCGACAAGTCGAAATAACGTCGCAGTCAAAGAGATAACCGAGAGCTCTTAATTAAAAAAATGGCGACCAAAAGCTTCCTCTAATCTGACGTGCCGTAAGTAACCGTCTCTGCTCAAATCATTTTAAAACAGAAGCGTATCTATTCCCTAGTTCCTAAAATTTTTAGACGATATGACCTTAAGATGTAGTTATCCATATGCGCGTTTTGGCACTAGCGTGAAATAAAGAGAATGAGAAAAACCGGAAGTAGACCTGCAACTGTTTTACCAACTTCGAGCCGTTTTCGCTCTTCAGAACAACTTCCCCCTCAATTGACATCGTACAAAAAGAAATATTAGAAGTTTAAAAGAACTAAAGACGCTTTTACTGCCGATTTATAAGGTGTTAATCCGTAATACATTAAATACGGCCACCATGTTTTTTTCGGGCCATCCCTATATACGTACTTAGAGTGTACATTACCGTACTCTCCGATTTGGTTGTCTTCATAACAAGTAAAAGCCCACAGCTATTCATTAGTGACCCTCTGATTTGCACTGATATGAAAAACATTGCCAAAGACATGAGTTAACTTGTGGGGCACCAGCCAAAAGTAAACTACTTGCTGGTTCTTTGATGTCCGTTAACCGATTCCAGTTATTGCTTAATTGTCATCAATTTCAAGGCGCACCAAGCTGAAGTAGGAATGGTGTGCCCAAACACAGAAGTGCATGGTTAAGTTACTTAAATTTTAGTATTTATGCAATAAATGAATACATATCTGGTTTTTGAAAACCTGGATAGGGTTTCTGGTTAGGTCTAGAAAATTTACATATTTCAACAAAATGGGAACTTCTGTATGATTAGCCTTATCATATAATCACTGCCTTGTTTCGATACTTTTTGCAGATGTATTAGTGAACACTGAAATTCCTACTTCTAGCGAAAATCACAAATAACGTCTCAGACAAGAGAAATATACCAAAAACCATCTAAAAATGGCATCCGAGAAGACCACAATTTTCGCTTTTCACAATTAACATGCTTTTTGTAGAGCACATTCGGACATAGGGCTGTCTATTCCCTAGTTCGGAAATATTTGTGACGATTTATAACTTTTACGTGTCCGCATAAGTTCGCATATTAGCTGTAGTCCAAGAAGAAGTGAAATTTGGAAATGGGCCTATTCCTGGTTAGCTGCTTTTTGACCATTGTAGAGCTTGCAGAGCGTCTAAACATGTTTTGGCATTTAGAAAAGCGTGCATTAATGGCTGCAAATAACCGAATATAACCAAAAATTGCTTCGTTGGTGATTCATGAGGATAATAGGGTGGTATCTATAGGGTGGCCATTTTTTTCCAGCCATTCCTACTTAGAGAGTACTACTGTACTCTCTGATATATTATACATGTTTAATTACAATCAAGTACTACACAGTGCAAGTTACGAATTTATACACATATGCAAGTAACTCTCAAAATAATCATCACAATCAGGTATATTAAACGCTACAAGACTTTAGCCACACTGAAATTCTCAACTTCTGCATACAGAGTAGTAGTCTCTACAAGGTTAAACACATGGCATGGCTTTCAACTACCTTTTCACACCTTAGTATAGACTGAAGATGATGCATCTGCATGCCATTATCAGCTAAAATTTCAGTCTCAGGGGATCTCAGCCAATAATCACTGCAGATTTGATTTGCCTTGAGTGTGAGCTAGGAGTACCGACGGTTGGTTGCATGCATTCATATAAACACAGGGGACCATTTGGTAACTTTTACACAAGGGACATAAAAGGCTGAGGCCTTTAATTTATTTCATGTACAATGTCCCTTGTGTGCAAGTTACCAAATGGTCTCTAACCAACCCAACTGATACACCAACCCAAATGATACGCCAACCCAACTGATACGCCAACCCAAATGATACACCAACCCAACTGATACGCCAACCCAACTGATACGCCAACCCAACTGATACACCAACCCAAATGATACACCAACCCAAATGATACACCAACCCAACTGATACGCTAACCCAACTGATACGCCAACCCAACTGGTACGCCAACCCAACTGATACGCCAACCCAAATGATACACCAACCCAAATGATACACCAACCCAAATGATACACCAACCCAACTGATACACCAACCCAACTGATACGCCAACCCAACTGATACGCCAACCCAACTGATACACCCAACTGGTACACCAACCCAACTGATACGCCAACCCAAATGATACACCAACCCAAATGATACACCAACCCAACTGATACACCAACCCAACTGATACACCAACCCAACTGATACGCCAACCCAACTGATACACTCAACTGGTACACCAACCCAACTGATTTGCCAATCCAAATGATACACCAACCCAACTGATACACCAACCCAACTGATACACCAACCCAATTGATAGCCAACCCAACTGATACACCCAACTGATACACCCAACTGATACACCAACCCAAATGATACACCCAACTGATACACCAACCCAACTGATACACCAACCCAAATGATACACCAACCCAACTGATACACCAACCCAAATGATACACCAACCCAAATGATACACCAACCCAAATGATACACCAACCCAAATGATACACCCAAATGATACACCAACCCAAATGATACACCAACCCAACTGATACACCAACCCAAATGATACACCAACCCAAATGATACACCAACCCAAATGATACACCAACCCAACTGATACACCAACCCAAATGATACACCAACCCAACTGATACACCAACCCAAATGATACACCAACCCAAATGATACACCAACCCAAATGATACACCAACCCAACTGATACACCAACCCAAATGATACACCAACCCAAATGATACACCAACCCAAATGATACACCAACCCAACTGATACACCAACCCAACTGGTACACCAACCCAACTGATACACCCAAATGATACACCAACCCAACTGATACACCAACCCAACTGGTACACCAACCCAACTGGTACACCAACCCAACTGATACACCCAACTGATACACCCAAATGATACGCCAACCCAACTGATACACCAACCCAACTGATACACCAACCCAAATGATACACCAACCCAAATGATACACCAACCCAAATGATACACCAACCCAGCTGAACTATAATTTGCCTTGGTTGCCCCAGCAAAGGAGTGTTTAGATAAATTAAAACATAAAAGTATTGATACACACTTAAAAGATTATCTGTTTACACTTACGGCATTATGGTAAGGTTGACTTGACCTTTTGGAACACTTCCTCCTTTTGACGGCTTCACTACTTTTTCTTGTGAGCTTTTCTGTTGAACTGTCACGAAGTTAGCTGGAATCATCCCATCCAGCCCATCCTCTCTCCTAGCCTTGTACCAGTTGGAATCCTAAGAATGTTACAACAGTAGGGACATATGCTGATAGATACCATGTGCTGATAGACACCAGGTGTTGACAGACACAACGTGCTGACAGACACAATGTGCTGCTGACAGACACAATGTGCTGCTGACAGACACCATGTGCTGACAGACACAAAGTGCTGATAGACACAATGTGCTGATAGACACAATGTGCTGACAGACACAATGTGCTGACAGACACAATGTGCTGACAGACACCATGTTCTGCTGATAGACACAATGTGCTGCTGATAGACACAATGTGCTGATAGACACCATGTGCTGCTGATAGACACCATGTGCTGATAGACACCATGTGCTGCTGATAGACACAATGTGCTGCTGATAGACACAATGTGCTGACAGATACAATGTGCTGCTGACAGACACCATGTGCTGCTGACAGACACCATGTGCTGCTGACAGACACCATGTGCTGCTGACAGACACCATGTGCTGCTGACAGACACCATGTGCTGCTGACAGACACCATGTGCTGCTGACAGACACCATGTGCTGCTGACAGACACCATGTGCTGCTGACAGACACCATGTGCTGCTGACAGACACCATGTGCTGCTGACAGACACCATGTGCTGCTGACAGACACCATGTGCTGCTGACAGACACCATGTGCTGCTGACAGACACCATGTGCTGCTGACAGACACCATGTGCTGCTGACAGACACCATGTGCTGCTGACAGACACCATGTGCTGCTGACAGACACCATGTGCTGCTGACAGACACCATGTGCTGCTGACAGACACCATGTGCTGCTGACAGACACCATGTGCTGCTGACAGACACCATGTGCTGCTGACAGACACCATGTGCTGCTGACAGACACCATGTGCTGCTGACAGACACCATGTGCTGCTGACAGACACCATGTGCTGCTGACAGACACCATGTGCTGCTGACAGACACCATGTGCTGCTGACAGACACCATGTGCTGCTGACAGACACCATGTGCTGCTGACAGACACCATGTGCTGCTGACAGACACCATGTGCTGCTGACAGACACCATGTGCTGCTGACAGACACCATGTGCTGCTGACAGACACCATGTGCTGCTGACAGACACAATGTGCTGCTGACAGACACAATGTGCTGCTGACAGACACAATGTGCTGCTGACAGACACAATGTGCTGCTGACAAGACACAATGTGCTGCTGACAGACACCATGTGCTGCTGACAGACACCATGTGCTGCTGACAGACACCATGTGCTGCTGACAGACACCATGTGCTGCTGACAGACACCATGTGCTGCTGACAGACACCATGTGCTGCTGACAGACACCATGTGCTGCTGACAGACACCATGTGCTGCTGACAGACACCATGTGCTGCTGACAGACACCATGTGCTGACAGACACCATGTTCTGATAGACACAATGTGTTGACAGACACAATGTGCTGCTGACAGACACAATGTGCTGATAGACACCATGTGCTGAATGTCTTCACAAGGTAAAATTGTGTGCACCAATCCAGAGACCCACCAATCTGCTACTATATTTGGGACAAACTTTCTATAACTTCCTATTGAATAATGTACAAATAACACCTTTTCCACCTATCAACGTGCTGTTATTAGACTGATAGTTAAAAGACTTGTGGAGGATCAAGTAGAGTGGACTGTGTCCAGGACATGAATTGACTCACTCTGGAGACAGCTATAATTGTCATCTTTTCCCCTTTTTGAAATGGTAGGTCCTAGTGGACAGGAACATCCAACAGAGTCATAATACAATTGATAAACGTAAGTTAATGTTATTCAATAATAAACATTGATATTTTGAAAATAACTGAACAACTAAAATGCTTAACACACATTTACACAAATGAAACTTACATGGGACTGTGAAGCCTTGAACTGATGTTTACCTATAACAACAGTTCCACTCTCCCAAATGGTGGTTTCCTATTCAATACAAAAGAGCAAGTATAGTGCAAGTCCTCTCAGACAAAAGCAATTCTGTTACCAATGCAATCAGAAGACTTTATACATTTGATGGTGGTAGCAAGTGAATATACTACAACACTATCTGTAGAGACATGCACACACACACAGACAGATCACAATCAGCCAAATGGTGAAGTAGAATTATGCATGCCTCATACTCAACATAGCAGTGACAGACAGCCTAAGGATGAGACAACTCTACACTTAGTAATCACTGCTACAATGCACTTACTTACTTGCATACCAGTTTATTGAAACTTACATTTGCCATTATGATGGATCCCTAATATCACCTACTACAGAAAGAGACAAAATTGGCAAAATGGAAACAAGCTGATTGAAGTGTGATACATACAAGAACACTGGAAATTGGTTAACAAGTACTCCTGGGTATCATGCCTTCTAGTTCTCGTTAACAGTAGTTCTTGTTAAACAATAGTATGCTATAATGTGGTTACACAAATTTGTAAAATATACAGCTCCAAATAGTTAGAAGTAGTCATGTGTATTCTGTATCCTTGTGAAAGTTAAAAGATGAAAATTTTCATTTTAAAATTGGTAAATAGCTTTTTTGTTTCTTTTAGTTTCCATATTATACTACCTCGTACATTATATCAATGGTGAATCTCTCAACAAATTCTGTTTGCATTAACAGTGTATGTATTTGTGTTCAGTGGTAGCTTTTTGTATTATAGGGACTCTGTTTTCCGAGTTTTGTTTGCGTAAAGTGGTAATTCATGTAAAGCATGTTTGTGTTAGTCAGTTTCCACTGTACTTATATAATAGTGTACATACTACATTTTGTTGCATAATTAATATTTGGGCACACTTTTTCCAGAGATAAATAATTCTTACTTCAGAAACTTACACTTAAAATTCAATTTGCAATTATATCTAGTATATTTATTACCTTGCAATACAGAAAGCAAGCCCAAAGTAAGATAGTAAAATGGTTCAGTTTCTGCTACTAAGGGATACCCGGTAACATGTACGTATGTACATAAAATACGTACATGAAAACTGATATAAAGGATTTGGTATATTTTTTAGCTAAATATCACTAATTACCAGGTTTTGAGGTTCAGCTTGGAGATCTTGCTGACGTAGGCCAGGTCAAAACATCTATGCTTCGATAACTAACAAAGATAGCTTGGTACAATACTCAAGACAATTGTCCCGAGTGTTTGAGGAAGATAAGGAGCACTGAGAAGAGAGAGCTAAGGACAGGTGACATTGAAGACTGGGTATTGACGCAGACAAACACTCAGTGGAATGCATGGGTCAGTGATGAATAACAGGATTGGAAAGAAAAGAATTGTAAAAACAAGTTTTACACTTAACTGGATTTAAAAGCAAGGTGTTTGGATTCAACAAGCACAAACTAGGAATAGGAGTCTAATACCACAAAATTACAAAACCAAAAGCATAAATGAACAAAACCCATTATGTAACACTTAGAAAAGAAGGCACATGGTCTCCCAGCTTCTTAGACGGTCAGCCAAAGGAAATCTGAAAGCAAAACACTCAATGACTGCCTTCACATGTAGGATACCTAATTTGTGAAAATACCCAATTGTACAACTATAACCTGGAGAAGATACATACCCAATTGTACAACTATAACCTGGAGAAGATACATACCTAATTGTACAACTACAACTTCCATATATAGACTGACAAATGTATCTAAGTGCATATTTGCAGTGGGATCATTTGATAAAGGAGAGGGTTCCACTGGGAAAGGAATGCCAAACTGGCTAACTGCTGTGGAATTTTTTTCCCTTCTAAATCCACAAACGTTACTCACAAAATTATGCATTTTCAAATATTAGTAGTATAAGTCCTCTGGGAGGAGTTTTCCAGGTATTATTCATGTGAGGCACCTTTGAATGTCTGGGAAAGAAAAATTATATTAGGCAAACCACCACCCATTGTTAGTTGCTATTTCACTCATCTTTAAAAGAATGGTATATTTCTATATATGGACATGTTTACAATGGTAGAATATGTTACTTTGACTTCTCAATCCCCAGTCAGTTCTGTCATAGACTGATGACACTTAATGATTTAAATGGAGATCAAAAAACAATCTACCTCCTAATACTTGAATTATAACCATGTGCATCTCCCACCAGTCACATGTCTTGTATAAAGTTACATATTACAAATCTGATGAATACACTTGGGTACTTCCTACACCATATCAAATGGACTGACATCACTAGAAAGGAAGAGATTCCAACTACAGCAACAAGGCTGAATTGACACCACAACAAGACTAGAGTAGTTGGAGTATTCCAAATTAACTATAGGTAGATTTACAAATACAAGGGTAGGTTGTTACAATACAAACGACTTATATATTGAATTAGTGAGAAGCTGAAAATGCTCCAAAATTTACATTCAAAAGTAATAACTCAACTTCTAGGTAAATTTACTTGTATGAAAACAGGAAAGGGATGAAAGAGAGCATACACTGTCAACGCACCACAAACGACAATCTCTTAAATAATAGAGTGAGTATACATCTTACACGCATCACAACAGATCAATAACACGTGGGGCATACGTACGAACCTAAACGGAATAAACATAACTGTCCTCAATCAACACGGCATTTCTTCTTTATACACCATGTGTACGCCGTCGCCGTAATCCTTGACACAAAAATCGAAAGGAAAGCGGCGGCAGTATAGTAAATATATGCAAACGTCCTTCCGATTCTCGTAAAGGCCAGTCAGACCAGGTTAACGGAGACAGAGCAATCTAAGTAGACGTATCAGTATAACGCTACTTACTAATTTATATGCTTCTTCGGTTCTCGTAAGCTACTACTCTCCTCTTCTCTTGATTCTCAATAACAACAACTCACTGAAGACACCTTTTCGGCACCATTTTTATCCGGGGTCGGCAAAATAAACGTTTTTCCATATATGGCTCCACCTTTTCATAAGTGAATTCCATATGAACCCATCTATATACATGTACTAATACTGGTATTTTCGAGTTACAAAAGACAATTGAAAATGAAGCATAATAGGTTAATGTTTTTAAACGCATATTTACAGAAGAAAGTTCAAATAATCATATCACTAAGCCTGGCCCTTCAACACGTGACTGAATCAAACTATCAGCAATGTCACGCCTTTGAATAATTTCAAGGGCTGTGATTAAGCAGGACAAAGTTCCTTCCAGTCCATGATCTAGACGCCATTGCTTGAGCATTCTCTCACCTGGAGAGAGACTGGAGGCCATTAGGAGTGTTGGAGTGGAAAAGGATGCCTGCCGCATCCTCATCATCAGCCTAGATGTTCCTGAGAGGTTCATCTGAATCTGAGCAGGAGCAGATTCCCTTTTTGAATTTCTGGTTGCACTAGGAGAAAGCTCTGCGGATGATACTTCAAAGGAGTGTAGCTCTACAGCACCAAATCCGAGTATCTCACCAAGCTCCCACCAAGACTTTCCAAGCAGCTTGAGAATCACCTTAATGTCATCCTCAGTCACCAATTCTATAAAGTAAAACAGGTATCCATGGTAACCAAACATCACATATAACATGCTCAGGATAACTAATATACAGAATACAGTATGACAATATATCAAACAAGCAAACATACCAAGCTCATCTTCCACTCCTGAGCAGTCAATGCTTTCTTCCTCTGTTGATCCAAACCACCGGATGAGGCCAGAGAGAAGGGTGACATCATTACCTGCCTCACACTGGATGGTTCGCGGTTGCAGCCTCTCTATGCTGTCATCCAAAACAGCAAAGTGGTGCCCCGAGTCTCTGGAACAAGAGCACTCAATGCAGATGTCATAATCAAGCTGGGGCATGTACTGCTGAATAATGTCGCTGAGTGTTGCCTTCAGGAACATCAACGCTGTTACACAGCCATCTGAATCCAGCAGTTGGGCGGTGGACACCGAGGAGAAGGAGCTTTCATTTGGATGTGCTGCGTTGCCAAAGAATTCATCCACTTGTACCCAAATTCTTATCCAATCCTCTCCTTGCTGAAGGAGGAGGGTGAGTGAAGACTCCATTTCAAATGTGGCCAGTCCATTGTAGATGTGGAAATTCTTTGGATACGTCTTGATGCATCGCACCAGCATGCGAGGAAACAGACCAGAAGGAAGGTATCTTCCTTTGAACCGAAAGTACAGTGGCTCAATATTGCACTCTGGTTCAGTGAAGAGGAAATCTGGTGGGAAAACAGTGACTAGTGCCGGGCTAATGACAGAGCCCACACTTGGGGTAAGTTGCATAGTGCTAACTGACTGACTGGCAGATATAACCTGGTTGCTTTCATCCATGCACACAAGAAGATCCATTTTGTGCAGCAACAGAAGCAGCCTAACTTTAAGGCTTTCAGGCATGTGATCTAGGGCAGCATTGATGAGTGGGAGCTCAATTTTGCCATTGGTCTTCACCTGCATAATCAGGCTTTTCATTTTTCGAAACAGCTTAGAGTTGGCAGGATGTGTGATGGAAAATATGGAACTGGAATAGCGGGCAAACCATGATGGATCTGTTATCACAACATCCTTCAGAGCATACATGTGGGATGGGTGAAAAATGACAAGGTTGTCATGGAGGAATTCCATCAGCTGGCAAACTTCCTCTGAGGACATGCAGAATCTGGATATTGTGTCCGTGAACTTTGATATTGCCACCAGTGGCTCCCCAGACCTAGCAAACGATTTCACCTCAGATATAGCATCCAACCACTGGATTGGAACTTGCTGATGGCCATATCTCTTAACCACATTTTGAATACCCATCCTTAATTCACTGATGTTAGATACATCTAAAATGGAAGATGCACTTACTGTGAATTGTTGATTTGTGAGAATAGAATTTGAAAATGGGAGATCAGTGAGTGCGTTTTTCACTGCAGTGACTTGACTGTGCAGGTGTCGAGAAGCAGGGTTTCGGTCAGAGTGGGTCCCCACAATTATAACCTTATTGTTGGCCAAATGCTCTTCAAGATGCATCTTGGGCATGTGAATGTATATGTCCATCATTTCCATGGTGAGATGCTCAAGGTAGGTACGGGAGGTATATCCTATGTCAAACTTCTGGGATCCATTGGTATGTGTGGAAACCATAGACATAGAGCTTCCATAGCGGGTTAGACTCTGTGTTGACATAAAATTACGAGATGTATCGAAAACCATCAGGGCAAGAGCACGCTTTGTAAAAAAGAGTGGCTTCAGTAAGCTGTGCACCTCCGCCCCTGGCAGATCTAGGACTCGTGCTTGTAAAACTGGAATGAGACTGCCATTTTCCTGCTTCTGTTCCAGTCCACAAACAAGTCCTTGAACCACATCACTAGGCAGGCGAGGTACAGCCATCTTAGAATCACCCACATCATCAGCGGCTGAAATTGGCTCTGGGCTAGGAGATATGCTGTTGTGGTGGTGTGGAATGGATCCATTACCACTAGATGGAGTATCTAGCTGTATGTGATTGGTCTTGGCAGACCCATTCAGTGGTGGGCTATCCAACCCTTGAATTTGATCACTTAAAGGCTTTTTATTATTTTTGCGGAAAGATCCTATAATTCTTTTAAATTTGGAGGGATTATCAGCTTGTGTGGTTGATAAATCAACCCTATTTAATGGAGAATTGCTTTCATTATTTTTAATTGGACGTGTGCTAGGTCTTTCTGACAATGTATGTCTTCTTACAAGAGGACTACCATCCAGCTGGCCCTTTACCTTAAAATCTTCCAAGTCATCAGTTGTGGAAGCCTTTCTATGAGGCAATGGAGGAAGATTACGGCTTGGTAAAGGAGGAGGTGCTGTTGGAAGATTTGCAGTTAAGCTTGGCACATTTGGCTGCTGCATATGATTAGACAAATCTTCAACAACAGCTCTCAATCTGCACTCTTCAACAGAGTAGGCTTTATCATTGCTCTGCCAAGGACCTTCTTTGAAAAGTACCATTGGCTCTGAGCTCATATTGTGAGTAAGTGACGAAGGTTCCGTGTTCAAGAATGGCTCTCCCTTCAGTCTCTTTAATAAGCTGGTTTTTCCTGCTCCTTCAGGACCCAGCAGCAAGAGGTTGGAAGAATACACTGGAACAGTCTTATTGATTCTTAGCACTTCGCTGTACAAGGAAGCTGCCTTGGAACTCCTTGCAAGTGACTCTATGGAAACTGCAAGGGGGGAAATCAAGTCAGGTAAAACTGGACTCATTGTTTTTTTTTTGAATTCAAGAAACTCACTGGAGCTGGGAGCGGCTCTAGTTTTATTTGCTCTGCTTGTTAATTTGGGACTACTAGGTGTGACTTTGTTCTCGGCTAAAGAAAAATAAAATTGAGATATGATTACTAGCTTCTTCTGCTTTAAACCTAATCTATGTAAATCAGGGCCATCACCCAAACTATAAGGTAAAACATTTCACTCCCAACGTTAACAATTCTCTTCCTTAGTATTAGCTAGAGGTTAGCAGGTTCAGCATGGCCAATGAAGGACTATACCACATTTGATAATTTCTATTATTTAGTAATTGGCCTTAAATGTAAAATGTGTACTTTACTTTGCTATGTCATAATCAATTCACTAAAATTAAGACTTTGAAAAGACCAATCCTGGCTTTATAGTACACAAGTGGGTCATACTGAAATGAACAAATGATGTCTTTTACTAACCTTTAAAACTCTCCAACATACATTTGACCTGTGCAAAATTAGGTCTGTCATTAGGCTCTATATGCCAACATGACATCATAACATTGTATATAGAAGAGGGACAGCCTTCAGGAGACTCCATCACATTTCCATCTTCAAGAAAAGCCATTACATCATCTACTGACTGTACATGAAGGAAGAGCATATGAGAAATAGGCTTATCAAATGTAATCTAAACACTCCTGAGACCACCTTAACGTTTAGTTTCAGGGGTGTGCAATAGAGTTATGGTTAACATAATTAACAGATGAGCATGATCAATCTAAAGGCTTAATCAAGCTAGAGCAACTCAGCAACCAAACCTACGTAAGTGTACCCATATGGAGTTTACATAGTTGAATGCTTCAGCAGGATAGTCTTCATTAATAATAAGACACTATCCATTGGGTTGCAACCTATAATGTTTTAAATTCAATAAGGAAGCTTTGGTTACTGAGTTCTTCAATTTCAGCTTGTCTACTGAAATAAAGAATACTCCTATATAGTCCTAAAACAGTCTTTGAAGAAACCCATAAAAACTCTCCGGTGGTTAGATTCTCCAGTTGATTCAAATGTGTACATTATTTATTGATGTATGCATAGATAATAGGTACATAGTGATGTGACACTGACCACAGAAGGGTAGGGTACCCTGCCATAAGAATATATCTCCCAAAGAACCACACCAAAACTCCACACATCTGATTTCATTGAGAATCTCTACAGGCGTAATAAAAGCACAACAAAAGCTCACGTCAACTTCACTTAAGTCACTTGCAACTAAATAAATGTATAATGCTTACACTATACTTGAGAGCTTCAGGAGCTGTCCATTTAATAGGGAATTTCCCTCCCTCATGTGGCACAAATATATCACCTCTTCTTGCCATTCCAAGATCAGATATCTTTGCCTCTCCATTATTGTTTAACAAAACATTCCTTGCTGCCAAATCACGGTGCACAAATCCTCTCAAACTTATGTAAATCATGCCACTGCAGACATCCCTACATAATGCAAATAATGTAACTAGATAGCTCATTAGTTCACATAGGTACGTACCTATGTACGTATATGTATAGCAATTAGCAGATACTATAGTATAGTACAGTCACACCTAAAAAATCAATATAACATTCTTTGTATTATAAGATACGTATTTCCTAGTATAGCCTTTAGTACCTTTAGAGGAACTAACTTCATTTCAATATTCCTAAATAGTACACGGGTGTAGGGATCAGAGTTATAAACTGTATTCCTGTATGGTTTGGCTACAAGCTGCTCTAGAGCTCTAGAGAGTTCTTGTAGCCAAACCATACAGGAACCCCATCTGGGTAAAGTAATTGAGTTTGGCTTACAGTACATACTTGTGTTACAAGACATTCTACTGCATTAGGTCTTATATCAAAATGTCACTCTCATTATGATCCTTCTTTGAGGTTTGGTCACCACAGTAACATCACTATTTCCTTTTTTCAGTTATTACTTTTTACATGTGCACTTATAAATGATAACTCTTTAATTTTGGAGTCAGAAAATCTCACTAATTCTGTACTTAAAAGAACATGTCCTTGGTTCATGATTACAATATTTGAAAATCTATTTTATCAATAAAGACAGTTAATGAAGTTTAGGGGAAGTGAAGATTTGTCCACATAAGATGCCTCTGATGGCCATTATACGTACTAAAACACATTATTGAATTGCCTTTAGTAAATTTTCAATGACAGTATCTTTTATACCATTAGTACAATGCTAAAGCTATATATTAAAAGTACATTATGCATTATAATGTAACACTACCTAAATACATTTTCAAACACATCTATTTGCATGTCTACAGGTAAACCCACTAAAGTGGCCTGCATATCAAAAAGGATTAATGGACTGGTTGTTGGGTATATACGTACGTAATAAAGTAACTAGTCAAAGTAGGCAGGTGACTATTATATACACTTGGAGTGTCTTCAAACAGTGTGTAACACTAACAGAGCAAAACTGAGTAGTTGTTCTAAAGATATCATAGAGCGACCTCTGGATGACAGGTACTTTCCCAAGGAGCCCTACAAAGACCATAAAGAGAAGGCAACACACTCAAACAATAAATATAGAAGACTACTATCAGTACACATACGTAAATATAGTGTAGTGATAATCCAACTAAAAGTGTTTAAGACATTTGTCTCTCCTTAAAGAAAATTATTAATAGCAAACAAACATATTGATTGCCCCTTTAAATATGTTATTTTGCTTCCAAGCCCTGTCAGTTTAATCAATGCATATCCACAGAGAGTAAAAGATGCACAAGTAAATATGAGGTGTGTACCGTACCTTGCCCATCATCTCAATCACAATTCCATGCAGCCTTGAACCCTTGAATATCAGTCCCAGCAGTTGTACAATGTTCCTGTGCCTCAGGTGCCTGTTAGAAATGTACAGGGAACAACATGAAAATATTGTTCAACCTTCCCTACATGGTATTGCCTTACGTCATAAGGGCTGCCTCCCTGATAAATTCAGATAACGCTACTGCATTATGGTATCCATCTTTTATTGTCTTGATTGCAACCTGCATACCTTTGTAGGATCCTCCATGCACATCTACACAGTAAGCATCATCGCAGTAAGTTACAATCATGTCTACATGTACGTACATGTACAGTACATTCATATCCACTGCCATTAAGAAGCAATAAGCTTGGCAGCCTCAAAGATAAACAACCCAACCCAAAACATAACATTAAGGCATTACGAGGAAGAGACATATATAACTACCCATTAAATAAAGAAAAGGTCTTATATTAACTGAAAGGAGGCACACGTAAGAATACATGTACGTATGTATGCAAGTGTATGCCATGCGACAATACTGCCATGCAGGTCTTGCTTCAGTAACCACTTACCACCAAACTCTCCAGTCCCAATCTTTTCATTAAATTTCACATCCTTCTTCATGAGAGACCACTCTAAAAAATTAAAAAATTCTTATCCAATAATCACTTGTCTACTACAAATAGTCTGAACACACACATTTAGTCTTTTTAACAGTAAAGAGGCCAGAAGTCTATGTACGTACCTTTGTTCAGTGTTACTGTATCCACAAAGAACTCCAATGAGCCTCGTCTTACCAGTGGGTCAATCAGATAGCATGGCAACGATTCCTTGTTGGTTTTGTAAAACTACACCAGACCAAAAATAATATAAAACTGCTATGTTAAGTACACTTCAATTTCACTCCAAACACCACTGCACAGGTAATGTTTTGTAAAGAGAAAAGAAAAGGAATAATATGGAAACTATGAATTATTCTAAACATTGGAAGGACTTTGAATGCCATAAAAGTGGTATTTTCAATACATTAATGAACATTCAGTCAGCCAACATTACAAAAAACGGATACACAAATTTCCACCAAACTATAGGCATTCGGAAAAATATACCAAGCACTATACGTATATGGGTAAACAATGAGTCATTCGACATTAAAACACTGGTGCGTAGTGAATGCATTTTCACCACTTCCCAACCAAGTGGACTACAAGGCAGAGCAAACTGACAAATGCTAACAATATAAAATTCTAGTCTGTGAAAGTTACATACCTCTACAAGGTCTGGTAAACTTCTAAAGTTATTCTTCCCATCGATTGTGAGCAGTTTTGTACGGATATCCATGGCAACCAAGTAATGATGGATTTCACTGGAGTAACTAGAGCAACAATGTACAATCATTAAATACAAACACAGTAAAAGTTTGCTTAATGACTACATAAATTTCAATCCTAAATGCTTCATTCATTTATAAAGTGACCACCTCGCCATTTCAACTCCTATATTTAGCATAAAATTGTTTTAATATATGGTATCATCTCTTCAAAGTTACCTACATATCTTAAATTTCCCACAAAATCAAATTTAATTAGTTTCTTTACAGTGTGCTATTATATAATTGTAATCATACGAAAAGAAATACTTTTGAGTAAAAGGCATACGTACGTATAGGGAACTAAACCTAGGAAGAGCCTTAAATGAGGATACAAGAGTTTTCTCCTTCTTCTCTTCTTCTCCACTAGGACAGACAGTTGTTTCTGGGAATTCACCGTACATCAGTGAGTCTGGAGACTTGATCCTTGGTTGTCTGTACTATATCTAGGGATCTTAGATACGTACATATGTACATACAATTGTCACCAACAGTTAAAGTAGGTGTTAACTAAGACACATGATAAAATGTATTTTGTAAATGAACGAATTCTTACCTCAGTGAAATGACAAATATTCCTTTGGCTCTCTGACTGTACCGTACCAGGAACTGCCCATCTCTGTGCCGGTCTAAGAGTTTTTCTGCATCAAATCTTGTCAGTTGACCATGAAACCATCTAATTTAGGAAAATAGGAACACGTACATACAACTGAGGTCCCATCACTCGGACATCATAGGTATGCTACGATTATGTCAGCAAAATTTAGGAAATAATTGATACTTGAAGGAATCAAAGCATGATGCAGGAATAAATGGGGTAGTTCTACAGGTATGAGAGTAACAATTGCTGTATTTTTAGTATTCTACCCATATATGGTTAAGATAAAAATGGCAGATCCTAGTAGTGTTCAAGGTTATACCAGTAGCAAATTTAATGATTATGGTTTTGGTTGAAACTTAACATAGCTACTTGTATGATTTATAAAAACACAATATGGCATAATAAGTGTAGTTTTTGAGCACATTTGGTATAAAAAATTGAGAATTACTTGGAAAAAAATGGGAGAAAAATTGGGAATCGTAATCATACCTAATTATGACTGAGGTACTAACACCATGACTGAGGTCCCTTTATTATATATGAATCAGATCATATCATAATGGATACTTCCTAATTTTAACAATGGAATTGTCATTAAACAAGTAGTAAATCTGTACATATGTAGTATAGGCGTAACCGTTACCCAGGCTTATGCTAAACTTTACTGTTTTGGTGTAACCAAATGAAGTAAAACTAATGAAGTAAGTTATACCAATTTCCTACTTTTGTGTAAAGAGAATCTGCATTATTGAACAAAAATATGTACTTTGTTTCATTCACTTGAATACTGCTAACAATACAGAACAGGGACATTTTCACATTTTGTGTGTTAAGTGTTAATGTATTGAATTAAACAACAGGTTAGCTGGAACCAGCAAATGTAATTGAGAGGTTTAATGATTAACATAACAAAGGCTCCATTATATTCCACTTTTACAATAAAGCACACACACTGACTACTGGAGATCAAGGTAGTTTTAAAAAGTAGGAATTCCATTACATTGAAAACTTTATTCATCTATAGTTAATGATGTAATTCGTATGCTGTCATACTTTATAAAAAGTATCTATTTCTACATATGCCTCATGTACTGGTTGAGTAGTAGTGTCAGCATTAACTTGTAGGAAAGCCCACTCATTGAATAACAAGTGGAAGTACATAAATACCTATCATATTTCAGACCCGACTTGATTAGTATTGCCATGAGCATACAATACCTATCCTGTGACAATGCACTACCTACTGCATAGGTACAAGGGAAATCTCCTCCCGTTTCAACAGGCAATCTTCTTGAACCAATCCAACTAGTCCATCATGTGACACAGCCTTAAAATGCCGTCCCTCCTACAAAATGATTGCGAGATAACAAATGCTGAAAATACAGGAACACTCACACTATATTATCTCTTACTTCTTCAGAACAGGGAAGGGAATTTATATAACCTTGTGAGATACATACGTATACGTACATGTTATACTGCTGCCCGAGACAGTTGCATTAAACCAGGTGGCAGGTACCTACACTTTATATTAGCCTAGAAGCTGCTCAGATAAACTTAATTACCTTAACAATATGTGTATTAAACATCAATAAGCATTCAGAAATATTAAACTAAATTTGATTTGAAGGTGACTTAAGGTTGGTTTACAAAATGCAAGCAAATCAGTTCAATAAATTCTCTCTTCATACATTCATAGGTCAGCCCATAAAAACAATCACAAAAAGCAATATCTAGCTTAGATATTAGTTTATCGCATACCTTTTTACTCAGTAAAGTTAGCACATCTCCTGAATAGAAACTCAATTCCTACAATGTTATTAACAACAAAGACATCAAGAAAATGAAAATAAATATTAAAAGTTCATATCATCAACGCACTTTCTATACATTTTTTTGAAAATACATATGTTTAAAAGTGATGTGCAGAACAAGTTTATTATAGGTACCACATACGTATTAAAATAGTGCATTTAAATGTCTGTCTGTGAGCTAATGTTTGTCTTTGGACAACAGGGATCCTTCCCCTGGTCAAATCTATCACATTTACAGTGGCTGCCTATGTGATGACATAACCAATATACACACTGAATGTCACCATACAGCAGATTATAACTAACTTGACACCTGACCTACAATAACAAACAGTTAATTAGCAGGTATAACTACACTTAATGATCCAAAATGGAACTGGATTGATTACACTGTTACAAAGCACATTATTCTTATTCGCACAACATAATGAAAGCATAAAGCAGAGAAGTGTAAACAGAATCTACTAGGCCGAATAAAACTATATTGCAGTGAATAAAAATACACTAAAAATGTACAAGATCACACACATACATACATACGTATGTATGTATATTCTGTATTTGATACAAACATTTGCTACTCAATATGTACATCAATAAGCGATATGGCTTGTTCAGTACTTCCCAATTGCTACGTGTCAAACCAGTGTATAGCAAATCTAGGATTTAAGGAAAAGGAAAAGGCCACAGAAGGAACAGCTACTCAGTTACAAAGAGATCAACCTACAACTGTTATATTTGCAACACTAAAAATATAACAGCTCCAATATCACAGTACTGGATCAAGGAAATTCCGTAACATCACAGGACACTATATACTAGGGACTTCACTGCACTAGTATACAAATACATTACTAGGTTCTAAAGAAACGTTGCCACAAACAGTACATAGGCTTATCATTCATTCTTCCCAAATGAGCCACATACCCTGCTACATGTGACAAACACACTGCTATGTACTTGTGCAAATATCAACAACAAGACATATCCCTTTCAACATTCCATTCCCCCTCAATTACACCAAGCAAACCAGTAGCTCAATTCTACCCAACCAGTTAAATTACATTAGAATAACCCTATTAACTAGCATGACAAATTACCTAATAATCTTTAGTTAAGATGGTGAACCACAGTACATACAATAAGGGTATTTATCTCACCCAATTAACAACATTAAGGATATCTGACATCAATTAGCAAACAGATACTTATATACACATGTAATCACAAGCTCAAGATGTCTCTATGCTATCCTTGGTAAATACTTGATGGCTTCTATGCAACTATCACCTAAAAAGATCAATAAAAATAAACTATAACCATTAGTGGTGACTGGCTCATGGGCTAAGGGCTTCCATTTATTCCATTGTGTAATTGTATGGCTTGTCTTAGAGACTGTTCCTTGAGTGAAACTATGGTACATACCAATACAGTGCGGTGAGGTGATCAAATTTCACAGTTCAACCACAAGTGAGTAGAGGAAGATAAAGAGAGATATATATACACTGCATCGATGTCCAAGTTTCAAGTAGTGCAGAACTAAATTGAAAATGTAATTTAAAACTTTCTCTTCTATTACAAGGGAAGAGGTCATCCTAACTTGGTATATAATTGGTAGCAAACCTCATCATCTTGCCCTTCATAATCACAGCTCGCCATGCATATAGTCCCAGACTGAAACTCCACCCCAATTCCTTTATCCTATGAAGGACAATACATACGTTACTATATACCTACGTATAGCCTATCGCCTTAAACTACCAAATATGGACTACAGCCAAGAGTACCCATTCACTAAGATAAAGATTCCCATATTAAGTAACACATACAACAGTAAAGCATATGTGTATCGACTACGTGTGTACGTTGTGAAGGATGCCTCGCTATGGCAGATACATTTACTAGTTTCAAGGCTATCACATGAATACCACAAGGACACCTTCAAAACCGTCCCCCTCCCTCCCCCGGACCCGTCTAACTACGTATACAGCTTAGAGATGTACTGGGTACATCCTCAGCATAACTATATCTTGGTAATACGAATGAGCGGTGATATCATTCTACTCGCCTAATCGCCGTATCAAGTAATTAAGCTAGAATTTCACAATCCCTCACTGTGTTAATAATATATCAAAATTAGCATTACTATAGCAGTCGCCGTACTATAAAGTCGGAATAAACAATACTGAAATGGTAAACTAGAGTTGAGTGCCCTGTTAGTAGCCGTGTCGGAGCGCTATCTCTCTGTTACTAAAACTAACCTTTGACATCACTGTTCTGATCTCGACTGTTGCTTAAGAGGAAACGCTGATAGTAAAGACGAAGAAGCTAGCACAAATACAACAATCTCCTCTTCCTCTGATTACAAGGGGAGCTTCAGAAAAGGGTGTAAATCAAGGCGTGGTCGAATAACGGAAACAATTCCGTGAGGTAGTTAATTAAATTCATAGTTTATTGAAACGAGTATTCTTTGTCTGCGTTTACGTGATTATAATAACGTATCAACACGTATCTCTTATCTACATACATTTTATACAAGTATATGTGTACACGATATGTCAAGTCATACAGTGGGAACTAATATATTTTCTTTCTTTGCCACTGGAGTTAGGGAGCTTTCAACAGGTACTGCTTTAAGTCTTCCCGCTCAACCAAATTCTGTGTGTAAATTAAAAATACAATTCAAACTTCTTAATGTCCCACCTGTTCCCTTGATCATGCTGATGTAAGTGGTTCTTATGTATTACAAAAAGGTTTTCTGTTTAATAGGTTGGCATGTATCACTGTTTAGGCCAGTTAGCAAAATAAACCTTGCCCCACCCACAGGAGTTGGGCTCGATTTACTGATAGCCAGTTAATTCCGGGTGATTGAGACTGACTGATCACTGACTGTTGATGTACGTAGAAGTACCTTCATCAGAAACTAGCTGAACCTATCATATAATTCAATGGCCAAATTAATACATGAATAATTCAAGTGATAACCAAACCACAAGTAATTATAATCAGTCTCAGAGGGAAAACACAGAAAAAGCAATTACTGGGAATGAAACCCAGAACAGCTGGTTATGACCAGTGCTCTGCCACTGAGCTACAATTACCACAGCAACGTTCCTTCATGTTTTCCCTACTATACTAACCACACGGAGTAATTAGTCTTCATTCACTAAATACGTAGGTGGCGATTCTCTCTATCAGAACAAGCTGATAATCAAGACATGTATAAATTCAAACTGCAAAAAACACTAAATTTAGCATCAGCTAAATCACAACCATTTTAAATGCTTACTTTAATACGGTATTATTCATTTTATGGAATTCTTTCCAACTTGTGACAAATTGCAATAAATAGTTACACACAAAGATAAATTGATTTCACTCTACACATCCTAGAGAACTTTCATACCTGGAGAATTGTTGCAGCCGCACCTGCCATTTGACCCAATGCTGCCTGATTGATATTGTCAATAGTATCACAAGCCTAGTAGAAACAACAGGTCACATGGACAATAAAAAGTATTAGGGAACGTGAACTGTACAGCTCACAAAACATTCAATATCAACTGGAAGCATAATACGTACATCAGTAACAAGAGACATCGTGCAAGGGCATCTAGGTAAGGTAATAGCATCCATACATGTTTTAGCAATACGTATATATCATGTCAGTCAGGAGGTAATGAGTAATGCAACTTGGATCCTTCTGATGATTGACAAAGCAACAGCTCACTCATTCAGTAGTAATCATGCAAAACTATAGGTAATAATATTTCAGAACAAGCTGTATGGCAATTATGAAGTTTCTAACAATTTTCATCACACTAAGTAAGGAAGGATCCATTCCCAAGTGAAAGTGGAATATGTAAAGCAGATGTCTGATGTACGTATGCAATGGAGCAGCAGAAGAAAGAGAAGACTCCTTTATCTTCATCTAAAGCTCTCTCCAGGTTTGCATATAGTTCCTTATAAGCTTTTTACAGAGTAGGCATAGCATGTAGGAAAATGTTATTCATGTATGTTACACACCAAGTGATAGCATGGGTCATACTGGGCATTAGCAAAGCCACCATATTTTTTCCTCTCCTCCTCACTCTTCAACCCTTCTGCTCCAGTGAACAGACCACCAGCTAAGAAGGAAAGGAAGGCATAAACAAATACAGGGATATGCAGCCACAACATATGACACCTGGTATGTTAACTCCTGAAGCTATGAATGGTCCGTAATCAGATCTTCCAGTGAATTCCTCTAATTCATAGCTCCATGCATTTTCTCTGAACAGCATCCCCAGTGATAAATAGAGTTGAAAATAATATAAATAATACACACATAGCTGGAATGTAAACACTGTCAATTATGAATGGCCCATAATCTGATCTCCCATTAAACTCCACTAGATGAAAACCTAGGTTATTAGACCTACAGCAGAGTACACAAGGGTGTACAGGCAAATGGGAATCCTGTAAACTATACCCCATAAACAAATAACTTGAAACTTCAGCTCTAGAGCTGAATGTACGTACTATTCAATGTATCAGTCACTGAAAAGACCCCCAGGGTCGAAACGTTTGGCAGAAAGAAGAACCAAAATAACTGTGTCTCTAGACGCTCCCAAAGTCGAAAGATGACCCTTTCCAAAGATAAGTTTGATGCAGTTAGAAGAAATCCTTATTCTATTCAATGTACGTATGTATACAACTGTTTAGTCAACTAGCTTACATACAGGCATACGTACGTACATTCATAAAGGTTTAGTATAAGGTCACCAAACACAAGCCCCTTATTTGCTTATGCCACACATTTGACTCACTCAAAATAATCCTCATAAAGTTTGGTAATAGTTTCACATTGAGTTCTGATCTTGCTGCCTGCCTAAATTGAACAATTGTATAATATAAACATTATAAGCACCATAGAAAAAATGGCTAGCACAGACTTACCCCAGAACCATTGTAGATGCCACGAATAAAATTAGGAGATGCCTAATTAAGGACAGAGAAAACAGCTCGAAACTCCAGCAATTTTAGTGGTTACTGACTTACCACCATGTCGTAGTTAAGGTTAACTGCATAGTTACTTGTCATATTGTCTTTTACCAGTTCAGATACAAAATAGTCAGAGCCAAGAAGTCCAATCTCCTCTGCTCCCCAAAATGCAAATAGAACCTGAAACATCAGTGGATGAAATAAGATAGCAAGATCCTCAATTAAGAGAGGAAAGAAGGCAAACTTGATTTTTGACTTTTATGTCTCCATTTTTTATTAGTTCTGCCAGAAGAATAGCCAATTGGAGATTTACTGAAGATCCACTCCTGAAATGGGAACACAGACACTTTATGAATGGCAATACATGTTGAGCCAATTGATATGTCAACCCTTCTTACTACGTAGGTACTGAGCAAATAGTACACTTTGAACTCTTTAAATACCAGTCATCACATTGTCAACTGGTCATCTTACCCATTATCATTTATCCCTGGACCAGCAGGTACTGAATCCAAATGTGATCCCATCTTAGAAGAAAGAGGAACTCCCCAAATGCAGTGAATACAAAGTCTTAAGGGACCTACCACTATAATGGCTGACGTATTCCCAGTTAAAGAATAAGCAAGCACATTGTAGGTAGTATAAGTGCTAGTTTTTGTTTTGGTGACAATGTTAATAACAAGATTCTAGAAGGTAACAAGAAATGATATGAAACAGGCTATCTAGATTCAATTAAGTATACATTCATAGTCATAGTATGTACTCCTTTCTTATGACAAAGGCACATTTGTAGGTGACAATATCTTACATCTGTCAAATTGCTGGCTCCTATTAGCTCTTGTCCAAGTGCATATGTAGCTCCTAAGACAGGTATTTCTATTTCCTTATCATTTTTTCTGACACGAGACCTAGAAGGACTTAGAGCTGCATGTTCCTCATCTCTCATTAAAATAACAGCTAATGCTCCAGCATCTTTAGCATGGTATGCCTACATTCCCCAAAAGTTAAAACAAATACATACGTACGTTCGTACAGGAGAAATTTGCTGCTAATACAACAAGAGTGTGAGGTTCTTATTCCTTTGTTTTTGCCATTTATATTTCTAACTGGCAACTTGCTTGTGTGTAACCATTATATTACAAAGTGCAATGTTTTGACAATTATTTTCTATCAAATGAAGACTCTAATAAGCAAAAATGGAATAATTCAATGGATATAAATCATCTCTCATTTCCACCTACTAACTAGCTCACAAAAGGCTACGTTTATAACCCAACTGACCTCATCCATTATATATATTCATACCATATGTCACCTATTTAAGACATAAAGCATACACCACCACTTCTCACTCTCCCCCTCAAGCTGCAGAAGTGTGATGACTATACACTTAATGTTATTTATAAACAAAATCTATTTGGTCATTTTACCAATTTCAGTTCTTTGTATGGCATGTTACAATAATAAACACATGTGCTAAATGCAAATACAAACCTTATCAGCAAATGAACAGTTACCACTGTAGTAATCAATCAGGGCTATAGTTTTGTTAACCTTATCATAATTACCACTTGAACAACCATCACCTGAAACAGAATAAATATGCAGCTTTAAAATGCTAGTTGCATGCAATGTATGAAATGTCCAGTTACCTTCTGGAAAACTGAGATTTCCCGTGACAGCTCCACTCCCTGAATATCCCATTACAGAGAATTCCACATCTTGAAGAAAATTTACTGCATATCCTGTGTCTCCAAACGTGGCATTGAGAACTGACTGACCAGGAATCAGGTCTTCAAATATCAAGACATTAAAATACTGCCTGGTGACATTAAATCCTCCAGTCTCGACTAGTGTTTGATAGACATATTCTAGGACACAGTGAAAAAGTAACAGTTGAACAGAAGATCGGCTACTGAAATAAAGAGCGCTTACCAGCTGATTCATTATAACCAGTGGCTACAGAGCGACTAAAAAAACACACTAATTAAGGTAAAGAAATCCATTAAATTTTAAAATATATTTACCTTCCGTTTGAGCCTGAAAGTTTTTGCAAAGCCTGTGTGTTTAAAATAGCAATCACATTATCAAACATGATAACAGTATTCGAAGTAGCGGAGACGTACGCTTTGATACTGTCATACCTACCTGGAGATGATCCATTATTTGCTGAGTAGTAATAGATTGAGGCAAAGTACTTGGCGAACGTTTCTCTGGTTGTACCCAAGGTTTAAGAGTGACTAGTAATACTGCAACCAAGGCAACGGTCAAAGCAATAGCTATAAATACCAGTACGGTAACACAGCGACACAGTGTTCTATTCCTGCTCTTAACCTTCGCATCACTTTGGTCGTATCCGTAGGATCTGCAGATATGGTGAAATCAGAGATGTACAATCGTTGGGTTAGGATACGGATTGGCTTAGCTAGATTGGAATTCTATTATTTAAAGCTAAGAATATTGCAATGTTCGTTTTATAAAACTTACACACTGAAGTTGAATCCACCATTGTTTAAGGAACAAGGTGAAGTAAAAGAGAGGGAAATAAAAGTATGAAGTTGAATAAATATTGTATAAATAGGTGCGGCATCAACCTGTCATCAGAATGTATCAAACTGATGCGTTCTTCTTTGGATGAACTCTATAAGAATCGAGGAACAGCAGAAGAGTCTAGTCAGTTAAACGATCGATATCTAAGGTAGACTTACCATCTCCAGGACACAGTATTATTGGGGTATTATTTAACTCACATGACACGTAGGCGTGTCCCCTCCTTGGTGATTGCGTAACCATGGACATTGAGACGAAGCTCAGTCAAGAAGGAGCTCTTAGGAAATATGATAAACGAGCGCTAACAGGAAACGAACAAACTAATTTAAATGAAATTAAGGTAGAGTAATATTTACAGTCCGAAAAGAAGTGGTTCTGTAGAATGTTAGGCCTACTGAGAATAGCAAAATGTAGTAATTAAATGTAAATGTTTGTGCTATTTATACCAAGTAGATAAAGTGTAGGATAGCCAGTGAAAAGTATTTGCGTGATCACCCAGAGATTCGTACAATGATATCAGAATTCGTAAGGTAGGTCTTTAGCGCTAAATAACGAGTTAATGTCATTATATTGTGTAAATAGTTACATGGGTCAGCCCAGCAGATACGAATGTGCATATGCTTATGTATAACACATTTACTGCTATTTAGACCTACAGATTTATGCTAATGTATTTGCACTTTAGTACAGTATTAAAGAAGAGACCAGATGACATTAAGGAATTTGCAGCTGGTGAGTCCTCGAGTATATATTTATTACCCAACATCTCTCAAATTGCTATTATATCATCTTTGATTGAATAGATTTCTTCAGTGATCCAGATTTGAAGGAAAGATATAGAAGCAGTCCTAAGCAGTAGTAGCGTGCATTATCATTGATGTATAAAACTTATATAACTACCAGCTACTAAGGTATACAATACCGTCAAAGATTATGCATCAACCATTTTTGAGACGATTACATACATGTACGAACGTATGTATTGCTAATTAACATTAACTGGCTTTACATCTGTATTCACATCCAAATTAAGCTATGTACTCCATAGATCGGTTATATATGGGATCTTAAAATTATAATACACCTGTACCTTGTGTAAAGGCTGTCTAGTAATGTATGTATTCTTTACAGTTTGAAGTGAAATCAAAACTCAATACACATTTATTCTCTGATAGAAGGTTATTCATAATAAAATAATTTAATGTGATGCTGGATGACATACAACAAATAATACAATCTGATAAAACATGCAGTTGAGACACGAAACTAGTCTGACACTACAATGACTAATTACTCAATGTAGCCACACTTGAATATTAACATGCAGGGGCAATGAATATACATATATATTATATATATGTAAATGACTGTGTGAATAGGTGCTTGCAGGCATTCATTAAAAGTGCTAAACATGTATAGATTTGTTAGAATATTCTATGATGCTCCCTGCGACTTTCTTCTAGTTCTCTTGAAACACCCACAACATCTAAACACACATGGATGACATGCATATATCACTTTGATAGGTGGTACTGACTTATCCTTCTATCACACTACAAAGACTCTCTTAAATATTATACTAAAATATACAATAGCAGTTGGTGATTTACGTACTGAGCACCAGCAACATATATTTAACAGGTCCAAATGTTTTTGACCCGGAGGTTTTCATCTTGCTGATAAAGACCTCTGGGTCAAACATCAAAACTTGTTAAAAAATGTGTTACTCGATAAATCATTGAATATAGGTACTTATAATGATAGCAACAAATACACCCTACTACTAAAGTAAAAGTACATTCAATCCACCATTTTAGTATTGTACTATTACCAAAACCCTAAAGCAACACCTCATCGAACACTGCTGAAAACTGAAATCAAAACTAACTTTGTGACTTCTTTTTCTTCAAGTTCAGTTCCATTCACTTTCTTGTTGGCCTGCGCACCAGTATTGCGGTCCTGATCATCTACCTGACCATTCCCACTGGGTGGCTGAGGCTGACGAGAGGGATTTGTGGCTTCATTGGGTGTCCTGGTTGCTCCACCAGGTTGTTGGTTACGATCTTGATGTACTCCACTTCCATGAAATGGTGTTGTAGACTATAAAGTGGAAAAAGAAAAAAATCAATTAGAGTGGACAAATTAAAATTGGGTAATCTACCCTTGGACATCCTCTATTAATTTACAAGAGCACCCCACACAACTTATAACAATAAAAGAGCAATGTAGGTCCACAGAACACACTAAAAAAAAGACTTATGACTTAAGGCAAACCTATTGAGCTTTGGTTGAGGATAAATTAGCACACATTTAATGCAACTAACTGAACTGAGTTGATTTGCATATCGATCACTGCTTTTTATCATGCTAGAATCAGGTAATAAACCACCAACAGTGGTCTCCTGTAAAACAACAAGATACAAACAGACACAAATATTCACACAATGTACACAATTTTGTCAAATATCTTAAATTGGAAATACCTGCTCTCTGCCTGTCCAATCAAAGACATTGTCCTCCTTCCAGCCCTTCTTTTCCAGCAACTCTGTAAACAGTGACTTAAGATAAGAGTAATTGGGAGTTTCAAAGAAATCCAACCTTCGAACATATCGTAGATAGCTCGCCACCTCCTCTGTTTAGATGTATCATGAAACAAATATTCACGATGGTATAGTAGACAACTTCAGATATGCACAAACCTGGCTGATGATCGCAGAGTAATTCAATAGGAGTTGATCGCTTTGTGTCTCCAATCTTTTGATACCTCTCTTTCAAAGTTTCCGCCTGTGAGTTATTTATTAGAAACTTGCTTATCACTAAAAGTCATACAATACACAGGAGAACCCACCTTTAAACCTTGCCAAGGCAGACTTCCACGTAAGAAGTAGAGGAACATGTGACCAAGTGCTTCCAAGTCATCTCTCCGACTTTGTTCTACATATTTGTAATAAAGTATAAAATATAACAACCTACATATGTACCTATCTACAAAGCATTACCACATATACAGTACATATGTTCTAGCTTGGATACAAGTAAGGCACTTATATCCAAGCTAGAACTATCTAACTGAATTGCCTATTTTCATACTCACTGCATTCGGTACAAGAACTAATACATAAATAGATAATTAGTTGCTATGATACTGTGAAAATGAAACAGAAGCAGACCTTATAAGGTAGGTTGTCAATTTTCCACAAACTAGCACTGTCTAAGGATACCTTTGGAGATTCTGGAGGCTTCAATGATAGTGTCATTGTAAGACTAAAACATGCAACAGGAAGACCTCCTTCAGCATAATATGTATTTTCAACTAAAACCTATAATTGCCATTTTGAGTACACATAAGTGGAATTTAGGAAGTTCAGTTTCTATTCAGTCTATTACACGTTTACAGCAATGGGGAAATATTGTAACTGAATAACAATTGGCCTATCAGGTTTTATACGGGGAAATTAACAATTAAATTCTACAACCAGCAATTATGTATTCCTAGCACCGTCAATGGTTTACACTTACGTGCCAAATTAACATACAGTAGTAAGCAGGGTATCATGAATAATCAAGAGTAAAAGTTGCTGCATTAATATTTATAGTTTTAAAACTACATTGAATGGGAGCAAACTATACAAAAAGAACATATGTACATATATCCCTGCTCTTACTGATTGCTCCAAGTAGCAGGAAATTTACAATGGAATTGTGAATCATTATTTCCAATATGTTATGTTTTATTAGACCTTTCATCAATTTCCTACTGCCACAAACTCCTTAATAAAACAATTAATTGAAATTATATGGTTAATTTTTAGTGGTTTCTCTTGTTCATAAAGCTGGAAATTAATATTTCAATAAATTCAAAATCTCATCAAGTAGTCTCATTTTTGCTCATTCGGGGAGGTCTAGAAGCAATTCACAAATGGGTCTCTTTTCAAACAGCACAAGTACAATCTTTTTTGTGTACATACATACATACATGTTGTAACTACAAAGATAACTAATTTGTGATACGACTGTCTGGCCAGAACAATCTAACAAATGCACCAATCACAACTTGTAAAACAAGTAACATTTGGACGAGATAAAAATAATGCTATCAACAGATATGACAAAGTAGTTATTAATCACTGTTCGTATTTACGTACTTCTACAACCAATTTTCAAGCCCCACTCTCATCCTCTAACAATTTATATACAATGGTGACAAATATGCTGGTAAGTGAATTTACACATGCATACGTATGTGGTTGCACAGAAGTTGCAATGGATGACTGACACATCTTTGCAGCAGCATAAAGAGGTAGCTTAATCCATTTTAGAAAGTGTTAAATATTAAACTGTACCACTCACTATCAGTACCACATGATCTAGGTACAGTGCAAATAACACATACTGGTCACCAGAATAGGTTGTTGAGCCACTTAAACCTAGGAATGGGCCACCATTAGTACTATTGCACCAAGTCGGCACATACATTAAGATATACAAATGAGTATTGGAAAGATAACAACAATCCCAATAGACAGTAAACATTCTTTTAAAATGAAGATACAGACTTCGGGTCATGAAGAGGTAGCAGAAGCAGGAATATTATTAAGTTATTCAACCCCTACTATCTGATTGGTACCCAAGCTTTGCCATGGTGTAACTAATTTGTGAATATGACCATGCTAGAATGTTAAAATATCACACATGTACACAGTTAAGAGGGTGCCTACCTTTCCCTAAGTGTGTGTTGATACTCATGTATCTTGCTGTTCCTGTCAAGCTCTTGTGCTCCTTATAAGGAATGTGCCGCCCACTGTCTGGATCTATGTACTCCTTGGCCAACCCAAAATCAATTATGTGAATAATGCTCTGATTCTTTGCACCTGTTCTACCAAGTAGAAAATTCTCTGGCTTTACATCACGATAGATCAAATGTTTTGAATGGACATACTCCAGTCTGCTAATCTGTTAGCAAAATAAAATAAATTAAGTCATTTCCTTCGCCTAAGTAATAGGCAAAGACACAAGTAGAGTTGAACCACCTAGGCTGCTTTCTATGGTGACATTATATAGTTGAATTACAATACAGTCGACTACACTTATAACGAACTTGCTCATAACGAATTTTGGGTTATAACGAATGATTGTCAAAAAAACAATTTCCTGTCCATTCAATTCCTTCTGTTTATAACAAACAACCCTAAACAAACTTCTATTATAACGAACGTGTTAACTTATGATTATGTATGTGTGAAGCCAAAAACGGCTGTATTTATCATTCTTAAACTAAAGTTACTGGACGAAGTGGATAAAGGGAGGAAGGAGAAGGGTATTTATGACGAATTTTCAGTTGAAAAGTCCACCCTGAGTACCATTAATATACTGTTTTACGTAATTTAAATTTTATAAGCATTCTACTGTATTCATACTGCACTGATGAGTAGTTTATTTGTATAGTTATATACAAATAAAGTACATTTGCTTATAAAGAACTTCTTTTATAAAGAACAATTATGCTGGGATTTTGGTGTTCGTTATATCAGGAGTCGACTGTATAAGGAAATAGTTTCTCAGGTACATGTAATATTAAAATCCCGGCAATTACTATTTTCATATGTACGCAATTTACTACTGAAACATCTCCATATAGGGGACCTTTCTATTCCCCTTAAATAGTCATTAAAATAAGTCTTTAGGGTAATACATGTAAGATTGGTTTATTTAAACAAATCCTTGTCAAAACCAGGAGAGTGATTGATTTAGAGGCACCGAATTGCAGATAATTTAACTCATGACTACCTTTGTAAACTGCAAGCAACAATGATAAATAATGAAGAGAAATGGCAATTACTAGGTATTTCACATATACGTTCGGGTCACTGTACAAATACCACACACGAAGCAAACATAAGATATCAGTAATTTGTAAATACACAAAACTTTCTCTTGAAAATATTATGCATACGTATGTATACTGTAATATCATTCAGCTTGCCAACATCTAAACTCACCAATTGTATTGCAACCAATACTACTGTTTTCAGACTAAACTTTCTGTCACAAAGGTCAAACAAGTCTTCAAGACTTGGACCAAGTAGTTCTAAAACCATAGCATTATGTTTGCCGCATGGAGCAAAATAGTATACCTGTGGTATACCAACTGCAATGAAAAGGAAAACTTAACTAAACAGGTTCGGAAAATAGTATATTGAGCCTGAGATATACAATGGATGAATAGCTGGATGCATCAACTGACACAAAGATGTTCGGAAGATGGACCGATGGATACACAGACGACTAGATGGACGGATGGATACACAGACAACTAGATGGACTGATGGATACACAGATGACTAGATGGACTGATGGATACACAGATGACTAGATGGACTGATGGATACACAGATGACTAGATGGACGGATGGATACACAGATGACTAGATGGACTGATGGATACACAGATGACTAGATGGACTGATGGATACACAGACGACTAGATGGACTGATGGATACACAGACGACTAGATGGACGGATGGATACACAGATGACTAGATGGACGGATGGATACACAGATGACTAGATGGACTGATGGATACACAGATGACTAGATGGACTGATGGATACACAGACGACTAGATGGACTGATGGATACACAGACGACTAGATGGACTGATGGATATACAGATGACTAGATGGACTGATGGATACACAGATGACTAGATGGACTGATGGATACACAGATGACTAGATGGACTGATGGATACACAGATGACTAGATGGACTGATGGATACACAGATGACTAGATGGACGGATGGATACACAGATGACTAGATGGACTGATGGATACACAGACGACTAGATGGACTGATGGATATACAGATGACTAGATGGACTGATGGATACACAGATGACTAGATGGACTGATGGATACACAGATGACTAGATGGACTGATGGATACACAGATGACTAGATGGACTGATGGATACACAGACGACTAGATGGACTGATGTATGTATATACAAACGGATAGATTGACTGATGGATACACTAGCTATTATGGACTGATCGCTGGACATATAATGGAATAAAAATAATGAATGACCATCTTCTGCTTTTTATATGTACCTGCATTTCCTAACATTCTATAAAATTTGTACTCTAAATGCAGCTGGGGTGCTCTTGATCGAACAGGCTCCTACACACACAAATACATACAGGAATCATGGCACAAGGCTCTTCATATACTTGAATCCTGTAAATGATTACTATCCACTTGACAACCTGACAAGACTGCGATCATGTGAGATCACAAGCCTACGCCCACAGAATCTAAGAATACTGCTGACATCATAATTAGTCAGCAGCTTTAAACCCACTCAAGGTGTTCCATCAATTACCTATTCTACTGCTAATATATAGTATACCCTCTATAATATGCATGTATACATTACTAACCAGTTTTATTCCTACATGTTCATTGTTGTATAAATTCTTCCCTGGAGAAGAAAAAATAATATTACATATCTAATACCATTGCAACAACAGATCACTATACCAAACTACACAAATACATAGGTTCTTTCATTTTTTCCTCCAAACTGTTCATTCAAACAACTAAGAATTCCAACATTATCCTCTCTTTCAACAACTGGAATAAGCTACATATCTCAGTCATGTGAATCTATCTAATTTTGGGTTTTACAAATTTAAATGCTTAAAACACCACATCTAAGAGACCTAGGCTTATATACTTGCAAGGATTTTAAACAAATAGAAATTAAGAAACAATTAAGAAGCAATAAAAACCAAATATATTAACAAGAATAACTTTTCAACAAATATAAAACATTTGGAAGAGCCTCATACTAACTTACTTCACTTGTTATAGTTGGCATTTAATGTGCATTGTTACAGCGTTATGAAATCATGATAAAATACCTATAGGAGTTTCTAATATCATTCATATGTGTACAGATTTACATCACATGATTATTACTATTTTTGGAACAATTCCATAAGTGGCAAGGAATTATAAACAGTATCACATTCCTACAGCTGATAACTAGGAAATGAAATTAATCACAGGAAAATCCTCTTACTGTGGGATCAAAAGAGGATAAATTGACCTGACAACCATATATTTCCCATGTAATCCATTTGATCGCTACAAGAAAAAGAAACTCTATTGTTTTAACAGAAATTTGGCGATTAAGAAGGAAGAATTCTATAAATAGTAACAACA
This sequence comes from Chondrosia reniformis, assembly GCA_947172415.1. Lineage (NCBI taxonomy): Eukaryota > Metazoa > Porifera > Demospongiae > Chondrillida > Chondrillidae > Chondrosia > Chondrosia reniformis. Next base: position 2,980,340 of record OX359192.1, read on the forward strand.
TTTGCTATCCACCTATATAAATATAGGTGAAATACTATGAAACATGTCCTTCACACACTCCCAGTTAAATAATCTAAATACTGTACTGGTGCACTAATAGTCAATGCACATTTAACAGATTTAAGTCTCAGTGTAAAGCACAGTAGTACTTCTCATAATATGAAAATACACAGTACATCTAATGATAATTGTATATCTATATATATAAGTACATTTAGAGAGAGAGAGAGTTACTGGTATATGACATGTTCATAGCTAAGATTGAACATAAGGGTAAGCATAAACTTAGATTGCCATTTAACAAGTAATGTTTTATAAAGCCTTAGTTACTATGTAACTACACACAGAAAAAGGTTGTGATTTATAGAGAGAAGAAGAGACAACTGGTAAAACAACCTCCCTCCAGTGCTCAATAGTGAGTGGAAGTTTTAAGGATGAAAATAAATTAGATTATGAACCCATCTTTAACAGATACTTAACCTTAGCTCATACGTACATCATCAAAAGAGATGTGTTAAGGACCAAAAGAGACTTCTAGAGTCAGTGATGAAGGGTAACATCCCCAGAAACACATTTATTACATAAGGAGTAACATCCAAACCTTATATTTGGTGTGTGTACTCAAAATAATAGTATAGGAAAAATGGCCTTGGGTAATTCATTCAATTTGACAGTAAAATATCAGGACAGTGTGACTAAGATATATTCTAAAGTAAAGCTCTTATAAAGTAGATTACTATACTTTCAGCTAAACCTCCTTTACACATACTAGTAGTACTATGTCACAAACATTTCCAAATATACGTATATCAACACCTCTATTCTTACTACGTACATTACAAACGAAACTATTTATGAAGAAAACAATTTAACAAAACCAGCTTATGTCAACAACTATTGATCATACTGAACAACTCATGGTAGAACTAGTACACCTTCATTGCTAGAGCATTTTACTGTAGAGAAGTTAATATTGACAAAAGATATATGTGAAAAGACTATGAGTACGAATGGTACTCTGTGTTACGTACTGTATAACAACGTATTTCATCATAACATTTAAGGAAGAAGGCTCTTAGAAGATATTGATGCTTTTGATTTCCTCCTTCACAGGATATGAAAACTGAAGAACGAGCGTCAGGCCTAACATATGGTACATCTATTATACATATGAACATACGTATATATTGGGTAGTGAGTACAGGGAGGGACATCAAGGGATTCTGTACATACCTATCCGAAGCTCTCCGAAATTTCCGCATCCGATTTTCTTCCCTACTCTAAAGTTGGGACCAACCATTAACACTGACGAACCTCCTCCGCTGCTTCCTCTCGAGTTACCGCGAGATCTCGACTGTGGTGGCTGTTCTCTACTTCGACTCGCCATGAGCTACGAAGACGCTTACCGAGTATAAAATCTCGTTACACACAATACTAGTTATAGGCAGAGTCCCGAACACCTGTAAATCAACAATCCTACAAGGGAAGAAAACATTTTTTCTTTCAAATGAGAAAGGTTAACTTTTGTAAAGATGGCCGACCTGTGGTCAGAAAAGTAACCACTGTGAAAACAACGCTTAAAAAAGACCCTACATAAGAAATGGCTCACTTACTTTGATTTGAGTGACTTTAACTTTTTCTCGTTCTATCTAATAATGAAAATTTTAAGGATTAGACAGTCGATGGGGAGGTCCCAGACAAACACCACTTGATGGGTCAACTGGCCATAAAATGCTGTTTATACGAAGTGCTGTAGTTGACACCTTCAAATATAACTTTTAACTCCGTAAAATCCTTGTAGTTGGCGTATTCAGGACGACTTCTACACTTTCCGTTAGCCCGACTCAAACTATTGGCCAACTATAAGGACTCCGTAAACTAAATGAGTTTTACGTATTCCATTTGGAAATCCTCGCTTATGGGTGTGAGTATCTACACCCAAAAATGGCTGCTCCCTACAAACAAGATCTTCCACCGAAAGGAGGCTATCAGAGTTTTAAATTTGCTAAAAATCTTCCTAAAAGAGGTCCTTCTGGATTTGTAATATTCATTGGAGGGATTGCTACAATGGGTGTAGGGTTTTTCCTTCTTGCCAAGGGAAACAGAGAAAAAAAGTTAGTCGCTGGTGCTGTACCTCTGTAAGAGTTGTACATATTCATTAACTTTATTGTAGAGTATTTCGAAGGGAGCAACTTGAGGCAAGGCTGATATTATTACCTCTCTTACAAGCCGAAAGAGATAGAGAGTAAGTTATACTTTAATAAGCCATCAGTAGCTACGATTTTTTGAAATGGGTAATTTCATTGTAGAATGCTTCGAAATGAGAAAGCATTTGAAGAAGATGAGGCTAAGGTAGCTAAACTTGTGAAGGGCTACACACCAGAAAGGGTTTATCACTCTGGCAGATGGGCTCCAACTGCTCCTGTCATGAAAAACAGTTGAATGCAAACTTAACAATTTTCACTTTTCCAAAGGGAGCTTCCAGACTCTACCGGAATGGAATGTTTTATTAGCCTGTGTTATTTTGTATTTATAAATGTAATTTAAAGGATCTTATGACATGAACTAATCAAGAGTATATACCTTATATGTAAATTGAGACACCAAATGTTCAAGCTGAAGTTTAGATAATGGCAATAGCAAGTACATATACTAATGGACTTCTTCCAAATGAACAAACAGCCAAAATGTGTGGTCACTTCAATGTTATAAGAGCTCATGGTGGCCCATGCTACTATGTATATCTGTACAAAATACGAATCTGTTTACAGTACACAGTGAGGTACATTTCAAGTTACTACACCAAATAGACCAGCTGCAGTTATATTTCTGAATTATTATTCTTTTCTTTCTTGTCACCATAGGCTACTTCCAAAATAGCAATATCTTCCAAGTCATAGGCAAAGCTTACTTGAAACAATAAAATTGAAAAAGTTGCTGTCCTATATAAACATTGGGTGTAAAATCTTGCAGGAAAATTAAACATATACAAAACTACTTACCATTCACAAACAGCAATATAAGTGCGGTATTTTCCCCAATCAGTAGCTATATCAACTTTAAGGAAAGGAAACTCTCTGGTAGTGCCTTATAGAGTATAGCAAACTAGCAGTAGCAAAATTATATTTATCCTATCAAATGCATAAATAGAATATGTAAACACTAAACCATGAAAGGTAGAAGTATGGACAACAGTGCCTGCAGCAATGACTGACACATCTGGAAAAGGCATCTGAACAAGACAATTATCATATGGTAAGGCTAACCATGCAGAAGTGGCATACTGAAACACACCACTCTTATGTTTGGGCACAACATGATAGCCAAAGTATATAGGAATGATGTGCCCAAACATAAAAGTGATGTATATTAAGTTGGTTGCATGGTAGCCTCATGGTCTTGTTTTGATATTTTTCCAGATGTGTCAGTCACTCTGGCAGCATATGGTTGCAGGCACTACTTTTTTATTTTCAATTTATGTTGTATATCTACTTTTTATTATTCTTAGACTCAGACAATTGTGAGCTCTTGACTCTTTATTAAAAATTGGTGTCACAATTTCGGCACCTTCATAAGTAACATGCTTTCGATAGAGCAAATTCAAACTTAAGGTAGCCTTTTCTGTAGTTCAGAAAAGTTAATGACGATTTAATACTTGCATGTGCCTGCATAAGTTGACATGCTTGCGCTTGATTATTTGATAAAAGAAAATAAATCGGAATTGGGCCTACTTAATCACTTTGCGAATGTTGTTAAATTTTGGAATTTCAAACAACATACATAAACGACTGCAAATAGTCGAACATGACTGAAAATCAAATCGTTTTTGATTTACTAGGTGATAATTAGTAGGGCGGCCATGTCTTCATTCAGCCAACCTACTTAGAGATTATGGCACTATACTAATTGCCATAAACAGTGAATACAAAGTCTTATTGAAGTTGGATACCGAGTCCACCAAGAGTTAGTAGTGCTATCCATGTAACAACAGCACAAGCTTGCTTTAGTATAATGGACCATCGAGGAAACTTTGGATCTAAAGTAACGTTCCAAGCCATGATCACAGTGTAAGCAGCATAAAGAGCAAAGAATACAGTTGCACCACCTGCAAAAGATCACATTAATTACTTAGGCAATGCTATATGGGAGACTTCTGCATAAGCCTATATCGTATATACAGTGGAACCTGCCTAACAATCACCTTAGAATTACAACAAACCTCAAAATTACAATCAATTCTTTTGGTCCTCACTGTGCTTTAAACATTCAGAAAAGTGGCCGGCTAACTTGGAAATTATTTTTATGACTGCCATTCTCTAACCAATATCAGGGTTTCTTTCAGCTTTCCCTTAATATGCTTATTTGAATAATAATAATAGATTCAATTTGGGACTGTTTTCACTCAAAACAATGTTTTCTTATTTGAATACCCTGGCCAATATTTGCATGACAATTCCAGCTGGGACAGCATCAAGTAAAAAAGACCTTTTCCACCCAATCGATTTCTCAAACGGGTTTTGATCATTTTTATCTGATAAAACTACGTTTCACAGATGAAAATTACAATCAAATCACCACAAAAACCATCTGATAATAATTTAGAAACAATAGTGAGCATATGGAATAGAAACCTAGGAAAATTGTTGTATAGAATATTGTTCATTTCATGTTATCATTTATTGTGTCATTGAAGCTTTTTAAAGGCCTGAAGACAGTATTCTCAGCATATTCAAGGGGGCGGGGAGGGGGCAAGCAAAAGCCATTCTCTAACCAGCTTTCACTCAAAACAGTGTTCCCTTAATAGGCTTATTTGAATACCCTGGCCAATATTTGTAGGACAATTGTTTTGATTTTTTGAACTACGTACCTGTTTGCTTTTTACAAGGTTTATCTTTTGATAAATTTGAGCGTCTAAACACTGACAACCGAAAAGAAGTAATGTAATGTAATGTAATGTAATGTAGTGTAATCGTCAACTGCGTCACTAGATGCTCAAAATATTTAAAAGATGAACTTTGATGTAGTTAGAAGAAATCCTCTTATTCTATTATTCTTTATACAAGTTAGGCAGATGTTTGTTAAACTTTGTTTTGGCTCACCTCTGAAGATATTTGCCCTGTGCTATATCAGACCATCCCTTATGGAGTGGCTTACCACCATTCTGGTCTGTCTTCTGAAGAGAGGAAGTTGATAGAGGAATCTTACTTAAGTGGAGTTACCTCAGTACTTGTATGTACATCAAGACTGGCAGCCAGGGTAAATCTACCTGCTAAAAGGTGCTTTTGTACTTTCACTTTTGGTCAATTACTGGCACCATAATTAGCTATAGTATTGCAATGGTACAATGACACATCACAGTCAGCTAAGTAATTCTGTGGTTAATTCTTCCTATTAATGCTACTCTATAACCAGCATACGTACGTACTTCATCAAACTTGTAGAGGGAGAAATGCTATTACCTTATTTTCTAGTCTAAAGAATTTGCTGCTGTCTTGAGTGTCTGTCGCTGGAAATAGCTACCCTTATCAAAGCTATGCAGTTTAACTTTGACAATTATGATGTCTTTACACATATACATTAGGTCATCAGTCAATAGGCTATCCAGTCTGCAGCCAAATACAACATTTCCATATAAACATTAACTGGATTTTGCCCCTTCCAATCTGTTATAGAGTAATTCTAAGGTCACCCTATGTTAGTGCACAGTTTCTCACAAAAAATCAAAACAAACAAATGACAGGCAGGGCTGGTAGAGAAGGTTTTGGATCACGGGAGAGAGCATTGCTATTACATCAGAGCAAGACATACAAAAGGTTTGATGTACACAAATGAGTAAGCTTACTCTCAGTTCACAACTAGTTCTCACTGAAGGTCCTGGATATGTTGTCAAGCCCAATGGATTCATGTCAAAGCTCTTTACTATGTGATAATGGAGCATTCTTGGCATCTCTAATCCTCTCACTCATTTCACTCAAAGTTAGTTCAGTAATGTGCATATTCTGTAATACCTTTTAGTGGAATCATACAAATGTTACATGTTGCATACTTTGTACTAAATACGTAGTTGGTTGTAGGCACGAAATGTTTAATGGAGTTTATCAGGAATACACTACTTTATGTTCAACTACCTGAAGAGGACATTCAAAGGAAGGTACAAGATGGTCTACATCTATTACTTTCCAAGGAATATATCAAGATTGGTTCCAAGACAACAGAGCCTGACAGTATCAGTTATGAAGCCACTTCTCTTGGAGTGGCAACGTTCAAAGGAATGTTGGGATGTCTCGGTTGGACACAATCATTATTATTATTATTATTATTATTATTATTATTATTATTATTATTATTATTATTATTATTATTATTATTATTATTATTATTATTATTATTATTATTATTATTATTATTATTATTATTATTATTATTATTATTATTATTATTATTATTATTATTATTATTATTATTATTATTATTATTATTATTATTATTATTATTATTGTTATTATGTACAGAAAAATAATACACCGAAACATATTTGTATATGACTAACTATTAGTAAAAGTTACATACATGTAATCACATGCATTGGTGATAAATGTTGACTTATTCTTAATAATGTACCTTTACATTACATATGAAATCAAAAAGTGACCATGATCCATCTATGACAAATAATAGATGGGATAATTAAAACCTCGAATCGATGTCTTGTAACTTTTACAGGCCTTGAATGGATTACCATTGACTTCCTAGGCAGGGTCACCAATACCTTGAAGCATCTTGATGAATCTGACATCTTGAATCATAAGTGTTACACGCTTTGCATGGATTGCAGCCAAGTTACTTACGGATAGAAAGTGTACAATGTACGCTTCTGTGGCTTCTTGAAGGCATTGCAGTGCATCTTCTTGCCATTTGAAGTCGCTTGCACGCGGATGTCTTTCCATCAGGATCTGCCTTACCAATTTCGCAAATGGAGCTTTGCGAATTAGAAGGTGTGTCGTATTTTGGAAGTGCCTGCAATAACAAATTAAAGGGGAACTGACAACTAAATTTTCGAGTCCAATTTTATTACAAATATGGAAACATACGAATGTCTTACTCACGTTTTCGGGTTTTAAATTTGATTCGACCTTATACTTGAGAATTACCAGAGCGATAAAATCCGCCTCCCACCCGCCATGTTTTTTGTGGTTAAAACGTCATTGTTAGTTTTCACGATGGCCGTTGTTCGTCCTTACCAGTTGGAACCGACGTATTCTAACGAAGATAGAGAACAATCGAGTTCTTCCGAGGATGAATCGTCTACTTCAACTGCGAGAATTAACGATGATACTGTTTCTTGGTGTACTTGCGGAAAATGCGTGACTATGGAGCGAGAAAGGGAGAACATCTGTTGTAAAGAAATAACTCAAGTAGTAGCGAAGCTCAGCGGAACAGAATTGTATTACGGAAACCGGAAACTACGAAAATGTTTGCTTAAACACAGCTGTGCTAGAAACAGCTTTAGTTGCAATGGTGGACTTTGGCTTTGCACCAGTCCCGGATCCGATAACTAACAGGTACATGCAGCTACATGTATATGATGGATTTAATTAGTGTAATATAGTGTGATTAAGTGGATTAGCTGTAGCTCAATGTTTGTGCCTTTAATACATGCATGATTTCAATCTTTTCTTCAGATGTTACAGACTTGCTGCGTACAGGCAATTTACATGGTTTATTTATACAAAACTTGGAATAAGAAATCGTAAAGTGATTCCATCTTGTGTTGTGGTATCAATCAGGAGTCATTTTCCCGAGCCCTCAAATGTATACGTACGATTTAAAGAACATTCAATTAATCCTCAATTTCCATGGTAAAATTAATTAATCAAATAACTGCAAACAATTTGATTGACGAATATATAGATATCATAATAATCATGTACCAAAACGGGTGGTGTGTTGAGAAATTGAATCTAGTTTGTTGGGACGTGGCAGTGCTGCTATATTATCAGGTAAATTAAGTTCGGTTACATCTGAATCATCTAAGTTTGATGCTGCAGCATGAATTTGTGGATCAACCAACAGCTCAAGCATATCATGTAGATACTCATACGATTTGTTTTCCTTAATTGGTTTTACAACCCATTTCTTGGTTGCCTTAGAAAACTCCAGTTTGTATCGTAGAGTATCATTTGCAGTTTTTGCCTGCCCCCGATTAACATTGTAATTGTGATCCAATATGGCTAACTCAGTGCGTATAGACATTCCCATAAAACTAAAATGCTGACGTTTTGGGCAATACTTGGTCAGCAGGGAATAGAATACTTCCAGCATGCCAGTGTGACAAAAGCTGCTTAACTTTGCTATATCCCTTAGCAAAGTTTCTTTTAGCACAACCTTTTGGAGAGCCAGGTGGGCACGGCCATTAGGTTTCAGCCATTTTATACGGCGTTGTGCATTGTCAAGAGATTCATGCTCGCATGATGAAAAGTGATCATCTTGCCAAGTATGAACATTGACAATGTGGTGTACAATTGAGGACCATTTGGCAACTAGAACATCAGGGTTCGAGTTGCATGTTTTTGCCGACCACCATAAATGGTTGGAAATTGACTGAATCCATGGTAAAATGAGACTAGAATGACCATTTTTAATGCCCTCCTTGGTCAACTTTTTTGTGACACTCTTACTGACATGCCAAACGTCATATTGGTGAATGATGTTTAGGTAATCTGCTCTCATAACAGCAGATATTTGTCTGTGTCTATCAGTTTCTAAAGTTCCAAGGTTTAAATTAAATTCTGAAAGAACTTTAGTAAGGCAGCGTCTCAACAACTCTCTCTCCATGGTCCCTGAGGTCCCAGTATCAGTAACTTGAACCAAACTGTAGTCTATAATGAGGCCTGATGAATTGTCCATCAAGGAGTAGGTGCAATATTTAGCACAATACCCAGGACTATCACAACGGCCATCACCAGACACAATTAGGGGACCACTATCTCTAAGCATTTCAGCTATTACTATTTGGTTGTCTTTGTAGTAGGAATTAACTAATGGGAATAAGCGTGCTTCTTGTATTCTATAGAATGTACGTTCACTAAATATGGCTAGGTTTAGTAGGTTAGCTATAGTTTCTAGTTTAGTGTATGTAGAACCAGAGAAGAGAATGGCACCTGCAAGTAAGAGATTACCAGCAGGTGTTCTACCTATAAGTGGTTGAGACTACCAATTAACTATGTGGTCATCAGGACAACTACCCTTGATAACCAGTAATGTACCACACATAGAAGTGCTCAACGTCACTGGTAAACCACAGGATCTACAATGCTTAAAAAGGGGGAGCAAGGCTGATTCAAAAACGATGTATTTTCTTTGCCTGGATGGATCGTTTTGTAACTCGGAGTCCTCATCTGACTCATTTTCATCATTCTCATCATAGGTTTCATCCAGGGAATTACTTTGAAAATCCATCCTGTATATACATGCCAATTGCATGACATGTATATAATTTCTACAAACTAAGTATACCTTTCCATTGGCTCATCTGTGCTGGATGGTACTGAAACGCTATCATCATCTTCTGTCTGGGTACGGCTGGATGTGTACTCCTTTGGGGCTACATGCAGACAGGTGTCTAATGTCTGTACAAAACAGCTGGTCCTATCTGGTACAGGTGGCCATTGATCTGATCAAAAAGGAAATTTGGTGAATTTAGTCAAATTGAAAAAATCACAAACATTAAACTTTGTGAAATATTCCTGCTATATGGTATGTTGTAAGACCAAGGTTTGCATCTCCATACCCGTTTGTACCCCCACTGTTTTAGATTGCCTGTCTTCCTCAATTGTTGGCTCAGAATATGACTGAATTAGCAGTGCTTCCTCTACAATCTCCTTTCTTCTCTTGCTCTCACTTCTCCTCTCACTGAGAGGTCTTTTCTGGCTGAGATTGGGCAACTGGTTGAAGGAAAAGATGGTAGGCACAGCATCCTTTTCTAACCACCTTCTTCCTGGCTGCTGAAGAAATTGCTCTTGCAGGTTTGTACTAAAGCAGCTCTTACTAAAGTGCTCAGAGCATACTCTAGCATTGGGGTCATTAATGGGTACTTCTTCCAATTTCAGTGCAACCAACCACTGCTTAAGTAAAGCTTTATTTTTCAGAGGAAGACGATGGAAGCTTACCCCTGGGCAGTCCTTGTCTGTGCTGTTAGAATAACCGTAAGCGACACAGTAGGGCATTGTCCGTGTGACCCAAACGTATGCCGTCTTACGCCCGCGCTACCATCTACGTTTTGTGACGCATCGGCCGCAAATAAAATGGCGTCGGAAATGATGACGTTTAACGACTTTCGACACTCTCTTTTTATTGATTGCAGTCAAACGAAGCGCCGAGATCACTACCAACGTTCATTTTAGTAAGTTTTATAACGATATTAAAATTTTGAGGGGTACTTATTTTTGGTGTCAGTTCCCCTTTAAGGTTATATGTAACATACTTTACCAGCACTTGCAATCTTTAATAAGAAATATTTAACAATCACTGCGAACAAGACAGTAACTATAAGGAAATGACGCTGTCGTTATATCCTTCGTAAAACTAATCTCCGTTACACTCCGCTAGTACGCAGGTCTCTACAAAATCCTAACTTTCTTCAATAGCTAGCCTACATCCACATTTAGTGCTGCATACAAAAATCTTAACTTTCTTCAATAGCTAGCCTACATCCACATTTAGTGTACAGCTAAGCATAAAACAAACCTGATTTCCCGCAACGCGACTGCACCCCTAACGACCGGTCTCTCTGTCTTTTCTTGCTTTTCTGACCTCTTTCGAGGAGTGCTACTTTTTCTTTAACTGCTTAAAGAACCGTTGGTTTTGGGTATTTTCCTTTTCACTATTTCGTATTACGCAAAAACTTCACGTGGCATTCAACGATGCGTGCTTTTAGGCAATGTAGGGTAAAGCGGGGGAAAACGGAACGCAAGGTAAAACGGAACACTTGCATTCAACCGACTCTTACGAAGCAAGGAATAAATCGAACAACTTCATATCGTAGGACACTTAGGTATAGCCTTCAGCGAATATATGCATGCAAAACGATTTGGTTAATGCGCACCATAACAAAAATACAGCGCAATAATCATTACTGAATAACTTGTAGCAAATGCTAAACTTTCGCCGCAACCAACACGAGACATTCATTATATCTTTACAAAGACGAGTCACTAATGAAATGTTACTGACCGACTCATGGTGCCTGGAAGCCTTTGCAATCCCAGAAAACACACTTCACGATGACGGGCAAAAATGATCACGTGACTTGCGTAGCCTACGTGGCGGGAGATTTAAAATGCCAAGAAAGTACATCAGGAAAACTTGCAGAGGTCAGTGGTCTACGGAAGCCCTAAAAGCGGCTTTAGCTGCTATCAAGTGTGGCACAAACCTGCGTAAAGCTGCAAAGAAGTTTGGTATTCCAGCTACTACTCTGCATCGGCATCACAAAGGTAAAACACCATGTAGCCAATCAAAAATAATAATTGTAATTAAGACATGGTCTGTAATAACATCATGCAGGTACAGATGTATGCAAGGGTTCAGGGCACCCAACCGTCCTCACTTATGGAGAGGAGCAGGAAATTGTTGCAACCTGCCAGGCAATGCAGGAATTAGGCTTTGGTTTTACTCGAGCAATGGTAGCTGAGGTAATTACTGACTACCTGGTCTCAACATCAAAACCAAACCCTTTCCACGGAGGTGTACCAGGCAAGGACTGGTGGACCCTGTTTCTTCGGAGATGGCCCCAGCTCTGTGTGAGGAAGCCAGTGCATCTCTCTAAGAAGAGGGCAGAGGGTGTCACACAGAAGGTTGTGGATCATTGGATTGATTTAGTACAGAGGGTCTTGAAGTAGAATGCATTGGATAAATTGTCAGAAGATGAAGTGGCAAGCAGATTATGGAATGCAGATGAAACCGGCCTTTGTCTGGATGCAACATCCACCAGAGTGCTAGCAAGACGAGATGCCAAATCTGTATATGAAATTGGAGGAGGATCAGGAAGAGAGTACATAACCGTTCTTGGTTGTGGCTCTGCTGATGGCATCAAGTTGCCTCCATTTGTTTTGTACAAGGCAAAGAATCTGTGGGAGAGGTGGACAAGGGGTGGGCTTGCCGCTGCTCGGTATGGTGTCTCAGATAGTGGTTGGATGGAGGCAAACAATTTCCTTGACTGGTTCAAATGTCTCTTTGTGCCATCAGTGTCCCATCTTCTGGCATCTGGTCCAGTTGTCCTTTTTGTAGATGGCCATGGCTCACACATCAGCCACAGCCTAGTCACTACTGCACACAAGGAAGGGGTTATCATCATGTGCTTACCTCCACACAGCAGCCACCTCTTGCAACCCCTAGATGTAGCCTGCTACGGTCCACTAAAGACTGTTTGGAAGGAGACATTGAAGCACTACAAGCTGCAAACGGCGGCTACTCAATTGACAAAGGCTGAGTTTCCTGGGTTGCTAAAGATGACGTGGGAGAAGAGTCTACTGGCAAAATATTTGCAAAGTGGCTTCAAGCGTTCTGGCCTGCACCCCCTGTCCAAAACTGCAGTACCCGATACAAAGCTCAGTGGGCCACAATGCACTGCCCAAGTGAGCACTCCCAGGCGACACAGCATTGAGGTCTTAAGTCAGTGCAATCGCATTCGGCCACATTTGACACCACTGAGGCTTCACCTCCGAGACCACTTTGCACAGCTCAGCTCCTTGTTGCCAAGACCCAGCACACTAGTACTGGCAGTTCTAAACAAAGGAAGAAGATCAGACCAGATTATTATGGTCAAGCACTAACATCAGACCAGGTCATAATGATGATTGAACAGAAGGAAAAAGAAAAGCTAAGCAAGAAGAAGTCAATGGGTGCGTGTATTTTGCACACACATATTGCCAGTTGTGCATGTACATCTGCAATCTTTAAAGAATGAATACACTGCATACTTGTAGGCACACGGAAGAGGATTGGAAAGAAGGTATCAGTGGTTGCACTGACTGAAGGTATGTATGATAGCTATGCAATGTCATGCTGATAGAATGATCCACTTCAGACAATATTTAATAACTAGATAGCTGTTTTATTCATGACCACTTTTTTATTTAGATGCAGAGTCAGAGGATGATGATGTATGCACTGCGTGCAACAACTTACATGAAGAAAACAACTGGGTAGCCTGTGATGGATGTGACGCTTGGTACCACTTTGGATGTACTAGCTTGGAAGCCATGCCAGGAACCAAAGATCAGTGGTTATGCGAAGACTGTCTCTGATCTGTGAAGACCCTTAATTCATGCTGAGATGCACTCATTACCATCAAATTGCCACTAATAAACTAAGAACTCAATCCACTAAACTGTAATGTACCTATAACTCGATAACGAATGCTAAATCCAACTGTTCCCTTGTGTTCCGTTTTACCCCGCCCGCCATTTTGACTGGAAATAATATCGTGTATACGAGATGAAGCCTGGTACTCGTAGCAGCGAACGGACAAGATTGCTTTTACAGTAAGTAGATAGAGTAATACTACCTCTAGTATTGTACAGAACAGTTTATTAATTACTAGGGATCACCCGTAATATACGGACACGGCGTCCATTTGCATCAATGACGTAAGCAATCACTTCCGCTTCAGTTCAAGAGGCGCTTCCAAGTATCACTGGGGCGCTTACTGCCTTCTTTTGTTTGTTTTATAGCGGTTGATGGATCACCGTACGCTTTCCAAAATCAGATGCGCCCGTAAGTTGTCAAGTTGTTGGCTGTGTCCCTCCAATATTCCTCTTCCTTGTCCCCTGATTTTCCATTTAAAAAAATACCGAAAAATTACAGAGCACCTATACCGAAAAATTACCGAACACCTAGGGTTCAGGCGTTCTGTAATTTGGCCCGTTTAGGGAATCCCAACTAAATGCGGATTATAGTTTAATGTTTTTTAGCGAACTTTAAGATCTGCAGTCACTTAATGTACATTAGATTCTGGTATACAAACCTAATATACGGACACAGCGTCCATTTGCATCAATGACGTAAGCAATCACTTCCGCTTCACCTACTATGTCTTTGTCGAGGGGCACTTATCTCCCATGGTTACATCGGGCGCTTCACTTAGTTTATTAGCGTTGATTGGGTCTTCACACCCCGAATCACTCTACGGTAAGTATATCGCCTCTTTTGACCAATTCCTCCTTCATTTTTGGTCCAGTTCATTTTCAGTCGACACTTACTTTCATTTTTTAGTATTTAGGTTCTACTTGTGTGTATAATACAGCATGCATGCGCAGCTATGCATCCTCTTAAGGTTTTGTTTTATCATTGTAGGAAAGGTTGTCGGGATGTATTGTTAAAAGTTCCGTTTATGGTTTTTCATTGGCACTTAAGTAAGAATTTCTGTGTGTCTGGACGTATTTATGTATGCTTAAGTGTTTGTTTTGTTTGAGTGCAAGCACACATACTTCTTGCCGTGCTTTAACAAGACCGTCTTGTTAAAGCACGGAATGGACCATTAGTAATTTTATATTCCTCAGATTAAGCTAAAATTCTGATTAATTTCTATTATCTGTAAGACACCTTTTGTTTGACCTCTTTATTTATTTGTAAGTGACTTTCATTGTTGATCTCAATTTAGTATCTATGATTACAGGAAATAATAAATGTAAATAGATGTGTAAATGTAAAATTCTATAAATAAAGGAGTGTATGTATTTAAACAGGTTATTGTTGCATAATGTGTGCAAGAATGTTTTGAAATGCGTCTATTTTTGTAATCCCATACCGTTCCCTCCACATAAACTCGTCTAAGTAGGAGGGTAGTTGGGCTTCAGATACCCCCCTCATATTTTTGAATTTGATTTTTGCTCTATTCCAATAGCTCTCAATATTTTGTGTGTGGATCCCAGTCGGACCCACAAAATTGAGGCTGTGGTTTACTGTTCTGTGGGCAGCTACATTAGGTAGCTGCCCAACATTACTGTAGGCCCTCCATTCATCTGACACAATTACAGTGCCAGGCTGCACATGTGCCTGAATTATTGGCAATAGTGTACCAGCCCTTCGGTCAGGCACCAATTCCATGTACCCGAGGGCTGGCTCAAAGGAGGTATCACATAGGCCAAATACCCATCTCTCTTGTCTTGGAGGCCTGCCCCTATGATTCTGAGTATACATATAGTACGTGTGTAATGTTAATTTTTAATCAGCATTGTAGATGTAATCTTAAAAATGTAATTTTTTACCTTAGGTTTGTGGGTGAAGAGGGACTCATCGATTTGTACCTCCTTCCCTGGACCTCCAAGCAGGATCGGAGTGGAAATCAGCTTGGTGGAACAGACCTCCCTCAGCCATTGGTAGACTCCACAAGCTGTGTTCTCTGCTACCTCAAGTTGGGCTGCTGCTGTTGTGACAGCTATTTCAAATGCCCACCAGTGCATGAGGAGTAGCCACTTTTGGATAGTCAACTTCAACTTGGCGAAGAAACTCCCCTCCCGCAAGGTTAAACACTTGTGGCAGGCAGGACACCTCCATCTATGTAATAATTAAATCTATAATTTTTATTTTGTAATTATTATTTATTATTATTAGTCATTTTATTATTCTAATGTATTATTCTTTTGTAATTATGTATTTGGTAATAAATTGTATATTAATTAAAATTGTATACCTGAATTTGTCAGAGATGTCATTCCTAGGAACCATGGCCATGCCTGTGCCACAAGGACATGTCTTGCTGCTGGCCAGCAAGCCTTTTGATTGAAACCAGCAGATTAGGTCATCTTGTGGTCCAAAAGCAACCTTACCAATATTCATGAGACATTTTTAAAACCGCTTAGAAAAACCGCCTTACAAATTAGGTATGAATAATAATCATATGAATAATGTTAATCTGTACAAAATATTGGAAATCAGCTCGACTGAAGTTATTATTCTCAGGCGATTATTATATAGTTGTGACATTTCCCCTCGATGATTGCATAACTCCTACATACGCGATTATATTGTAATTGCGCAAACTCTATTACATCATGCATAGTGTCGTATCTATATATAAGTAGTAACAATTTCACAATTAATAATAATTAAAAAAAAAAATATTTACAAGCATTTTATAGTTTTAAAGTTATTTTCTTCTTTAAATTCAATCTGTAAAAACATAGAAAGGTATATTATAGATAAAAATGTTCAAAAAAAGTGGACAAGGGTTAGGGTTACATATACATGTAGTGCTGTAACTTTATCAAATGGAGAGATATTAAGCTAAAAATTGCTCTCAGCTTTCAAAGACATGCATAAAACATATCCAAGGAGTTTTAAAAAAATTGATGTTTACTCGTATTTGCCCTATCTCTCACCATACATTAGGTTTGTATACCAGAATCTAATGTACATTTAGTGACTGCAAATCTTAAAGTTCGCTAAAAACATTAAACTATAATCCGCATTTAGTTGGGATTCCCTAAACGGGCCAAATTACAGAACGCCTGAACCCTAGATGTTCGGTAATTTTTCGGTATAGGTGCTCTGTAATTTTTCGGTATTTTTTTAAATGGAAAATCAGGGGACAAGGAAGAGGAATATTGGAGGGACACAGCCAACAACTTGACAACTTACGGGCGCATCTGATTTTGGAAAGCGTACGGTGATCCATCAACCGCTATAAAACAAACAAAAGAAGGCAGTAAGCGCCCCAGTGATACTTGGAAGCGCCTCTTGAACTGAAGCGGAAGTGATTGCTTACGTCATTGATGCAAATGGACGCCGTGTCCGTATATTACGGGTGGTTTTTGCAACTGTGCATTATGCCTGTTAAAACGTTTAAAAATGTTTAAAAATAACATCTTCTGCTTCACTTTCAGAATCGAAGGTCCTCACCCTCACAAAGCCTTGGTGTGGGGGTCCAAACAACGAGGACAAGTTTTCTTCTGCCTTTTGAGCTTTCTTGGAGATGTCTAGATTCTTCCTCTTGCAAGAAAAACAGTGATTACAACACTGTAGCTTCCAACATACACACAAATGATATACAGAGGACAAGAATGATAGCTACCCCTAAAGCTATGCCTCCGTGGTGCATCAGAGGGCTCTTATGAATACATTTTGCATCATGCATAAGTAAATACAGTACAATTACCATTATTGTCTAACGGAAGACACCGGCATATAAGATCGTTTATTTTATTCTATCTGTCTCTCTTACAATGTGTAGATGGATACTTACAAGATTCTAGAACAAACTTCCAAATTTGGTTTGGCCCCATTTCTGCTACATAAACAGCACTTCCATCACCACTAGCTGACACATCTGGATTCTAATGTGACCTATTGCTAGGTTGCTAGGCAACTATCCATATTCACTATCATTACTAGTGTCATGGGCATGATAATCACACATGAATCTACAAACGTGTGTGCTTGTGATGTGAGAGCTGGTAAGAGAAGTATGTGATGTTCAACAGACCTGAGGCCCCCACTCTTCCTCAGATCAGATGGCCAATTGAGCAAATAATTCATTTGTTTCCATGACAATTACTTTGCTATTATTTAGGGAAATTGTTATTGAACTGTTGCTATTGTATTCTGTCATTGGACAGCAAGTGAGTTGGTTGGACATGACCCTGCTCTATTGTTCCTTGTTATTGCTCCATTACACATAAGTGTTCATAACAAGCAATCTCAGCTAGAACATTCTAACAAAGTTCAGGCAATCATAAAGTATCGGGTGGTACCATGGTAACAGTTGGTTGTGACTACTGTTCTCCTCTCACTTTGTCTAACAAAAACAGAGTTTGGAATGGAACTGCTGTTTGTTGTGCTGTGAACATTATTCCAATAATGAATCAGCCAGGACCCTATCCTGTTATATCAGTGTTGTGTGAGTTACTAGTAATAAAATGTATAAGATTAGAATCTGC
This sequence comes from Chondrosia reniformis, assembly GCA_947172415.1. Lineage (NCBI taxonomy): Eukaryota > Metazoa > Porifera > Demospongiae > Chondrillida > Chondrillidae > Chondrosia > Chondrosia reniformis. Next base: position 2,998,276 of record OX359192.1, read on the forward strand.
TTGTCTAAGGAATAATTATTTAGTTATAGACCTAGCTTATAGCTTTGTCTTTTGACTTTTTGAGTTGAAAGATGAACAATCCAACCAGATTAAGATAAAATGTGAAATGGTATTTTAAAATTGATCTGTATTGTATTATCAGTGTCTCAAGGCTATAATTTGATTTTTATTAGTTCCTCCATCCGTCACTCCAAACATCACAAGCAAGACTGTTATAGAAGGAACATCCTTCACTACTCCTCTGACTATAACTGGTGATTAATTTCCATTTCCTAGTAATACTGTTATAACTAAAGATGGAGTTGCAGTACAAGATGACAGGATTTCTGTTAATTCCGGATCTGGTAATGAAGCATCTAGCTTTACAATACAGAATGTTAATCGCACGGACAGTGGATCTTACACAAAATGTGTGACTACTAGAGCCGGAAGTGGTACAACTGTTGTCAACTTGGATGTGTACTGTGAGTTGCAATCGATTTCTAGACCTGTTAAGTTTATGAAGTAGTAACATCTTAAATGTATAGTTTTCTAGCTATTGCATGAGTGTGTACTGTTAACAACAGAAACCTTTTTGTGTTTTTGTCAACAGATCCTCCACAATTCTCAAGTTTATTGAACATTGCACAAAGGAACACATTCACATTCAACTGTACTCCATCAGCTGCCAACCCTCCACCCAGTAGCTATGTGTTTGAGAGAGATGGAGTGGACATCACAGAAGGAGTGAGTGGATCCACCTTAACTGTCTCATCTGCATGCCATATATCAACAAAGGTTCCAATCTTAAAGGGGTCTCAGCTAATAACCACAGCAGATTTGATTTGCCTTGTGAGGGAGCTAAGAATACCGACCGTTGGTTGCGTGCATTTGCATAATCAACAGGGTTAGAGACCATTTTGTAACTTGTACACAAGGACATAAAGGGCCAAGGCCTTTATATACATATGTATGTCATATGATGTCCCACTCCTAATTTCTACGCATGGACAAGTAAAAATATGAACAAAAAACGTAAGAAGAGAAGACAGAGCTTAAATTTCCAAAGTTTTTATACGTCTTTCTGTCCATGATCAATTGCAACTATTATAAACTTATAAGCTATAGATATGGAATATGGCACAGTTCATTGTTTAATATAAGAATAGTATAGTAGCTGAGAATGAATATGGAGATCATGAGTTCTCCAGCAGCCTGTACCTTTACTACACATACCCACAGTTAGCTGACTGTAGGTAGATGTATATAGTTCCATGCAAGTGGATTTTTGCACACCTCAGCTGGCAGCTTACAAACTTTCAGTAGCTTTACAATTGTATAATGTCACAATAACAGCTGTGGACAGTGTTGCAGAGTGTCATCCCTTTAGTCAAGATTTAATGGATTTAATGTGTCTTGTATGTAGGAAATTGATTATTTCTCTTATATAATTAGCTTTTCTTCTTGATTATATAGTGTTTTCAAAGGATCTTCCCTTCTGCACTGTATCCAGTCAGTATTCTAATAGCTGACAATTTCAAGTCTCAGCATCTTTGGATGGACTGTATGCATATGGTATATACTTGGATCTCTCTTAACTGTAATTGTAGTCATCTGTTGTGACAAAAAGCATATGATATTATATGCAAATGTTTAAGATCAATTCCATACAATAATTATACCAGCCGGCCATACAACGCCCTCTATATATACAGACACCCTTTCCTAGCTCCTCCTACAAATCCCACTAAGACTGTACATGTGAGATGAAGGATACTATAGACATGCAAAATAATGCTTCTTATGCTGTAACATCTCAACTAAGTGGGTCTATATACTAAGAGGAAAGGGCAAAAGATGACTGATAAAGTGAAAGGGTATCGCCACATATGAAACACCTTCTTGAACTAAGCAGGCACTTTGAAAGTTTTACATTGCATTAGTTAATTCTTTAAATAATTTGCCAAAAATTATTGTATCCTAAAACACTATTGTTATTTCAGTTTTCATCTTATACACTTAATTTGATGAGAATGTAAATACATGATTGTTTTCATGTAATAAGCAGTTTCAGCATATGCATCTTCTTCACACGTACATAAAAGCTTGCTCGAGTAGCACTAAATTTGTTAGGACATCCCAAACATGCTATACATACGTACGTACATAACTTTTATGTTTCTGTACCAATTTGAACATGTGTATATATGTACGTGTACCACATGAACATCTAAATACACTGTACATTTAGTACAGTTCAATTTTATATCTGAACCCAATTTACAGGAAAAGAGATAAGAACAGATAAAAATTCTACTACATTTTTAAAATGATATTGTGAACATTTGGTTCACATGACCCTCCTAACAGCTGTATTAGATTGCTATAACATATTTATACTAGCACTGTATATATACAACATATGTACCATGCATGCATATATTTGTTAAAGAACAAGGATGTAAATGTATAAACCTGTAGAATACTTTAGCCTTCACTGCAAATTGAAGCACTTTTTCATTGTAACATTTCAATGTTAAATAGCACATTCTATTGCATCTTGGTATAAAGACTGAAAATAGTAACAAAAACTGTGTGTGCGTTTGTTGCTTGCTTTGTATTAAACCATTAATGAAGAGTAGTAATTAATTTAGTCATTTTATGATACATGATTGTAGAGTTCGCATGATGTACGTAGTACTACGTATTAAGTCTATATATTAAGGTTCTAAGTAGTTTCTAAAGCAGCATTTGTGAGTCCAGTTTTGTAGTTCAAGAGAACTTGGAAATGCTTTATGCGCACTACTTCTTTCTAGGAGGAAGGACAGGCGGATTACCCTTGTCCTTCACATGTCTGATAGCCAGTTTACTCAGTAAAGTAGAAGTATTTAAGGAAAACTACATTGTGAGAGAAATAGAGAATTGATAAGTGAAATTTGGGTTAACTAAATGTTTATTTTATTAAGTTGATTGCATCACAATCTTAAAATCAATTCTTGAAGGTACTCTACACTGGATATAATGTCTTGCAAGGCAAGCAATTTCAGAGTACGTAATTAAAGCAAGCAATAAATAAACATGTCTGATCACAACCCATAATTCTAATTTTATATAAGGAAAATGGTGAATAAGCATTCAAATAAACTGTACATAGTTTTGACCAACTTTATATTGAAATTAGTGGACTGTAGAGAAACTATAGAAATAACTACATGTGAGAAATCAAGTAAAACACCACACTCAAATCACCACCATTTAAATCAAACTCTGGTTCACCAGTTTAGCCACCAGTTCTCAGCTATTGCACTCTGACCTACCACAATACCTCTGAATGTTACCCACCTAAATACGTACATACCTGTCCGCAAGGGAGAGTCAGAAGGTCTCCGTCTTCATTAACTGGACTCTAAAGATGGAAGGGGCAGATTAATGACTCATCCAACAAAAGATATGCATTGAACACTATATTCCACACTAACAACACTCAATCAGTCCATCTGCTCAAAATACCCCGACACGCTGAAAGTACATGTAACATTAACCTTTCTGTAGTATTCTACTAGAGCTTCTAGAGACTTGTGGACTTTGGGTTCTTCAACAATAATATATTTACCAGAGCTTGTTTGGTCTATCATGTAATGACGACATCGCCCTGTCACTCTAAAGAGAAAAAAGCCAACAAACTGTTTACATAAGTAACAACTGCTGATAGATTACCATGACAACCAATATGCTATAATACGTATATATATAGTGACATGCTTACTGCTGCCAATTTGCTTCAAGTGCCACAACAAGTAACAAGTGTACAAACAAACCTGAAAGACAAGGTGTATCCAAATCTGGTCTCACTGACTCGAATCAAGAAGCAACCGTTTGGCTTATCTGTCAGCAGTTGTTGTGATTGACTGTAGAATGAGAGTAAAATTCACTAAATATTCTGGTACACACACTGCAAGAGAAGGAGATCTACATTAAACCGTACCGTCTACTGATTATGCCATGGAACCACTCTTTTATAGAGCCATTGTTATTCTTGATTGCATCAGTTTGTGTTTCATTAAACCACCTCTTAGAAGTAGCTCTTCCAGCCTTACCATACTTCTTAAACCTAGCATTTGGATCCACAGGTTCAAAATCATCATCAAAGTCATCATTCTAAAAGGGAAGATTGAAATGAATAATTCCAAAAGTGGTTGTTCTAGTTCTATTTGTTAGAGCACTATTACTTACACTCTCACTATCATCAGATGAAGGAGGAGGTGTTGGTGACTTTGGAGTAGGATGGGGAAGGGTTGGCTCACAAGGTTCTGGTGGAATGATCTCTGATCAATGTGGAGAAAATATATATACACAATGAAAAGAGTTTGGGTACAGATTGCTAATCTTAACAATGCAAAAGATTCTCTACCTATATACGTATGTATATACATAAAAGAAGTAAATAATCGAAAGACACAGTCTGCAAGCAGAAGCTTCTGAAACCTCTTACGAGCAATGAAACAACGAACGACTACAAGTTTAGAAATATTTAGAGACAGCGACAGTATAAGTATATCTGAGCCTTATATATTTGTCACTTGAGAAGACAATTGCACTAAGCACTGTACTAAAACAATAACTAAATAATTGCTAACACGACATCTCTACAGCACTTAAGGAGAGATAGAGACGAGACTACTTACTCTTTTGAATATTTGCAGCTGCTTTTTGTACTCTCTCAAGATGCTCCACCATGCAGAATGTCTAGGTGGAAGTACTTCAGAAACACTTTAGTTTTCCCAACTTGGAAACCTTGAAGGCCTGCCTTGACACATATCAGTTTGCAGTTGGCAGATGTTGGGGCCATACCAGGGTCAGCAGCAAGGAGCTTGTAACTGAACATGGAAAAAAAGAAGGAAAACAATATTTTGGATTTGCTAAGAAGGAATGTGAACTTACCGATCAACAGACTCATCAAAGGGGATTCTCACAGCAAATCCCTCTCTCCTGATACGTGTAGTCTCCAACATACCAGTGTAGCTCAACATTATTATTATCTACAGAAAAATAATACACCGAAACATATGTCTATATGAATAACTATAAGATGGGGGTAATTAAAACCTCAAATCAATGTCTTGTAACTGTTACAGGCCTTGAATGGATTACCATTGACTTCCTAGGCAGGGTCACCAATACCTTGAAGCATCTTGATGAATCTGATTTCTTGAATCATAAGTGTTACACGCTTTGCGTGGATTGCAGCCAGGTTACTCACGGATAGAAAGTATACAATGTATGCTTCTGTGGCTTCTTGAAGGCATTGCAGTGCATCTTTTTGCCATTTGAAGTCGCTTGCACGCGGATGTCTTTCTTGCAGGATCTGTCTTACTAATCTCGCAAATGGAGCTTTGCGAATTAGAAGGTGTGTCGTCTTTTGGAAGTGCCTGCATTAACAAATTAAGGTTATATGAAACATGCTTTACCAGCACTTGCAATCTTTAATAAGAAATATTTAACAATCACTGTGAACAAGACAGTAACTAAGGAAATGACGCTGTCGTTAGCTATATCCTTCGCAAAACTAATCTCCGTTACACTCCGCGCTCCGCTATGTATGCAGGCCTATCCAAAAGTCCTAACTTTCTTCAATAGCTAGCCTACATCCACATTTAGTGTACAGCATAAACAAACCTGATTTCCTTCAACGCGACTGTACCCATGACCCGTCTCACTGTCTGCTCAGATCTCTTCTGAGGAGTGCTACTTTTTCTTCTAGAAGATTTATTGCTTGTAGATCCCGATTCTTGAATTCTAGGCATTTTGCTATTTCACTATAGAAACTCCTTTTTCTAATACGCAAAAACTTCACGTGGCATTCAACGATGCGTACTTTTATACAAATCCAGAATCACTTATGCTTTTACATAACCAAATCCAGAATCAATGATCTAAAAATAGGCAATGTATCGACTTTCCACAAATTAAAAACAGTTTATTAATTACTAGTTTTTGCAACTGTGCATTATGCTTGTTAAAACGTTTAAAGATGTTCAAAAATAACATCTTCTGCTTCACTTTCAGAATCGAAGGTCCTCACCCTCACAAGCCTTGGTGTGAGGGTCCAAGCAATGAGTGCAAGTTTTCTTTTGCCTTTTGAGCTTTCTTGGAGATGTTTAGATTCTTCCTCTTGCAAGAACAGCGATTGCAACACTGTAGCTTCCAACATACACATAAATGATAAGCATAGGACAAGAAATATAGCTACAAGGATAACTACCCCTAATGCTATGCCTCCGCAGTGCATCAGAGGGCTCTTATGAATACATTCTGCGCTATAAGAAAATACAGTACAATTATCATTCTCGTCATCCAACATAACTTTGTGGTGCTTGTGCCTAAATCCATTCTCATCAGGTAGTAACCCACTGTCTGGAGTTGCTTTGTGGCAGTTCTCTGGAGGAACTGATTGGGGGCACTCCTCGTGTATCTCTGTATCATTCACCATATCGTGATGAAGGTCATCCTCCCAATCTGCTTTAGGCATGTTTGTCTCATCTTGCACCTTAACATTTTCAGAATTGTTATGAGAAGCTTCAGTTGAGTTGGGTGGACATATACCAATAGTACGGTTTCTTACTTTACCAGCATGATTGTCTAACAGAAGACACATGTATACAAGATCATTTATTTTATTCTATCTGTCTCTCTTACAATGTGTAGATGGATACTTACAAGATTCCAGAACAAACTTTCAAATTCAGTTTGGCCCGATTTCTGCTACATAAGCAGCACTTCCATCACCACTAGCTGACACATCGTGGGCTTTAGCAAAGCCACCCTAAAAGTACAAAGCAGGCTGAGAAGTACACACAACGTACTTAGAAGATAACCTTTTCTATTACTTATGAATATATCAAATCATTACACACTCCCACTCTACACCTCATATCCACACCTCTGCATCTATCATCTTGGATTCTAATGTGACCTACTGCTAGGTTGCTAGGCAACTATCAATATTCACTATCATATACTAGTGTCGTGGGCATGATAATCACACATGAATCTACAAACGTGTGTGCTTGTGATGTGAGAGCTGGTAAGAGGGTATGTGATGTTCAACAGACCTGAGGCTCCCACTCTTCCTCAGATCAGATGGCCAATTGGCCAAATAATTTATTTGTTTACATGACAATTACTTTGCTAGGGAAATTGTTATTGAACTGTTGCTATTGTATTCTCGGACAGCATTTGAGTTGCATGGTTGGACAAGACCCTGCTCTATTGTTCCTTGTTATTGCTCCATTACACATAAGTGTTCATAACAAGCAATCTCAGCTAGAACATTCTAACAAAGTTCAGGCAAGGTTTCAGGCAAGGTTTGATGTACACAAATGAGTAAACTTACTCTCAGTTCACGACTAGTTCTCACTGAAGGGCCTGGATATGTTGTCAAACCCATATCAAAGCTCTTTTACTATGTGATAATGGAGCATTCTTGGCATCTCTAATCCTCTCACTCATTTCACTCAAGGCTTATTTTTTGTATACCTGAAGAAGCTAGTCCGAGAAGGGTGAAATGTTGTGGTGATTCTTTTTGAAGTGAGTTGATCAAAAGTCCTAATAATTTACCGAATTTAATAACAAACCAGCATGTCTAATAATTTCCACTATCTTGAACATGACTCTTACTTAAACTATCACAGTATGGAAGATTGTTTAGTTAAACATACAATCTGTTTAACTGTTACCACTTACTGGTACATATACATATGAAATTACGTATGTATATGCATGTGTCTTCAAATAATATTAACATTCTGCTATGAATTAGATACAGCTTATTATATGAATAAGGGTAATATGACATTACTTTTTTTTAGAGGAAATTAATATCCTAAGTTTAGTATATAATATCTTCTACCTAGGTATATACAGAGTCATTTGATGCTTTCTTTCTACTCATGGAATGACTGTTTACAAAAGAGAAACTTGCCAAACCCTCACCAAATCAACACAAAAGCACCTCTGTTTATAGATGGCCATTTTCTCATGGCATTCCCATCTACTGCATCAATCAGCATAGTGGTGAAATTATCTGCATAAGGAACCCTTAATCAACCATTTATCTGACAACGATCCCAGAGTATTTTACTTACTTTTAAATTGGACTCCATTTTCCACATTTATACTTTCATTTATGATGAGTTGTTTGATGACAAAATGGCCAACAGGGTCTGCTATGATGTGTTTCTTCAAGGAAAAAAGGCATGAAAATATGAGCTACAAATATTTTGTACAGAGATACAGAACATAGCTGAAAAAAGTTAAGCTCTGACCTCATTAAAACCCATTGAGATAAGCTCCAAAATCTTTTCCAGTGTACATCATCTAAGTGTATTCATATAGATAGATTTACACATAACATGTACAGTGGAACCTGTATATAAAGACCACCTGTGGTACCGAACTAAGTGGTCTTAATATACAGGTTGCATGCAAAATGATTATGAAGTTATTATATATATAATAATAATAATAATGTGTATTATATATGCTTGTCTTCCTTTGCAGGATCAAAAAGTTATTATAAATCATTGAAGGGTTATGTTCTAAAGATTTGTTCTGTAAGTTTCAGTTTCACCGTACACAGAGGTTGTAACCTGCCCCTTATTTATGTTATTAAATGCCTTTATACAGGAAGAATATGGGTATTTAACACTGTTAGCAATATTTGATACTACAGATCATACAGTCCTAGTGAAGAAAGCAATTCTTTCTGTACGACTGTGCTTCCCTGTATATTTTATATTACTTCATGATTAGCATACGTACATATTTACATACATAACATACGTATGTAGGTAGAAAATGGGATGCATTTATTATTAATCCATCTGTCAGAATGAAATTTTATGCAGTCATGCTTGTACAATCTTGTCCAGCAAATGTCTTTAACTTATGTGTTGTACTCGTACAAAGTTTTAACTTGGAATGTTTTGCAATTTCTTATCTTTCAGCTAATATTTCAAATATAGCTTTAATTGAAATCAGTTTTTATCTGTGGCTAGTATACGTATATATAGAAAGAGAGTTGTAAATATGGTATACAGTTTTTTAAGTTTTTTTGATACTTACAAGATCAAGAAACTAAAACATGCATAAAGCCTATGTTGTTTTCAGTTTTATATAATTGTACACTCTACGTACCTATCTCAATTTTAGTGTTTCAGTAGTTTGATGCTGTTGATTGTTGTCATGTCCCCTGTGTCTAGGAGCTGCTCACTCACCTAGATCAGCTATCGACTAGTGTTTATGGCATGAGAGTATTGTTGTATTTGTTAAATCCAAGGTCACCTAAGAACTTCAAGAAATCCTTCATAGCCATCTTGGCTGAAGGTGATGTAAACAATAGGTAAGTATACTTTTACTACAGTAGACCGTACATACGTATGTATGTTCGTATATGTCTAAATGCAAATGGTGATAATGAAACCACAAGTAATGACAGGTGATTATTTTTGAAGATGGAAAAACAATATAAGTAACTGCAATGTACTGAACCCAGAAAAACTCTTTATGACCACCAATACTCTGCCATTGAGCTATGTACAGATCATGTTTCCCTCATAAACTTCTATTATGTGCTTAGTGGTGATTCTCTTTAGCAGGACTAGCTGATAAATAAAGACCAACCCATTTACAGTGGGATGGGCATCTTAATTGAGTTGTTTCTAGTCACAACTAGAAGTCATGGATGAACAGAAACAGTTGTCTGGCCCAGATGAGAAGAGAAAAAGGAGGAGAAACTCTTGTATCCTCATTTCAAAGCTTTCACACATCATATGTAAATTATTAAAACACAATTTTTACCTTTGTTCGTGACTAGAGTGTGTGTACATGCTAACTGTATGATGAGGGTAACATGTAGTCTTCTCTTTCTCAGCTGGGCTATGTATGCATGCATGATCATATTGGATTTCTTGTCCTAATTGTAGTAAAAAGGATCCCAAAACCCGTCGTATGGAGCTGTTAGAGGCTGTCTCATCAAAACTTGTACTTTTCACAGAAGAGAATGCTGACCTGTTTGTAAGAGATAACCACAGATGTAAACTCTTGATTGAAGTAATCAATATGGCTACAGGTTAATTAATATATAATGAATCATAATGTGTCGGTAGTTAACTACTTAAAATATTCTAATATTACTACATGCTATGCCTAATCTGTAATAAATTAAAAAGCCTATAGGAACTAAATCTAGAGAGAGCTTTGGATGAAGATACAGGTGTGTTATCTTTCTTCTTTTGCTCCATTGGGCCAGACAGCTATTTCTGGGAATTCCACCTTTCATCAGTGGCCCTGGGAACGTTAATCTTTTTCTTGATCTTTGTTGAATCCTTGATTATCTCTGTTAAATACAGAGGTCTTAAATACATACACTCTTTTGGTGCAAAAAGTTGAAGAAGATGTTAACTAAGACACATTGTTTTTTGAAAGGAATGTAGGCATGCCATGTACAGTGAAACCTTTGCTAACGACCACTGGCTCTATTACAACCACTTTTCTCGGTCCCAAATTTTCAGTAGAACCCGTGTATAACGACCACCTCTAATTGCGTCAACTCTTCTAGGTCCCAAAGACAATTTTGATGCTCTTTATAACGAACACCATTCGATTCAAAATTATGTATAAATTAAGTGACATTATTAGTCTACCACCTTAATATTGTTGGTGAGAATGGCTTTATCTACTGTATTCACTCGACCAGACGCCGTTCTCGCCTCTCTTGAATAGAAGCCGCACCTTTAGCTCTGAACGTAACAATCACCGCTCTCGCACCTCCGGATGTGCTGAACATAACAGTCGCATTCTCAAAAATAGCCACGGCGTCTGATTGAGCGAATATATGGTATTGTAATAATAATTAACATAGTCTATATAAATACACATTATTATTATTATATATATAATAACTGCATAATCATTTTGCATGCAACCTGTTCCGAGCTGACAAGAGGATGGGTATTGTCCAGTTCAACCCCCCGACGGAGCAGGGTGCTTAGCCCTTCATGTGGCATCCTGTGGCTAAATCAGCCTCCCTGCCAGTATGGGCTAACCCCCCGTCTGGCAGTTTCACTGGGTTACGTTACGTCATGACAATGAAAATTTTCAAGACAGGCTGTGGCCTAGGTGCACCAGTGGTGAAGAAAACCCTGGGTCAACCAGAATAGGTGATTCCACTGGTGCCTCACAGGTAGATGTACCTGAACGTAATAACCCTTCTTCGGTCCCCGTGACGGGCCAACCAGCCCTATGGACTGAGGAAATGGTTAGGGCACTAATTGATTGCTTTGAGCGATCTGAACCCAAAAGAGGTGGCTATCAAAAGCATTTAGAGCGGGAATGGCTGAGCAAATACCCACATTTGCCTCAGACCGGTCGAACCCTTGCCTTCCAAGCCAAAAGGAGCTTGGTAGGAGACGGAGTACTGCAAGTAACGGGTAGCCGAGATTTAGATTTGGTTAATGATGCACCGCAAGGTGCCTCTAGAAGGAGAAGGATCCAAGGGGTGATCTGGAACCTTCAGAGGGATAATATCCTTCTTTCATCTTCTTCTCCACTGGGTCAGACAGCCGTTTCTGGGAATTCCACCCTTCATCAGTGATCCTGGGAGTCTTTGTCTTTTTCTTTATCTTGATCTTCTGTGAATCCTTGGCTCACTATGCTAAATCTAGGGGCCTTATATACACTATTTTGGCGCCAAAAGTTAAATAAGGTGTTAACTAAGACACATGATGAAATTTAATTTTATGAAAGGAATGTAGGTCCAATTAACTTTTATGAATTAATTATAAATCTATTAGTAATCTTGCTTGTACAGGTAAAACAGACTCAGCATAACTATAGACACAAGTAGGACATATTATGTAAGTCTACCCTTAGGTCTTCTAGTAGTAACATTTCTTTGGAGGTGGGGTAACACAATATGGGGTAACACAAGACAGTCCTTAAGCATACTAGCTACTTTTTGCTTATACTTGATTCTAACTAGAGGCTGCCGGGATAGGAAGGTTTTAAAGGTTGATTTTAGCTTAAAGTATTTGTAACCCTGCTTAATAAGCCTACTGCATAACTGCAAACTTTTAGCCCGAAAACTGGAGAAGTCACTACATATTCTAGAATACCTAATTAGTTGTGAAATAAAGACACCATAGGCTGGGGTATCAGGAATATATATGTGGCAGTCGAGGTTAGAAACTCGACTTTATGTCAGGGGGTCGCATTTTAAGTTTTTTGCATTTTTGGAAAGAAGAACTATTGGACTATCTTCGCTGAAAGTTTCAAAGCAATGCCTTCATTTATGGCAGAGCTAGAGCCTCAGAAGTATCCGCGATTGGACTCCAGCCGTCTCCTTCCATATAATTTGCATATTAACAAGCTATAAAATGGCCGCCGCCACATTCACGGACTATCGGATTTCGTTCCAAAACAGCCCGATCCTGCATCGTAATTGGTAAGTTCCTTAGCAATTTACACCACACAGTATGATAAGCAGCATTTTATTCTAGAGCAAAAGATTGACAAGTAGGAAAACAATAGCTATTATTGTTTTTAGTTAGCTAGCTAGCTAGCATTCACTAGCTACCTTATCCTTAAATAGTCTTACTGATGAATGCAAAGCGACGTGTACCAAAATGCATGCAGAAAATCATACTCCACTAGGTAGCTAATACAAGCAGCATAAACAACATGTAGCTACATCTGACAAACCATATAGCTAATGTCACATCTTTGAGCGAGCATATCGTGGTCCAGGAACGTGATATTGTCGTCGGTCAAAGACCAAAAGATAGCCCTTTGACTGGACAACACGCTGCAAGTAGTCAAACACGACTTCTGAGAACGCAAACAGTCGAATACTAACGAAAACTTTGCACGCGCCGTTCTCAAAACTAGTATTGCGACATAACGTCGAGTTTCTAACCTCGACTGCCACATATATATATTATAATAGTAATAATAGCCGCTGGTGAACGGAAAGAGGTCATTATCATGGGAAATCTGAACTGTGACATTCTATCAAAGATTCAGCAAGAAGCAGTTATTGTCCATCATGGCTGACCACCAATTAACCCAGTTCATCACTGACCCAAACAGAGTAACTCCCAACTCCCAAACCATCGCTAATCATTGCTATGTTTCATCCTCAATCTCAGTTGCATTCTCAGGAGCCTCTCCACTAACCGGAAGTGACCATCAAATGATCTATGCAACTATACCATTTTCCAGTGCCAAAACACCTGCACCCAAGGTGAAGGAGGTTCGTTCATTCAACAAGTGCAACCTAAATAGCCTAGCAAACGACCTTACAAACGCCCCATGGGAACAACGGATGCTTTGGAAGACATAGATGACAAGTGGGGTTACTGGAAGACTTTGTTCCTTGACATTGTTAGCAAGCATGCTCCAGTGATCAAGGTCAACCAAACTTTGAAGTTAGGTGTGGTTTGGAAGGATGTCCATGCAGCAAGGTACAGTGGAACCTTAGTAATCCAACTTTTGAATAATCCGGAATTCTTACTAATTCGACGAATTTTCAATGCACGAGCAAATTTTGTACACAAACTACCTTGTATAATCCGGAATCCTTCCTATTCCGGAAACCGACTAATTATCACGCTTACCTGCTACTTTGGCAACACCTCGATAAATCGACAAAGAAGATCAGTTTGATAGAAGCTAGTGAACGAAAACCAAAGCCAACTCAGCAACAGTTAGCTAGGGGGGTTGGGAGAAGTACAGTTAGCGACATTTTGCGTAAAAAAGATGCATTTAACGCGCAATGGGAAGAAAACGGATTGAGCAAGCGTCAACACCTGAACAAGCCAACACCATTGGATTCCCTCAACAGCCTTCTCTTTGATTTTGTAAGTGCATATACATGAAGTATATAGCATGTACCTATACCTTGGTTTGCATGCAGATTAATAGACTTAAGTGATGAAGAAAGCAGCAGTACTAGTGGAACTTCAACCAATCCTTCCGAAAGGGCTGCTGCATTATTCCTCCTAAAACAAGAGGGGAACAACGACTGACCAAGGCAGCATTAGTTAAAGTTGTACAGCATACTACAATTCTTTGAAGAGGTTATGTCTTCAGTAGAGAGGCAAATTCTGATGAGATAGGATAGACACAGAGGGAGAAATCAAACTTAGCTGATCACATAATGGGTGTACCTTTGATCCTTTTGCTGAATTGAAGACTGAGTACAAGCAAAAGAAGTACTTTACAGAGAATTTTAACTGCATAGTAAGTGTCAACTGAATATACATGATTTTGTAATTTAAGCATGCATGCAAAGAATTAATTTTAATGCATATGTAGGCCCCTGAAGAGCGTATTTTAGGGAGACACTTAGTCCAGAAAGGTGGCCATAAGAAAGATAAGTTGGACAAATGTTATAATATTCTCTTTTGGATTAACTACAAAAATTGCTAAACATGGATGTAGTCAGAGATTAGGTACACAAATATCTAGGTGCACCAATGTTTGCTCCGGCAGACTCCTGTCTATCTGACCACCAAAATTGTCAATAAGTCACACCTCTACTCATCCACCCAAGGAGCTAACAAGTTACATCTCCCCATCCCCGTACAAACAAGTTCAGACTGTCATTTGAGTACCAGTGTGCCTACCACTACAACCAGCTACCGCACCTTATAACTAGGCAGATGCTAATCATCGTGGGGCAAGCCTGAGCTGAGTCTGAATACAATACTAATGACCTTATAAATATATATAATACAATCTCACTGAATTACTTACTCCAACTATCATCTTTTTAGGCTGTTTTGTGTGTCTGTCTGTACAACTTGCTCCCAGGACCTGCATGAAGCCTACTCTGGTGGTTGAAGCATTCCTGTTGTCAAATAATAGCATCTATCTAAAGACAACAAAGAGGCCACATTGAGTATAGCCTTCACACCATGCACATGAAGATAATCACCATGTAAGATTTAAAACTTTGAAATTATATAGATAAAACTAATTAACTGGTTAAATGACCAGTCACAGTCTCTGTTAGCAAGGGCCAGACAGATCATCAATAATGGGGATATTAAATTAAATTCATTACATTTTAAAACTAAAGCAACCGTGACCTTCTCAAATACCTGGTAACACCCACTCCCACAGTATTTGGACTCTGTTTAGTAGCTTAGTAGAGTAGCTTATCATTTAATTCTAATTCCTACCTGGCTTTTGTAAAGAATTAGACTAAATAATCCAAGAATACCTTCATACCTTGAATATAACCCAAGGAGAATACTGAAGAAACGTCTGAATAAGTTAGAATAAATATTCCGTATGAAAACACACATACGTATAAACGTAGACTATATGGCGCTACCTAAACAACCCATCCTTTACATTAGTCACATGATAACGACATTTTTAATAAACATGGAAGTCCTATCAGTTGACCCTTTGGCCACCATAATTAAGGCTGCCTGCGTACTCATTTCTGGAACTATACTTCTTTGCTATGGACTCGCTGTTTGCCTAGGCCACGTAGAGCCCTGGCTGCCTATGATCAGCGACTGTGCTGTGGAAGCTCCAGAGAAGTATCCCTTCCGTATGGGTATAGTCATTGGAGCTTTCTTATTAGGATTCGAGGTCGTTGCAGTATACAATGGGAACAGGGCGTTTTCTCGGAGCAGAGTGTGTCTATTTCTTGGTTGCTTGGCTTCATGCGGACTGGGTATTGTTGGAGTGGTCAACGAAAAAGAGGATAATCCTGTTCATTCAAGTGAGACTGTAGTTTTTCCGTTTCCTTTGTTATGTTAGTAACATAACATTTTAGCAGTGGTGCTAGCTCTATCTTTATCATAGATACTATTCAATTGTGGCAAGTATGTTTGTATGATTACCGTTGGTGAAGTACAGTATCAGAGAGTACTGGAGTACTCTCAAGTAGGAATGGCCGAAAAAACATGGCCGCCCTATATCCAGCAACCCCTAATAAATCCACCAACGAACCGATTTATCAATTTTCGGTTATGTTCGGTTATTTGCAGCCATTTATGAACGCTTGCATAAATGCCAAAACATGCTTCGAGGCTCTACAGCATTCAAAAAGCGGTTAACCAGGAATAGGCCCATTTCCGAAATCCATTTTTTCATCTTCTTTTTAAAATGGGCTAGCGCTAATATGCGAACCTTTGCGGGCACGTGCAAGTTATACATGTTTCCGAACTAGGGAATAGACAGTTCTAAGTCCGAATGCGCTCTACATGAAGCATGTCAATTGTGAAAAGCGAAAATTGTGGCCTTCTCGGCCGCCATTTTTAGATTAAGAGATGGTTTTCGGCATAATTTCTCCTGTCTGTGATGTTTTTTCGAGATTTTCGCCAAGAAAACTTTCAAAACTAAATTAGAACAAGTAATTTTAACAAGAAAAAGGGGGAATACAAGTAAATAAAAGACATTTACAAAAATGATGTTAAATGTTAAAAATGGTGCACCCAAACACTACAGAAGTGTATGGTTAAGTTACTTAAATTTTAGTATATATGCAACTTCTGTATGATTAGCCTTATCATATAATCACTGTCTTGTTTCGGTACTCTTTGCAGATGTATTAGTGAACACTGCCATTCCTACGTCTAACATCATTTTTGTAAATGTTTATTTATTTATTTGTATATTATATAGTGGAACCAAACAAATATGACCACCATTTTGGACCGGATCCTTTGATCTTAATTTATAGGTAGTCCTAATTCTGAAATTGTACATTATCTACATAGTAGTAGTAGTAGAATAAGGAAACAGACTTAGCTTACATTTTAACCCGATACAGTACATTGCAACTAGCACGGTATATATAATTTTAAAGCTATAGCTGCATCCATCATTTTCATGCATTTATAATTTTGAGGTTTCAATTAAGGATAAAGGATTGTTAAAAATGCTACTGTATATAAGTCTAACAAAGTGGCCAAGTAATATACAGAGGTAAGTAGTCATATGAGATTTTTCTGCCTCGAATTACACTTAATTTAACACAACTGGGCGTTATATTGAGGTAATCGTAATAATAATCAGGGGGGTGGGGGTGGGGGGGCATTTGCCCCCTTGGCTTTGGATTGCCCCCTCCCCACCCCCTTGAATATGCTGAGAATACCGTCTTCAGGCCTTTAAAAAGCTTTAATGACACAATAAATGATAACATGAAATGAACAATATTCTATACAACAATTTTCCTAGGTTTCTATTCCATATGCTTACTATTGTTTCTAAATTATTATCAGATAGTTTTTGTGGTGATTTGATTGTAATTTTCATCAGTGAAACGTAGTTTTATCAGATAAAAATGATCAAAACCCGTTTGAGAAATCGATTGGGTGGAAAAGGTCTTTTTTACTTGATGCTGTCCCAGCTGGAATTGTCATACAAATATTGGCCAGGGTATTCAAATAAGGGAACATTGTTTTGAGTGAAAACAGTCCCAAATTGAATCTATTATTATTATTATACAAATAAGCCTATTAAGGGAACATTGTTTTTGAGTGAAAGCTGAAAGAAACCCTGATATTGGTTAGAGAATGGCAGCCATAAAAATAAATTCCAAGGTAGCCACATTTCTGAATGTTTAAAGCACAGTGAGGACCAAAAGAATTGGTTGTAATTTTGAGGTTTGTTGTAATTCTAAGGTGATTGTTAGGCAGGTTTCCACTGTATATACGATATAGGTATATTCAGAAGTCCCCAATATAGTATTGCATAAGAAATTAATGTGATCTTTTGCAGGTGGTGCAGCTGTATTCTTTGCTCTTTATGCTGCTTACACTGTGATCATGGCTTGGAACGTTACTTTAGATCCAAAGTCTCCTCGATGGTCCATTATACTAAAGCAAGCTTGTGCTGTTGTTACATGGATAGCACTACTAACTCTTGGTGGACTCGGTATCCAACTTCAATAAGACTTTGTATTCACTGTTTATGGAAATTAGTGCCATAATCTCTAAGTAGGTTGGCTGAATGAAGACATGGCCGCCCTACTAATTATCACCTAGTAAATCAAAAACGATTTGATTTTCAGTCATGTTCAACTATTTGCAGTCGTTTATGTATGTTGTTTGAAATTCCAAAATTTAACAACATTTGCAAAGTGATTAAGTAGGCCCAATTCCGATTTTTTTCTTTTATCAAATGATCTAGCGCAAGCATGTCAACTTATGCAGGCACATTCAAGTATTAAATCGTCATTAACTTTTCTGAACTAGGGAATAGGCTACCTTAAGTTTGAATTTGCTCTACCCAAAGCATGTTACTTATGAAGGTGCCGAAATTGCGACACCAATTTTTAATAAAGAGTTCGGTCAAGAGCTCACAATTGTCTGAATCTAAGAATAAAAAAAAAGTAGATATAAAACATAAATCAAAAGTAGTGCCTTCAACCATATGCTGCAACAGTGACTCACACATCTGGAAAAATATCAGCACAAGACAATGTAATAAGGCTACCATGCAGCCAACTTAATATAATAGAATAAGGATTTCTTCTAACTGCGTCGAACTTATCTTTGGAAAGGGTCATCTTTCGACTTTGGAGCATCTAGAGATGCAGTTTTTTGATTCTTCTTTCTGCCACCAAATGTTTCAACCCTGGGGGTCTTCTTCAGTGACTGATGTTGGTCTTCAAGGTGTCTTCATTTATAGGCATCTTTTCCCGCCATTTTCGTATACCTCATCAGTGATGTCATCGATGTCGTCATTTCCGGAGGAAGGAGAAGAGAAGGGAGTATTCATAAAAAAGGGTTTCCAACTGCTTTTTAATACAATTTCTTGATCCAAGTTCATTCTCACCTGACATTGTTGGATCTTCAGGGCTTCCTTGATTCTTCTTCTGTACCAGTTCTCTTCCCTCCCCACCCTCTCTTCCCGCTCTCGGTCACTGAAGAAGACCCCCAGGGTCGAAACGTTTCGTGGCAGAAAGAAGAATCAAAAAACTGTGTCTTTAGACGCTCCCAAAGTTGAAAGATGACCCTTTCAAACTTAATATACATAACTTTTATGTTTGGGCACATCATTCCTATATACTTTGACTATCATGTTGTGCCCAAACATAAGAGTGGTGTCTTTCAGTATGCCACTTCTGCATGGTTAGCCTTACCATATGATAATTGTCTTGTTCAGATGCCTTTCCCAGATGTGTCAGTCATTGCTGCAGGCGCTGTTGTCCATACTTCTACCTTCATGGTTTAGTGTTTACATATTCTATTTATGCATTTGATAGGATAAATATAATTTTGCTACTGCTAGTTTGCTATACTCTATAAGGCACTACCAGAGAGTTTCCTTTCCTTAAAGTTGATATAGCTACTGATTGGGGAAAATACCGCACTTATATTGCTGTTTGTGAATGGTAAGTAGTTTTGTATATGTTTAATTTTCCTGCAAGATTTTACATCCAATGTTTATATAGGACAGCAACTTTTTCAATTTTATTGTTTCAAGTAAGCTTTGCCTATGACTTGGAAGATATTGCTATTTTGGAAGTAGCCTATGGTGACAAGAAAGAAAAGAATAATAATTCAGAAATATAACTGCAGCTGGTCTATTTGGTGTAGTAACTTGAAATGTACCTCACTGTGTACTGTAAACAGATTCGTATTTTGTACAGATATACATAGTAGCATGGGCCACCATGAGCTCTTATAACATTGAAGTGACCACACATTTTGGCTGTTTGTTCATTTGGAAGAAGTCCATTAGTATATGTACTTGCTATTGCCATTATCTAAACTTCAGCTTGAACATTTGGTGTCTCAATTTACATATAAGGTATATACTCTTGATTAGTTCATGTCATAAGATCCTTTAAATTACATTTATAAATACAAAATAACACAGGCTAATAAAACATTCCATTCCGGTAGAGTCTGGAAGCTCCCTTTGGAAAAGTGAAAATTGTTAAGTTTGCATTCAACTGTTTTTCATGACAGGAGCAGTTGGAGCCCATCTGCCAGAGTGATAAACCCTTTCTGGTGTGTAGCCCTTCACAAGTTTAGCTACTTTAGCCTCATCTTCTTCAAATGCTTTCTCATTTCGAAGCATTCTACAATGAAATTACCCATTTCAAAAAATCGTGGCTACTGATGGCTTATTATAGTATAACTTACTCTCTATCTCTTTCGGCTCGTAAGAGAGGTAATAATATCAGCCTTGCCTCAAGTTGCTCCCTTTGAAAAACTGTACAATAAAGTTAATGAATATGTACAACTCTTCCAGAGGTACAGCACCATGCAGCAACTAACTTTTTTTCTGTTTCCCTTGGCTAGAAGGAGAAACCCTACACCCATTGTAGCAATCCCTCCAATGAATATCCAGAAGAACCTCTTTTAGGAAGATTTTTAGAAAATTTAAAACTTTGATAGCCTCCTTTTGGTGGCATTCATTCAGCCAACCTTTTTGAATGTTTAGAGATGCAGCTTCAGTCTTTGGTAACTCTTTTGTCATCAAATGTTTCATTTTCGGTGGATTGTTCAGAGATTTCCTAGACATGCAGGGTCTACGACAAAAATAGTTGCTGAAACTGTACTTCTGATGCTCAAGGAATCATAGATTAAGCCATATATGGTATTATAGAGATCCTATAGTTAAACAATGCTTTGAAAAGATAGGTTGGATAGTGTTAGAAGAAATCACTATATATAATATATTGTGGTACCTACTGTATTACCTACTGTGTCACCAACTGCTGCATTACCTACTGTATCACCTACTGTATTACCTACTGTACCTACCTGAGTTCCCTCATATGTTAGTGATCTGCAAATGTCCCTTCAACAGTGAGTCGTTCTACGTACATATCAAGTGGTAAAGCATGATGATGCAATGCCACAATGAAATACGTTATGTAGATTCAACAAAGTTTACATCCATATACATTGATGTGATCAGCTCATTAAGCTACAAAAACAAAGTCATATTTCATGAGTTTAAGATTTCCAGCGTATTACTGTACGTATTTCATTGTTTAGCATTTTTCGGGGGATAGCAAGTGCAAACGCTTGGCTTCCACCTGGACTATTGGCATTGCTGATCACAGATGATCGGTGTCAGGTATATTCAGTTAAATCAGCTTATAAACCGTCACATGCTTCATATACATCAAAGTTAATCAGTGAAACAAATAGTTTTACATGTATATTATATGAAGCATATGCTAAACTGCGTACGTCACAGGTGTGCGTGAATACATGAATTATACATGAAAAATCTCAAACACCATTATCCTACATGCTATACCTACTGTAAAATAGCCTATAGGGAACTAAATCCAGAGATGTACACTTACTATAAGTGTATCCAAAATATAAAGCAAACTATGAACACTTTCACCAGTACCAACTTCCTTTAAAGGTGGCTCACTGCCGTCCTAGAAGAGAGTTTGAAGATAATGGGACAGCTATAATGAGTTAAGTAGCAGTAATAAATACTAATGTTGATAAATAAGGGAAGTAAAGATCTACAGTGGATCTTAATACTTCAATGTCATCATTATTTGACTCAGGATCACTAAGCCATTTTTGGTGTGGCTAAGGAAAGATTCTGTATCCTATTAAGTTAACTTAAGTTCCTCCATTAACTCATCATGTTTCTTAGAAAATATGAGCAGGTGGGGTCAATCTAGAGTGAATAATGAGGTAATATGTTAAGTTAACGTCCAGATTTCCCTCATTAAGAAAAACGCTATATTTTCTGGACCGCAGAAATAACCAGTTACATACGGTACGTACAAAAAAAGGTTTACACCGAACTTTGATCGACTTCCAAGATTCTACACTGTTAAAAATTTGGGGTTAGGCTCACACCAAACTTGGTGTGATTTCCTTGCCTCCAGGAGCACACCATGCAGTCTTAATACATAGCAGTTTTTCTAGCCTGTGATAAGTGAAACTTTGTGTATTAAGATGTTATTATTCAACCTCAACGATATTTAACTTTAGTATCAAGTAATTTAGTTGATAATAGCTGCAAAGTGTATATTAAAATATAACTTCAAATTAAATTTATATATGAGTTTCAAATACAAATATAATTCTATGATGCATAAAAGATTGATGTTAGTAACCAGTTGGGCCGCCATTGTTCTCTATTATTTTTGGTAATACTTTCTTAAGATGATTAATGTATCTTGTGCACTTGGCTTTGTCAACAGTATCCCAAAAGCTACAATTCCTTGAACAAGTTCTTCTTTGGTTCTTGGTTTTACTACTCTCCTTATGTATTCTTTCAGTTCATGCCACATGTTCTCAATGGGATTTGCATCTGGAGACTCCGCTGGCGTGGGCCACCAGTTTATTCCTCTTTCCACATAGAATTTTCTTGCAAAAGCTGATGTAATCTTCGGGTCATTATCTTGTATAAAACGATGACCATCAGGAAACAATTCTTTAATCATTGGCAACAAAGTCTTTTCCAGGATGTTGACATAGGTAGGTGCATCCATACAGCCATCAAAAATACATATCCCTGAACGCCCCTTCTTGCTTATTGCTGCCCAGACATGCACCTTTACTGGGTGTTTTGGTCTAGGTTTGTATCTTGGCTTTTGGCCAGTTTTTGAACAACAGAATCTCCTGTGATTTTCAAGCTGCACAGTTGTTTCATCAGAATAGATGCAATCTTCAAAGGAATCTTCTATATTTTTCTTTGCCCAATCCAGCCTCTTCAATTTATTTGCTTCTCTTTGTGTTTGACAATAGGCAGCTCCGCGATGGCTCCATCCAAGCTCACTTTGACATTTGAGTATTGTCATTCGACAGAGTTTTTGTCCAATTTCACCCTGCAGTTTTTGTTGTAACTCTTTAAGGGTTGTTTCATCGTCTTCTTCCATTCTTTTATCTATGAAGTCTCTTATATTAGAGGTGAGTTTTGGTTTCCTTCCATTGCCACCAGCATGATAAATACTTCCAGTGGATTTGTATTTCTTCAGAAATTTACTGATCCCTTGTCTGGATGCCTTCAAATTCTCATCAGCAAGCTTTTTTGTTATTGTTGGGGCCCTGTATCCTTCAGCTGCAAGAGCAACGATTCTCAATCTTGTGTATTCACCGAACATAGCTTTATAACTGTCAAAAATGAGGTAAGTTAGCTCTTGAGTATGCCGAACTTGCTATATATCACTTGGGTGTTTGTTAATCGTCAGCAATCGGTTGTTTGGGGTGTTGATTTTTATTAAACATCTTGTTAACGTGTGTAAATCGTCAGCGCTTATTTTCGATGCCATTTCGTACGTAATTCAATCCAAGTACTATCGAAATTGCGTAGAAGTTCGCTCCCTTCCTCATGCCATTTAGCGTGAACTTTGGTTCTACTTGTATTCTTTTATATGGTGAAATTTAGGGACCGAGAAAAGTAGTTGTAATAGAGCCAGTGGTTGTTAGCACAGGTTTCACTGTACATGTTATAGCCCCTGCCGATAAGGCCTCTAATAATATAATTTTTATATGTAAGTCCTACTATAGACAAATTATTAATGAAGAACTAGGCAGTACCTCCACTTATGCTAAATGTACAGTAGAACCCCAACAGTTAATTAGGAAACACATAGATTTCTTAAAACTAGAGAACTTAGAACCTAAACCAGACTGGTGTAACCTTCCCTCTTTTTACTGGATGCCTAAGCTACATAAGAACCCTTACAGCTACAGATTCATAGCTGCCTCTCACAAATGTACTACCAAACCCCTTTCTAGATTTCTAAATTCGGCACTCAGACTAATTCTCAAACATTTTAGAGAATACTGCCTAGGTATATATAGGAATACTGGTGTTAATGCCTTTTGGATAGTAGAAAACTCACTAGAAGTCTTAGATAGTCTTAGGTCTATACCCACTAGAAAAGCCCAGCTAGCTAGTTTTGATTTTTCTACATTATATACAGCGATCCCCCATAACCTACTTAAAGACAAGATTACTAACCTTATTCATAGTGCCTATACCTGTAGGAAGTCCCAATATATAGAAGTCTGTCAGGATAAAGCCTTTTGGTCTAACAATGTCTCCAATAAAGCAGTCACAGCTGTTCATTTAGTAGAGCTCTTTAATTACCTTATTAACAACATTTATGTATGTGTAGACGGTTCTATATTTAAGCAATGTGTAGGTATCCCTATGGGTACTGACTGTGCCCTGTAGTTGCTAATCTTTTTCTGTTTGCCTATGAGTATGAGTTTATGAAAGGACTACTTAAGGATAACATCACCCTAGCTATTAAATTTTCCAATACTTATAGGTATATTGATGACCTTTTATGTATTAACAACAAGGATTTTGAACTGTCAATTAGTGATATTTACCCCAAAGAACTTATTCTTAAAAAGACAAATACCAGCCCTAGGAAATCCCCCTTTTTAGACTTAGATATAACCATTACTAATAATCAATTTATCACTAAAGTATATGATAAGCGAGAGGACTTTAACTTTGATATAGTAAATTTCCCCCATCTAGATAGTAACATTCCTAATACCCCAGCCTATGGTGTCTTTATTTCACAACTAATTAGGTATTCCAGAATATGTAGTGACTTCTCCAGTTTTCAGGCTAAAAGCTTGCAGTATGCAGTAGGCTTATTAAGCAGGGTTACAAATACTTTAAGCTAAAATCAACCTTTAAAACCTTCCTATCCAGGCAGCCTCTAGTTAGAATTAAGTATAAGCAAAAAGTAGCTAGTATGCTTAAGGACTGTCTTGTGTTACCCCATATTGTGTTACCCCACCTCCAAAGAAATGTTACTACTAGAAGACCTAAGGGTAGACTTATGTAATATGTCCTACTTGTGTCTATAGTTATGCTGAGTCTGTTTTACCTATAAGCAAGATTACTAATAGATTTATAATTAATTCACATAAGTTAATTGGATCTATATTCCTTTCATAAAATTAAATTTCATCATGTGTCTTAGTTAACACCTTATTTAACTTTTGGCGCCAAATTAGTGTATATAAGGCCCCTAGATTTAGCATAGAGAGCCAGAAGACAGCGACGATCTTAACGGGTACATCGAAGAAGAAGAAGAACTGGAAAGTACCATGGAAAGGATGGGAATCGAACCGTATCAGTTCGAGCCGCTGACGCGAATTAGTGCCGAAACGTCAGTTGACAGCTCACCAGAGAGTGAAGAGGAGCCTACATGGAGACTAAATAATACTCAATCGTATTTAATATTTGTATATATAACGATTTATGATGGATTTAAGCTGGAAAATCGTCTCTACAGTATAATTATTATTTCCTGCTACATTATTGCTCCAAAATCGCTAACATTACGTAGCAATGAGCCTGTGTTAATATTATGAATATATATAGGTGCACTTGTGGAAATTGCCAAACCATGCCAACTGTAAGAGAAAGTTTGTGTTGCCAGGAAATATATGAAGTTATATGGTGACGATTAATGAGGTGACAGTTGATGGGGCAGTATACCATTGTGCATTACAGTACATGAGGGGTTTGAGTCTGTATGCCATATACATTGTAATTAAAAACAAATTAAATTGCAATCCCTGCATTGAAGCGAATCAAAGTCGAGATTACTATCATGATTCACGCGCTTGAATAGAATGAATTGATGCTTTAGCCCAATCCATTGATCCAGTTGTGGAATCACTTGCTCTTGGAAAAAGTGTTGGCAATGCTTTAGACTTAAGTCTCCGCTTCTTGCCATAGGGCAATGCCATCTCTTCTGCTAACAAGGAAGAAGCCTTATAGCAGTCTTTAGTAAAGTGTAGACTGCAAAGAACAGAGTGCTCAGTAGATCCAGGCCATTCACTGTGGTATCTTGCAACTTTCCTTGTCAACTGTGCTCTTAAAGCAGGACCCTTAGGGAATGTGTAAAGGCTATATCCACCGTCAGTGGTGTTTGAGCAGCCTCCAGCCACGCAACGTTTAGGTATCGCCCTTAAGCAAGCTAAATTCGACCGTTTACAGGGCAATTATAATACTAATTGAGGCGATTTTCGTATTATAATTGTATTATTTACCGTACGAAGGGTTCCCGTTGTGACGTCTTAACGCATCACCCTACAAAATGGCCGATTTTACAAAAGTCGGCGCCGGAAGTGGAGCCTTTTCGACTATTTGCGATCGATTTGGACAAATTTCGCTATCATAGTCGTTCTAAACTTTATGTTCCTCATCGATTTAGGGCAAAAATTTTTTCATGTCATAGGACCTTTAATTAAAAATGACTTTTATACCCTAATCTTTATGATGATATGTCCATTTTGTTTCTAAGTCCTTTCTTGGAGCCATATGAATTATTTATATTATATTATTTATATTATTTATTTATATTATATTAGATTACCTTAGTATATTGTAACTTGTACTGTATATAATACGGGTTCATACGCTACTTTTATAACACTTATTTTATACGTCGATATATGTATAATACGAGTTCGTACGCAACTATTGTAACACTTAATTTATACGTCAATACATCGTTTTTGCAAATGGCGGCGTTCAGGAAGCTTTAGTTAACGAAGCTTTTCCATCGTTATTTATAAAGTTCAGGACACTTAAGCGTCCTCAATCGTTAGTATTACGAATATATATATATTAAATCCCAACGATGCAGCCAAGTAGTTGGAGTTAATTCAGGGGCGGCAGCCCCACGAGTTTTTAAACTCGAAATACTTGTTTCAGTTAATCCAAAAGAGAATATTATAACATTTGTCCAACTTTTCTTTCATATGGCCACCTTTCTGGACTAAGTGTCTCCCTAAAATACGCTCTTCAGGGGCCTATCTACATATGCATAAAAATTAATTCTTTGCATGCATGCTTAAATCACAAAATCATGTATATTCAGTTGACACTTACTATGCAGTTAAATTTCTCTGTAAAGTACTTCTTTTGCTTGTACTCAGTCTTCAATTCAGCAAAAGGATCAAAGGTACACCCATTATGTGATCAGCTAAGTTTGATTTCTCCCTCTGTGTCTATTCTATCTCATCAACAGCTATCAGAAGTTGCCACTCTACTGAAGACATAACCTTTTCAAAGAATTGTAGTACCCTGTACAACTTTATCTAATGCTGCCTTGGTCAGTCGTCCTTCCCCTCTTGTTTTAGCAGGAATAATGCAGCAGCCCTTTTGGAAGGATTGGTTGAAGCTCCACTAGTACTGCTGCTTTCTTCATCACATATATCTATTAATCTGCATGCATGCCAAGGTAAAGGTACATGCTATATACTTCATGTATATGCACTTACAAAATCAAAGAGAAGGCTGTTGAGGGAATCCAATGGTGTTGGCTTGTTCAGGTGTTGACGCTTGCTCGATCTGTTTTCTTCCCATTGCACCTTAAACGCATCTCTTTTACGCAAAATGTCGCTAACTGTACTTCTCCCAACCCCCCTAGCTAACTGTTGCTGAGTTGGCTTTGGTTTTCGTTCACTAGCTTCTATCAAACTGATCTTCTTTGTCGATTTATCGAGGTGTTGCCAAAGTAGCAGGTAAGCGTGATAATTAGTCGGTTTCCGGAATAGGAAGGATTCCGGATTATACAAGGTAGTTTGTGTACAAAATTTGCTCGTGCATTGAAATGTCGCTAACTGTACTTTGTGCGTTGAAAATTCGTCGAATTAGCAAGAATTCCGGATTATTCAAAAGTCAGATTACTAAGGTTCCACTGTACCTTGCTGCATTGGACATCCTTTCAAACCACACTTAACTTCAAAGTTTGGTTCAAACTGATGTACCTGGCCTATATGCCTCACCATATACCTTTAAAATCTGCAGCTGCAAATGTATTACATGCAGAGAAAACAATTCCACTTTTGTGACACAGCATCTGGTTGTGGTGACATCGGTAAAGGGTAGTCCAGTGGAGCTGGTCTCTAATGGGAGCACTTGCGAGCTATATAGAGTGCCACACTGATGTGCCGTAGTCCAGGTGCATGTGGAAGAACAAGTGTTAGGATTCACAGAAGATCAAGATAAAGAAAAAGACAATGACTCCCAGGATCACTGATGAAGGGTGGAATTCCACAACAATGCATGACTGTACTAGTAAGTTAGAAATAACAGTCCATGCAAAACAAGTAGTATTAAGTGATCCCAAGTCAAGGCACACATTCTGTATAATCACACTTTTATATGCATGATGTGTCTAGTACTCATTCCTGCTATAAGTGAGTCATGAGCTACTCTAGAATAAAATAAATGGTTGCTGATTGTATTGCATAAACATCTTCTCAATGTATGCCTTTAAGACGTTCCCACTGTTATTTTTAATGTATAACAAGTCAGATTGTATTCTTTGTGTGATAACCATTTCAGTTAAGTTAGTATAATTTATGATTGCCTGAACTTTGTTAGAATGTTCTAGCTGAGATTGCTTGTTATGAACACTTATGTGTAATGGAGCAATAACAAGGAACAATAGAGCAGGGTCACGTCCAACCAACTCACTTGCTGTCCAATGACAGAGAATACAATAGCAACAGTTCAATAACAATTTTCCTAAATAATAGCAAAGTAGTTGTTATGGAAACAAATCAATTTTTTGTCCAATTGGCCATCTGATCTAAGAGTGGGGGCCTCAGATCTGTTGAACATCACATACCCTCTTACCAGCTCTCACATAACAAGCACACACGTTTGTAGATTCATGTGTGATTATCATGCCCATGACACTAGTATATGATATATAGTGAAGATTGATAGTTGCCTAGCAACCTAGCAGTAGGTCACATTACAATCCAAGATGATTGGTATGGAGGTGTGGATCTGAGGTGTAGAGTGGGAGTGTATCATGATTTTATATATTCATATGTAATAGAATAAGGATTTCTTCTAACTACGTTGTGTGTACTTCTCAGCCTGTTTTATACTTTTAGGGTGGCTTTGCTAAAGCCCACATTGTGTCAGCTAGTGGTGATGGAAGTGCTGTTTATGTAGCAGAAATCGGGCCAAACTGAATTTGAAAGTTTGTTCCAGTATCCATCTACACATTGTAAGAGAGACAGATAGAATAAAATAGACCATCTTATATGCCTGTGTCTTCTGTTGGACAATAATGATAATTGTACTGTATTTACTTATGACGCAGAATGTATTCATAAGAGCCCTCTGATGCACTACGGCGGCATAGCTTTAGGGGTAGCTATCCTTATAGCTATCATTCTTGTCCTCTGCTTATCATTTGTGTGTATGTTGGAAGCTACAGTGTTGCAATTGCTGTTCTTCTTGCAAGAGGAAGAATCTAGACATCTCCAAGAAAGCTCAAAAGGCAAAAGAAAACTTGCACTCGTTGCTTGGACCCTCACACCAAGGCTTTGTGAGGGTGAGGACCTTCGATTCTGAAAGTGAAGCAGAAGATGTTATTTTTGAACATCTTTAAACGTTTTAACAAGCATAATGCACAGTGCAAAAACTAGTAATTAATAAACTGTTTTTAATTTGTGGCAAGTCGATACATTGCCTATTTTTGGAATAAAATAGATCATTGATTCTGAAATTGGTTATGTAAAAGCCTAATTGATTCCGGATTTGTATAAAAGCACACATCGTTGAATGCCACATGAAGTTTTTGCGTATTAGGAAAAAGAGTTTCTATAGTGAAATAGCAAAATGCCTAGAATTCAAGAATCGGGATCTACAAGCAATAAATTTTCCAGGAGAAAAAGTAGCACTCAAAAGAAGAGATCTGAACAGACAGTGAGACGGGTCATGGGTACAGTCGCGTTGAAGGAAATTAGGTTTGTTAATGCTTAGCTGTACACTAAATATGTGGATGTAGGCTCGCTATTGAAGAGAGTTAGGATTTTTATATGCAGCATTAAATGTGGATGTAGGCTAGCTATTGAAGAAAGTTAAGATTTTTGTATAGCCCTGCATACATAGCTGAGTGTAATGGAGATTAGTTTTGCGAAGGATATAGCTAACGACATCGTCATTTCCTTAGTTACTGTCTTGTTCGCAGTGATTGTTAATTATTTCTTATTAAAGATTGCAAGTGCTTGTATTAATGAGGGACATTATATGATACGAAACAAATAAGAGAAAATTATAACTGTTAGTAAAAACAAGTAGGTCTATTTCGTGTTTAAAAACTCGTGGGTCTGCCGCACCCGAATTAACTCGAACTACTTGGCAGCATCATTGGGCTTTAATATATATATTCTTAATCCTAACGATTGAAGACGCTTCAGTGTCCTGAACATTATAAATAGTAACAGAAAAGCTTCGTTAACTAAAGCTTCCAGGACGCCTCTATTTGCAAAAACCATGTATTGAAAGTGTTAGAGTGAATTTATAAGGCCCCTCCAAATTTCACAGTTAGTTATTTTTATTATTCATTATTTTACTACCAAACTACCCAAAACTGACTGTATAGGTTTTCCAGTTTGTGGCTAAATGCAAACCATAATGTTAGAAAGCAGAACACGACTCAAAAACTCTGGCTAAATCTAAGACTTCACATTGGATTAGCCGTTAGAACACCACAAGGTGGAAACAACGAATGTGCACACTATAGACGTGGTTTTACGCTGTAATATTTGTTAGAGTAACTTGGCTGCAATCCATGCAAAGCGTGTAACAGTTACTATTCAAGATGTCAGATTCATTAAGATGCTTCAAGGTGTTGGTGACCCTGCCTATGGAAGTCAGTGGTAATCCATGGAAGGCCTGTAACAGTTACAAGACATCGATTTGAGGTTTTAATTACCCCATCTATTATTTGTCATAGATAGATCATGGTCACTTTTTGATTTCATATGTAATGTAAAGGTAAATTATTAAAAACAAGTCAAGATTTATCACCAATGTGATTATACATGTACGTAACTTTTACTTATAGTTATTCATATACATATGTGTTTCGGTGTATTATTTTTCTGTACATAATAATAATAATAATAATGATTGTGTCCAACCGAAACATCCAACATTGCCACTCCAAGAGAAGTGGCTTCGTAACTGATACTGTCAGGCTCTGTTCTCTTGGAACCAATCTTGATATATTCCTTGGAAAGTAATAGATGTAGACCATCTTGTACCTTCCTTTGAATGTCCTCTTCAGGTAGTTGAACATAAAGTAGTGTATTCCTGATAAATTCCATTAAACATTTCGGGCCTACAACCAACTACGTATGTAGTACAAAGTGTGCAACATGTAACATTGTATGATTCCACTAAAAAGTATTACAGAACATGCACAGTACTGAACTAACTTTGAGTGAAATGAGTGAGAGGATTAGAGATGCCAAGAATGCTCCGTTATCACATAGTAAAAGTTTTGACATGAATCCATTGGGCTTGACAACATATCCAGGACCTTCAGTGAGAACTAGTTGTGAACTGAGAGTAAGCTTACTCATTTGTGTACATCAAACCTTTTGTATGTCTTGCTCTGATATAAGAGCGATGCTCTCTCCAGTGACTCCAAAACCTGCTCTACCAGCCCTGCCTGTCATTTGCTTGTTTTGACTTTTTGTGAGAAACTGCGCATCAACATAGGGTGACCTTAGAATTACTCTATAACAGATCGGAAGGGGCAAAATCCAGTTAATGTGTGGAAATGTTGGATTTGGCTGCAGACTGGATAGCCTATTGAATGATGACCTAATGTATATGTGTAAACATAATAATTGTCAAAGTTAAACTACATATAGCTATAGTAAGGGTAGCTATTACCAGCGACAGACACTCAAGACAGCAGTATATATATAACTACAGATTAAGATGTGCAGCAAGTTTTTAGACTAGAAAATAAGGTAATAGCATTTCTCCTCTCTGATGAAGTACGTACATATGCTGGTTTATAGAGTAGCATTAATAGGAAGAATTAACCACAGAATTACTTAGCTGATTGTGATGTGTCATTGTACCATTGCAATACTATAGCTAATTATGGTGCCAGTAATTGACCAAAAGTGAAAGTACAAAAGCACCTTTTAGCAGGTAGCTTTACCCCGGCTGCCAGTCTTGATGTACATACAAGTACTGAGTTAACTCCACTTAAGTAAGATTCCTCTATCAACTTCCTCTCTTCAGAAGACAGACCAGAATGGTGGTAAGTCACTCCATAAGGGATGGTCTGATATAGCACAGGGCAAATACCTTCAGAGGTGAGCCAAAACAAAGTTTAAACAAACATCTGCCTAACTTGTAAAAAGAATAATAGAATAAGAGGATTTCTTCTAACTACATCAGAGTTCATCTTTTAATATTTTGAGCATCTAGAGACGCAGTTGACGATATCTATCTGGTTAGCAGTGTTTAGACGCTCAAAAAATTATCAAAAGATAAAACTTGTAAAAAGCAAACAGGTACGTACGTGGTTCAAAAAATCAAAATATGAACAGCAAATAATAAGTTTGATGTCTGTAGAGAAGTAATCCTTATTACACAAGATAATAATACCTATTTTTAAAGTTTCTATAAGTTGAATCTTCTCTTTCTTTTTATGAGCTTGCAAGTATCTACACAACACAGTAACGAAAGTGCAATAGTTATTATCAGCTATAGCTATATGAGGGCATGATATAGCTGGGAACAACAAACCCTCACTCACATTGATTGCACTTTTGTTTGACTGAAACAGGGTGCATGTTGCACAAAATGACAATGCAAAAATCTAGCCCAGACCACCATCCTGCCTCCATATTTACCGGATGACATCACACAGTTGGCTGGACAGCAGTCTGGGCTATGCAAAACTAGCAATAATCCTAAGGTAGCTTTTTATGTATGTATATGTTTACATAGTTGTGCATATGCGTTTCATTCTCCAATGCACATGTATGATCAGTGAGTGGATAATTCCATCCTTACACAGACACTATATATCATAAGGTTAAGGTTTACCATATAGGTTAATGGACACTGCAGATTGAATGCAAGACATATACATGTACGTGTACATACGTATCTCTAAATCAGAGAAAAACTTGCTAATTTAAAGTCTCCCAAAGTGCTAGTCCTGGAGCAGTCAGAAGATACTTAATCTGTGTAGGATGGCATAGGCCTATAACTGCTCCAATGCAGCTTCAACACTGAGAGGAGGGCTAGCAATAGTAGGTGTCCAGGAAAATGTACTCTGGAAAGTGTTGTGCTAAGAGTAGAGCAACATTCTGACAGTTTTTTTGTAGGACAGAACACAAGGCAGCCATCTTTGGGTAGCACCTCCAACACCAAAAATATCAAGTGATCCTTATCCACCTCCACCTTAGGATACTGCAATAGGACCAATATATATATGTACAAAGGTTATACATACGTACACATCCATATATACACATAAACTCGAATATTATAAGAACTACTACAGTTATATAAATCCGTTAATATACACAAGATTGCAAAAATAGAAAATTTATTGTTTCACAATCCAGATGACTACACTCTAAAGGTAGTAAACAGGTATACCCCTGCAGTTCTGTATAAAGCCGTTAACAAACACTACACTTCAATTTAATCATTTTACTATATATCAATTAATAGCCAATACCTTTTTCAACTCAACTGAAGTAATTACTCTAGTGTGGCTAGTCCATTGTGAAACGCAATGTTATAAATTGAATGGCCTATATTAATATGCTTTGATAATTCCACCTACATACATACGCATGTGTACAAGTAGTAAGTACAGAGTGATGTGCGTGCACATGCAACACTCTCAAATGTAAGAGCTGACAGTGGCACTCCACTGAGTTACGTATGTAAGCACAGCTGATTCTAGCTACACCATGTAGATGTGTTCTACTTTACATTTACATACATTCGTACATACCAATAACAGTATACATCCATAGGTATATACATGAGCCTGAAACGCTTACTGGTCTGAAAACATCAGAAAAGACCTTTGCTAGCTCTGTTATATTTCTGAGAGTGGCACTCATCTTAACAATCTGAGGGTTTGGGGTTGCAAAGCTTATCTTAGCAAGGCTCAGCACCTCGGCCTTCAACACCTAGCATATGAAGCTAAAAGGAAGGTAATGGACCAAATTAACTGTGAATAAGTGTATGACTTAGTCTACTAAAATCACAAATGAATAATAGAAACAAGTATTTTGAGTTTAATAACTTGTGGGACTGTCCCACCCCCCCCCCGACATAACTCCAACTTCTAGGCCACATAAAAGGCCTTTTTATACGTGTGTCATATGATGTCCCTTGTGTACAAGTTACGAAATGGTCTCTAACCCTGTTGATTATGTGAATGCATGCAACCAACCGTCAGTATTCTTAGCTCCCTCACTAGGCAAATCAAATCTGCTGTGATTATTAGCTTAGACCCCTTTAAGACTGGAACCTTTGTTGATATATATATATGGCATGCAGATGCATCATCTTCAGTCTATACTAAGGTGTGAAAAGGTAATTGGTAGGCCATGTGTTCTACCTTGGATGATCGGTATAAACTATTACTCTCTATGCAGTAGTTTAGGATTTCAAAACCTGCAACAGTGTGACTAAAGTCTTGTACTGTTTAAAATACTGATTATCCTATGGGTCACTTGGATCTCTTTAAATTTGTAACTTGCACTGTGTAGCTAGTACTTGATTGTAATTTTAATATTATATAGTCACTTGGACCTAGCTCCTAAATTATATATATCTTAATGTGTGTTTGTTACAAGTATGCTACAGTCCCCTTTCATCAGTTAAGCAAGGTTCATATTATACTTAAGCATTAGCATGGCACAAAGCAGCCGAAGCAAACACAATCCTCCACTATCAAAATTGCACATTTAATAAAAGCTTCAACCAAATGGGGAATTCCAAGAGGTAAGGCTTAGAGCCTGCTATATGTATGGATCTTGCTAATTCTTCTAATTAAGTCATCAGCATCAAATTTCAGCAATTTGGAAATTTTGACCGGTAAACCTTCATCATCAATTAAGCTGAATTAATAGTATTAACCTGGAACATACACAGAAACGTATATGTGTACAGTATATTATATATGACCTAAATAATCAAAATTTCGTGAAATATAGTATTGACACATCCTGTATATATGTATATTTAAGTAGCTTCAGAGGTCATAGATACATATTTCAATCACACATACACATACTTGACTTGGAACAAATCGGTTAACATTTTACCAAGACTAATGTATATATTCTCTAGTAGAGTGGTATCAAACATTGTACTATCCTAAATACATAATCTGAGGACTATGCATCACCTTCAGCTGAGTAGATTGCTCAACTTGCTGCTGGTTGCACTTCAGTTTGAGAATATCCAAATCGGAAATTTTCATTCTCTGCACAAATGGACAATAAAAATAATAAAGTAACATACATATCAATACTCAATAGCAACGTAAAATATGTAAAATGTTCATCATATAGGTAAATGGAGGAAGATATATATTTTCAAACCAGGAAACCTAAATTAGTTGTAATTAGTGTAATGATTATCTATAGCCTTGGTAATAACAGAAATGGACTTTTTATTTTGGGAGGAGAATTCTTTAACCAGATACCATGGCACAAAGCAGCTCTTAGTATCCTTTGATCCTGGCCTCAGTAGGTGCAAATGATAATGTCTGTGAACAACTCGTGAATCATCAAGCTACACTAACTGGACAAGCTATAAATCCTGAAACAAACTCATGCGTTGTTGCATTTACAAAATGCTATTTATTAATGTACTGTTAATTCAACTTTGCAGACACCGAGACTGGACTTTATCAGATTTAAGACAAACAAAATAGGAGTAAATTAAATTAAGAAATGCTATTCAATGTTTAAGTAACAAAATTAACTTTTGATATAGTATACTAACTAAATATACGTACGTACATATAAATGATGCAATACAGTTTTGGCTTAACAAAGACTTTTAAAACTCAGTGTATTACACGTAGTCATGTGTCCTACTAAAGTCTTAGGAATACTACTTCTCTTTTCAATAAATGCAGTCTACAGTGATGTAGCTGACTTTACTGCTGATAATGTTACAGAGTTTCAGTTGACTTTTCGTGGAGTACCTGGAAGGGATGGACGCGATGGACCCACTGGACCTCCTGGAGCACAAGGGCCAGCTGGTCCTCCAGGTCCACAAGGAGGGGAAGGTCCAGTGGGTCCAAGGGGAAATCCGGGACCAAGAGGTATTGGTATTCAACAAAATGATAAACCTGCTACATTTACTTACCCACATTTTATTATTATACACCTTCAACAATTACTTATATATCTACTAAATCAGTCAAATACAAATGTAACTTTCATATACAGGTAATATGGGATTACAAGGTGTACAAGGAGTAGAGGGTCCTATTGGACCAAGAGGAGATACAGGACCATCAGGTGAGGAGATACACAAATAACAGTCAACGTAATTGCATGACTATAGCTGCTCTACAGTATTTAACATCAGTATACTAATAATAAAATCCTAGTTAACATTTAAAAAATGTCTATTTAAACAAATTGAAAATGTAATGGAGAAAATTATTAGATCGATACATAAGTCAATACTCTACTATGACAAAGATATATTGTACTTGTCTTAAATCAATGAACAATACCAACAATGAGTAATACTGCCGCAGCTTTGACAAAAAAACAGGGACTAAAGGGTAGGACACTTTCACCTGAGGATCTTTGTCAACTGCAAGATACAGGATTAGGTGTGATATTGGCAGATCTTATTGCATTGTAGTTAATCACAAATATCCTATTTAAACAGAACCTACTATTATACTAACACAAGTTGCAAATCTAATGGAGATTAATACTTCATACATACTTACGTACTGTATATAGATTATATATGGTTGAACAATTTTAGTGTTGTACAGCTCTATAAATATGTCAATAAACATCTATTTGTCTTGTAGGTGCACCTGGTCCACCTGGAGAGCCAGGACCACCAGGAACATCCGGTCCAGGACAGGTAAAATTGCCTGTTGTTACCATACTGGATACCAACACTGAGAACAGAATCACCACTCAACTCCAACAGCAATGTAAGAACTACATAGATGATCAGATTGAAATAAAGAATACAAAAAGTAGACTTGGAAGGTCTTCAGACTATCCTGCATTCAGCTGTGAAGAGATAGCTATATGTAATCCTCACAGCCCAGATGGATGGTACTGGATACAGAACAGAAGAGATGGATCTGTTAGCAGAAGGCTGTGTTTCATAGGAGGACATCCTCACTGTGGAAATGGAACATGGATGAGAATTGGACACTTTGATTTGAATAATGGAGTAGGATGTCCTTCAAGTCTTAACACATATACTTACAAAGGTAAGAAGTATTGCAGGAGATCAGTTGAAGTAGGTTGCAGTTCAGTGTACTTTGATAGTCTTGGAAAGGAGATTATAGAGGTGTGTGGAATGATTGAAGCTTATCAATGGATAAGTCCGGATGCATTTTATGCTAGTTCTTCACAAACTATTGATGGACCTTATATGGATGGCATTTCAATAACCCATGGATCACCACGGCAACACATTTGGAGCTATGCTGTTGGACTACAAGAAAACAGTAGACAGGATCACAATTATCACAAGTGTCCTTGCTCATCAAATGGAAGTGCTGCTGCTAGTCCACCAAATTTTGTTGGAGAGGACTACTATTGTGACACTGGAAATCCTACTGCTACCTGGGATCTTCTAGTCTATCCTGATCGTCTGTGGGACAGTTCTGGTGCCTCTTGTGTCTCTGGTTCTACATGCTGTGATAATCCAGACCAACCTTGGTTTAGGAAGAAACTAAAAACTCCTTCTACTGATAACATAGAGTTTCGTTGGTGTGCTGATCAACCAAAATGGGATGAAGCTATTCCAACTCAACAAATTGAGCTTTACATTCAGACTGAAATGTAACCAACAAACAATCTGATAACAGGCGTGTTATATTTGAAACTGAATTTACTTAAAACAATATCTATTTAGATTATTAACATCATGTATTAGAAATGTCAATTGACAAGTGTTTTCATATAATTGGATATTAAATATTAATTAAGATATAGGGAAACATTAACCATTACAAACATTAAACATGGCATTGTATAAGACACTAAAGAATCAGAACTGTATTTGAACCTTAAATATGGTACAGTACCAGAACTTATATAATATACTGCAATTTAAACCCTGCACTCGAACTACTTGGCCACTTTGTTGGGCTATATTCAAAATCTTAACGATTGAGGACATTAATTGTCCATAACATTATAAATAACAATAGAAAAGCTTCATTAACTAAAGCTTCCTGAACGCCACCAAAGTTATAATATGATAATCATAGTAATAATAATGACACTGGTAGTCCAATACTAATTACGAAGGAGTAATCTATCCTGATCATCTGTGGGACAGTTCTGGTGTCTCTTGTGTCTCTGGGTGACAATCCAGACCAACCTTGGTTTAGGAAGAACAACTCCTTCTACTGATACACGATCGAATGAGTGATGAAGGAAGGTCAAATGAGTTTACTGAAACCAGGCAAGTGGAGCTAATCATAAATTATTACTCTTAGCATGTATGAAATTTAAGATGTATGTGTGAATATATACATACAGTTGCCTCTGGTATAAGCAGTACATACATACTGTAATCAAATAAGTAAATAATTAATCAAATTATATTTACAGTATATATGTACATTCATCATAAATCTCTCATTCATTCTGATTAATGTTTGACCCATAAAGCTTTTGTAATGCACACACCCACCCTGCATGGCCCTGGACCTTTTTAACACCCTGCCAGAGAGACAGACAGACATGGTCAGCTTTATATATCTACCTAATGGTATTAGATTACCATTTGCTTTAGTGTGATAGGAGTAGTATACTGAAAAAATAATTTAACCATATACGTGCAATTGGCTATCATGATGTGCCAAAAAACATAGAAGTGATACGATGTGCATGGTTATTTTCATAATAAAATTTTCAGTATACCACTTCTAATAAAGTATATGGTTAACATGTTCACTGTAATATTTCATTACTTTGCAGCACTACTTCTACTTCTAACTTCATTTTTACTTAAACTGAAAAGTGAATTTCAAATTAAAAGTCATACATAATCATTTTAAACGAAACATGACTTCATGATCATTAATCAAATAAATATTACAGCTAGGTGCAAAATTTCAATCCTCTAGTGGTTACATATGCACATCTTTTGATTACCATGACCATTAATAGGTTAACTCAGCGTTTTAAGAGTTACTGAGTAGCAAGCTTAAGGTCATCACTTCAAGCTTGACTTAGGTATAAAACAAAAATGGCAGATGTAAATAATTGTCCTAAGCCAATTAAATATAAGTATTTTGAAACACAAGTCCGTGGATCATTCTGCCTTTGGAGCTGTTGGTAGCCTCAATTTGATAAGATAAAGTCATCATATTAACATACTGTATAAGCACAACCCCTTGTGTAATTTTTTATTACTATATAGAATTTGGCATTTGGCTTGGTAATGAAGTCTGTACTGCTACACATTCCTAACCTGTAGAGAGCCTTGCCAGCATCCAGTACCATCCAGTCCAGTGCAAAGTCTATGCCTCAGGAAGGGAGAGAAGAGAGATGCTGAGTCAAGTCATAAGCCAGTCCTCTCACAGCCTTGGTGAAGCAGACAGTATCCTACAATTAAGAGACAGTGAATCAAGTAGATCCCAGGAACAGCAGAGCTGACATGACATAAAATTAACATTATAATGTATGAAAAGACTTTAGGAAGAATATACGTACGTATGTACAAATTTATTACTACTAGGGGAAGCTGACAGTATTCTACAATTAACAGATATTGAATTAAATTTGCACATTCCAAGAAAATCACAGTTGACATAATATTCACATTAAACATAATATACTTACTATAAAAATCCTCGGCCTGAATATATGTATACATATACATACATGTATACATACATTTATAGTAATTACTATAGTAGGGAAAAGGCTTCGAATTATCATACAATACCTCTATAAGACTACAAGGGACTGAATACACATATGTATATTATTTTCATAGGGAAGCTACATTTTATGCAAGATAAAGCTTTATTGGAGTTGCATGACATTCATATCTAACATTTAAAGTATGTATGGTATCTGTACATACAATATCTCAGTCCCCACATAAGATGAGACTTATTTTCACTTGGCTACTTAACATTGCAATTTCTAATGATGATTTTCACATTATATGGATATGTGTACACAACAAAGGAATATACGTATGCATGTGAAAGCAAATATTGGTACACATATATGTATATATAAGTACACATTATTATTATAATCATTATTATTTATCCATTTTAAATTTAAAAAATTTACACATATGTCTTTGTATGGGCTTTACTAACTGGTAAAGGTGTGTTTTAGTGATAAGAATAAGAGTCCTTTGTAGCCTTGCAGGATAAAAAGGATGGTTCACCCGTCAGAGCACTCAAAATACCAACAAATTCACCAGGCACAGGATTGTACAGGATTACCTGGGTTGATAACACGAGCCATAAGAGGAGAAAGAAGATAATGTAATTGATATCAGCTCTTTCTATTCTTAAAAATAATTCCTACTAAGATTAGACCTACAATCATGACAGATGTCAAGTCTAATAACTGCACACTTCATTCTGACCTTTTCTCCATTACCACTTTCTCAGTAAATAGCCATTCCTCCACTTGCTGGGAAGAATATGGAGTGATCCTAAAGGACATAAAGGATACATGTGTTCATTATGAAAGTTTTTGAATGTTTAGAGATGCAGCTTTGGTCTTTGGTAACTCTTTTGTCATCAGATGTTTCATTTCTGGTGGATTGTTCAGAGATTTCCTAGACATGCAGGGTCTACGACAAAAATAGTTGCTGAAACTGTACTTCTAGATGCTCAAGGAATCATAGGTTAAGCCATATATGGTATCATAGAGAACCTATAGTTTAATGATGCTTCGAAAAGATAGGTTGGACAGTGTTAGAAGAAATCACTATATATAATATATTGTGGTACCTACTGTATTACCTACTGTGTCACCTGTATATACTGTAATGTAAATAAATACAATAGAGTTACAACAAATGAGTTAAAATAGTGAAGTGATTCTATACATTCAAAGGAAGAATTAAAAACTGCCTAATTGCTCATCTACAAGCGATTATTAATACGTGATGGATATTGACAGTGTCTTTAAAAAGTCTAAGCTACAAATCTATATAGTATTGTCAATGGTTTGTTGAGATGCATCCCTCAGAGGCAGTAAGAGATATCTCCACCTCACAGATTCGGTGATGTAGAGAGGAACGACTTCCACGGATGCACATGATGGCGGACCTAAGTATAGCAAATGACAGACGGCATCTCAACCAATTCATGACAAGGGCATATGGCCTCTGCTGCTTCTGTGCGACCAGGTCTGCCAGCCTCTTGTAGAAGATGGTTGCCTCCCTTCCCATACTTCCTACAGTGGAGAGGACAATGGGTGTAAATACTCCATGTTCAACATCCCGTATGCGCTGGGCATATTCTCTTTTCTTTGCAGTCTCATGCTTCTTGTATGCAGTTGCCAATGAGGAGGAACGGTTGCTGGGCGCAATTGGGTGAAAAACCCGCATGTCAAGGAATGCGTCCTGAGCTTTGCTCCAAAAACCCCTGGCACGGTTG
Source organism: Chondrosia reniformis (assembly GCA_947172415.1). Lineage (NCBI taxonomy): Eukaryota > Metazoa > Porifera > Demospongiae > Chondrillida > Chondrillidae > Chondrosia > Chondrosia reniformis. The sequence continues at coordinate 3,039,926 of OX359192.1, forward strand.
TCTGGGCGAGTACCATCTGCAACATTTGCTGAACATAGATAAAACGTTTCACCTGTCAGTGGCTGTAAAGGAGGTTCTGTGGCAACATTGTGGCATACCTCGGTGAGCAATGAGGCAGTGATATCACGGATCTCATTTTCGGAAAGCCACCCATTGGACATATCATGGCATGATCAACAGTGAACGCTGTTCCACAGTTGCATGTTTAGGGAGGGTTGTTTAGGGTCCATCCATATCAAAATTCCCCCTTGTTTAGGTAGAAGCCATGCTCTTCCAATGGAGTGACTGTCAGCCAGGAAGAAGATCCTTTCTCTTTGGCCAGGTCAACTGCACGCTGCAGATGGGGGGAGAGATGATCGTATACCTCTTTGGCCTTCTTATCCTGCTTCTGTCTGTTCTTATGCCGTATGATTTGCTTGATGGACATGATCTTGCTGGCCTCAATCTCTTGGTTGAACTCTTGTGAGACGATCAGGGCCACAAGGGGCATTGTAAACTTTTCTGAGGCAACGAAAATTTCGCGAGCTTTTGTTGCAGGGTTTGCCAATGCCATCCCACCTAATCTAGCTGGAAGGCCTAGCAGCTTGCGCTCAAGGTCAGAGCAGGTCGCCCGACCTGTCAGGGCAGGAATCAGGGTTTGCTGAATGGCAGCCTCCAGAGGTAGTAGTAAATCATCAATGTCTGGAATTGTTAGTGACAGGTATGACCAGCGACTAGATAGGCCATGTACAAAGGCAGCGTAGGCAGCATGTGGCTGGGAGATGGCTATTTCAGATAGGTGAGATATCTCCTGGACCCAACCTTGTACTTTGTCACGGACATATTCCTCGGTAAAGGTCATGGAACCGAGAGCAGCACCTAAGTGGCGTTTCCCATGAATGGAGATTTGTATGTCGGTGTCTCTAAATACCTGTCTGGCCCTTTCCTCATGTTCTTCTTTCACCCTAGATGTGTTTTGGAACCATTTGGATGATATCCGAAGGTGGGTCCACTTAAAGATAGATTTTCCCATCAAGCTCTCAGTTCTGTGCAGGTACCAGCACATGTCGCATCGTCGGCAAACCACACTTGATTGGCTTCTGGATTTCTTGTTCTCAGCTGCTGGATCAATGGGGTAATAGCCAGAGCGTACATGGCCATTGCCAAGGGGTCCCCTTGTGTTGTACCTTCCATTGATTCAATTTCTCCACTTCCTGTGATGACCATCCTGACTGGTGCTCTATAGGTGTTGATCAAAATAGGTGCTAAAGGAGGACATAGGATGCTGATGGTATGGAGGGCAGCCTGCCTGTTAATGGTGTTAAAGGCATTTGTGGCATCCACCAGGATGCTACTGTGTCACCTACTGTATTACCTATTGTATTATTGCTGTATTACCTACGGAGTCACCTACTGTATTACCTGCTGTACCTACCTGAGTTCCCTCATATGTTAATGATCTGCAAATTTCCCTTCAACAGTGAGTCGTTCTACGTACATATCAAGTGGTAAAGCATGATGATGCAATGCCACAATGAAATACGTTATGTAGATTCAACAAAGTTTACATCCATATACATTGATGTGATCAGCTCATTAAGCTACAAAAACAAAGTCATATTTCATGAGTTTAAGATTTCGAGCGTATTACTGTATTTCATTGTTTTGCATTTTTTGGGGGATAGCAAGTGCAAACGCTTGGCTTCCACCTGGACTATTGGCATTGCTCATCACAGATGACCTGTGTCAGGTATATTCAGTTAAATCAGCTTATAAACCACTTGTCTAGAAAACACTTGTGATTTGGTATAAAATCATATCATCAGAGCTCTCTACACCTATTGTGTTAACAAAATATGGAATCAAGATATATGTATGTTCGTATATCTAGCACTATTTAGTGTAATCAGTGACACTGATTAAAGATACCGAAGCAAACACAATCCTCCACTATCAAAATTGCACATCCAATACAAACTTCAACCAAATGGGGAATTCCAAGTGGTAAGGCTTAGAGCCTGCTACATGCATGGATCTTGCTAATTCTACTAATTAAGTTATGAAGTGATAAGAGGCTTTTGTTGTGTTCATAATGAGTGCACTAATTAAGTTATCAGCATCAAATTTCAGCAATTTGGAAGTTTTGACCAGTAAACCTTCATCATCAATTTAGCTGAATTAATATTATTAACTGGCATATACACAGAAATGTTTATATGTACAGTATATTATAGATGACCTAAATAATTAAAATTTCGTGAAATTATGTGTTAATTTGAGGGATTTTGTACTTTTACCAAATATGTCACACCCAAGGCAACATATGCTATAAACAAGAAGGTTGAACAAGATGATTCAGTAATTATCTGGATCATTTTTAACAGAAATAAAATGCAAAGGCAGCAAAGGATTACACAATTGAATCACTCACTGTGGTACATAGCTGTCTCTCAATGCCTTAGCAACCACATAGGAGTAATTCTTTGGATGGCCCTACACCAGGTATATATAGACAGTAAAACACAGATGGGTACAGCAGAGTTCATATATAATACTACAGACCAAAATAAAGTACATCTTCATAGAGTATAAAAAATATTTATATTTTTTTCATTTTATACTCTATAAAGATGTACTTTACATACGTCATATACATCAAAGTTAATCAGTGAAACAAATAGTTTTACATTTATATTATATGAAGCATATGCTAAACTGCGAACGTCACAGGTGTGCGTGAATATATGAATTATACATGAAAAATCTCAAACACCATTATCCTACATGCTATACCTACTGTAAAATAGCCTATAGGGAACTAAATCCAGAGATGTACACTTACTACAAGTGTATCCAAAATATAAAGCAAACTATGAACACTTTCACCAGTTCCAACTTCCTTTAAAGGTAGCTCACTGCCGTCCTAGAAGAGAGTTTGAAGATAATGGGACAGCTATAATGAGCTAAGTAGCAGTGTTAAATACTAATGTTGATAAATAAGGGAAGTAAAGATACTTGTGGATCTTAATACTTCAATGTCATCATAATTTGACTCAGGATCCCTAAGCCATTTTTGGTGTGACTAAGGGGAGATTCTGTATCCTATTAAGTTAACTTTAGTTCCTTCCATTAACCCATCATGTTTCTTAGAAAATATGAGCAGGTGGGTTCAATCTAGAGTGAATAATGAGGTAATATATTAAGTTAACATCCAGATTTCCCTCATTAAGAAAAACGCTATATTTTCTGGATCACAGAAATAAGCAGTTAAGTATATAGGGTACATTCAAAATATATTTCTTCTAACTAGGAACCATCTATACATACCTTGGAAATTTGGAAATGTGAGATGGATATTTTTGGATCATCTAATTATCATTTTGCAAATTCTATGTTCCCCTTGAAAATTGAAGCAGCTCTGATGTTCACCGGGTATAAGTATTATTCTAAGCTACTAAACTTCCCCAGAAAACAATTACACTGGCACAGGGAGTTGTGTGAAGAAATCTTTTAGCAGATTATGAGCTTAAAATTATTTAATTATATAAACATGTATAGAGTTAAATGCATACACTCCGTTGCTTGGGCAACCAAGGCAAATTATATTCCACAACTGAAGTATAACTACAATAAGAGGTCTTTGGCCAAAAAACACAAAACTCATGATCAGTATAAGCTTGCATTTTCCCACGAAAATGTAAGAAAAGCCTAGGGGCAGAGTGTATAACCATTACATATGTTAGCATGCATTTAGTGTTCGGGGATTTCTTGGGCTATATATCACAATCCCTTAAATTAATTGTATAGAAAGCATACTGCATAACATGGCCTTCCGCCAGCTCATTGCGCATTATGAATAGGCTAAAAGCTATGCTGCACTCCCCTTGTACTTCCTGTATTGGTATGGATTTGGTGGCCCAGAAGATCACAATTAATATTAATACATGTATTCAGTTTATTTTTAAAATAACTTGCTTCACAGAGGGCATGTTCAAGCTGATAGGGTAGCCTATTCCCTAGTTTGGAAAAATTAATGACGATTTGAAACTTGTATCTGTTAGCATATTAGCCTAGTTCATTTGTCAAAGAAGAAAAAGTTAATTTTGGATTCGGGCCAATGTGGGTTAACCACTTTGCAAACGCTGTAGAACACACTACTTAGAACAGCATAAATCTAATGCAAATAGTTGAATATAGCTGAAAATTGAGGTGTTAATTGATAATACATTGAATAGGGAATGGTTACAGAAATGACAGAAGCAGCATGAACTCTCGGCCACAATACATATACCCATAAACATCACAACTTATACATAGCAAGATTCATATGATTCTATATGTACTCCTCTACCATGCAAAGTATCTGATCATTATCTTGCAAAATGAATATATTATTGTTCTTACTGAGGTACATGCATACATATTTTACAGAAATAATATTCAATAAGTATGCTTAAAATGAAGCCTCAGTTCCTTCACTAGTATAATTTGTCCCTGCACTTTGCTATCACTCAAAAGTGGTATCATCTTCTTTAGCCTTTTAGCAACCCTGAGGCCCACATCTTGAACATGACTCTTACATAAACTATAACAGTATGGAAGATTGTTTAGTTAAACATAAACACTGTTTAACTGTTACCACTTACTGGTATGCATATGAAACTATGTATGCACATGCATGTGTCTTCAAATAATATTAACATTCTGCTAAGAATTAGATACAGCTTATTATATGAATAAGGGTAATATGACATTACTGATTTTTTAGAGGAAATTAATATCCTAACTTTAGTATATGATATCTTCTACCTAGGTATATACAGAGTCATTTGGTGCTTTCTTTCTACTCATGGAAGGACTGTTTATAAAAAGAGGAGCTTACCAAATCAACACAAAGGCACCTCTGTTTATAGATGCCCATTTTCTCATGGCATTCCCATCTACTGCATCAATCAGCATAGTGGTGAAGTTATCTGCATAAGGAACCCTTAATCAACCATTTATCTGACAACGATCCCAGAGTATTTTGCTTACTTTTTAATTGGACTCCGTTTTCCACATTTAAACTTTCATTGATGATGAGTTGTTTGATGACAAAATGGCCAACAGGGTCTGCTATGATGTGTTTCTTCAAGGAAAAAAAGGCATGAAAATATGAGCTACAAATATTTTGTACAGAGATACAGAACATAGCTGAAAAAAGTTAAGCTCTGACCTCATTAAAACCCATTGAGACAAGCTCCAAAATCTTTTCCAGTATACCAGATACATCATCTAAGTGTATTCATATAGATATATTTACACATAACATGTACAGTGGAACCTGTATATAAAGACCACCTGTGGGACCGAACTAAGTGGTCTTAATATACAGGTTGCATGCAAAATGATTATGAAGTTATAATATATATCAATTATGATAATTATTTTTACATTGCCATATATTCGCTCAATCAGACACTGTGGCTATTTTTGGAAAGTGCGACTGTTATGTTCAGCACATCCGGAGGTGCGAGAGCAGCGACTGTTACGTTCAGAGCTAAAGGAGCGGCTTTTATTCAAGAGAGGCGAGAACGGAGTCTGGTCGAGTGAATACAGTAGATAAAGCCATTCTCACCAACAATATTAAGGTGGTAGACTAATAATGTCACTTAATTTATACATAATTTTCGAATGGTGTTCGTTATAAAGAGTGTCAAAATCGTCCTTGGGACTTAGAAGAGTTGACGCAATATAGAGGTGGTCGTTATATACGGGTTCTACTTGTATTCCTTTATATGGTGAAAATTTTGGTTTCTACTTGTATTCTTTTATATGGTGAAATTTAGAAACCGAGAAAAGTGGTTGTAATTGAGCCGGTGGTAGTTAGCACAGGTTTCACTGTACATGGCATGCCTACATTCCTTTCAAAAAATCATGTGTCTTAGTTAACATCTTCTTCAACTTTTTTACACCAAAAGAGTGTATGTATTTAAGACCTCTGTATTTAGCAGAGATAATCAAGGATTCTCTAAAGATCAAGAAAAAGACAAACGTTCCCAGGGCCACTGATGAAGGGTGGAATTCCCAGAAATAGCTGTCTGGTCCAATGGAGCAAAAGAAGCAAGATAACACACCTGTATCTTCATCCAAAGCTCTCTCTAGGTTTAGTTCCCTATAGGCTTTTTTAATTTATTACAGAGTAGGCATAGCATGTAGTAATATTAGAATATCAATGTAGTTAACTACCGACACATTATGATTCATTATTAATTAACCTGTAGCCATACTGATTACTTCAATCAAGAGTTTACATCTGTGGTTATCTCTTACAAACAGGTCAGCATTCGCTTCTGTGAATAGTACAAGTTTTGATGAGACAGCCTCTAACAGCTCCATACGACGGGTTTTGGGATCCTTTTTACTACAATTAGGACAAGAAATCCAATATGATCATGCATGCATACATAGCCCAGCTGAGAAAGAGAAGACTGCATGTATCCTCATCATACAGTTAGCATGTACACACACTCTAGTCACGAACAAAGGTAAAAATTGTGTTTTCGATAATTTACATATGATGTGTGAAAGCTTTGAAATGAAGATACAAGAGTTTCTCCTCCTTTTTCTCTTCTCATCTGGGCCAGATAACTGTTTCTGTTCATCCATGACTTCTAGTTGTGACTAGAAACCAATCAATTAAGATGCCCCTCCCAATGTAAATGGGTTGGTCTTTATTTATCAGCTAGTCCTGCTAAAGAGAATCACCACTAAGCACTTAATAGATAGTACAGCATATTAGGGAAACATGATCTGCACATAGCTCAATGGCAGAGTATTGGTGGTCATAATGAGTTTTTCTGGGTTCAGTACATTGCAGTTCTTATATTGTTTTTCCCTCTTCAAAAATACTTGCCTGTCATTACTTGTGGTTTCATTATCACTTCCATTTGCATTTAGACATATATGAACATACATACGTATGTACGAACTACTGTAGTAAAAGTATACTTACCTATTGTTTACATCACCTTCAGCCAAGATGGCTATGAAGGATTTCTTGAAGTTCTTAGGTGACCTTGGATTTAGCAAATACAACAATACTCTCATGCCATAAACACTAGTCGATAGCTGATCTAGGTGAGTGAGCAGCTCCTAGACACAGGGGACATGACAACAATCAACAGCATCAAACTACTAAAATACTGAAACTGAGATAGGTACATAGAGTGTACAATTATATAAAACTGAAAACAACAATAGCTTTATGCATGTTTTAGTTTGTTGATCTTGTAAGTCCCAAAAAACTATACTTTGTAGTATACCATATTTACAACTCTCTCTATATACGTATACTAGCCACAGATAAAAACTGATTTCAATTAAAACTATATTTGAAATATTAGCTGAAAGATAAGTAATTGAAAACATGAATGAATGAATAACTCTGATGGCATGATCTCCAGTGCTGGAGGTAGCCCAACCTCTGGTGAAGTTTTGCTTAAGGAAATGAGCAAAATAATCAAGATATAATGAAGAATTCAAGGTTACAATTGCGCAATCTGTAGATGTATTGTGATGTTTCTCTAGTGCGTCACCAACACCTCTCGTATGTCGCTCCGTACACATTTAGTGAATCTTGTGATGTTGTGAAAACGTCACCCCCTCGTTGCTAAAGAAGATCATCCCTTTGTGAACGGCTATGACAAGTCGACGCTCTCCTACGAGAAGGAGCTAGCGAACAGGTGAGTTGTAGCGAAGGTTAGATAAAGCGTTTTTGTATACGTCCCCGTCAGGTTTGAGGCAGAGTTTTTCCTATATTGATGCGAAAGACTAAATTCGTTTGGTCGACAGTATTACTTTGGTAATTTAAGCTCTGTCTTCTCTTCTTACGTTATCTGGATGAATGAATAACTCTGACGGCATGATCTCCAGTGCTGGAGGTAGCCCTTACAACATAGCAGGAATGTAATCTTAGGTGCTAGTGTTAACAGTCATTATACATTATAAATTAAAATTGTCCATCCAGCGCTTTCTTGGTCTTCCTCTTGGTCTTCTGCGAGTCACCTCCTCACTGTACACACGCCTCACAAGTCTTTCCCCTTCCATACCATCTAGTTTCTCCTTCCATGCTCTCTGCTTCTTTCGGGCTACTTCCACAACTGCTTCCTGTTTCAACCTTTGTCTGATGTCCTCATTCCTAACTATATCTAGCTTTGTCACTCCTTCCACTCTCCTCAAATACCTCATCTCCGTCGCCTGCAGTCTGCTCATATGTCGCTTCTGTATAGTCCAGGTTTCACACCCATACAATAGCATAGGAACCACCATTGCAATCAACACTCTCAGCTTTGTTCCCTTGCTCGGCTCTCTTCTCTCCAGGACTTCTGATCTCATTGCTCCAATCACCTTCGATGCAGCTCCAATTCTATTCTCTATCTCTTCTTCGCATGACCCTTCTTCATTGAACAGTGCTCCAAGGTATTTCATCGTCTTTACTTTTTCAATTTTCTCCCCTTTCACTGACATATCACATGTACCACTACCTCTTTTAACTGTCAGCACCTTAGTCTTCCTCCAATTAATCCGCATCTTCCATTTTTCCATTACTTCATCCAGCACTCTCAGATTTCTCTCCATATCTTCATTGTCTTCTGCCACAAGCATCAAGTCGTCTGCAAATAATAGCAGTTGAACCACAGTCTCCTCCATCTGAACTCCCCCCACAAACTTCTGCCTTGCTTCCCTCACAATATTATCCATGTACAGGTTGAATAGCTATGGGGACATTACACAGCCCTGCCTCACTCCGTGCTCAACTCCGAACCAGTCAGAATTTTGTCCTAAAACTCTCACACACGCCTGACACCTCTCATACAGTGATTTCACTGCTCTGCCTAGTCTCCCACCAACTCCATAAGACTCCAACACCTGCCACAACATCTCTCTGTCTACCCTGTCATATGCTTTTTCGAGGTCCACACACACCATGACCATTCTTTTATTCTTCTCAATAATCTTGTCCCCTAGCTGTCTGACAGTGAACATTTGGTCCACGCAACTTCTTTTCTTCCTAAATGCCCCTTGTTCCTCTAGGACCTTTCCTTCAGTGATGTCTCTGACCTTGTAGTCTAATATTCTTGCATACACCTTCCCTGGTATGCTCAGAAGACTGATGCTGCGGTAGTTTGTGCACTGCATTTTACTCCCTTTCTTATGGACAGGGATGACTAGGGCCTTCCTCCAATCCTCTGGTACAGATCCTGCCTCCCAAGCCACATTCACAATACTATGCATCCACCTGACAGTCACTTCACCTCCTGCCTTTAACATTTCGCCTGTTACCCCACACACACCTGGTGCTTTCTTGCTCTTTAGCTTTGCGATACTATTCCGGACTTCCTCCAATGTGATCTCCTCATCAGCTTCTTCCCCTGTCTCCGCTCCATAAGCATCTCCCCGTGGTACCCCCTGCTGTGGTTGGTCATTACTCTGTAGTAGCGTGGCAAAGTAATCCCTCCATCTCTTTCTTACCTCTCCCTCCTCACATATCACTTGACCATTATTATCACATACTCTTCCCACTTCTGGTCTTCCCTTCACACTCGTTCTTACCCTTGCCCAAAAACTCCTTTGGTTCTGACTGAAGTCATTTTGGAGTGATTCACCAAGCTTGACCCATTCTTCATTTTTGGCCTTCCTCACAGCATCTCTCGCTTCCCTCTTTGCCCTAAGGTACTCATCTCTTGATTCTGATGTCTGCACTTGGATCCACCTTTTATACGCTCCTTTCTTCTTCCTCACAGCATCTTCAACATCACCCTTCCACCACTTTATTCTTTTTATGTCACTTCGAATCTTTCGTCTCCCACACACAGCTTCAGCCGTCCCCAGGACACTCCCCTTAAACTCTTCCCATGCTCTTTCAACGTCTTTCCCAGTTAGATGCTTTGCATTGTACATTAGGTGCCCCAGTCTAGCCCGAAACCTCATCTCCCCTTCCTTTGTTCGCAGCCTTTCACTCCTCAGCTGACAGCTTCTTTCTTTTCTCTTCATTTTACTCCTTCCACAGATAATCACTTTCATCAGCACCAGATGGTGGTCACTGCCAATTTCTGCTCCCCAGATCACTTTCACGTCATGTACCTCCTTTCTTAGGTCACCTCTTACCAAAAAGTAGTCAATGATGGACTTTAGTCCTCTACCTGGGCATGTCCACGTGAACTTATGAATCCGCTTGTGTTCGTACTGGGTATTCATCACTTGCATCTCATTTTCAGCACTAAAACTCAGCAGCCTTCTTCCACTGTCACTTTCTACCTCCTCACCATGCTTTCCAATCACACCCTTCCATAACTCGGCTTTATTTCCTACCCGGGCATTGAGATCACCCATCACAATCAACTTGTCACCTCTAGGGACTTTGTCTACTGCCCCTTGCAGTTCTTCAAAGAAAGCATCCTTGATTTCACCATCCTCATCGTCTGTCGGGGCATACACCTGTATATCGATATCCACTGGCCCTCGATTCTCAACCTGATCGTAACACATCTCTCACTCACGCATCTTCAACTACGCAGCCGATCTGCCCACCGTTCTGACACAATTAGGCCTACACCACCTTTCGCTCTCCCTTCTGTCACTCCCGCGTATACACATTTCGTTCCATTGATCTCCCTCATGCCTTTCCTCTCACTTTCGTCTCGCTGAGGCCAAGGATGTCCAGATTGTAGCGCTCCATCTCCCAAATTACCTCATTCTCCTTATTTTTAAGCGATCTAACGTTCCAGTTACCTTTCCTAGATACTTGACTTCCATTCTTGGTCAGCATTGTCCTCCTCCAAGGTTTGGTGGCTGTCAATCGTAGACAAGAAGACCCGACGCGAGATCACTTCGCCGCCATTTTTCACACTTTTTCACAGCAACACATTCCAAGTTAAAACTTTGTACGAGTACAACACATAAGTTAAAGACATTTGCTGGACAAGATTGTACAAGCATGACTGCATAAAATTTCATTCTGACAGATGGATTAATAATAAATGCATCCCATTTTCTACCTACATACGTATGTTATGTACATATGAAAAATCTAAGATACCATTTTCCTACATGTATGAACGTACGTATGTACATATACCGTATCTCTAATATAAGCCCAGATCTCTAATGCAAGCCTGTCTCCAATAGAAGCCCACTTTTACGAATCATTGAAAAAATAGAAGCCCACTCACCAATATGAGCTCACTGACAACCATCAAGAAAAAACTGAACGATTTCCGTAGCCGTACGTAGTTTAGGTGTTAAAGCAAAGATATGCTAGTAAAGTAGTGTAGCAAGACCAATCGAGGCGAGTAGCGAGTGTTATCAATCGAGCTGTTAATGAAGTAATGAAGTAAAAGTATCGTCCTATTTAATGTGCCAACGATGGCTGAAGGGCATGGACGCACGTACGGACGGAAAACGTTCAGTTCTTACTGACTGGTACTGCAGTTTACGAGGAAATTGTCCCAACAAAGTTGATTAACCAATATGAATTGAAGAGTTGAAAAAATAAAAGCCCTGTCTCTTATACAAACCCAGTCTCCAATAAAAGCCTGGGTTCAGAGGGGTTTGAAAAAATACAAGCCCCAGGTTTATATTAGAGATAATACGGTAAGTACGTATGCTAATCATGAAGTAATATGAAATATACAGGGAAGTCTTACAGAAAGAATTGCTTTCTTCACTAGGACTGTATCATCTGTAGTATCAAATATTGCTAACAGTGTTAAATAACCATATTCTTCCTGTATAAAGGCATTTAAGAACATAAATAAGAGGCAGGTTACAACCACAGTGTACGGTGAAACTAAAACTTACAGCACAAATCTTTAGAACATAACCCTTGAAGGATTTTATAATAACTTTTCGATCCTGCAAAGGAAGACAAGCATATATAAAAACTTGGGATTACAGCTAAGTTGCCTGACAAAGGAGTTCTGTTTCACTATAGCCCTATCATAAATACAGTACGTACCTTAGGAGTACCATGCCATATGCACATCAAAGTGGCATGAGCCCCTTCTCTTGTATGGAGTATCTCTACTAATCTTTCTCTTACACATTCAATCATTTCCTACAGAACAGGTAAGTATGCAACTGAAGGTGGGATGAGTGGGAGGGAACTAGTTAGAGAAGAATAACATACTTGGTAGGTGTAGAACTAGCTTCAATAAGAGACTTACAGCTCTGTCTTGTTCATCAGCATGTTTGAGGTAGTCCCACAGAACCTTGTGTACCATACTGTGCTTGAACCCTGGTCTACAGTGTTACAGAATGGGACATACATAGTAGGCATGCATCACAATAAATAAGCTAACACCCTTGGTCTTTAAAAAAAAAAGTGAAACTCTCACTTGTTAACTAGAGATACAAGTTCCCTGTGAATGCACTTCAAAACAGACTGTTTCTTTTGAGGAAGCTCTTCAAAAAGGTCTTTCAACGATGTAAATTCTTGTGACTAAAACATAAATGTGATATCATTTAAGGATCTGATATGGCTAGACCTAAAAGTCAGATAATGCTAAAATTGACCTACATTCTCTCCTAAAAGTAATCAATCCAATTTGAACTCAAATTTCTGAATATTAGACCCCAAGATTTACCACAGCAAGTCAAACACTCACGAAAGATCACAAAGAAGACAAGACACTCCCAGGGTCACAGATTAAGGGTGGAATTTCCAGAAAGATATGTTTACCCAAGCGGAGAAGAAGAAGGGGTAAAAGACTCTTGTTTCCACATCCAAAGCTCTTTCCTAGGTGTGCAGTTCCTTATAGGCCCTTTTTCTCTAGAATACAGCAGATGTAGCTTGAAAAGAGTGTTTTAGATTACTTGTATAATCTCAATTGATATCCAGAAATCATCAAGTACTGTTTTTGAACCTGTAAACTATCAGTGTGCCATGGAAGAAGACACACAATATAATGCCTCCGGCACATGCCTACTAAAGGTAAATAAAACAGATATAACAATGTTCAGACCGGGGCAGTGCAATAGGAAATGAGTTTAATCCTCAACTACACCCACACAGCATCCATGATACAGCCTCTTTCTAAATGGTGGGACCATGTAATTTGTAATTATCAACTTCCACAGCCAGAGAAAATACAACATATTTACACAGGCTATACATTCTCCTAGTACTCTCTAAAGTAGGGATGGCTTGAAACAATTATCCAAACCAGTTATAACAATTTTATAACCATCCCTACTGAGAAGCTGTAAAATTGATGTCATTGGATGTGTATAACTATTTGGATCTATATAACTATAGATCCAAAAACTGTTTCAATTTTTACATGGCTTCATGTTATGGAAATACATTTGATTAATATGAACAAAAACACATTTTGAAACTACGGAGCGTTTCACAGAGCCTGGATTGAACTATGTACATACAGATAACATACACAAAGCAGGGATATATGTGTGAAATATAAATAAGCCACCATATACAGGTAGACAAAAGGTGTTTTTGCTCATATTAGTCAATGGCATTACGCAAAGAGTTCAGTTAGTTGTTTTTGTGCTACCTTATGTGACTATGTGCATAATCCTCGGCGATGATTGCGCCATGTCACATGATGGGCACATGCTTCCATATGGCGTCAGTTTGCTCGGTGGTAAGCGATTTGTATCCCAGGTCTCAGCAATCAGCAATGACTCTCTGTATGCACCGTTACCTTCACCAAAGGTAGCTCCATCTCCGCTGTTCGCATCAACGCACGTGCATGTGACTGACATGTGATTTACTCATTTTTATTCACGTATCTGCAATCTGATTGGAGTCTGCGGATCGCCGGACTCCGCCAAGAAATATGCACATAGTCCCCAGACCCATCTTCCACGGCGTCAGCCATTTTTTTGCGGAAGTTGGGGCTGGGTACGACCTTTTCGCAAGTTTCATCAGAACGATTGTTTCCACAGAGGCCAAAGTGTGTTACCCTAAGTGTATTCTATGTGATCTCCAAATTTTGACGATTTCTTACAAGCCTTTTCGCCACCTTTTTCCACCTTGGCGATGCTCTCACGACTTACTCATGGAAATGCCGTTACTATTCTCCATCTCTTCGGCTTTCAGGTGATGTAGAGACTAACCCTGGACCTACAAGATTGTCTCAAAAACTAAAGACAAAGAAACTTACCGTTATCCATCTAAATACCTGTAGTCTGCTACGGCACTTCGACGAACTTTAACGTTTTGCTTCTGTCACTTGCCCAGAGATTCTCTGCCTCTCCAAGACTTGGTTGGACCCTTCTATCAACGATTCCAAGGTTTATCTTTGAGGATATTCTCTTGTTCGTCGAGATCGAAACCGCTTAGGTGGAGGTGTTGCTTGTTATACATCTGACACCCTTTCTAGCAAAGTCATCTCCTGTGGGACTACTATGCAGGTCTGGAGTATCTGTGGGTTTGCGTCAATGGGACCCTCCTTCCTTCACAGTTGTTGGTTGGCTGCTTCTATCGTCCTCCCAGCTCTCCTGTCCAGTCAGTGCACGACAAATGTTCAACTATTGACAACATCCTCATCTCCAGTAAGTACTTCATTGCTTGTGGTGACTTTAATGTTGATTTTAGTGACTCTAGCAACCACCTCTCCAAGATCTTACATGACTTTGTCCACTTACGTCTCCACAATCTAGCCATCAAAAGCATTCTACACAAGATTCACTCTGACTCCGCCTCTGCCGCCAGACAACAGTTCAGGGTTACATCCTTGGATCACAGAAGGTGTCTCCACTTGGCACAGCAAGTTTTCAAATCTGTTAAGGGCATACACCCCCCTTATCTTAAAAACCTATTTAAACCCCCCATCTACCACTACCACACAAGAGGGAGTGCATCTGACTTCAACCTTCCTCCTGTGAAAACCAACATGGGTAAACAGTCCTACACCTACCACGACACCTCCATCTGGAGATCACTTCCTACAGATGCAAAGACAGCCTCAACCCTGGCCACGTTCTCAGTGCTTGCTGGTAATTCTATAAACAGTTAACCTATTATTGTTCTTAATTTGACTTAAATTATTTTATTTATTTTAATGTATTATACCCACTCTCATTCCTGTATTTCCTGTATTTCCTGTATTATATCAGAATGGAAAATAAACTGAAGTTCTACAGTCTTTGGAGAGGAAAGGTAAAACCCCTTTAAGGATCTGTGGAAAAAGGTCCAGAACCAACAAAGCTCCACACATCAGCTATATTCACTCCCAAACATTTACATTTACAGTAAATGATTAGTTGTCCCTTAAGATCAAATATTTCCTCCTTCCTATAGATTATTTTCAAAAATACACAAAATTGCATAATTTGTCATATGACGTTACATCACGGTAAGGGAAGCTTCGACCATTCAAGAGTATTACGAATTGGGCAAAGACACCTTTAGGCTATTTCACTTTAATGGATGTCAAAGAAAGCAAAGAAAAAAGTTTTGACTGGAAAAGTTTGAGATCATTGAAGTCACTCAAAGCCTATACCTATTTTAATGAGGAATTGGTAAAAAAAAAACTTACGGCTCAGTCAAACTACGAACGCCAACTATATTTATATTAGATGTCACTATATGACATCTTTGACTAGCAAGGTGTACACAGTGTATGTATGCTGTAATGTTATTTTTTCTGCCAAGTATCTTCGCAAGCTGGGTAAGTTGCAGTGACATGGCATGCATACGCACATCATTAACTGTTTGTATGTACTGTAAATCCCATTATTTTAGCGGAACCAAAAGTTAGAGAAACTGGATTTTACCCCTACACAGCGGAATTTATTATTAGCGACTTAAAAGATACATGGAAGTTGAGGAAGGAAATTAGTACGCACATACGTATACGGGTATGGATCGACTACCGGTTACATATGTACGACTTAATTAAAAACAGGTACAGGTACGGGTACGGGTACGGGTGTTGTATGGTTTAAAAAAGGTAGCGTAGTAGTAGAAGTACTATATTTAGCAAATTCTAATTTTAACAGTAAATGTCAAATCGCTAATATAGCTACAATTTAATAGCACACTAATAAGGGATTTACAGTATATTTTTCCTTTCCCTCTCTTCATTATCCTCTAATAATTATCACATGAATGCTTGTCATACTATAAAATCATCAACTAATTGAATAGCTAATCAATACATCATTATTATGTAGTCTTGGAGCCATGCAGCTGCTCTTTTGTTTAACCCTGAGCATCTGAAGCAAAACCAAGTAATGCAGTTGCCAAATAATGTCACTTGTGCTGGAACATTGCAGCAATGGCATGTACCTCCCAAACACACAGTAACCCTACTTCCAGTTCGAGACATTGCCTTTCCCAAGTTGGAATACAGCAAACACAAATGGTGAAAATTTGAAATACAGTGGAACCTCGTTAAGACATACAGTTAATAAGAATTTCTACCTAAGAAGAACATTTCAGTACCTTTTGGTTGGTTTCCGTATATACGTAGTGAATATAAAATATACGCTTAAAATGAACCGTTTATTATGTATTTTTGGTTAATAAGAACCATTTACACAACATAAAATAAATTCCTCGTCTATAATACAACTGACTTTTTTAAAGATATCGCCTGAACGAGCCAAATCATGTCAAAGAAGACTCTATCACTCCACGAAGATGTACAGATACTGAAAGAGGTTGAGCGATGTCAGGAATGAGGCTCAAAGTCAAAAGTTGCTGCAAAGTATAAACTACCGAAGTCGTCATTATCAACACGCGAATTCTATTGCACAATTTCCTTATTAGAAGAACTAATATAGTTGGTCCATTAAATTTCTTCTTAACAAGGTTCCACTGTACGGTCTAAAGATATTGGCAATACCCCTTGAAGAATTCGGTAATTTTATTCTGCCAAATGCTCTTTCAACGTTTCAGTAACCCCTTAGCACCCTTGCTTCCTACACCAGTGTTATGGCATTTAAGTGATTTTACTTAGATAATTTGCCCTACATTGGTGTAGTTAGGCAGTTGGAACATTGCCAGATTGTTCTCAAAACTGCCAATACGCCAAAATAAAATCCTTTCAAACATTTCTGGTCATACGGTAATATCTGTTCATATACAATTATTATAGCACTTAATTTAAACATCATCTACTTTGCAAATATTGGTTTTCAAAAAATCTTAAGTTAACTAAGCTTTTCTATCATACTTTATTAGGTTGAGGATTAACTTTGTTAAGGGATTGCTATGGTAAACATGTACATATTTGTCAGCAGAGTTGCAGAAAGTTACAATGCCCTTCGAGGATGACAACAAAATAAAAAAATGAATTCGCCTATTTCTGGTTACCTTTAAGTGAGCCAAATCAGCACCATAAAATTCCAGCAACAAAGCCAACCTCTCTGCAGCAGTTGCATGATCACTATAAGCAGTTTCAACAACATCAGAAGCTTCAGTGTGTCTCAGTAACTGACATACTCTACCTCGAAAAGCCTTAATGACAGATGTACGCTGAGCAGGAGTGCTAGAAAAAAAGTTAATATGCACCATCTGTAAAGGTATGTATGCAGAGAAAAGCTTACCCATATTTCAAAACCTTCTTGATCAAATGCTTGGAATACTTCAATTTACATAAGTCTCCCACATGTTCTACAAAGAAAGGACCAAAAGCATAACACTAAAAGAGAGGAATTCATGTGACAAGAAATGAGCAGGAAGCCAAACAAAGAAGACATATTTACATTGCCATTATTACAGAGAAGCCTTTCCCATCGTTATTCATAATGTTCAGGACACTTAAGAGTCTTCAATCGTTAAGATTATGAATATATATATATAATCCAAATGATGCGGCCAAGTAGTTCAAGTGCGGGGATGGCAGATACTTGTTCTTCTACTTTGTTGTCAAAAAAAACATGTTAACTTAAGCATGCACATACTAAATCAATGTGCATACAAGTATTAAATCATTAATTTTTCCAAACTAGGGATTGGGCTTCCTTAGGTTTGAATGCACCCAAAGCATGTTACTTTTGAAGATGCTGAAATATTGGGCCCTTTTCAGATGCCATTTTCAACAAAAAAGAAGTGAGAAGTAGGGATAGCAGTGCCTACAATAGTGATTGGCACATCTGAAAAAGTAACGAATCAAGACAGTAATCGTATGGTAAGGCTAACCATGCAGAAGTAGCATACTAAAACTTAACCATACACATCACATCCTGATGCATAAACACATAGAAGTGTACTCTCTAATTAAGAGCTCTCAATGATCTGCTATTCTCTCTTTGACTGTGACGATATTTCGAGTTTTCTCAAAGAAAACTTTAAAAACAAGTGCTATTAACTAAAAGGGGGGAATACAAGTTAAATAAGGTTAGAAGTAGGGGTTGCAGTACCTGCAACAGTGACTGACACATCTGGAAAAGTATCTGCACAAGACAGTGTTGTAATGGTAAGGCTTAACATACTGATGTGGCATACAGTAACTTAATAATGCAGATCAATTCCATGTTTGGGCGCATCATCCCTCTATGGCTTATGATGTGCCCAAAACTAAAAGTGATGTGTGTGATTCGGTTTCATTATGCCACTTCTCCATGGCTAGCCTTAAATATGAGAACTGTCTTGTCTGAATACCTTTTCCAGATGTTTCAGGCACTGCCATCCCTACTTCTACCTTCATTTTTAAATGTTTTTAATTTAACATGTTTACCCCACAGTTTTGAAGAATGGAGCGGATTTAAACCTTTAAAAGCTACATATAGCCACACACATAAACAACAGACAGAATTCTATAACACACCTCTAATTTCTTTAAAAATGTAGTCCTTCTCAAGAGATGATCCATACTGGAATATTGTCTGAACTATTCTTGCAGTGTCATGCTTCAGAGCCAGCTAGAAAGAAAAAAACATCCAAAACAGTTCTGTTGCTACCTGTGTGCTGGAAGCTTTGCTGAATTCGCTTATTGATGGAAGGGTGGTTTTCTAATCCTTTTGGTAGGGGTAGGTTTGTCAATGGAACAATTAATTATTGACAGCTTAGTGTACTGAAACATACGCTAGTCTAGTTAGCCTATTGAGGGGAAAACTTCTGAAAGAAGCATGATCCTGTATATTCAGTAAAACCTTCAGTACACTACCAGTGTCCATTAACACACAGCCTCTTGAAAAGAGCTATCTCTGTACGTAGTTCTCTAATATAGCAGAAGCTGCCTATAAATAGATACAACATACTTCTTTAATGTGTCCCTTCGTTAAAAGCATCAAACTTTTAATAGTCTCTACTCTTTTGTCTTCACTGCAATCATGCCTATTTCATAGAAGAATGTAATACCCAAGAAAAGTATGTGTTTCAGTTCAATTTATGGCACCAGTAGCATTGTACCTTCGCAAAGTTTCCCATAAACCTTTTGCTTTTCCTTTGTAGGAATATCTTCCTCTTTGCTCCATTTTGTGTATTCTAGGTTCATTTCTTGTTAACACCTTCTTACACTCTGATAAACATAAGCAACATGATAAAGTCTTATGCTACATACATATATATGGTCTAAGCTGGACACTAAGAAACATGCAGGTATGCACTCTATGGAGCAGCTCAGTTCTCAGTGAATCAACATGGCAACACTCTGAAGGTGTCCTAAGATTAGTTCATCCTAGCTGCCGCAGTTTCACAAGTCACACATAAAAAACAGTGAGTAATTTACTCCGAGTGGTTGCTCTTTTGTATCTGGTATCTTCGTCAACAGGTGACCGACAAACTGCATTTGATGACCTAGGCAAAGCCTTGTTTCCTCCTATCTTCTTGGTTCCATATGAGATTCTCTTCTTCCCTGCATTTTTCGCTGGATTAGAGGTTGCCTTGCTTTTTAACTTCGCCATAGCCCGCTTCTTACGAGAGTCTTTCTTTAACTTCGGGCAGATAGAAGAAGATATACTCCTAAATGAAGAAATATACGGGTATTCACTTTAATGTAAACACCACGAACTACACAAACATTTTCCTTCTCTCCTTATCAAACGGAGACATCTTGTTACAGCAAACACGTGGTATAAACCACAAGCATTCTACCACACAGATAAAACCAATACGTCAGACTAAGACTGCATACGTATATTAGGTCGAAGTTCTATTGATTATATGCTGTTAGTGAATGATGATGATGACTATTATGTATACATCCCTGTATCTCATGCATCTCCCTCCATCACTTCCTTTCAGTAAATTGTCCAACATATTAGCCCCACATAATAATGAAAACTGGCAGTTTGGTCACATGGCAAATATAGAGTAATGTTGGGTGTTATGGGACACCTAAGGAAGTATCCTTCCATAGACTTAAAGAAAACATTATATCGAAAGCTTTCTAGTCGTTTGGGTATGGTCAGACATAGTCTACTAAGGCAGCTAAATTTGAGATTCTCCATTTCTACATTATTAGTCTGCGAGGCAATTAATTGTAGATATTTGCTCGGCCATTACAGGGACATAGAGCTAGGCAGTCTCTGGACAATGCATAGGCAGTTATCGTACAGTCATGGTGGAGCCGCTCATCATTGTAAAGTTGTGAATTTTGTTTTATTTTTTGTTTTATGTTTATCACAAAGCAATCAAACCCAAAATCAAAAATCAAAGCAAACTGGCTAAGCAAAAGGTTCGTACATGTCTGTATGTTAATCACAAAAATCACAAATAAAGAAATATTCTTCATGTACAAAAGCTTGATTTGTGTCTGGTATATTACTGCATCTTATGTGTATCCACTGATGATATCTATCACACTGTATCCACAGTACTCCACCATCTTCCTTTTCCTGTTTTTCACACACAGGGCAAGTCGCCCGAATTTTTGATGGGGGCACCTTCCAGTCCTCTCTCTCTCCAACTGCTTTTCAATTTTTCTTCTTGTCTTTTTTATTCTCCTGCTCCTTCACATCATACTTATAACATCTTCTTCAGATAAGGTCACAGTACATGCTTTCCTAGGCTTCACATTGTTTGTTAATTTTTGGTACCTCAAAGAGCCCATCTATAGTTATTGTAGCCTGTTGCATGCATATGGTATTAGTAATATTGCCTAATGGTGGCTGCTTGGTCCCTTTTTTGACCCATGTTCTATGCAGTACCTTTTAATGCCAATTCAGAGCTGTCAGCAGTTACTTTACACTCCTCAACAGATGGAGTAGGTGCAGATTCAACAGGGACTTGCAGAATGGAATTGAACCAATATTTACAGGTACAGACACAGTTATAGGTTCTTTGCCACTAACAGAACTGCTTACAGAGCAATTTGCAGGTGCTAACTTGTGTTGGATCTATTGCATCTTGGTTGTATGGATATGTACCACTTCTTTTGAAAGCAGTGGTTACGGTACTCACTTTTATGGTGGAATCATAAGCCTCTTTAAACACAGATGCAAAGCAACTACACCTTTTTTGTGGTTGAGGCGATATGTTGCAACTGATGTCTTCGAATTCTGTTTAAGTGGTGTAAATAATCCAACATCCAGGGCTATAAAAATATGTGATGAATGGGGATGGAGACAAAAGAGAAGAATTCCATTTTCATTGCAGAAAATTAAAATATCTAGGATGATAAGTGTGGCCATCAAGTATAGTAGGACAACTGGAATGGTGCGCCCAAACACAGAAGTGCATGATTAAGTTACTTAATTTCAGTATATATATACGTATTCAATTAAAGAAGAAAGATGGCAAATGTTCTTCTCCTGGCTTAATTCTCTTTTTATGTACTCATTAGCAACATCCAGTTTGTCACACGTATAATGTAGGATCATTACATGGTTTAACCTTGCTTGCGACGCTGTGTTCCTCAGGTATATACAACTTGATGTGACAGAGGGCACTCTCAGAAGTTGCATTATGCATCCCTAACTGAAACAACCAGCAGACCGTTTTCAGCAGTATTCATTGGGTAGTGGACAGGATCAAAATGCAGTCTTGATGCTATCGACTGATGCATGGTATCGCATCTCCTATACAGCTGCATGATTGATAGGTTGGAGTACTTCAGGCTTGTCTTCAGCCCTCAAGCGCAGCAGCTGGATCAGAGGTTAGCTATCCAGTAGTTGTTAAAAGTTTGTCTTCTGCGTTTCATCTTACCAGTAAGAACCTCATGCAGACTAGCACAATATACTTGATTCTTACTAGAGGCTGCCAGGATAGGAAAGCTTTAAAAGGTTGATTTCAGCTTAAAGCATTAGTAACCCTGCTTAATACGCCTACTGCATAACTGCAACCTTAAGGCTAAAAACTAGAGAAATCACTACATATTCTGGAATGCCTGATTACAAAGACACCATAGGCTGGGGTATTAGAATTAATCCTATATGTATGAAAATTATAGTCCTCTCTTATCATATGGTTTAGTAATAATTGGTTACTAGTTGATGGCCGTATATCTAAGTCTAAAAGGGGAGACTTCCTATAGGCTGTAATTTGTCTTTTTAAGAATAAGTTCTTTGGGGTAAATGACATTGGTCCTTGTTGAGGTCATCAATTTACCTATAAGTAGCTATTGGAAAATGTAGCTAGGGTGATATTATTCTTAAGTAGTTATTTCATAAATTCATACTCACTCCTTGGTAAACAGAAGAATGTTAACAATTAAAGAGGTTTACTAAATGATCGGCTGTGACTACATACTTTATTGGAGATATTGTTAGACCAAAAGTATTGACAACTTC
Source organism: Chondrosia reniformis (assembly GCA_947172415.1). NCBI lineage: Eukaryota > Metazoa > Porifera > Demospongiae > Chondrillida > Chondrillidae > Chondrosia > Chondrosia reniformis. The sequence continues at coordinate 3,062,591 of OX359192.1, forward strand.
TATGTATTGGGACTTCTTACAGGTATAGGCATGCACTCTGAATACGTTTAGCAATTAATCTTGACTTTAAGGAGGTTATGGGGATAGCTGTATATAAGGTGAGGAAAGTAATTAGAACTAGCTAGTTGGGCTTTACTAGTGGGTATAGACCTAGGACTTCGAGTGAGTTTCGCCGAATTTAGAAATCTAGGAAGGGGTTTGGTAGTACAATTGTGAGAGGCAGCTATGAATGTATGACTATAGGGCTCTTGTGCAACTTAGGCATCCAGTAAAAAGAGGAAAGGTTGTACCAGTCTGGTTTGGGTGCTAAGTGCTTTAGTTTTAAGAAATTAACGTGCTTTCTAATTAAATTTTGGGGTCATTTAGCATAGGTAGAGGTAATGCCTGCTTCTTTATGTCTATAGTAGGACTTACACTCACCAGCAGGGGCTACATAAGATACTTACTGTGCTGGTCTGCTAGCAAGAATTCCTAAATTTGGGCCAGTAAGGGTCTTCTTGGGTACTGAGGATAGTGGACTTGATATACAATTTAGACAGCTTGAGAGAGACCCTATCATTAATTTTCTTAAGGACAGCATTTCCCACTCACTAAATACAGAAGCAGACATTTTTCAAAGGGCCCATGCAGGCAATTTTATATTTTCTAAGGCCTTCCTTCCAAAGCAGTTATCCGGTTGCAGTTCTAACACTCATACACTTCTGTGTATGGTTAAGTTACTTATATTTCAGTATGCAACTTCTCTATGGTAAGACTTATCAAATGCATAATCATACTTTTTTCATTACTTCTTTCAGATGTATATAGTCACTGGTGTAACTCTGCCATTCCTACTTCTAACATCATTTCGAAACGTTCTTTATTTTACTTGTATTTTCCTTTTTTCTTCTTTATACTTGTTCTAATTAGTTTTCAAACTTCCTTGGCAAAAATCTAAAAAAATGGTGCCCGAGAAAACCACAATTCACAATTAGCTAACATGCTTAGAGTATAAGTTCGCATGTTTACACTAGTCCATTTGAAAAAAGTTGATGAAAAAAATGGATTTCCAAATGGGCCTATTGCTGGCTAACCGCCGCTGTAGTGTCCAAACATGTTTTAGCATTTAGAAAAGTATACATAAATGGCTGCAACTAACCAAATATAACAGAAAATCGCTTTGGTGGCGATTTATGAGATGTTAATTGATAATAGATTGGATATGGTGGCCATATATTTTCGCCATTTCAACTTAGACAGTACCATCATACTCTCCGGTGTATGTAGTATATACACTCAAGATACATTTCAGTATACATAGTAATATATAAGCATACTAACACAATTATAGTTCAATAAAGGTATAGTTGTACAAAAGCTGTTTTCAGTTAGGTCCTTAAGCTCCATCAATTAAGTTGTGACATTATCAGTTGGATAGTAGTCAGGCCATTCAGGATGTATGGTATAGTGACTGGCTATTTCCTGACTTGGCACTCCAAAGATGGAACCACGGTGGTAGACATTCATAGGGGGTTCCCTAACAGCTTTGTGATGCCACACAACACCTGGGCTTTGTTTCTGATTACTAGGATGCTTCATACTGCCTAATGGAGGTGGAGCATTTGGCCTATGCTGCATTCTATTACTAGTTGATTTTGCACTCTGTGGACGTTCACTAGAAAGACACACAGTATATATATATATAAACAGGCCACAACTGCAAAGAATAAGGACATTACATATTGGGATAGCTGCCTGTAGATGGTCGGTACATTTGAGCACCTCCCTCCGAAAAGGATCTAGACCTTTGCAATCTAACACTACGAGAAGGTGGCCTATGTCTCTGACCAATGGCACTAAACAGTCTTGTCACAACTTCCCTTTCTGAAAGTTTTAGAAAAGAATATTCAAATGAAAATGATTCATCCATCAGTAGTACATAAACAAAGTATTACCTTCCACAGGTGCAGATGAGATCCATGTTTTTATTGCATCTGCTGCGGCAGGCTGCATTGTCTTACTTAATACCTAAAAAAGGAATATGTTTCAATTGAGACGTGCTGCAAAAGCTATAGACTATGGTGCATGTTGTTTCTTAGTTTAGAATTTACATCTTCTACTTGAGCAGACTCTGCCGCCTTTAACATCTTGAGAATAGTATGTTGCTCTTCTGCCGAAGCATTCCTCAACCATGTATCAAATGCTTCAAAAGAATCTCCTTTGACAGTTCGCTGTAAAATCTGAAAAATGAGAGGAAAATTGCTCAGAATTTAATTAGGTGATTTATTTTTGGATGTTTTATCCTTTGACTTCTTTGAGTGTCTAGAGACACAGTTTTTCGTTAAACTTTAGTCAAACATTTCAACCATGGGGGTGTTTTTCAGTAATTGAACCCAGAGTCAAAATGAGTGCCTAAAGTTTAACAAGAAAACTGCATCCCTCAGGAAAGTCAAATGAGGAACCATCCAAAAGATAAGTTTGACACAGTTAGAAGGAATCCTTAATTTATCAGGTGAATTATTTCGAACTATTTCTCAGAAAACTAACATCACTATTTAATGTCTGAAAAGTAGGCCTCCTTTTTACCACACTGAAAGGAGGCCTATTGCTTTGGCGCGAAGTAAGATATTTCTGTTGCTCTCTCAGATATTGTCCATAGTCTTTACTGGAAGGTTCAGTAGGGGATATCTTTATTCTTTCAATAGCATCCAAAAGGTCATCATTTGCATCATCATAATCTAAAGTAGGTAAATACTTAGTTAAGATCTTCGCATATGTACTAGACACTGAGTGTGTCTCAAAATGTTGTAGTACATAAGTAGCAAAGGCAGTTACAGAGAGTAGTCACTGAATAAAATACATAAACAATATCTCTCATCCTGTGTCCTTCTACAAGTATAGAAGCAGGTATAGAAAGGCTTTCTAAGATGAATGGTTTTGAAGCATTAACTCAGAAGCAGCAGTAATCACGAGATGCCTTTGTATATACATACCTCCTATATAATCCTGTTGAAATGTTGTTTGTGCATCCTTCATAAGCTCGCTTAATGGTTTACCAAAAGTCCTTCCAGGTACCTTCCATGTCATAAATTGCTAGAAAAAGAGAGGGAAAACATTCATAAATAATAGAGCAGTTTGCATTCATGGCCCTCGTGATAGTCATCGAAGGCGCCACTCCGTACATGATTAGGGTGTGGGTTATTTCTTCTAGTTGGAGAACTTGGTCTGGCCGCAGGTGGAAGTACTACTTCGCCCGTAAATTCTTTACAATAGCTGGTTGAAAATCGTTCAACCTTGTCCTTTCTCTTTTCTTTCTTTGCAAATACCATGGTTTTCCCTGCTCTAGTATGAGCATCCCTGATTTGAGCTGCTGATTTCAGTCTCTGGTCAAATTCTCTCTTTACTTGAGTTTCATTTCTAGTAGTCTGTTCTGGTGGAGTGGAAAGACGACCTTTTGCAGAATGCGCTCGCGGTCGCTTTCCAGGCTGTTGGCGTTCTTCATCACTCATGTTCACCACCAACACACGATTTTGATCGCATAGGGATCGACTAAACGACCGTTGTTAGGAGGGGTTGCGTAGTGGGGAATTAGCACCAGCCCACTCTTCCAAACAAGGTATGAATAAAATAAATTCATGAGCCAAGGCAGATTCTAGTCGCTTGTGTGTGGTCTTGTGTTCGGACAGATCGATGGCTGCGAGTAAAGTGCAACCGTCAACGTATACTTACCCTTCGCCATCTGCCGCAGAGGGCAAAGTATTGAGCGAGTCTCGGCATACACCCCATCCAAGCAAGGTAAGAATGGACCAGTAAAAGAATTCAACGCTAAATTGCGGGAGAGGTAGCCTAACTGAGAGATTTTACTTGGGAATAACCTGTGCCTTTAATCATTTTTAATTAGGAATTCCTTAACTGGCAAAAACCGCCTACTGTAAGTCGAAGGAGATCGATGGAATTAGACTTGGATCTCAAAGAAAGTTTTTATCATGACTACTATAGTGACAGGACAAGTAAGTGAATGTTGAGTTATAATTTGCAACATTACGGCTTTAGAGCGGTTAACATATTTAATATTATCCATAGTAGAGATCGAAGTTAAAAGACATGCAGCATTCCGGGAGGTATTCATATGATCTATCATGTACATGATATATCCTATGTATACCTCAAAGAAACTTGTCTATACTAGATCACTTGCATAACTTTGAATAGTGGAGTAAAGTTATGGTTTGAAATATATTTCCTTATTGTTAGCTGGAGATGCTGGGAATGAGGTCATTATAAAAACAATGAACCAGCCTGCATTTGATGCATCTCATTATATTGCTGCCTCTCTACAGAATAGAGGGCATGATCCTCGGAGTGAGTCCAGCTGATGTATACTAATCATATATACTCCGTTATCCATGCGTATCTTCCTTTTGAAGGAACTGTTCCACCTGGTTTGGACTTGCGTCATCTTGGCAGGGCTAAATCTGCACAATATGACAGAGCCATGTCAAGGACACAGACAAGACAAGTCTTATTACAATCAAGACAAGTAAGTCAGTTTCAATTTATATAAACATAGCTTGAAAATGGGAAAAACAGGCATTCCCTTTTTGAAACAAGATGGCTAAACAGTTTGAGTAGAGAAATATGCATCGGAAATTATTTAATAAGGAGGAGATTTGTTCAGTAAATTACTAATGAATTAAAATTATCAGTTGGAAGTACATACATACTTCTATTGAAGAAACTGAGAAGTCCTTAATTAGAGTGTGTGCACCTCTCAAAGGCAGGAACACTGAAATCTAACCTGCAACCTGGTAAAGTAACTTAAATAACTGACTGAGAATCTTCGATAGGCTTCAATGGATTTTCACATGAGTACATACATACGTAGTAGATTACAGTGTATCTTCAGGCATTGATGGCACTTTTCTAAAATTGCACGTGTACTAATGTACACAGGATAACAATGTTAATGTTTATTACCTATAATTGAGTTTCTCTAAAAGAGGCCCTCATAGCATACGTACCTTCAGAAAAGTCATAACGTAGCTTTTGCTGTGGGACATGTCCGAATGTATATTTCGATTTTGTCAAATAAAGTCTATTATGTGTCAAATCCAGAATGATATTTTCACATGACCTTCACATGACTTTACAGTTTTACACTTCTTGATTCAAAAAATGTCAGAAATGGTCTCCGTCAAACATGGCAGAGTCTTTTTACAGTTCGAAATTAACAAAATAAACAACCATTTCCAATTTTATTACATTCCTGTAATCAAGGGTGTTTTAAAAAAAAACGTAAAAATGGAAGCCTGGAGCTCAGAGCAGCTACTGAAATATGGCATATACCACGCACTGTATCTTAGTTCTTCTGATACTGTTGATGAAAGACATTTTATGCCAGGAATTGTGCATTGCGCTCATGAACATCAATACTACCCCAGTTATGGTGGTCTCCATTTCTTTTACTCCAACATCACTAGTTTCCTTCTTGGACAAGCCACCACTGGCACATACGTAGTATATTAGCATTTACGGTACGTGCCATAATAAAGATAACGTTGACTACACTTTAATGGATAACGATTACCTGTTAACCAATTGTTACTACGCTAGGTGTGATTTTAGTGAAGTGTGAAATCATGGAGAATCAACCTCAAGTTGTTAATTTGTTATGTTAACAACATATCGTCAAGATACGACGGAAAAGACTTCATGAGCCACTTGGAAAGATACACTGACGACAGAGAGCTACAGGAGATTTAGCCACCGGAGAAGCCATTACGATTAAAACGAAATCCAGAGTTTGGAATGCAATCGTCATCAAAGTCGGTGAGGAGACGGAACCTGCTAACAAACGAAGGAGAAGATCAGTTTAAAGTCAGAAATCAACTTCCTCTATTGTCGATTCATACACTACTTTGGACCGACTGGCTCTCACGGAAAGGTCCACTAAGTAAAATTTTCCAGCTGTAGAAGAAGAGTCCCAGAGTGTCATTAAACCCGAGGAAATCCCCATGAAATCGCACAACCCCACATCAGAGAAGAGCCCGAGGAAATAGAACAAACAAGGGAAGTTGAAGACTACAGCTATCCATCATTCAATCAATTGGCCACGGCTATTGACAGTGCAAGATCCAGTTACTTTAGTTTCCCAAGCAATGAGTTATGCCATGAAGTCCTCAACAGGACTGAAATTAACAAACTGAAAGAAAGAATGGAGGAGACTGAAAGAAATAGGGAGCTGTTTGAAGAAGAAGTAATTAAAAGAAATAATAAAATAGAAATGATGGTAATGGAAAATTCAGCCACTTTGACACCAAGGAGACCACTTATTGAAAGTAACCAGAGCTTTGCCTTTTCAGGGACCCGGTAAATGCATCAATTGCAACTCCTGGACTTAATTATTTCGAATCTCCAGGATCTGTTGAAAAGATAGTGGGCCATCAACATTTTACCTCTGCCCAGCAATTGGGAATGGCCTTAGTGAAGGCCTACTTTACGGAGAGAGCTAGCTACTTGTACGCTGATAGGAAGAACCGTTAATGGCTGTGCAAGTAACCCACTGGATCCCTCCAAGCTCAACTTGATCGAAGGGATCATGAGAGCGAGTTTGAGGCTACCAAGACCAACTCCGTCAAGCGTTGCTGAGTTGATGCAAGTACTTACGACTCAAGATGGTACCACAAAACCTTTCCAATGTATTATCAATGAACACCTCATAAATCAACAACAATAGGATTTTCGGTTGCATTCGAATGTTTGCAGTGGTTTTTGCATGTTTTTCCTAACACAAAAACATGTTTTGATGCTCTACAACCTTCACAAAGTGGTTAAACTGAGATAGGCCAAATTATGCAATTCCTCATTTTTTCTTCTTCTTTTTTCAAATGAGCTAGCGCTAACATGCGAACTTACGCAGGTACATACAAGTACTAAATTGTCATTAATGTTTCCGAACTAGGGAATAGGCTACCCTAGATTTCAACGCACTCTATCCGAAGCGTGTTACTTTTGTAGGTGCCAAATACAGGGCCTCTTCGAATGCCATTTTTTATTAAGTTTCAAATTCTCTGTATATAAATAAGTAACTCGAATTAGAAAAATTGGTGGTACTGCCGTCCACCACGATCGAATTACTTAGGCACTTTGCAGGGTCTATATACGTACAGTCGTATTCTAAACTGAATGTTAAAGAACGGTAGAAAACTTACTTTACAAATTTGAGATCTTTTTGGACTACTTTTTTTTAATTTGAGCTACTTTAGTTCGAGTTTATGCCAAGAAAACTTTCAAAACAAATGTTAACAAGAAAAAGGGGCAATACAAGTTAAATAGAAACATTCAAGAATGAAGTTAAAAGTAGGGGTGGCACTATAACAGTGATAGGCACATCTAGAAAAAGTAACAAAACAAGACAGTGATCATATGGTAAGGCTAACATTGCAGAAGTGGCACACTGAAACTTAACTATACACTATACTATACACTGGACACATCGATCCCTACTTGTAGTATATCCATGATGCGCCCAAACATAAAAGTGATGTGTATAGTTAGGTTTCAGTGTGCCACTTTTGCAATGTTAGCCTTACCATATGATCACTGTCTTGTTTCGTTACTTTTTCCAGATGTGCCAATCACTGTTATTGTGGAATCCCTCCATTCTTAAAAGTTTTTATTTAACTTAACCTAATATCCAGTAGCTTCCCCATTACTTCCAGCACCTTTGGTATAACTTTATCCAGATGATCTATGTATTTTTTGGTGTGACTGTAACCCAGAAAGTTTTATAAGATTCACGGAGTTGATCTTTGCTATGAGGCTTCGCTACAGTTCTGATAAAATGGTTCAATTTATGCCACATGTTGTCGATGGAATTTAAGTCTGGTCTCTCTGCAGGTACGGTACCAGTCAGTAAAAACTAAACGTTTTACAGGTTGTGTGTGGGTATTCATATGGCTTGCTCATGGGTTTACGATGGTTTTATGACAAGTGGCAATACGCTGCCTATGAACGGCTTTATCCGTTGCTCTACTAACGTGTTAATAAAAGGTATTCAACACGTACGTACGTAACTAAAGAAGTGTTAATCGTTCGGTAGTGTAAAAATATCGTGTATAAACAATACTCATATTAACAACTTGACATGGACAGACGAGTAAAACTGTTGCAACATTAGAACGGTTTTATCAAACGGTTTACGAATGGGTCAACACTGGGACAGGTACAGACATTGACTGTTCAGTTTTTACTGACTGGTACTGTACCTAACTTTTCAGCTAGGAAGGGCAAAAAGTGTGTCCGTAGGATTTCCTGATAAAGAGTACTATCTATTCCTCCTTTAATTAGACAAATATTTGTAGCCCCTTTCCTAGATATTCCAGCCCATACAATGATTCTGTAGGGATTTTTAGGTCTAGCTTTGGGCTTAGGAGCTGCTCCAGCTTTTCTATAAGAGAATGTGCGGTGATTCTCTAATTGTACCATAGACTCATCAGTCCAAGCTACATTTTCAAACTTATTCCCAAGGTTTTCTTTAACCTCCTTTCTTTATTACTATTGCGAATCATTTGGCAATATTGACTTACATGAAAGGTCCATCCCAATATCTGTCTAGCTCTTATTACAGTCCTCACAGAAATGTTGTATCCCTTTTCCTCCAAAATCCTTGCAAGTTGTGTAGCAGTTTTTTATCATCTTTCTTCATTTGATCTTCTACAACTTTCAATATGTCACCACTTAGGTCTTCCAGATGCTATGAGTGTACCTTTACTCTTGTACTTTGAATTGTCTTCCAAATTGTCTTGGGTGGAACTATGAGTCCTTCTTTTTTCAAGACCTTTGAGATATATCGATATGAAAGCTTCCTTTGAAAATACAGCTGAATGATCTGTTGCTTGCAATATATGGAGACAATGACAAACAAAAGCATAGGATTTTCAACTACTCCCATAATCCCATCCATACGTAATAATAACCGTAACTGTAGATTCAATAAAGACTTTAAAGCAAGAAATAAAGGAAGGAAAATTGGCTCTGTCTTGCTCAGAATGAAGTAGGCAAGCTTCACGTAATCGTTAGTAGCAATGGTGTATGAGTATGTTGTACGTAATACTTAAAATATCTAGTGCATGCCTGCGAAAAGAAAGACACTGACCATTTTTGAAGAGTGCAGAGTTGTTTATTTCTATTTTAGATAATCATACTACCATTAATCCAAGATGTTTATGAAAAGGGAAATCGCTTCGTTCAGGACAACGTATGACCACAAACACTGCTCCAGACTATCCAGGGAGTTTTATGAGGTGAATGGAATTAATTGGTGGAAAACACAACCAGGGGTCTCCAATCTAAACCCAATTGAGCCCACTTGGCATGAATTAAAGGAATACTTAAGGCCAGAAGCCTAACCCAGAACCAAAGAGGAATTCATCCATGCAAGGAATTAAGGCCTTCTGGGGCACTGTGACCCCTGAAAAATATCAGTGTTACATCAATCACTTAAGAAAAGTTATTCCAATAGTTATTAAATGTGAAGGAAGTGCAACAGGATACTCAGAGACTGGCAAGCAGGAGGACTCACAAACAATGGTTAATTGCTTGTTATTGTAATGTTGTATTAAAATCTTTCCATTTGTTACAGTCTACTGTAACAGATTTCATTCTGATAACTGTATTAGGCACTTCATCCACTTGACCCTTTACTGGTTATCATCACTTAACCTCTTCCATTTTTACCTTAACCCAATATGACCTGAAGACCCACTTTTCTTGCTCTAAATTCTTTAGACTGTTACCGCCCGCAAAGTTAAATAAGCGTATGATCTCTTCGAAATTTGTATGTATAGCGCTTATATATTAGAATCTTTGTCTAAAATATTATAGGTTTAAGCCATAATATAATAAAGGGAAGAAATATATATGGTAGGTATATAGATAATGCAAGGGTTAACGAAAAGTTTACGGAACATTTTCAGAGTTACTTCCTCACTTATAGTCTCCTCATGATCATACTCCACCAGATCCAAAATTACTCCATTAAGTGATCTATTTTCTTTGCCTTCCTTATAATTTTTCCTCTTCTTTGGGGGCTATGGAAGTTCTTGATGGTTATTATTTAAATCTTCCTGTGCAGTCCATATCTTTTCGGGAGTGGAAGTCTCCAGTGTATTGGCTGAGATCTCTGGCTTAGGGGAATCAAATCTAGATTGCTCAGTGTATAATTTCTCAATGGTGTGGCAAAGAAATATTTGGCACCATTTAGACATACTTGTAAATTTTATGACAAGTGTAGTTTAATATACAAACTGACAACCTAGAGTCTAACAGAGCAGTGGTGTGGCATTGAACAACAGTTCACATTTCAATGTGGGAATCTTATTGGATGCATGAAAGTGGCTTGAATAGTTTCCATTCTCAAGCGCCCAGCTTTGAGCCTTTGGATAACGTCCATATATCTTCACCTTCGAAGTTTGAACTTCATGAAGCCCTTGTAAACTAGTTCAAAGCGATTCCAAAGTTGTTCAAAGTGCTTATGAAGTTTTCTAAGTTCAATTAGCTGAAAGTAGAGCGAACTAGAAGTTTGAAGTAGCGAAGTTCACTAGATTTGTTAAATCAACTGCGGCATTTCTCAACTCACGCAAAGGCATATGCCTTAAATTAACAGTTGCTGTTGAGCCATACCTTAACGTTTTTATCATTGAGAGTCGAAGAGTATATTGTTGCACTTGCAGCTAGTATATTGGATATTAAAGTAAATATTAAAATAAAATGGCATAGTATGTATAAGTGGCAAAGAATTGTTTCACTTGGGAAAGATGGCTATAAAGCGGCACCTATATAGCAAAAATAATGCATAGTGACCAAGTCACCAGGCAAGGTGTTTGGTATTTGTTGGAGAAATACGAATGCATAAATTTGATGGCTAGGAAAGTGTTGTGCTTCAATTTCTCACGTCATTCTCGATAACAAATGACTTCAACTAAGTGATAATTTACGATGGAATTAATTCCAGTTTTGCCTTCATAGCTACAAAGTTTGAAGATGCAAAACACTTGCAAAGGAAATTTTGTGAAGCTCTAAAGACGTTTTACGAAGTTGGTTTCAAAGTATGCTGTCAAGAGTCAAAATTTTACCCACTGCTTATACTGCACATATTTGAAATGGATGAAAGCATGGGTCTGAACTGTGGCTAGTTACTGTTAGAAGAAAATGACCACTGGGCATAACTGTGGCAAGATTTCAATTTGTTATATCAAGGACTATTCTCTTTAGCATATAACAGAGTAATTTTTTCAACTCAAGGAGTTACCTTATAAATGATCAGGCTCCAGTAGCATTGCACATATCCCACTGTTTCAGATTATATTACCCCACCCAAATGAACCAGGAGTTAATTTTTTGATTCCCTCCTTGTGTTAGTCGGTCAGCAGGAAAATTGTCATACCATATAGCAGGAAATTTTCGCATATAGAAATTTTCATGAATCATTAGAAAAGTCCTCAGAATAAATGTTCGTGGTTTTATATTTTCATGTACTCCACTTGTACTTAAATCTGGAGACCGTCCTCGCTTCTTGGAAGGCAGGCTCTCCATCGAGAGGTTGGTTTTGCCCACTTCTCACTCCCACTGAGTCTCCGTATGGTACTCGTCTTACAAGACTGAATCCTGCTCTCCTAGATGGCAAAGCCTAATTATTTGGAAAATCGGCAAACAGCTGCTGCGTTGCCATGCAAGGATGCATACTGTGAGATCTTAGTTTGCTGCTCACTAGCGACCTTAGTGTATGCTCCTCTAGAAGGTGTCAATGATATGCTGGCCTTACACACCTCCTTGTTCACATCTCAAATGGTAGCGGGGCTGATGGTGTCACACAAAGGGCTGTTCGGTAGTTGCAGCGCATCGACAGGCTTGAAGCACCATTGCAGAGAGTGAGACATAGCTAGAACATGTGAAACTCACGAAATGTCTTACCAGTATATATAAAAATGGCGGATTTTGTTTCGCAAGTTGAGGTTAGCTCGCAAAATAACGTGAAATTAAAGTCCTCACAAAAAATTCCCACTATACAGTATAGGCAATCTATAGCCTTTTGCAACTCAGCATGGAGCATAATTGTTATGTAGGCTGATACCGGCACAACTGGTATATTGACTGATATATATGTAGTGCAGGATATCTGGAAACTTCAGATATCCTTCAATACTGTTAGTAAGATGTTACTATTTTTATCCACTTTTCATTAAAATGTTACCTGTAACAAATGTCTTATATATATCATAGGGTACAAGTATTGGAGGTAATCGAAGATGGTCAGGTCCACCAGCTTTCCATTATTCAGTTGGACACACTAACATATATGAGGAAGATGCTAGAGGTAGACCTTTCAGTTCAAAAAGAGGAATCTACTTTAAAAAATTGTTGAATATCACAATTTATTAGTTACACGAGAAGAGCAGCTAAGGAGATCTCGACTTGGAAGTGTGCAGTTACTTTCTCCTCCACCAATGCCACCACATGAACCTCAAAATACATCAGTTCGAAGACCGAGATCAGCTGTTGCTAAGGTTTTAATAGAGCTATCTAACCAGCAAACACACATTAATCAGAGAGTATGGGAGTACTCTTTAAGTAGGGATGGCACATAAAAATATGACGGCCCTATTTAATGTGTAATGGGTTATCACCTTAAAAATCAACAACAATGTTTTGGCTTTTTGAGCTCCCCTGCATTTTTGTATGCTGGCATACAACTGCATAAAATGGCTCAGAGCAGATAAAACTGCAACTAGTCTAATTCCAGTTTACCTCATTTTAAGGAGGTGGCTGGTGTTGACCACTTTGTAACTTGCAAGGGATTTTACTTTATACAAGGGCTTCAGTCTTTTATGCCATTGCATGCAAGTAAAAAGCAAATAGCCATGCATGCCCTTAAATGCAGTCAAACTTTGTGATTCTAACATAGCTCCTCCCAATTGCAAGCCAAGTGTATCAACTCTGCTTTGGTTACTGAACGAGACATCTTAAAATGAACCCTTTATGCAAATAAGGCCAACAGTTAGACTGGGTGTAAAATGGAAGTGATATGCTGTGTATTCTTATATTATGTATAAGCTATTTCTATATACTGTGGAACATGTTTATAATGAACAGGGGTTTAACCAAATTTCACAAAATGTTTTGAAAAACGCTTTCAAACACTATAAAACCTTTGGTTTATAGCGAACATTTACTGGCAAATATTAGAAAATCTCAGTTATAAAGAAGCTTTCCTGGCCTAGTGCTTTCATATTTGAGGTGTTAATTTTGTGAATAAAGTCCATACATACCGATTACAAATGTATATACAGTAAAAACCCTCTAAACCAAACACCCTTGGGATCAACAAAGTGGTTCACTTTAGAGGGATGTTCAGATTACTGAGGTTTCATATACTATTTCTCTAATATGCATAAAAGTAATACATGTATAAAATAAGATTACAAAGCTACATATAAAGGAGTTTAGAGTATATACTCTGCTTTGCAATGGAACCCACAGTTAGTGACTCTAGATCTATCTCTTGAAGATGGATTTATTAAAAACGTTCACCGTTTCTTTTGTAGTCATCTTTATAGCTTTATTGCGCTTCAGAATATCTATTTTCTGATGCCAAATTTGTCACGTAAAAGCTTTAAACTTGGTTTTGGCAGAGATTTTGATCATTTATTTAACTTCGCTTTGTCATCTAAGGAAAATTTAATTCTTTTAAGCTTTCGAATATGTTCAGCTGCGGAAATTATTCACACCTTGTTAGGTTTACCAAGAGCTTTTTATGGATGTTAACAGCTTTTGAGACTAGAACTACCATTTGGTTTTCGAAATTCAGAAGTTACAGTTTACTTGTATTGTTTTGTATATATGGTGAAATCGTGATTTACTAATCGTTCAGTTTAAAGGGAATTCCAGTTTAGGATTCTATTTAGAGAAGTAACACTGTATAATGAATCTGATATTTTTCTGTCTAGTAATAGCTAGCACCTTGACATCTTATACAGTATTTATAATTAATTTTGATGTCAATATGCCACCAAAAGGAACAAAGCTTTAGATGGTCAATCTATAATTTACCGTGACAATTATGGCTACGGTGGGTGCCTTAGAACTTGCACTATATATATTACAAAATTCAGTTGCAACAAAATAGTCTAGATAAAAGTCATGGAGGAGGCATTGCTGTGGCAATTGTAGCTCAGTGGCAGAGCAACTGGTGGTCATAACCAGCTGTCCTGGGTTCGATTCCCAGCTATTGCTTCTTTCATGTTTTTCTTTCCTATTGATGTTTGACTGATTATACCTGTGGTTTGATTATCACTTTGATTATTCATTGATTTACCCAGCTCTCCTGTGGTTGATGGTGGCCAGCGACCCATTGGTTAAGATGACCCCTCCCACTGGAAATGGGCTGGGGTTTGATTGTCAGTTTATTCTGATAAGAGAATCCACCACCAATTAAAAAATGGAAACTAATTATTTATCTGGTAGTTAGTTTAAGAGGGAGAACATGGAGCAGGCATTGTCCTGGCAATTGTAGCTCAGTGGCAGAGCAACTGGTGGTCATAACCAGCTGTCCTGAGTTCGATTCCTAGCAATTGCTTCTTTCATGTTTTTCCCTCCTATTGATGTTGTACTGATTATACTTGTGGTTTGATTATAACTTTGATTATTCATGAGACTACAAAGATCATGTAGTAAAGTTAACTATACCACAGTAACATATTTATATAAAAAAGTTACTTTACCATACAAATCTCTTGTTTATTAGGGCGTATCATCCCTACATTTGTTATTATGATGCAACCAAACAAAGAAGTTATGTCTTATGGTTAAGTCACTGAAACGTCAACCGCTGTTGCAACACTGCCATTGTATTTGTATACTAAATGTGTTATACAGGTCAATCTGATATATCCTTAAAAACCTATATCAGACCCTGCCAAAATATGTTTAAAATATCTGGTGGCCTGATGCCAATAAATTAATAGATTTACATTCCCCCATGCATTGCCATCTTGAATGCTGCTATTTTAGTAATAGAGACTGATATCATTGGTCGTTTTAGGAGGCAAGTCATATCACCAACGATATGAAAGTTAAAAGTCCTTCATGGCCGTTAGCTAGACCACATTTCTGGCTGGCCACACATTCCAAAACTATACATATTTTTGCCTGACCAATACCCAATGGCTTCCACCAGCCCTCTTATACATATAGTCATGATTATTTTTAATACAGGAATTAGATGGCACTTTGAATCCTGAAGTAATTCCTGCTGTGGAAGAATGGTTTGCTTCTGCCAATTCTAAAGGTATGCTAGGCTAAACACTATTATTAGGGCGCCAAAGGCCCCAGGGCTGTATCGTTTTCAGACATTAGCTTTTAGTATGGCTTGTTGTTCATTACCTTGTATATAGACAGTCCAAGTTACAATATACTAATATAAATAAATAATATAATATAATATAACTATATCATATGGCTCCAGGAAAGGACCTAGCAACAGAAAGGGCATAGTATCATAAAGTTTAGGGTGTAAAACTCATTTTAAATTAAGGGATTTTTTATTTAGGTCTCCGTTTGGTGGAAAACGGAGGACAAAGTATGCATATAAAATGCCATAGGACTATAGAAAAGCTATATAAAATTTATATTGAAACCAAGTGTTATATTGAAAAAAAATCAATTGGTAAGATCACTTTGAAACCGACATATATCATGGTGCATGTTTATGACAAACGTCTGGCAAAATAATGCTTAATTAAAATTGTGAAATAATATGGAGAATGCAAGGTTATGATTTTGCAATCTGGTGATGTATTGTGATGTTTCTCCAGTGCGTCACCCCACACCCTCTTATGTCGCTCTGTACACATTTAAGGAATCATGTGACGTGGCGAAAACGTTACCCCCTCGTTGCTAAAGAAGAATCCCTTTTGTGAACGGCCATGACAATTCGACGCTCTCCTACGAGAAGGAGCTACCAAATAATCGAGTTGTAGCGAAGTTTAGATTAAGAGTATTTTTAAACGTTCCCATTAAGTTTGAGGCAGAGTTGTCCCTATATTGATGCAAAAGAAATTTGTTTAGTCGACCGTATTAAAACTTTGGCAATTTAACCTCTGTCTTCTCTTCTTACTTGTCCATGTGTAGGAATAAGGAGTGTTTGTCATTATGAGACTAAAGCCTTGTTGAGCATCAGCAACATGAATTTACTAATTTCCTACTTGATATTCCAATTCCTGTATTACTGATGAAGACCTCCGGGTTGAAACGTCCAGAATTAGTAAATTTATGTTACTGATGTTCAACATTATTCAATATTCAATATTCTTATCCACGTGTGTACGATTTTCATGTGTACATACATTTACAGCAGAATCTCATAAAGAAATTGCTCATAATCACTGTTAAGTAAGTGAATGTCTAAGTATAGTGAAGGCTAATTACACTCCAGTACACTACACAGTGAAAGATACTGGCAAATATATAAAATATTAAAATTACAATTGAGTACTAGCTACACATGCAGTGCAAGTTACAAATTTAAAGAGATCCAAGTGACCCCTAGGATAATCAGTATTTTATACAGTAACAAGACTTTAGTCACACTGTTGCAGGCTTTGAAATCCTCAACTACTGCATAGAGAGTAGTAGCTGAAACAGATCTAACACATGGCCTACCAATTACACTTTCACACCTTAGTATAGACTGAAGATGATGCATCTGCATGCCATATATCAACAAAGGTTCCAGTCTTAAAGGGGTCTCAGCTAATAACCACAGCAGATTTGATTTGCCTTGTGAGGGAGCTAAGAATACCAACGGTTGGTTGCATGCATTCCCATAATCAACAGGGTTAGACACCATTTTGTAAATTGTACACAAGGACATACTTATATCTATGATGTCCCTTGTGTGGAAGTTTCAAAATGGTCTCTATTTAACCCTGTTTATTATGCGAATGCATGCAACCAACCGTCAGTATTCTTAGCTCCCTTACAAGGTAAATCAAATCGGCTGTGGTTGTTAGCTGAGACCCCTTTAAAACTGGAACCTTTGTTGATACGGTATGTACGGAAATGGCATTTCCATTCGAAGTTAAACTTGGCCAAGTTTGTTCCGAAGTTTAGCCGAAGTGCGACCAAAGTGTGATCGAAGTTAGAGCAAAGTACAAATGAAGTTATACAAACTACTTCCAATTAACAATTAATGATTTTAACACAATTCTAACTTGCGAAATTTCACACATTATGAAATTGAGTTTACCGTTGTTACAAGAAGACTAGTAGTAAAATTTTCAGTGCTTAAGGATTGTTTCTCTTTCTGAAAATGGCTATTAGGCTCCAACTATTGTCATAATGCTTGCTGATGAGAACTTCAAGGCCTGTAGGCAAGGAGTCCAATGGGCTGTGTAGGTGGAACTTGAAGAAAAACAAAGCTGACACCAGATATTAAAAGGCTAATATATAGATGAAAAATGGAATCATATGATGAAACAACCATACAGGATTGCAGCAGATGTTATCAAAGTCTGGGTATAAGCTAGGTCAAACATACAACCATCATAAAAGCTCGAAATGAACTTGGGCGGACTCATCTTGGTAGTGCTTTCTGCCAAATGATAAGAGACTGCAATAGGGTGAAGAGATTGCAGTGGGTAAAGGAAACATTGGGCGATGACTTCAGTGAATATATTTTCTCCAACGAAACAACATTCCAGAAAGTCACAAAAGGTTCTACTGCATTAAAACTGGAGAAGGGTTGTGAAGCCACACACCAAAGAAGAGTTACTACAAAGAATTTTGGAAGGCTGTTGATGAATTCAGATATATTCAGTATATTAACCACTCAGATAAAGTTTTGCCAAAAATTATAGAATGCAATGGTGGACCAACAGGATATATATTAGTTTTGTTTATCTTAAAAAAATTATTACTTATTAGAATTTTAACCCTTAAATATAGTATCTTTATGTTCTTGATTGAAAGAAGTAAAGTGACGTACAGTATAGAACCTCACTTATCCGCACCCCAGACGAATATTTACATTAGGAACATACGTATGTTTTCATGATAATAAGTAATAAGTGCATTATAAAGATATAACGTAAATCTTCTAAAAATTCGTGAACTTTTGAGACTTTTCAATTCTTACTTGTCAAAGTTTAGGATGAAATATGTGCCTCTTTGTTCGCATCTTGCGAAAATTAGAGACTTCTTATGAAATTACAGGCGTTCTGACACCATTTTAGGGAGGTACAAAAAGGCTGCCTCTGGCTTGTTCTTTGTCACGATGTCATGCGTTATTCGTGGATATCATTTCTACAGAGAGGTTTGGAGCCCCAATATTGGAGAGAACTTCGTGTGGTTCGACAAGGAAGAGAACGTTCATGACACGAAAGCGGTAGCAGTGCCCATTTTACACGTGTGTTGCCGAAATTAGAGGGCATTTCCGAACTTTAGAGTTCGTGAAGAGTTCGAATTATTACACCGTTTCAGTGCAAGATCGCGAAATGTTTGCGAAAATTAGAGTTTCGAATTTTTTGAAGATTTACGGTAATGAATAATATCTTATTAAGTTCAAAGAATAAAGTTGTATAGTTACTCCAGGGTCTTTTCAACCCTCAAGGACTGGCAAGCTTTACCAACAGCACTTGCACATTTTTGCCAAACAAGGTCAAATTCTAATAAGTTGTCATATTGGTATACCTTGAACAACTTCTCCTTTATCTCTTTTCGCTCTTCCTGCGGCCGTGTTGAGAATGTGTTCTATTTCATTACTTCCAATCCAAAATATGATTCCTTAGCTAGTCTTACAGCTAAGTGCCCTGCCTTTGTGATGGATTTTAATAAAATGATGTTTTCTTCAATGACCACATCAGGAGGCCTAAGCATTGGGAGCTGGCTGGCATCAAAGGCTATCTTAGGGCTGCTTATGTTTAACAGGCTATTGTCAAAACTGCTTGAATAATTTGTTGGCACAACTGGAAAGGGTAAATGGCATTGTACAGCTCTTGGTGACTGATAAACATCTTCAAAGTTCCCTCTCTTGATTGTTTTAATTTCCAATTCGAGGCTATGCTACAAGTCATACAAGACAAAACAATTAAGAAATTGGAAGAAGGCTATGAAATTCAAGAAAAGAGAATCAACAACTGCCATTTACTCAGAATAGAATTTTTCTACATTCTCCACAGTACATCTAAGAGCACGTATATCTGCTGTACAAGCACATTCATGAGGTACATTTGTGCCCAACCTGCCTAATTTGTGATCATTCTTGTCCACCTCTATGCTTTCCTTAGCTACTTTATTATCCTCTTCTGGCTTGCATATTACATCGATATCCTGTTCTTCATTTGTACCAAGTGAGGGTAATGTATCTACTCTTTTAGGCTGTGAAGTTATTGTTAATATTTGGATTGGCTTATTGCACTTGGCATACTTTTTTTAGGATGAAATGCAATATTCTTTTCCTTTAGTGGTTTTCTAGCTGTGACTTCCTCTTGCTTCCCATCTTTTAGGCTGTCTTCTGTTATTCCTTTTTCTTTATTAATATTCTTTTCCTTTAGTGGTTTTCTAGCTGTGACTTCCTCTTGCTTCCCATCCTTTAGGTTTCTGTTTCCTCTAGTTCAGTATTAAAGACAGCTTCTTCTTTTTCCAAATCTCTTTTTGAACCCTTTCTAATTAGCTTGGCTATTAACTGTTTCTTTCCCCATTTTCTCTTTATCAATGTATATACTTTTGGACTACTTGGCTCTACAATTGCTCTTCCATCTACTATGGATGTTGTGCCTTCTTATTCCCAATGAAGCAAATAATACATTTTATTCTCTGCGAATGGGAATGTACAGTTAAGATATACATACTGTTGATACGCATTGACGATATTTATACCTTGATTACGATCCTTTGCTTCTTTTTGTTATTATATGATTCTTTGAAAACATCCCTGTCAGAATCTTCATACTTCGCTCTATACTGATTAATGTCTATTACCACTCAATTCCTACCGATGTGATGATTATATATAGAATTAAATCTGAATTGTAAGCCAAGTTCGAGCGAAGTGTGCTCCAAGTTCGAGCAAAGATAAACTGAAGCTTGAGCGAAGTTTTATCAAAGTTCACTTGCGAAGTTGGAAACTTCGAATGGAAACACCATTTCGGTACGTACGGTATATGGCATGCAGATGCATCATCTTCAGTCTATACTAAGGTTTGAAAAGGTAATTGGTAGGCCATGTGTTCTACCTTGTATCATCTGTATCAACTAAATGTAACTTGCACTGAATGTGTACCTAGTACTTATTGTAATTTTAATATTATATAGTATATATATATATATATATATATATATATATGTATATACTAGCGCAGAAGCAGAAATACTCACAAACCTTATGATTGTAACATTCGCTTCAGCATCTCTTGGGCATTGCATCTTTAGGCAAGTCTTTCTTCTCCGTTGCTCTACAACTTAGTGCTTCTTCATAACAGAGATTCTGACACATCTGCACTTTTGTGGCCACCTCAAGTAAACAAAACACTTGAAAAAGTTTCTGTAACGGATAGAATACTTGCAGCGTTCTTCTCGGGTCAGGTGAATCGTCATTAGTCTACAACTTATGACACTCCCATGTAGCGACCCATAATGGTTCCGCATTTCGGCTTCATCATATGCAAGCTACAGGAGGAGTTTTCAAACTAAGGAATGCAACTGTCAAATTTTATTTAATTTAAAAATGGCACATGCTGGGCGGGCTTTCTCTTTCTAGGCTTAAAATTAGCTTTCTCTTCCTTTTTATCTAACACTGAATATATGAAAAGAATTTAGAAAACACATTTACTAATATTATGCAACATCAAAGCGGTACAAAAATATTTTCTGAAAATATGAATACACAACATTTATTTTCGGAAAATGGCCAAAACTAGGAACCACTTATTTGAATAATTTTTACAGGGAGTACAAAGACGGTTGATAGCTAATTTTAGCTTGTATTTTAACTTTCACTATATTTTATTAAAAATAAGTTGAATACAGATGGATATAGGACTGCAATAGGAAATATATGCAGGAAAATAATAACTTAACTGTAAAGTTATGGCCAAGACAGTTTATTGACAAGTGGCCATTTTTTCGGTTCTACAAATCGGATCAGTGCAACTATACCTTCTCATTAAAGGTGTGTACATTGTTAAAATGTTCAGCACTATCAACACACCCCTTAAATTTATAGAATATTATACATATGTAAACACCCAGTGGTGTGTCAGGTAAGAGTAAGTACAACACATCATCCATGACTTCACAGCAGTTACTAAAATTAACCACAGTCATTACACATATTTATGTTCGAATTGGGGTAGGAAGATTAAACTTAAAATACTTGTTACTTTTTACTTGTATTCTAACATTATCAGATCGTGAAATAGCAACTAAAATGTTCAGGACCATAAGCAGAGGTGGACAAACAGACTTTACCCCTGCACGGCCATCCTCAAAGCAATATCAAGATCAGGTTAACCAAGCTCCTAAAAAATCAACTGCAAGAGTGAGAGTAAAATCTGCAAACCTTCCATCAAGGGAAAAGAGAGAAGCAGAAATTATGTTTAAAAAAATGCCAAAGTTTGTTTATTTCTGATAGATGCATAGCCACTATATAAGTAGCAAAATATGAATTTGATCCATTCTTGAAATAATCATGAAGGTGTGATTATATCACTACATTTGCCTGTAGTACACAGTATGTAACCATGCATGTATATATCTACGGTACGTGCGGAAATTCAGTTTCAATTCAAAGCTTCAAACTTCGCTACTACCTACGGAGTGACTTCTTTGCAATTGCCTACAAATTTCGAAAGATCTTCGGCACAACTATGATGTAACTTAGTGAGACTAAAAAGTGACTTTGCTAGGAATTTGAAGTGATAGAGACACCTATCGCAAGGTGTAATATTCATTCAAGATTTCAACTCAAATCATTTCACACCCATTGTTAGTCGCCATTGTCACTTTGTGTTTATTTCTAGATCGCATATGACTTCGGTGAAAATGCAATCGAACTTCGGCAAAGAAGCGATCGAACTTCAGTGGAGAAGCGTTCCAACTTCGGCTAAACTGCCATTTAACTGCTGTCAAACTTCGTTTTAACTTCAAGACAACTTCGCGAAGTGAGTTTCTGCACGCTCCCGTACTTGTTAAGTTCTCAAAGTAGGACATCTTAAATACTTCAGAATGGCTCTAAACTGTGTATCATTTTTGACAGAGATCCTGACCCCAAGAAATGCCTGAAAGTAGAACAAAAAACTGTATCAACTTCACATAAACAACAAAAAGTGAAGCATTCCAACTCTGATGAATCAGAAAGTAAGTCTATGTTTGCTACATCTTGACATCATCAACCATCACATTTTATCATAGATCCAGACTGGCCTTTAGAGGTGACAGAAAAGAAGATGTACTAATAACACTATAGACCATCTCTTAACAATCCAGAACAGTTACTAACCTGTGTAGCATATAACAGTTTCCATGCGGAAATATCCATTTGTAACTAGTACAAGTATGAAGCATCTTTAGTGTTTTATGAATTTATATAATCAATGAATGCATGCTGGGAGGATAATATATGTGTACTTTATGGTATATCTAGTTTTTGAATTCTATCAGTACAGTGAAGTTTACTTAATGATTATATGGGTTAATAATGCAAGCCAGTCGCATTCTTAATTGAGGGGCAATTGCTTATACACAGTTTCACTGTAATTCTTTAGGCTCTTCACTAAGTATAGGCAATATATGCCTTGAATACAATTATTTTAATACATTTGAATAGATTGATTGTATTATTAAGTAGACACTTTTATATGTAGATATAATGCAGGCTCCAGAAATATAGTTGCACATGCATATTTCATTTATTTGTATGAATATAACAAGTGAAATACATTAAAGGCCCCAGTCTTTTATGTTCCTGTTTGTGCAAGTTACCAAATGGTCTCTAACCCCGTTGTTAATGTGAATGCATGCAACCAACCGTTGGTATTCCTAGCTCACACTCAATACAAATCAAATCTGCGGTGATTATTGGCTGAGACCCCCGGAGACTGGAAGTTTTGCTAATAATAGCATGTAGATGCATCATCGTCAGTCTCTACTAAGTTCTGCATGAAAAGGTAATTGGAAGGCCATGTGTTTAACCTTACATGATTTGTAGAGACTACTACTCTGCATGCAGAAGTTGAGAATTTCAATGTGGCTAAAGTCTTGTAGCGTTTAATATACCTGATTGTGATTATTTTGGGAGTCACTTGCATGCCTATATAAATTCATAACTTGCACTAATATAGTATATTGTACTTGATTGTAATTAAACATGTATAATGTACAAGTAAATAAAACATTTACAAAAATGATGTTAGAAGTAGGAATTGCAGTGTTCACTAATACATCTGCAAAAAGTATCGAAACAAGACAATTATTATATGATAAGGCTAATCATACAGAAGTTGCATATATTGAAATTTTAGTAACTTAGCCATACACTTCTGTGTTTGGGCACACCATTCCTACTTCAGGTTAATGTGACAATCGTCTATATACTTGGCTTGGGGACCGAAGTCCTATTTGTGGCAACCAGTGATGACCTCCCAGTCATCCAGTGATGGCAAAAATCATCAATGAACCACAGACAGCTGTTTCGCCCTCTTTAGGGTTCATCAGTGTGGTAAACATTGATAGCTGGAAAATGGATGACTGTTCTCTGTTTATCAATCCACCGCATGTAAGACACTTGTGATTTTCATGATAAGAGAGAATGGAGGCTATAGTCAAGGCGTGACTAGGTGCTCAAGTAAACTTCCCTTTTCATGTTTGTCATACACATGTACCATGATATATGTTGATTTCACAGTTATCTGACTAATTGAAAAATTTTATCAATATAACATAATGTTTCATTATATATTTCCTATAGGATTTCTATTATTTTATATGCAGACTTTGTCCTCCATTTTCTACCAAACTGAGACTTAAATAAAATCCATTAATTTAAAATGAGTTTTATACCCTAAACGTTATGATACTACGCCCACTATGTTGCTAGGTCCATTCTTGAAGCCATATGAATGAAGTATATTTTTTATCAAATCAAAGAGTAACACTTAAGGAATCTTAACATGCTTGCAATTTCTCATAGATATTGCGAGTATGGAAATACGGTATTGAAAGGAATCAACCTAAAAGGGCCAATCAGATCGCATGATATGGTCATGTTTGCATACTTAATGAGGCAAAAACGAGGTTTACCGGCATTACATTCCAGGTATTATACTATGCTTACCCCTATACATGAGACTGATAATGCTACTACTGAAGTAATGCAAGTAGTGGGTCCATCCACTTCATCTACTGAGCAGATTTGTGTCTATGGTTTACCCTTAGGTCTTATAGTAGTAACATAGCATTTCTTTGGAAGTGGGATATCATCACAAGACAGTCATTGAGTATATACTAGCTACCTTTTGCTTATAGCTACTTTTTGCTTATACTTGATTCTAACTACATAATAGGTGCAAGCAAATTTTATATATATGCACAGTAAAGTTAGTATGACTGTCTCACCTTTTTAATTAGGTGTGATTTGTTTGCCTTTATAGTGACACCAAATTTTGTGTGCTGCTCTCACTCTGAAATATTGGAGCGATAGTCACTCCGTATATATAATCATTGCCTTGAGCATATATATACATCATGAATAACACATTAATTAATTGCACACAAAATGTAATTTTGGTATTGGAGTGTAGAGTAGGTCTTAACTTACCTTCGCTGAAAGTTTGTGACACACCTTCTCACCTGTGAAGGAGAATTTGAGATTCAAACACCACCAACTGGAGAGATACTACTACTTTAAAACGATAATGAATATTAATGAGTTATAAAATGGCTCTCCGTAATAATCGAATATTTGTGCAGACTGTTTTTTGATATAAAGAGTACAACAAAGGAGGCAATAAATTCAAGATATAAACCTTTATCGACTGTAAGCCACATTTGTGGCTCAAACATTTTAGACCATTATTGAAGGGAAGGTTATATATATATTCATATGATCTTTCCAAAATTCATATTAATCAATAGCGCTTATACAGTGTAATATACGTGTAAAATATATTATAGGTTGGTAGTGCTACTTCATGATGCAAGATGCGAAATGCAATATGACATCACGAATAAATGGTGGACGCAGACGAGTGTGAAAGAGACTATACATTATTATGATTAGGCAGTATTTCAAGACAGGCATGACCAAGTGCAACCCTAGGTAAAAGGAACAGGAGAAACCAAGAGCACGGTAAGTGCAATGAATTATGTGCACTAAGATGTGAAACTGCTTGTAGCATTGAAAAAGTTTGAAACGCGAACAGTTGCCCTTCTAAATGATTTTAGAAAGATGCACAAATTGCACTTGAGTATGCAGCCTTCTACAGGCAAAGTGTACAAGTTACAGTGCATGCCTGACTGTCTCTGAGTACATGCACTGCATGTGCCAGTGTTATGTGAGAAGAAACACAACTGTACAAATACATACTTAGCAAGTGATTTACAAGCAGGGGTCATTAGGAATCCAGCATCTTCTAATAGCTAAAGACCCCTGTCATAGTATAGATCATTTGCTGAGCATTTATTTGTACTGTTGTGTGTTTCTTTGTGTGAGCTTTGTGGATCTAGCTTTAACAATGGTATTTGTGCATGATAGCGGCCTGTTCCTCTCACCCTGATCAGAGACAATGCACATGATCATGATTCTCCAATGGGCCTTATTCCCATCAGTATAGCATATTGCACACCATTTCCTTTTAAACTTTCTTGTGTTGCCCATGCAGCACTGTAATAATTGTAATGTTTTGTAGAGTGTGTACGAGTAACTATACTAAGAGCATCTCAAAACTCTCAGTAACTCAGTTACAGCAACTCAAAACTGCCACTGAAGACCTCTTGTTAGCTTGCTCCTATGTTCTGTGTCCAGGCTGACATCTTTAGATTAAAGGTGAAGTCTGGAAGTGTGAGAACTTCCTTTTTATGCATGACAGAAATGGATGGAAATGACTTGTTGTAGACTTTGACACCGTTCGACCAGAAAAGAAAATGAAGGTATAGATATAGGTATATGATGTGATGTGCAACCGAAGTCTCTATCATGAAGGGGAAAGGCTCCAACCAATTAAGCATGACATTACACAAGATGAATTAAAAGATCTTTTTAAAATGAGAGATAAGCGATTAAATAACCATTATTGCTATTGTCCTGACTGAGTCCTGAAAGATAAAGTGCCACTTTTAGGTTTTTTGGATTCCTCTCATTTCACTGCCTTACTTCCAGTAGAATCTGCAAAGGTTTCAACAGATTTTGCTCCATTTGCCACCTTTTTGTCACAGTGTGGTCCTAAAGAATGATTAACTGGATCAATGCAGGGGCGATGGGCCACTGCATTTGGATTTGATTAAAGACAACCATGGTGGTGATATATACATTCACATTAATTGTCCAGCAATACAGGGTGTTGGTTTAAATGCATGCCTGTTAGTGATTGTGCATGTTTTGTTTGCATGTTATAAGAGGTAATTTGTTTTGTATACTTTTTAATTGTATGCATGTAGATGTGTTTACATACTTTTCTATTTCTATTGCAAAGAAGGATAAGGAGGAGTAATGTCACTCGTAGGCCAACTATTAATCATTTTTTACATTGCAATGAATCATTTTAGGGAGGTTTTCTTTAATTGCAGGTTATCCAGTTTTATAGTCACTTAAAGTTTATGTCTGCACAAAAAGGAAAATGTAGATCAAGTTACACTTAGTGATTCTGGAGATGTCATGCAAAAGAAGCATTTTATTTAATGTCACATGGTAAGTATATGCTTTACACTATTGTTGGTTTGCACACATCATACATTCAGTGTTAAAATCTCTTTCTTTATACAGGAGAGACTAATTCTTGCAAACCCAAATTTGATAAACTGGACAAGTCATTTTGGAACCAGTCTGCTACTAATTTCTACATGGTTATAGTCACTTACATTAACTTGACAAAACAAATTTATTTTTCTCACTATTCTTTTGGTAACACTCTTTTAGAGGCTGTGTTTTTTAGTTCCATTTACTGTATTCATTTCTAAGTATTTCATTTCATTTCATATCATAGATATATATGATAATAGAAGTTGCAAAAATATAATACACATTCTACAATTTACATCTTGAGAATATCTTAAGCTTAGAATATGACAGTATACAAAATCATCTGAAAGTGGCCAAGTAGTTTGAGTGCGTGGGAGGCGGCAGCCCCCCGACTTTTTTTACTCGAACTAATGATTACTGATTAATGATATCTAATTACTGATAACTCTTTATTGATTAATGATTAATGATAAATGATTAATGATTAATGTTTAATTATTACTGACTAATAAATGGCAATTAATGATTTTTGATTATGATATATTGATTATTGATTATTGATTATTGAATATTGATTGTAAATTATTGATCATTGATCATTGATTATTGAATATAAATTTTTGATTATTGATTATTAATTATGGATTTTTAATTAATGATTAATGATTAATGATTATTGATTTTCGATAATTGTTATTGATTATAGATTATTGATCAATGATAATTGATTATTGATTATTAATAATTGATCATTGATCATTGATTACTGACTTTTATTTAATAATTAATGATTAATGATTAAAGATATTTGAAAATTATCTAGTGATTATTGATTATTGAATAATTATAATTGATTATTGAATATTAATTAATGATTATTGATTTTTGATTATTGATCATTTATTATTGATAATTGATCATTGATTAATGATTATTCATCATTGATTATTGATTATTGATCATTGACCATTGATTATTGATGTTTGATTAATGATTAATGATTAATTAGTATTGAATATTCATTATTGTTATTAATGATTAATGATTTTCGATTATTCATAAATGATCAATGATTAATGAATATTTATAACTGATTCCTGATAACTGATCATTGATTCATGATTTTGGATTAATGATTATTGATTAATGCTAAATAATTAATGATTATTGATAATTTTCTCTTGATTATTGATGATTGATTATTGATTATTGATTAATGATTAATTATCAATGATTAAAGAATAATGACTAATGATTCTTGATTATTCACTATTGATTAAAGATTTTTGATAAATTAATATTTATTTTTGATTTTTGATTTTTGTTCATTGATTATTGAATAATGAACATTAATTATTGATTTTTAATTATTGATTAATAATTAATGATTAAAGATTATTGATAATTGACTATTGAATATTAATGATGGATTGTTGATAATTTAAAATTGATTATTGATTATTAATTAATAATTATTGTTAATTAATTATTGATCACTTATTACTGATTATTAATCACTTATTTTTGTCCATAGATCATTGATTATTGATTATTGATGATTGATTTTTGATTAATCTTAATTGATTAATGATTAATGATTAATGATTATTCATAAATGTTCAATGATTGGTGATTAATGATAACCGAATACTGATAACTATTCATTGAATTATAATTAATAATTAATAATTGCTGATAAATGCTTAATAATTAATGATTGTTGATAATTGTCCCTTGATTATTGATGATAGATAATGGATTATTGATTAACATTTAATGAGAAATGAGAAAAAATTAAGGATAAATTATTATTGATAACGGAAAACTGATTATTGCTTATTGATTAATGATTAGTCATTGATTAATATTAATGATTATTCGTTTTGGATTATTGATTATAAATTATTTATTAAAGTTTCTTGATTATTGATTATTGTTTATTGATTATTGATTTTTTAATAATGATTAATGATTAACGATTAATGTTTAATATTAAATGATTATTTATAATTGTCAATTGATTATTGATCATTGATTATTAATTTTGGATTACTGATCATTGATTATTGAATATTGATTTTTCAAAAATGATTATTGAATAATTATTTTCGAATATTCATTAATGATTATTGATTAATGATTAATGATTATCGATTATTCATAATTGATAAATCATTAGTGATTAATGATAAATATTAACCGATAACTCTTCATTGATTAATAATTAAAGATTTTTGATAAATAATTAATGATTAATGATCGATTATTTAATTGCAATTAATAATTATTGATTATGGAATATTGATTATTGATTATTAATTAATGATTAATGATTAATTATTATTGACCATTCACTATTGATCATTAATTATTGAATCGGAATTATTTATATTTGATTATTGAATTTGGATTTTGAATTAATGATTAATGATTTATGATTTTTTATAATTGCCTATTGATTATTGATTATTGAATATTGATGATTGATTATTAATTAACGATTATTAATTTTTGATTTTTGATCACTATTTATTGATTATTGCTAATTGATTATTGATAATTGATCACTAATTTTTGATTATTGACCATTGATAATTGATTATTGATTACTGTTATTGAAGATTGATAATTAATTATAAATCATTCATCATTGTTTAATTGTTATTGAATATTAATTATTGATAATTGATTATTATTTACTGATTTTTATTTATTTATAAATGATTGATAATTAATGATTTTTGATTTTTGATTATTGAATATTGATTATTAATTAATTAATATTGATTATTGATTAATGAATTTTGATTATTGTTTATTAATCATTAATATATTGAATATTGATAATTGATTATAAATTATTGATTTTTGATTAAATATTATAGATTAATGATTAACGATAAATGATTATTGGTTATTAATTATTGAATATTGAATAATTAATGACTTATAATTTTTGATTATTCTTTATTCATTATTGATTAATGATTATTGATTTTTGATTATTGAAAATTCATTATTCATTATTGATAATTGATTATTAATTATGGATTAATGATTATTGATTAATGATTTTTGAATAATGATTAATAATTAATTATAATTGTTTAATGTTTATTGATTATTGATGATTGATAATTGATGATTGAATATTGACTTTTAATTAAAGATAAATTATTAACTATTAATGAATATTGATTAGTGATTAATGATTAATAAGTTATGACTAATGGTTTTTGATTATTCACTATTGTTTATTGATTAATGATTAATGATTAATGATTAATTATTCAAGTTGAATGATTAATAATTAATGATTAATGATTATTGTTAAATGTCTATTGATTATTGATGATTGATTATATATTATTGTTAATTTATTAATGATTATTCTTTTATGCTGATTGATTAATGATTATTCATCATTGATCATTGATTATAGATTTTTGATTATTAATTATTGATATTTGATTAACGATTAATGATTAATGATAAAATATTAAAGATTAATGATTAATGATAATTGATTTTTCTCAAATGATTATTGATTATTAATTATTGATTTATGATGATTGATTATTGATATTTGATTAACCATTAATGATTAATGATTAATGATCAATGATTATTGATTAATGATTAATTATAATTTATTACTGATTAATGATTATTTAATAATAAATACTGAAAATTGATTATTGATTATTGATAAACGATTATTGATTATTAAATAATGAACAATGATCAGTGATTATTGATTAACATTATTTATTAATGATTAAAATAAGATGTATGTTCAGTTTTATTCGGTAGTTGTATTTTATAGTTGTATATACTAGTAACTAGGTTTATTTAGTAGTTGTCTGTACATGTTGTATGTTCTAATTGTATGTACTAATTTAATGTACAAGTTGTATGTACTACAAAGTAGTTGCATGGCCTACCTGTGTATACAAGTTGTTTCTACTGGTTGTATGTGTTAGTTGTATATACAAGTTTTGTGGATTATTTAATCGTTGTATATACTATATGTGTGTACCAGTGGTAAGTACTAGTTGTATGTACTAGTTCTAGGTATTTGTTGTGTGAACCAGTTGTATGTACTAATTGTATGTACTAGTTCTTTGTATTAGTTAGATTTACTTGATATTTACTCTTTGTATGCATATACTAGTCATAGGTACTAGTTTTATGTACTAGTTAAAAGTACTACTTACTAGATGTGTGTAGTACTTGTATTTATTGGTTGTATGTAGTAGTTGTATATACTAGTTGTAGGTGCTAGTTGTATGTAGTAGTTGTATGTACCAGATGTATGTGCTAGTCGTACATACAATTAGTATATACTACTTGTAAGTACTAATTATATGTACTAGTTGTTGGTACTTGTTAAATGAACTAATTGTGTGGACTAGGTGTATATACTAGTTGTATGTACTAGTTATATGTACTGGTTGTATGTTCTAGTTACTAGTTGTGTGTACTAGTCTTATGTACTAGTTTTATGTACTAGTCTTATGTACTATTTTTATGTACTAGTTGTATATACTAGTTGAATGTACTATTTATATGAACTAGCTGTATGTGTATGAACTAGGCATTTGTACTAGTTAGATGTGCCTATTGTATATACTAGTTGTGAGTAAATACTAGTTGTATGTACTACTTTGGGATGGTACAACCTTCGACTTTTGTGCATTTAAAAACTCAGTTGGTTTTCAATTCTTTGTCAAACGTTTCCACCCTGGGGGTCTTCCTCAGTGACTAATGATTAAGTGGAAGAATTGCCTCTATTCATAGAGGATTTTTCCGACATTTCCACTTTCTGTCATGTGACCCTCTGCAGGTTGAGAAAAACAGGAAGTATAAATATTAAATCGTCTCCAGGCTTGATATAACATGATGCCTTGATCTAAATTCATACTCACCTGACTCTTCTGGATACTGATGGATTTTTGACCCTTCTCCTTTGCCAGTGGATTTTCCTTTCTGTAATATTGGCCTTGTCCTAAGCAATTGAGTGGCCAGTCTTGAGAGAGTGAACAGCTATACCGTTGTTCACATCCCCATCCTGATTGCTCGCTTGTGTTCTGCCAATCTCACTTTCAGGGTCCTTCCAGTTTCACCAATGTAGACTGCAGAACACTCAGAGCAATGAATTAGGTAAACTACACCCTTGATATCCATAGGTGGTTGTGGCGGTTTTGGATTGGATAAAACGGTTCTCAGTGATCTCTGTTTGGAGAAAATGGTCTGGATACCCAATTTCCTAAAGCTTTTATCGATCGTCTCACTGAGTCCCTTTATATATGGAATAAAGAGTTTGTGTTTACATTCATCCTCACTCCCCTTAGTTTGCCTTCTCCTGTTGAGCAGCCATTGAGCCTCCCGTTTAGGGTATCCATTAGCTTGAAGTACTCCTTCCAGGTGCTCCTTTCCTTCTTCCAAGCTACTGGAGTTTGGTCCACAAATCTTTTTGGCTCTGTCTTTGAGACACAGTGCAATACCAGTTTTTACCCTAGGGTGGTGATGAGAGGTAAAGTGAAGGTACCTGTCTGTGCGTGTTGGTTTCCTATACACAAATGCGTCCAAACTTCCCATGCACTTCTTTACTTGTACATCCAGGAAGGATAAGGAACCATTGGTCTCCTTCTCCATGGTAAAATTCGATGTTGCTATTTCTTCCATTGAGGAACCTCAAGAAGTCCTCCAGCTGCTCAAACAGAGTTCTGTAAGATCCGCACTGGTGGATACATACAAGGGTGTCTGTTGTTCCAAGTTAGGGTCCTGGGTGAGTCATCTCCTGATCATCTGTAGAGATAGATCAATGGGTACTTGGGTTAATAGGCTCTTTCCATCGGAACAGATCAACTTATCTTCGGTGTTCACATCCATTCCCCTGATCTTCTTAACAAAGTTACGAGAATTCCGCACAAAGTGAGAAGTTTTCCCCCATATAGGTGACAATAACCCTGCCAGATACCTGGAGAGGTTTTAGGTCGGGGAATTAATGGAGGAAACAATTGGTCTCAAGGGTACACTTGCCTTGTGGATTTTTGGTAATCCATAGAACTGAGGTGTGGAGCTGTGTTGGTTCTTAACCTTCTTCCTCAGATCAGAGGGGAGTTTGCCTTTTTCTCCAGTGACCTCAGAACTTCAGTTACCTTCCGTTCTGTCGTCATTTTGGGGTTTCTCTTAATGGCTTGATAACTTGTACCATCCAAGAGTGCCCTTATCTCCAAAGGGACAGTGGCATTCCCTTTATCTGCAGGAAGAATAATGGCTTAAGGATCAGACCTAAGCTCCTTGATTGCTACTTGCTGACTTTTGTTCAGGTTTGAGCATGGGGCTCAGCCTAATAGTTTAAATTAGTCATTTGTACTAGTTACTAGGTGTGTCTACTAGTTTAAAGTACTAGTTGTGTGTACTAATTGTTTGTACTAGTTTAATGTACTAGTTGTATGTACTAGTTGTAGGTCCTAGTTGTATATACTAGGTGTATGTACTAGGTGTGTGAACTAGATGTTGTCACTTGTTATATGTACTAGTTGTATGTACCAGTTGTATGCACTAGTTACTAGTTGTATGTACTGGTTTTATGCACTAGTTGTATATACTAGTTTGATGCACTAGTTGTAAGTACTAATTGTATGTACTTG
Organism: Chondrosia reniformis; assembly: GCA_947172415.1. Taxonomy (NCBI): domain Eukaryota; kingdom Metazoa; phylum Porifera; class Demospongiae; order Chondrillida; family Chondrillidae; genus Chondrosia; species Chondrosia reniformis. Next base: position 3,096,239 of record OX359192.1, read on the forward strand.
TTGTATGTACTGGTTGTATGTACTAGTTTTATGTACTAGTTGTAACTACTAGTTATATGCACTAGTTGCACCTACTAGTTTTAAGTACTAGTTATATGTACAAGGTGTTTCTACTAGTTGTATGTAATAGTTATAATTACTAGTTGTATGTACTAGTTACTATATAGTTGTATGTACTAGTTTTATGTACTACTTGCATATACTACATTTATATACTAGTTGTATTTACTAGTTGTATGTACTAGTTGTAAGTACTAGTTGTATGAAATAGTTGTAGGTAACGGTTGTACGTACTAGTTGTATGTACTAGTTGTATGTACTAGTTGTATGTACTAGTTGTTGGTACTAGTTATATATACTAGTTGTATGGCTAGTTCTGTGTAGAAGTTCAATGTACTAGTAGTACACTCCAGTTGTATGTATATACTAGTTGGTAGGTGTATGTACTAGTTGTATGTACCAATTTTACTTCCTAGTTGTAGGTACTATCTTTGGGATGGTACATCCTTCGACTTTTGAGCGTTTAAAAACGCAGTTGGTTTTTCGATTCTTGGTCAAACGTTTCGACCCTGGGGGTCTTCCTCAGTGACTGATGGTTGAGTGGAAGAATTGCCTCTATTTATAGAGGATTTTTCCTGCCATTTCCACTTCCTGTCATGTGACCCTCAGCAGGATGAGAAAAACAATATTAAATCGTTTCCAGGCTTGATGTAACACAATGCCTTGATCTAAATTCATTCTCACCTGACTCTTCTGTATCCTGATGGCTTCTTTGACCCTTCTCCTTTGCCAGTGGGTTTCCCTGTCTGTAATCTTGGCCTTATCCCAAGCAATTGAGTGGCCAGTCTTGAGGGAGTGAACAGCTATACCGCTGTTCACATCCCCCATCCTGATTGCTCGCTTGTGTTCTGCCAATCTCACTTTCAGGGTCCTTCCAGTTTCACCAATGTAGACTGCAGAACACTCAGAGCAAGGAATTAGATAAACTACACCCTTGATATCCATAGGTGGTTGTGGCGGTTTTGGATTGGATAAAACGGTTCTCAGTGATCTCTGCTTGGAGAAAATGGTCTGGATACCCATTTTTCTTCAGCTTTTATCGATCATCTCACTGAGTCCCTTTATATATGGAATAAAGAGTTTGTGTTTACATTCATCCTCACTCCCCTTAGTCTGCCTTCTCCTGTTGAGCAGTCTGTGAGCCTCCCGTTTAGGGTTCCATTAGCTTGAAGTACTCCTTCCAGGTGCTCCTTTTCTTTTTCCAAGCTACTGGAGTTTGGTCCACAAATCTTTTTGGCTCTGTCTTTGAGACACAGTGCGATACCAGTTTTTACCCTAGGGTGGTGATGAGAGGTAAAGTGAAGGTACCTGTCTGTGTGTGTTGGTTTCCTATACAAAAATGTGTCCAAACTTCCCATGCACTTCTTTACTTGTCCATCCAGGAAGGGTAAGGAACCATTGGTCTCCTTCTCCATGGTAAATTTGATGTTGCGATGTCTTCGATTGAGGAAACTCAAGAAGTCCTCCAGCTGCTTGTCACCATAATTCCAGATGACAAATGTGTCATCCACATATCTCAACCACAACTTAGGCCTTATCACAGCAGCACGAAGAGCTTCTATTTCGAATTCCTCCATGAAGATGTTCGCTACCACCGGGGAGAGAGGAGATCCCATGGCTGCCCTTTCCTTCTGCTCAAAGAACTCATCACTGTACAGGAAGTACGTTGTCCTGAGATGGAGTTCTGTAAGATCTGCAATGGTGGATACATCCAAGGGTGTCCGTTGCTCCAAGTTAGGGTACTGCACAAGTCGTCTCCTGATGATCTGTAGAGATAGATCAATGGGTACTTTGGTAAATAGGCTCTTAACATCGAAACTGATCAACTTATCTTTGGTGTTCACATCCATTCCCCTGATCTTCCTGACAAAGTCATGAGAATTCCGCACAAATGTGAGAAGTTTTCCCCCATAGTGGAAAGTGAGATTGGCAGAACACAAGCGGGCAGTCAGGATGGGGGATGTGAACAACGGTATAGCTGTTCACTCCCTCAAGACTGGCCACTCAATTGCTTGGGACAAGGCCAAGATTACAGACAGGGAAACCCACTGGCAAAAAAGAAGGGTCAAAGAAGCCATCAGGATTCAGAAGAGTCAGGTGAGAATGAATTTAGATCAAGGCATTGTGTTACATCAAGCCTGGAAACGATTAAATATTCATACTTCCTGTTTTTCTCATCCTGCTGAAGGTCACATGACAGGAAGTAGAAATGGCGGGAAAAATCCTCTATAAATTGAGGCAATTCTTCCACTCAACCATCAGTCACTGAGGAAGACCCCCAGGGTCGAAACGTTTGACCAAGAATCGAAAAACCAACTGCGTTTTTAAACGCTCAAAAGTCGAAGGATGTACCATCCCAAAGATAAGTCCGATGCAGTTACAAGGAACCCTTATTCTATTATTGTAGGTACTCGTTGTATATCCTATAACTTACTACTTCTATGTACTTATTTTACATCCTAGTTGTGGGTACTAGCTTTATGTACTAGTTGTATGGACTAGTTGCATGTATTAGTTGTGTGTAGTAGTTGCATGTAATAGTTACAGGTTGAATGTACTAGTTTTATGCACTGGGAGTATGTACCAGTTGTATGTACTAGTTGTATGTACTATATATGTACTAGTTGTATGGCCTAGTTGTAAATGCTAGTTGTATGTACTAAGTGTATGTACTAGTTGAACGTACTAATTGTATGTAGTAGTTGTGTGTGCTAGTTGTATGTACTATTTGTATGTACTAGTTCTATGTACTAGTTGTATGTACTACTTGTAAGTACTAGTTGTATTTATTAGTTTTATATAGTATTTGTGTGTACTAGTTGCATATACTAGTAGTAGGAACCAGTTATATGTACAACTTGTATGTGCCAGTTCTATGTACAAGTTCTGGTAATTGAAGGCTGCGGTTCCGAACTGACAAGAGGATGAGTATTGTCCTGTTCAACCCCCCGACGGAGCAGGGGGCCTATCCCTTCACGTGGCATCCTGTGGCTAAATCAGCCTCCCTGCCCCAGCCATGTTGATACAGCATTGCTTCAGGAGGCCAATGATTGGGTGGAGAAAGAGTGGCAGGAAGGCTCTAGGTCGGCCTGTCACCTGAACTGCCTGGTCTACTCTGTTGCTACGGCTGTGAGGGGAAAAACAACCTACGAATCGCAGCCATCAACCAGGGAAGGTAATCAGACAATCAGAAGGGTAGTAAGAGACAGGAAGGTCACATAAGTGACAGGAAGGCCAAGGGCCTTAGGTTTAGAAGACTGCTTGCCTGGTTTAATGTGTAAGTAGCTCATCAACATAATAATAATCCTATGACCAAACGCGAGAAAGTACTCCGAAGAATACTTAGGAAGGAGTTCCATTTATTAAACCTGAATGTGCTGATCAGAGATTGGGAACAGACACTGGGAAAACTCAGGGTCTGGACACTACAAGAGCGAAGATCAGCTGAACGCAGGAAATTCCAGGGACAAAACCATCTTTGGAATACCCAAAGGAAGTTCCGGATGAATGGCAATGTTCCAACCTCCAGTGAAGCCTCCTCAATTGAGAGTAGTAAGAGACTTTGTCAACAAAGACTACCCAGGGGTGAAAGAATGGCTAAAGGAAACCAAAAAGAGGGTGGGTAGAACCTCCTCTGAAGGTTCCAATAGCATTTATGAGACCAAACTGAGGAAATCGTTGAAAAAGCAAAAAGCTGGTCTGTCCCTGGGCAGGATGGCATCCACACTTTTTGGTGGAAAGCACTCCCCTCTGCACAGTCTGCCTTGGCAGATGTACTATGGAGGGTGGTTAGGGGAGATCTGTCAATCCCAGACTGTCTTACAAGGGGTCACACTCTATATACTCATCCCCAAAAAGGTGACCCGAAAAGTGCGGCCAACTACCGACCAATTGCATGTCTCAACACAATGTACAAGGCTGTCACAGCGTACATTGCATCAGAACTACTCACTTACACCTACACTAATGATCTTTTGCATATTGCCCAAAGGGGCATGAGAAAAGGGAAGTGGGGCTGTGTGGACTGCCTATTGCTGGATCAATCAATCGGTCTAGATGCCAAAATTACTGGCAAGCCATTTAGTGTGGCATGGATCGATTATAAGAAGGCATATGACAGAGTCCCTCATAAGTGGGTGATGAAGGTGCTAAAAACAATCAAGTGCCCAGGTTGGATCAGTAGGTCTATAGAGTTTCCCAACAAAGATTTGATTTGCGAATACCCACCAGCTATTTATCTGCCCATGTCTTGTTGTGGCTGTAGCAGATTAGGCAAATGTCGCTTCTGTGCATGTGTGAAATCAAAGAGAAGTAGTAGGAATTGTCAGCCCAGACACACTGGAAACTGCCACAACCAAACTGACAACAATCCGTCCCAGAGGACCTTGAATGATGTCCACAACCATCGGCATCAATCTAAATCTGCACCATGTGTGGAACAAAATTCCTAGGTCCCCTCTCCAGAGGTATTTGTGAACGTAGAAGATCATTTGGCTTCTTACATGTCAGCAAACAAAATGAACTTCAGATAGGGAGATTTGGACGGAGAAGAAGTTGAACAGAAGATAACCAAGGCATATGAGGAAGTTGTACACTGGCACCGGAATCTGTTCAAGATTCCATCAGGCAAGCAAGGGAAGACCTTCGTTTCTGAGATGGCTGGCCTGTTCCAGTCATATGCAGATGGGTCAGCTATGAAGGCAGCAATGGTGCTACTGGATCTCTTACTCCAAAAGCCTCACTTAACCTCCAAAACAAAGGATCACATCAACTGTATCGAGATGAGATACCGATTGTGGAAGGAAGGAAATGTTGAGGCGCCATTCGAGGAGGGAAGAGTGATCCAACGAAGGCTTCAACCTAATATGAGAGCAAATAATCCACAGTTAGCAAGACGCTTTGCTAAGCGGATGGGTGAGGCCAGGATAAGAGAAGCAGTTCGTTTGATATCTGGTGGCAACACCAAAGTTCTCCCATTGAATGATCAGGTAGATGAACATCGAACTGTGTGGGATATATTGATAGAGAAACATCCTGCAGGAGAAGGCTTACAGTCTAATATTGTGTCAGCACCAACCGGCAGGGGTGTCCATCCCATTATATTTGAAGAGATAACAGCATTGTCCATCATGGAAGCAGCATTATACACGATGGAAGCACAGGCCCTTCAGGATTAGATGCCTCTGCATGGAAGAGGATGTGCAGCTCATTCCAGAAAGCCTCTTTGTTCAGCTATAGCCATGACAACAAAAGGATTGCAAGTACCGTGGTAAATCCTGGGCCCTTACTTCCGCTGACTGCTTGTCAACTTGTTGCTCTGGACAAGTGTCAAGGGGACAGCCGATAGGGGTGGGGGAAATGGCATGGAGAATTATCAGCAAATCCATCCTGTCTGTTATTCGATCAGAAATTCGGGAGGTGATAGGACCATCTTAGTGGTGTGTGGGTCAGAAAAGTGGCAGTGAAGCTGCTGTGCATGCACTTGATGACATCTTCGATGGGGATTCCACTGATGGAGTTTTGCTGGTTGACGCTTTCAAGGCATTCAATTGTCTGAACAGGAAAGCTGCACTCGTAAACACCATGAATTTGTGCCCGGCCCATGGAACGGTGCTGGTAAACACATATCGCTCGGAGCCTAACCTGTTCATTAATAGGGAATGTATTCTATCAAGAGAGGGCACCACCCAAGGGGACCCAGTAGCCATGGCAATGTATGCCATGGCCACCTTGCCACTTATCAAATGCCTACAAAAGGAAGCTGATGTCGAACAAATATGGTATGCAGAAGATTCTGCTGCTGCTGGTGGTATGAATCAGCTCCGGAGATGGTGGGATGAGATCGTTGAAGAGGTATGGCCTTTGGATACTTTGCAAACCCGGCCAAGACATCGCTTGTTGTAAAGGGAGAACACTACGAGGATGCAGTGAAATGCTTTGAGGATAGAGAGGTACAGATCACCACGTATGGTAAAGGATACCTAGGATCATCGGTTGGCACTTCTTCTTTCAAAGAGAGATATGCTGAAATGAAGGTTGATGAATGGAAGGGAGAACTACGAACACCAGCCAAAATTGCTGCGACTCAGCCTCAGGCAGCTACTCTGCTTTTGTTCTGAGTATTCAGAACAAATGGTCGTATTTATCCAGAACAACACAAGGCATTGGACATCTGCTACAACCAATTGAAGATGTTTTACAACATGAGTTGATACCAGCAATCACAGGACGGCAAGCAATAAGTGATATAGAAGGAAGAAGAATGTTTGCCTTGCCCACACGACTGGGGGTCTAAGATTTGAGATCTTCATGGCTAAACACTCTCCCTGTGGAAGAACATGGTTTTTCCCTGCACAAGGTAGCCTTCCGTGATGCCATTGCATTGAGGTATGGGTGGCGACCAACAGGAATGCCCAATGTGTGTGTATGTGGAAAGGCAAATGGAGTGGAGCATGCTCTGAGCTGCTGCAGGGGGGACATGTCATTAAAACGTCACAACAAGATTAGGCACATCACTGACACATTACTACAAGAGGTTGCACACAACATACACACTGAGCCAATACTGCAACCACTCACAGGAGAAGTGCTGAGGGGCAAGTTTGCCAATACTGAAGATGCGGGCAGAGTTGATGTGAAATGCACTGGATTTTGGAATGTACACCAAGACGCATTTTTAGATTAAGGGTGTTTAGCCCCTTGGCATCCAGTAACAGAAACAAGCCAATCAAGACAGTGTATGAACATCATGAGAAGGAGAAGAGACGAGTGTATGATCACAGAATTAGAGAGATTGAGCGGGGAATTTCCACCCCTCTAGTCCTTTCAGCCACAGGGAGCATGGGACCAGCAGCATCCATTTTTTAAAGAAATTGGCATCCATGATTTCCACCGAAAGAGGTCACACCTATCAGAAGGTGATGACCTGGATCAGACAAAGAATCACATTCAGTCTTCTCAGATCTGCCATTAGTGCTATCAGAGCTACCACACTGTCCACGTCTCCACCACTAGATCCAACAATGATTGCCATCATAACCCGTAGTGGACATAACATTGAATATTAATGATTTTATTGTATATGAATGTGTATATTAAAAGTGGTCAACAGTGACTTGCAATTTTAAATTAATGGCAATACATTATTTTATTGTATATATTATTAAATATTATTGACATTATGAAAATTAAAAAATGTATAAGTTCTATATACTAGTAGTATTTACTAGTTCTATGTACTAGTTACTAGGTGTATGTACTAGTTTTATGTGCTAGTTGTATGTACAAGTTCTTTGAACCAGTACTCTGGAATAGTTGTATGTTATCTTTGTAAAGGTTCATCTTTCGACTTTTAGAGCGTCTAGAGACACAGTTTTTTCGATTCTTCTGTCTGCCAAACGTTTTGACCCTGGGGGTCTTCTTCAGTGACTGGTGTTGGTCTTCAAGGTGTCTTCATTTATAGGCATCTTTTCCCGCCTTTTTGATTACCTCATCAGTGATGTCATCGGTTACATCATTTCCGGAGGGAGGAGAGGTGAAGGGAGTATTCATAAAAAAGGGTTTCCAACCACTTCTTAGTACAATTCCTTGATCTAAGTTCATTCTTACCTGACATTGTTGGATCTTCAGGGCTTCCTTAATTCTTCTTCTGTACCAGTTCTCTTCCCTCTCCACCACTCTGGCTTGGCTCCACTCAATTGGATGACCAGTTTTTAGGGAGTGAACAGCTAAACCATTGTTCACATCCCCCATCCTGACGGCACGTTTGTGCTCCACCATCCTGACTTTTAGTGTTCTTCCAGTTTCTCCAGTGTACACTGCAGGGCAACTAGAACAGGGAATCTGGTAAATGACACCTTTAATATCCATGGTAGGCTGGGGTTGTTTAGGCCTAGAGAGGATACTCCTCAGTGATCTCTGCTTTGTGAAAATGGTTTCGATGTTCATCTTCCGGCATGTTCTGGAGATCATTTCACTGAGGCCTTTCACATATGGAATAAAAAGTTTACGTTTACCATCTTCCCTACTTCCCTGGTTCCGTTGTCTCTTCTTCATGTGCCTAGCAGCAACCTTACTGGGGTATCCGTTGGCCTGGAGAACCCCTTTCAGGTGCTCTTTTTCCTCTTGGAGGACACTGGATCCAGCCCCACAGATCTTCTCCGCTCTGTCCCTGAGGCAAAGGGCAATGCCAGCTTTCACCCTAGGATGGTGATGAGACGAGAAGTGAAGGTATCTATCCGTGTGGGTTGGTTTTCTGTACACGGATGTACTCAACCTTCCTTTGTTCTTCTTCACTAGCACGTCAAGAAACGGGATAGAGCCATCTGTCTCCTCCTCCATGGTGAACTGAATGTTTCCGTGTCTTCCATTAAGGAAAGACAGAAAATCCTCCAGCTGATCCCTACCTTGGCTCCAGATGACAAAGGTGTCGTCTACATAACGTAGCCAGAGCCTAGGTTTGGAGCCAGCCTCCTGGAGGGCTTCGTTTTCAAACTCTTCCATGAAGATGTTTGCCACCACTGGAGAGAGAGGAGAGCCCATGGCTGCCCCATCCTTCTGCTCAAAGAACTCGTTACCGTACTGGAAGTACGTTGTCCTAAGACAGAGTTCTGTGAGCATTGTGATGGTGGGAGGGTCCAGAGTGGTCCGGTCTGATAGGGTGTTGTCTTCCCTCAGCCTCCTATCAATGATCTGTAAGGAGAGATCTATAGGTACCTTCGTAAACAAGCTCTTCACATCAAAACTGATTAACTTATCTTCATTCTCTACTTGTAATCCCCTGATTTTCTTCACAAATTCCTCTGAGTTCTTCACAAAGTGAGGAGTGTTCCCCCACAAGGGTTACAGGATAGTCGCCAGATATCTGGATAGGTGGTAGGTAGGGGAGTTTATAGAGGAAACAATAGGTCTCAAGGGACAACTGGCCTTATGGATCTTTGGGAGTCCATATAACTGGGGGGTGGAGCTTTGTTGGTTCTGAACCCTCTTCCTCAGATCATTAGGGAGTTTGCCATTCTTTTCCAGTGACCGGAGAACTTCAGTTACCTTCCGTTCTATTTTCAATGTTGGGTTCTTTTTGATTGGTTGATAGCTCTATCATCCAAAAGTTCCCTTACTTTGCGGTCGTACTCTTCTTTGTCCAGGAGGACTGTGGCATTTCCCTTGTCTGCTGGAAGAATGATGGTATCAGAGGTCACCTTGAGCTCCTTGATGGCAGCTGTCTGACGTTTGGTCAGATTAGGGCTCGGGACCCCAGCTTTTGACAGGCATCGTTGGACTTCACTCCTGAGTTGTTCTCCCTGGTGACCAGGTAAGTAACGAGCTAAGGATTCTGTCCCCGCAATGATGTCAACCTGTGGAATGTGACGAGGAGTTGGTATAAAATTAAGGCCAAGGGTAAGAGCCTGTCCTCCTGGACAAAGAAGAGTACGACCGCAAAGTAAGGGAACTTTTGGATGATACGAGCTATCAACCAATCAAAAAGAACCCAACATTGAAAATAGAACGGAAGGTAACTGAAGTTCTCCGGTCACTGGAAAAGAATGGCAAACTCCCTAATGATCTGAGGAAGAGGGTTCAGAACCAACAAAGCTCCACCCCCCAGTTATATGGACTCCCAAAGATCCATAAGGCCAGTTGTCCCTTGAGACCTATTGTTTCCTCTATAAACTCCCCTACCTACCACCTATCCAGATATCTGGCGACTATCCTGTCACCCTTGTGGGGGAACACTCCTCACTTTGTGAAGAACTCAGAGGACTTTGTGAAGAAAATCAGGGGATTACAAGTAGAGAATGAAGATAAGTTAATCAGTTTTGATGTGAAGAGCTTGTTTACGAAGGTACCTATAGATCTCTCCTTACAGATCATTGATAGGAGGCTGAGGGAAGACAACACCCTATCAGACCGGACCACTCTGGACCCTCCCACCATCACAATGCTCACAGAACTCTGTCTTAGGACAACGTACTTCCAGTACGGTAACGAGTTCTTTGAGCAGAAGGATGGGGCAGCCATGGGCTCTCCTCTCTCTCCAGTGGTGGCAAACATCTTCATGGAAGAGTTTGAAAACGAAGCCCTCCAGGAGGCTGGCTCCAAACCTAGGCTCTGGCTACGTTATGTAGACGACACCTTTGTCATCTGGAGCCAAGGTAGGGATCAGCTGGAGGATTTTCTGTCTTTCCTTAATGGAAGACACGGAAACATTCAGTTCACCATGGAGGAGGAGACAGATGGCTCTATCCCGTTTCTTGACGTGCTAGTGAAGAAGAACAAAGGAAGGTTGAGTACATCCGTGTACAGAAAACCAACCCACACGGATAGATACCTTCACTTCTCGTCTCATCACCATCCTAGGGTGAAAGCTGGCATTGCCCTTTGCCTCAGGGACAGAGCGGAGAAGATCTGTGGGGCTGGATCCAGTGTCCTCCAAGAGGAAAAAGAGCACCTGAAAGGGGTTCTCCAGGCCAACGGATACCCCAGTAAGGTTGCTGCTAGGCACATGAAGAAGAGACAACGGAACCAGGGAAGTAGGGAAGATGGTAAACGTAAACTTTTTATTCCATATGTGAAAGGCCTCAGTGAAATGATCTCCAGAACATGCCGGAAGATGAACATCGAAACCATTTTCACAAAGCAGAGATCACTGAGGAGTATCCTCTCTAGGCCTAAACAACCCCAGCCTACCATGGATATTAAAGGTGTCGTTTACCAGATTCCCTGTTCTAGTTGCCCTGCAGTGTACACTGGAGAAACTGGAAGAACACTAAAAGTCAGGATGGCGGAGCACAAACGTGCCGTCAGGATGGGGGATGTGAACAATGGTTTAGCTGTTCACTCCCTAAAAACTGGTCATCCAATTGAGTGGAGCCAAGCCAGAGTGGTGGAGAGGGAAGAGAACTGGTACAGAAGAAGAATTAAGGAAGCCCTGAAGATCCAACAATGTCAGGTAAGAATACAATTAATACAAACAAATAGTACATGCAACTAGTTCGTACAACTAGTACATAATATTTGTTCATCTAACTAGTTCCTACAACTAGTATTGGCAACTAGTACATACAACTAGGACAAACAACTAGGATATACCACTAGGACAGACAACTGGTACACACAACTAGTACATAAAACTAGTACATACAACTGGTTATTATAAGTACTTCACACAACTAGCACATACACCTAGTTCATATAACTAGTATATACAATTAGTATATACAGCTAGTACCTATAACTCTAACCTACAACTAATTCATACAACTAGTTCATACAACTGGTACAAACAACTAGTACATAAAACTAGTACATACTACTAATACATAAAACTAGACCATACAACTTGTAATTAGTACATACAACTAGAACTTTTAACTAGTAAATATGACTAGTACATAGCACTAGTACTTACAACGTGTACATAAAAATAGGTCATACAATCAGTACATACAACTAGTACATAAAATTGGTACCTACAACTAGTACTAGTACATACAACTAGTACATATAACTAGTTCCTACAACTAGCACATGCAACTAGTACATACAACTAGTACATACTACTAGGACATACAATTAGTACATACAACTAGTAAATATTACTATTACATACAACTAGTAAATATAACTTGTACATATAACTAGAACGTACAACCAGTGCTAGTACATACTACTAGTGCATATAACTAGTTCCTTCAACTAGGACATACAACTAGTACTTTCAACTAGTAAATATAAGTAGTACATACAACTAGTACATAAAATTAGTACATACAACTAGTACATTCAACTAGTTCGTACAACTAGTACATAAAACTAGTACATATATCTAATAACTAGTACACACAACTAGTACATACAAATAGTACATCCAACTCTTTCATACCACTAGTATTTAGTACTAGTACTAGTACTAGTACTAGTATAGTGTATACTATTACTACATTAAACTTGTACATACAACTACTACATACAACTATTACAAAAACAACTAGTATATGCAACGAGTACATGCATATAGTACATTAAACTAGTACATACAACGAGAATATACAACTAGGACATACAACTAGTACTTAAAAGTAGTACATAAAACTAGTACATACAATTAGTAAAAACAAATAGTACATACAACTTTTACGTTCAACTAGTACATAAAATTAGTACATATAACTATTTTTTAAAAGTAGTACATGCAACTAGTATATACAACTACTACATACAACTAAAACAAACAATTAGGACATACCACTAGGATATATATACAACTAGGACATACCACTAGCACACACAACTAGTACATACAACTAGTACATACAACTTGTACATACAATTGGTATATAAAACTATTGCATAAAACTAGGTCCTAGCTTTATGTACTAGTCACTAGTCGTATGTATATACTAATGTTATGTACCAGTTGTATGTGCTAATTGTTTGTACTACTTGTATGTACTAGTTGTATTTAGTAGTTATATGTACTAGTTGTATGATCTATTTCTACGTTCTAGTGGTATGTTACAATTGTATGTACTAGTTGTATATACTAGGTGTATATACTAGTTTTATATTCTAGTTGTACGTACTAGTTGTATATATATCCTGGTTTGATGTACTAGGTACTAGTTGTATGTACTAATTTTACGTCCTAGTTTTATGCAATAGTTTTATATACCAATTGTATGTACAAGTTGTATGTACTGGTTGTACGTACTAGTTGTATGTACTAGTTGTGTGTGCTAGTGGTATGAACTAGTTGTATGTACTAGTTATAGGCGCAGGTGTATGTACTTGCTGTATGTACTAGTTAATAGAGGTATGTACCAGTTTTATGAACTAGTTGCATGTACTAGTTTTGTGTATTAGTTGTAAGTACTAATTGTATGTTTTAGTTGTGTGTACTAGTTTTATGTAATGGTTGTATGAACTAGTTGTAGGTACTATTTATATGTTTTAGTTGTATGAACTAGTTGTAGGTACCAGTTTTATGTACTAATTGTACGTACTAGTTGTATGTAGTAGTTTAATATACTTGTTATCAGTTGTATGTATTAGTTTTATGTAGTAGTTAATGGCTGTATGGACTACTCTTATGTTTTAGTTGTATGTACTATGTCCAACGCATTGCAAGTTTAATTGCAGTTGGTATGAATCACTCCCTCAAGCCTTCCAATCCCTTGGAAAAGGTTGGCATTCCATTGCTAAGGCCTTATACTCTATCCAATTAAATGAATTAACTGCTTGATATGTGAACAGTTTATTAAACTCACATGCACTATATAAATTTTGTTGATCATGACAATATATTAATCTAATAATGAGTAAGAATTTAAAATGCATGTTCCTTATAATTAATAGAATTACAACTTTCAACTTTATACATTTACATAAGGTAAGAACAGTATTTTTATGAAATGTATATATATTCCTTGAAATCAGTAAAATTCATCTTTAAGTTACACAATTACAAGTTTACATGACACTTATACTTTGTAAAGGTAACAATATATTTACAAAATTGAAGGCCTTTCCTAAAGATAGTAAATTTAAACTTTAAGGTGCATTTACATGACACTTAGATTTTGTAAAAGTAATGGTATATTTACGAAATTTAAACATTCCTTAAAGTTAGTATACATTATCTTTTTTTAAATTAAATAGACTTATATGTCTTAAATATATGTTTATGCGTATACTAAATTTAATC